>CM038360.1:13517520-14117520 GCA_021464625.1 Proterorhinus semilunaris | reverse complement strand
ACAAACTAGATCCAATGTCTGGGATATTGTCCATACTTAAAATGAAAACATAATCTACTTGGTAGTATCGTACTGTTACGCAGCACAAATATTGGTCTGAGAGGAAACTGGTGCCAGGGGCCTATGAGGGGCGTGCTCATGTTTAACCCCCTCCCACTGCGCTGTACGTCAGCGGTGCTGCTGGACTGGAGCTCGGCACCGACAGCCACCAGCCTCTGGCCGCTGCGCCTCTCCTGACCGACATTTGCGCTCGCCGACATGGCTTCCGACGGCATGGACGAGCGCTCTCCGCTACTGTCGGGCCCCAACTCCGAGAATGTGACCCCCACTGCGCCTCCGTATCTGCAGGACTCCAGCCCCCGAGGTAAACGCGACGCATGTAGCTCGGGAAGGGGGTAGTATTGCCACAACAGATGCGTGCATGCTGAATCATTTCGGGCGGATTGGTTTTAGTCCCGTTTTGTTCGTAAATAAATTGCAACACAGCAGACACTATACGGCATCGGCGAGTCCGATCAGCCGCTGAGAAAAAGGTGGAGCTTGTGCTGAAATCTGGAGCAGTGGGTTAATAAAGAGAGGCCCTGCTCCAGAGAGCTGTGGTTTACTGCTGAAATGTCATTTTTCCTCATCATATGCCTTTGTGTTAAATGTATCTAATGTACACGTACGTCAATAAACAGATAGCCTATATATAAATTCATGGTGCAGAATAATGGCCTCTTAATTTTTTTTATCTCTACAAACTGAACCATGTGAGTAAATAATGATAATTCTGTTCGCAGAGCGTTTTTTATACGGAGACTGGAGACGTATCCTTCAGGATATAGGATGGAAGTGGAGGAGGGCGCTTTGATTTACTCTTTGCTTACACTTGTTATTGACTGCTGCTGTCATTTCAAACATTACACACTGATGTTTACATTTCACAGGCGTCACACTGATTCTCTTGGCCCTGGATTTCCTCAATACAATATATTTAAAGCGTTGTGTATTTGGACAGGGCTCCAGACTTGCACTAGTTGGAGTTGGTTGCACCGGATGAAAAACTTTGGACATAATTTAGGTTCAGTGTTTCACCAGTTGAAAATGCACCAAAAAAACACAATGTTTATTTGATTTGACAGTGAACCTCTTCTTTTGAGGCGGAAAATGGTGCTTGAGGTGATCTACAAGTCCTGAGTGTTACACTCTCTGTTTCTTGAAAGGTAATAGGCAAAATTGAGTGAGATAAATCAATGGCATTTTAACATTTGCAAAGTGGACAACAACTAAACTCCCTGTAGCACAAGGTTGATGGAGATATTAATTAATCTATTCAAATTGGCCATTCTTTGGATTGGCAACTTTTTTGAATGAATTTTCTGTACAAATACTGCAAAACTAATCTCACAGCATTATTTATTCTCATAATCTGGTTTAAATATTATTCAGGTCACATCTTTTTGAGATACTATAGTCACTCAAAGTTCTCCTGCTTGTTCAAACTTGTTAAAGAAGTCTAACCACTCGTATTATCCCTGTATTGTAGAGCAAGTAGATCAGTTACCATCAGAATAATAGCACAGCCACTTAAATGCTACAGACCCATTTCATTATTGAACTTTGAATAAATTCTCCACTTGTTCAGTCGATAGTCATTAAAGCTGCTGTAGTTTCTAATGAGCGTGTTTTGATGGATTACTGGTTTGTAGTTGATCGACCGCTGCTTAGGCCGACTGTTCTTGTGTTCTTTGGCAACGCACTCTACTTTTTTAGGATAAAGTAATACGTTTAATTTCATTTTATGTTGAACTTACTGTAAAAACATGTATAAAGATTTTTTTTTTGTCATATTAATCAATGTCGATTTTTTTTTATTATTTTTTTTTATTATTTCATACTAAAAATGTATCCATGTAGCTGATTCCTTAATTTAGACAGACCTTTTTATACAAACCTCAAACAAAAACATATGCTTTCCCCCATTTAACATACAAAACTCTTCCATTGTCTCCAAAACTCAGTCACGGACATGGACGTAAACCTGACGATTGTAAAGTCCCATGACGATCAATGGGATCGACCAAAGTAGAGATTGCAATGACAATAACATTTCGAAACTAGGATACTGCCACGCTTTGTTACTAAAAAATTGCACCGGAGCTAGTTATAAATCACAAGAAAAAGATTTTGTGACATCCTAAAGCTCCTGTACAAGTTTCTGCCATTTGTCACAAATCCGTCCACACATCCTTTGTCTTCCTATGCACGGATTTTGGTGCATACAGTATAGTTCAACTGTCAGTATGCAGTATTCCTCATATACTCTTTCGAGGCAAAACGATATTTCTCTTCAAGAAAACAAATTGGTTCCAAGTGCTTTGATGATCATTTTGTATCAGATTGCGGTCTTCATGGATACTGTTTGTAAATATGTCTGTTGCTTGGCCTGGTTCGAGTGCTGCCGGATGTGCTGGTGTGGCGCCTCCTTGCACAACCCAGTCTGCCCAGAGTAGTGTCTTCTCGTCTTACCTTCGGAGCAAAGGGCACGCTGCCAGCAACATATAGCAGCTGCATTACGGCAACTCGCAGAGGAGAACCAGGGCAACTCGAGATTTTAGGGAATAGCCGTGATTTGTCGATACTGTTTCTGGTATTGTTTTCGCTGCAAGATGTAAGAGATGTGACTCATGATGAAAAATGGGTGAAGCCACTCTTTTTCTCAGCTTGAATTTAGTATCCCTCCTGTCCATGTAACCACAACTCCACTGGTCCTGCTACTTTTGCATAACCATTGTTCAGTTTACACAAAAGTTTATTTATTGTGGTTCATCCGTCGTTTCTTTTGGATACGATATGATTGTGAATTATAAAAGGATTAGCAGAAATATGTAGACTAATTAGCAAAAGCTACTGCTGGATTACTCCGACTGCTGTAGTTACCTCGCCTCCACTCATGACCTGGGACGTTCTGCTATGAAAGCGCGAGATTTAATGACAGAAAATAGGGTTAGGGCCAGGGATATGGTTAATAAATTCCCCCAAAAATAACTTTTCTGCCCAACATTTCTTCATTGAAATTGCTGCTTCACTGAAATAAAATTATCATTATGCAACTGATGTTATCCTTCTAAATAAGTCATATTTTCTAAAGCTTTGAAACCTGTCATATGCACTTCAGGTTTTTAGAGATGGCTATATGGACCTGTTTAGTCCTTCTTTGTTCGGAGTTGGTTTAGGATTCAGCAAATTTGAATTGAAAGTAGTTTTTGTTTAGTTGAGTGGTTTTAGTTCTAGATAGCTTTGTATTTGTAATTGTAGACATTTAAATCATTAAAGGTGGTGCATGGAAAGACAGATTTACTGATGTGTGTGTGTGTTAAGCCTATAGTTTATTTTGCAACATTGACCAAATTAAATAATACTAAAATAATAATACCGGCCGACGTACAGGCCTGACCTGACAGTGAGAGGATGGTACCGTTTTGTGTCCCAAAGCCTCATTGTTCCTCCCGCACTTCCACATGCATGAAAAAGTTAATCTGAATACCGTGAACAGCTTTGGACAGGATTTAAAAACAAAGACTTATGTGACTGTGAGAGGGAGTAAATAAATGAATACCTACTGCTTGGTCAACAAAGCAAATTTATAAGAATAACATTGTGCTACTGTTCGGCTACTTATCTCTGCAAGGCTTTATACAGTTAGGAATTTAGTGCACTATTAGCACATTATTAGCAACAAATATAACTTTTTAAACTTTAAAACATGTAAAAAAAATTCCAATTGTCAAATGTACTTTATTATACAAGTATATTTGCCTTTCTGATCAAAGTTGTACGATGTTTTTTAACCTGTTTATTGTTCACACACGCAATGACAAATTATTTCAGAGCCCATGTTAACCTGGTCTTAATGGTGAAAGTAATGGATGTTTATTTATTCTTTCCCTTCTCTTCTGAAGCCGAACTACCTCCTCCCTACACAGCCATCGCCAGTCCAGACGCCGGCGGAGTGCCAGTAATTAACTGTCGTGTGTGTCAGTCGCTCATCAACCTGGACGGCAAACTGCACCAGCACGTCGTCAAGTGCACCGTCTGCAACGAGGCCACGGTGAGCTGCTGACAGGATCATGCGACTTGTAGTGTGTAGTGGTAGCTTCAGGTATGCCAGTTAAAGATCGACCACTTCATTCATTCTGCAAAAATTAGATGTAACAACTAGACAATTTGAATTCACATTGTTTAGTTAAAGGTAGAATTTCACCCTATAATTAAAATATAAATACAAGCATTTATTTTATGAAATTGAAAAATACCTCCATAAATGAATGTACAAACAAACATGTGCCTTTGCTGTGAGCGGCTCAGCTCTCCTAAGACATGACTGTCGACTAAAATCAGCACAATTTGAGATTGAAATTGGTTAGGTTCCATTCTTTGATTACCCACTGCAGTAATAGCATTTTCTGTGTTGAGCTGGTCATTAGGAGCATGTTTTGTACTGATGGCAACAGTGCAGTCCAAAATGTTACGCAGTGTGCCTTTAAGTTACTTGGTATAATAATTATGACCATATCAGGGCTCAGCGACGTCGGGTCCAGTGGCCAAATCTGGCACCTCAGCATATATTCGTTCCATATTAATTCCTTTTAAGGAGGACCCCCAGAGGCGCTATACATTATTGTACAGCACTTGTATTTGTAAAGCAATGCTTGATTTAGTGTCCCGGCTCCGCTATGAATGTGCAGACATGTCAGGCTCTAGAGCATAATGTCAGTATGCACATCTGGAATTGAACCATTAAAGCTAGATAGTGCGCAAACGATCAACTAAGCTTTTGCCTCTTCTCGGGGTAGAGATCGCATTATATTGTTCCTGCAGACAAGGGGCTCATTAATGCCCTGCATCAGTCGACAGAAGTAAGAGGCTGACAAGACTGTTGAGCTTATATATATTTCATGATTGACGGGCAAAGTGATTGATTTTTCTGAACACTAACTTCCATGAAACACCGAGGCAGAGGAGGTACTATTAGTTTGTAGCAGTATATAAAATAACATGGCATTCTGATTATTTCCTTGCAGCCTATCAAGAATCCCCCAACTGGGAAAAAGTATGTGCGGTGTCCCTGTAACTGTCTGCTCATCTGTAAAGACACATCGAGGAGGATAGGATGTCCTCGACCGAACTGGTAGGTTGTATTAAACGTGAGCAAGAATGGAAAAAAGCAGTTGAAAAGTGTACTTGGGGAAGAAACAAGCATATTTGATTAGTTTTCATTTCTTGTCAAAGTGGAGACATTTCTGCGTAAACCTTTACATGATCTGCCTTTGTAATTTTGTTTTACTTGTTACCATTACTTCACAGGTTAAATGTAAGCTAATGTTAAACCTGACAAAATATAAAAATGTAAGGTCTTTTTCGATAAATGTTCTCTGTAGCTGCTCTGACTCCGCTTGTCTTGTTTTGCTTTCACAGTAGACGCATTATAAATCTCAGCCCAGTCATGGTGATCCCAGAGGAGCAGCCCGCTCAGCCAGCGCTGCCCATCCAGCCGGAGGGGATGAGGGTGGTCTGTGGCCACTGTGGGAACACTTTTCTAGTACGTAATGGCACCGAGACACTCGATCTGCACGCTCTCACCAAGGTTGTTGCTGTGCTGTAGTTTTTGTAATGTGCAAACTCGACGACAACTGTGGGCAGGGATTGTCTAAATCATTATCACGGTATTATTAGATCTCATGGCTTGCCAAAGCAACCACATAAACTACATTTGAAAATGTCATGAAGCGTATCATAGATCAATGACAATTATGTGTGGTTGTTTATGGATTTTCTTTTAAAGCGATCTGAAGCCACACTAACAGATGGTAAAGCAGGGCATGGGAACGGCTCTCACCCGCCCAACCCCCTCAAATGAGAATTCATTGTAGAAAGCTTAGTTATTTCAAGATTTATTTTTTTCGTGTCTGTATAAGTGGTTCTCAACCGGTGGGTCGGGAGACTTTGCCTGAAATGACAATAGATAAATTGTTCTGATTGTTTTGGAAACTTACCTTTTTATGATCAATGCTTTGAATCAACAAATATCTATAAGGAAACAGTGTTTTGATATTAAATGCACTAAAACCGAAATGACTATCTTTATTTGAGTCACGGCTTGTCATGATAAACTTTGAAGTAAAGCCCTGAAGCTACATCTGTTGAAAACCACTAATCTAAAACACAGTATTTTCATATTTGCTGGGAACCCCTTGAGTGTGTCAAATGGAAGTATAAAAGTTCAATAAAAAGCCCCGGGTTATATTAATCATAAAAACAAATCTTACTATTGAGTTGAATCGGTAATATCTAGGGTGATGTCGCTAAGTTGAATTACCTCTATTAACATGTGCACATTGTCACTTGGTGCGTCTGTAGGGCAGTGAGGATGCCAAGTCATCTCAGCCAATGTCTGGCCTGTCCAGCGATGGCTCTCCCCCAGCAGCACAGGAACAGGTTCACAGTGTTGGAGATATTAACCTCAGTCTAACATTTGCATAGTCTTTTTTTTTTATTGGTGATGACATCCATTTTGTGCACATCTGATTTAAAACATTGTCGGATGTGTACAAGTGCCAGCTACTGTGATTTGGGTTAGCTTATCATAACACAAGCTTATTAACAATGCTTTTGGTGAAACTAACACAATTCATTTGTGATTTTGGGTATGATTTTAGCTTTGTCAATGAAAACGTCTAGGTAGGGCTGCACGATAGGAAAAAAAAAATTGCAATATAAGAAAACTGTCTTGATTAATATTTGATCATCTATCAATTTGTTTTTGTTAAGCCCGGTATCACTACAGTTGCCTCACAGGGCTTTCCAAGTAATGACAATTTGATCTAACAGTAGCGTGGAAATCAGAAATATTGTGATGATGCAATAAACTGTATTTTATTGAACATTTTCAACACAGTACGCTCCATTGACATTAGACAAAAAAATTGGAACTCTAGATTGGGAAAATCATGAATAAAACTGAACCTTTGTACAATTTTAAGTCACCATGCATTTTTGTTTTAGGTTTGTTAGCAAAAAAAGAACAAAATCCAACTAATTGCAGACGTCTGTGATATTGCGTCAGGTTGTGGCGTCTCGCATTGTATTACTTAATATTGCAATAACAATAATTTTACCATATATTGTGCAGCCTTCGCTCTAGGTCTTTCTTGATAATTGGTTGTAGTGTGTGGGTTTATTGCTGTGTTTCGTCTCTCCGTGTTTAAACTGATGACCTTTGTTTTTTGTCTGTTCCCTCGCAGTGGATGGAGCTTCGGTTTAATACATTAGCCAAGTGTCCACACTGCAAAAAAATGTGAGTACCTTAAAAATAAATAAATGCATTTGCAATACATTTGTACTTGGAAGATTGCATGCTCAATTTACTTTAGTTATTTGCAGTTGTTATTAAGAGGAGCACAATATGAGGGTTTTGGGCCTGGCCTGAGGCAGTGCGTTATAAAAGTGCTGTACAGACCAGCTTTGTGTGCATTTGTAGCTGGAGTAGTTTCAAGGCATTTTTATGGCTGAAGCCTTAGTGGTCTGGAAATGAGCTAATCTCGACGTGTGACTGGACTTAGCGATTGGCCTCAAACCAAGCGGTGGGAAAGAATTTTAGCAGAGTTTAGACAGTAGATGCAGATTTCAGATCATGTTTGCAGAGGCCTACACAGGTTTTATACATACAGGGCATATTTTCACGAAACATAAGCAGCATGTTTTCCAAATTATGAGGCTCATGTCTTGACACAGATGCTAATAAAAAATGCCAGAGGGGGGGGGAGGTTACTGATATTTCTATTGTTGCTGTTGTCACATGGGTATAGATAGAACTCATTGCCTCTCTTTGTACCAGATGATGTATCATGTAGTTTTCTTACAATTCAGAACTTTCTTGGATATTCCTGGATTGTCCTTATTAAACACAGACTTGCTTGGCTATTTTCATTTGTTGTAAAGTAACATAACAGACACACGCAGTCCATCCATGACACAATGCAGAGAAGTAGAAAGGAGAAGGTCAGGTGATGACGGACCCCTAAGAGGTGATTGCTGAAGAATGCCTGAGTCCCGTCACATGAGAGGCATGTGAGAGCGGCGCAGGGAAAGCACGTCCAGCCACAGTGAAGTAAAGGGAGATGTGATGCCCACTACTGCTCCAGGCTTGATTTTAGCATGTGTTTGAATGGCGCTGTCCATGTGACTCGCGCATGATGAAAGCATGTGTGTGTGAACGAAATGATTCTTATTAGCTTTTGCCCATGTTACAATATTGTTGTCAAAAAACATACCTGTTGAGTTTTGTGAGTGTTTCATGTGTGTTTGTGGAATCTCGCATAGTCCATATCAAATACTCAAAATGCTTGCCCTCCACCTGCTGATGTCATGAGGTGGTCGGTGCTCTTCTGTGATTTCAAGTCCAGACAGCTTTGCTCGTTTTGATCATTTTAGCTCTAAAATGGTCTCCACCTAACAGCATTTCTTCAGTTACAGTTTAAGATTCATTTATGCTGCTTCATTCCCCTTTGTATTTTCCTTTTTATCCAAACTTTAGGTAATAAAACATTTTAAAAATACCAAGGGTCAAGTGTCCATAGGTTTTGAAATGGTCTGAATCACGTGTAATGTAGACTGTTGGCAATGTCCATTTGTGGTCTTTGATTTGGTTATGACCATAGATCTACATAATAATTGTACACAATGATTGGCGAGTAATGATCCCGAGTGGTCTGTGACATGAACATGGCTGCCTAGTTTCCTCCTATGAAGCCTGTCCCTTAAAAGGAGAAAAAGGCTTCGAGCCTCAAAAACCAGCGTGGTCAAAAATATAATGCCTACCCCCGTGTTGTCACGTGGGTCATAGCGATTTTTAGTAAAAAATAAAACTCTTTGGAGCCAGGCTTTTTAAGCAGTTTAAACAAGGCCTAAAGGTACATTAGAACCCTGTTTCCAAAGTGTATTTTGGGGTCACCCCTGGCCACCGGGGGTGGTATTACAGCAATGTCAGCTCCCCGCCATGAGGACCAAAGGTTATGACATTACAAGTTGTAATCAGGGGCTAGTTCCTTAACATAAACGTGTTTTTAAATGTTTTTCCAGATCGTCTGTTGGTAGTGCACTCCCGAGGAGGCGCTGCTGTGCCTACATTACAATAGGAATGATCTGCATTTTCATCGGTGTGGGTTTAACTGTAAGTATGGTAGTTCTTTGTATGATTTGTATTTATTTTTTTAAAGACCATTGTATGAATTGAATGTGGCAGCACAAAATAGTAAAACCACCAGACTTTAGATATTGGAGAATTAATCTGTAGCCTGGCCAACAAATATACACGCTTTTCCTATTCTTTACAAAGACACGTCCTGCTTTTGAACGGATACACAAAGCAGGAATGGATGGCTGGCCAGACAAATACCTCTAAATCTGTACAACTATAGTAAAGGTATTTATAAAACCAGCCACTAGGGGTCATAAGCTTGTGAAATCTTTGCTCAGCTTTCAAACCAAGTCGGCAAGTTGAATTGACTGATGACATTGGAAGAAAACACAAAAATTAAACACATCTAAAATGTTTCATTGTCTGCCTCTCCAGGTGGGCACTCGGGACTTTGCCAGCCGATACAATGCCACTTACGTGTCCTGGGCCTTTGCTTACCTGCTGGGGCTCATCTGCCTGATACGAGCGTGTTACTGGGGCGCCATCAAAGTCAGTTACCCCGAGAACAGCTTCGCCTAATGCACCCAGCCCTCTGCTTCAACACAGACCGGAGTTTTTCTGCCCCACATTGTCTGATTGTAGGAAAGAACTCAAACGGTGGATGTCAGTCTTTTAAGCATCACTGAACAAACTTATTGTATGTTGATCTGTGTGCCCAGATGGATCATAAATACCCTGCTTTCAACAAAGTACCTTCTAATAACTGTGATTTCATTTTTTATTTTGAGGAACGCTTGAATCAGGTCGGTCTGGATAGTTAAGCAGGCTTTGGAGTTGGTCTCTGCCATGTTTTCTCAACAGTCTGACCCAGTTTTTAAGATGCATTTTCAAACTACCCAGACCAACAACTACAGAAGGAAAATAAAAACCCATTGCACTTTGATTATATGCAATTTTAAGTGTTGTTTTGCTGCTAGTTTGACTCCAGTTTTATTATTAACCATTAAGCCTGCCTGTGCACATTGACACATTCAACTAAATGATTTTAACCTTTTGAGATTTTTTTTTTATTAAAATGCCCCATAACGCTCAGTGTGCCAATTTGTCTACAGCAAATAGCCAATAATGTATTTATTTTTCTGTGTGCCATGCAGCTTTCAACCTTACAGCAATAGCCTCTTTCTGTTGACAGCCGCACTGCTCACTCCAAAGTATAATGACGGTTTATAGTTGCATGATATTTACATAATGACATGGTATTTTATGTTGCAGTTGTGCCGTTACTTCACTCGGACAGAAGTAGCTTGGTATTCTGTGAGTTGTAGGATGTTTAGTCCCCTTTGCTCGTCAATAACCTCCAGTGACCTCTGCGCTAGTCAACCTTGCTAACATCAGTAACATTGCTATAAGCTAATAACAGCATCTTGTCTATTGATGTCAACCATTGGGCACAAACTGCTAACCTTGTTTTGAATGTGATGAAATGATGAAACTGCTCTGTACATAGTTAAAATCTAGTATGTGGAAACCTGTAGTGAGACTAAAGGAAAATGGATCTGGGGTCTTTTTAAAAATGATAATTTATCAATAAAAACTAAAATGTTTTACATTTGGACGTCTTGAATTTTCATCAGAGAAAGTTCAGCCTATATGCTCTGGATTTATTAGCTTGCAATACACAAGTTAATACATATTAGCTTGTGCATTGTTGTAGGTCAAGTAAAAAGTACTTGACCTACAGCATAAACTCAATGAACATTCACCATAGTTTAAATCAGTCCCAGATAGCAAAATTGGTATGGGCCAGTTGTGGCCCACATCAGACACATTCATTTGGCCCACATACCGCATGGATTATCGGCCCAAAGGCGGTCCGCTTTCGGTTACCTTATCTGGCCCACATCAAATCCAGAACAGTGCCAACGTTTAGCCGGAAGTGCACCATATTATCCAAAGGTGGTCCAGATCTGGCCCTCTCATGGCCAAAATGTGGCCCAGATTTGGCTCAGTGCAGTGCCGTATGAGGACACCATATTTTGGCACATATCTGGCCCACATGACTTACTTTTGGCTCATCTGGCTGACATACCGCGTGGATTATCGGCACAAAGGCGGTCCGCATTCGGTTACCTTATCTGGCCCACATCAAATCCAGAACAGTGCCAACGTTTAGCCGGAAGTGCACCATATTATCCAAAGGTGGTCCAGATCTGGCCCTCTCATGGCCACAATGTGGCCCAGATTTGGCTCAGCGTAGTGCCATATGAGGACACCATATTTTGGCACATATCTGGCCCACATGACTTACTTTTGGCTCATCTGGCTGACATACCGCATGGATTATCGGCCCAAAGGCGGTCCGCTTTCGGTTACCTCATCTGGCCCACATCAAATCCAGAACCGTGCCAACGTTTAGCCGGAAGTGCACCATACTATCCAAAGGTGGTCCAGATCTGGCCCTCTCATGGCCAAAATGTGGCCCAGATTTGGCTCAGCGCAGTGCCATATGAGGACACTATATTTTGGCACATATCTGGCCCACATGACTTACTTTTGGCTCATCTGGCTGACATACCGCATGGATTATCGGCCCAAAGGCGGTCCGCTTTCGGTTACCTCATCTGGCCCACATCAAATCCAGAACCGTGCCAACGTTTAGCCGGAAGTGCACCATACTATCCAAAGGTGGTCCAGATCTGGCCCTCTCATGGCCAAAATGTGGCCCAGATTTGGCTCAGCGCAGTGCCATATGAGGACACTATATTTTGGCACATATCTGGCCCACATGACTTACTTTTGGCTCATCTGGCTGACATACCGCATGGATTATCGGCCCAAAGGCGGTCCGCTTTCGGTTACCTCATCTGGCCCACATCAAATCCAGAACAGTGCCAACGTTTAGCCGGAAGTGCACCATACTATCCAAAGGTGGTCCAGATCTGGCCCTCTCATGGCCAAAAGGTGGCCCAGATTTGGCTCAGCGCAGTGCCATATGAGGGCACCATATTTTGGCACATATCTGGCCCACATGACTTACTTTTGGCTCATCTGGCTGACATACCGCATGGATTATCGGCCCAAAGGCGGTCCGCTTTCGGTTACCCTATCTGGCCCACATCAAATCCAGAACAGTGCCAACGTTTAGCCGATCATAGTTACGTTACAATACACACACAAAACTAAATAAAAAATATTTGAAAACCTGAAAAAAATACCCACATGCGCAATGAGTGGGATTGTCCGCGGTTTCCATGAGGGCCCCATCTGAGTTGGCCCGTGTGGGCTAAAAGTGGGCTCTGAATGAGTTGCATATGGGGCCAAAGTGGGTTAAAACCATAAGGCCCACATCAGCCCATACATCTAATTGCAAGATAGAAGCTTGATGAGATAAGCTGAAATCATTTTAAGATGCAATAAGGAGCAAACACTGTAAACCCGGACAATTCACCATTAATTACAAAACAAATTAGGCCTCATTTGACAGAAATATTTATTTTTTGTTAAACATGTAAAATTCATCTAAATAAAAAAAATATCCAACATTGGCATTTTGAATCCTTAAAATAAATAGCATGAATTAAACCTAGTTGCTATTTTTTTTTATATATATATATATAATTTGATTAAAAATGTAAATGTAAAATAACATTGGAATTACACATTTCAGTAACAACAATAATCTATTAAAGAAAGAAATTATGCTTTTTCCTGGTATTTGGTAATAAGGTCAAAGACATCTTTATCACTATCTCACAATTTGTTGGTTAGAAAATGCAATATTGACCTAAAACAGCTAAATCAAATATCCAGTAGTAGTAATGAGGCCCTCCCAGTCACACAGAAAACACAGACCCTGGTATGTTTTTGATGAGAGAACAACAGTGTAACAAGTTGTAAAACATTTATTTCAGAAATAGTTTCAATTCCTCCAGGATTTTGCGGGTAATTTTTGTGATTGTTGTGCACTAACAAGCATGATTTTGTGGGGCATTTCTCCAAAAGAGGTGATGAAAGGTTTAGCTTAAACATTATATAGATATAAAAAAAAGTCAAGTAAAGTCAGACTCGAGGTGCCTGAGAGGCAGATAGAGTGGTTTTAATCCACTTTGGGCCCACATGGAACCCATTTGCTTCAGTCTGAATGATTTAACCCAAGGATGTACTAGACATTGCCTCCTATGCCCAAATTTAACAAACAAAATGTATTTTAATATTTTGCGTTAATACGTAGTTGTGATGGCAACATTGTAAAATCCTGGAGGGACTGTAAAATAACGACAGGCCAACGAACAAACAGTTCCTCATTTCCAAAAGACATGATAGGTCATTTTGCACAGCAAGCCTCAAAGTGTGAAAGGCTGGAAGTTGTGACATGTTTGGGACAGGTGTAAATGAGCCAGAACTGGGCCATATCGTATTGCATATCGTTATCGCAATATAATTTTGTTATATTGTTGTAATTTTTTATACCGCTGTGGACACTATATAATTTATGTTACGCTCAGCTCCATCAGAGCAGCATAAACACTGACTGTGTAGGACACAGGGGCAGGTGCTTAAAAAGTAAAATGGAGATGAAGGATGTAAACTACTTGAGTAGATCATATTTATGAGGAAATTAGTATGGCGCAAAATATATGACAATACATGTATCTTCCCAATAGGCGTAAGGCTGGAATTTTGAAATAATTTGTCTTTTGTCAATGATATCGTCAAATATACTGTTATTGTGATATTTCTTTTTTATATCATGATAGAGATTTTAGGCCATATCGCCCTGCCCTAGCCAGAACTGTACAAATATTTACATAGGCTCGTGGCAACACATTCGCTAATGCTAACGCGGCTAGCTTATTAATCCTCTCATTGAGGCTCTGCACCTGCTAAAACATAATTATTGTTAGGAAAGACTTGCCTTTCCACGTCGCTTTTATAATAGAAGAAGAGTCCGAATTTTGGTTGAATTGAGTCAAACAGCTGGAATCGGGAGCTCACATTGTTACTTAATACACAATACTGTTAATACTGTTGTGTACTTGTGTACACAACAGGACGTAATTAAGTGCTCCCGATTACAGCGGTTTGACTCAATTATATCAAAGTCTGGCTACTCTTCTTCTACTCTCAAGGCGACATGGAAAGATAAGTCTTTCCTAGCAATGATGATGTTTTAGCAGACCAGACCCGCCTCAGTGAGTGTATTTATAAGCTGCTGAGGATGTTAGCTCATCGCGTTAGCATTAGCGAATGTGTTGCGAATAGCCAATTTATTTATTATGGAATCATGACTGTACTATAGAGATGGTATGTCCTTACAGCATGACCCAATATGATACATTGAGATGGTTTACTTTAGACTGTGATTCCCCTCACGCAAATATTTTTACAGTTCTGGCTCATTTACACCTGTCCCAACACAACTTGTTTGAGGACTGCTGCGCATGCGCAAAGTGACCTGACACATATGTACCAGCCTAAATATAAAAAGTCAATTTCATACCTTTTATCATCAGACCAAGGACTTTCTGAACTGGGTTGTTGAGTGTTTTAGAAGAGCTGATGTGTAAAAAGTCTTATGAGAAGAAGTCCTTGTGTGTTTTCAAAACAATTCCAAGTGTTCATACATTGTAGGTTGGATTGCCACTGCATCAATGACAGAAGACCCAGAGTGACTGGACAGCTCAAGCTTCTTCATGTCCTGCTGCAAAAACAATGTTCAACTTGTTAATCTCAAGCACATTTATTTTAAGAAAAGTTGCAAATAATGGAGAAGACATCTTAATTCATCTCTCGCTAATGTCAGTACTTAGAGCCTAGAACTCGGTTTATCCTCCTGCCAAAGGAGCCTCTAGCGCATTGTGAGAGCAGTGGAGAAGATCTGCGGAGCCCCTCTCCCCTCTATTAAGGACATGTACTCCACCCGTCTCACCCCCAAAGCCGTCAGAATCACCAGGGACCCTTCGCACCCATCACACAGTCTCTTCAAAGTAATGCCTTCAGGGAGGAGACTGCGGAATCTACGGGCCAGCTCCAGTCGACTGAAGAACATTTTAATACACAAGGCCGTCGGGGAGCTGAACTTATTGAGATGTAGAAAGTCAATACTTACAGTAAAATGTTGTATTTCTCAAGGATAAGAAGGACCAGACCTCCCAGGACCCGATGCATAGTAGGCAGGAGTTGGAGAGCCCAGACTACGATGTTCTGCAAGCTATGAGAGATAATCATATATGAAAGTGTGATTTACCAAGAAACGTATTAAGAGCGTGTCAAGTTCAACACATGACCAAAAGGTTATGTAAGACTAAGAGACATTTTTAAACTTGCCTTGTTCTGTTTTGGTACCAACAGTGGACAGTTCATGTCTCTGGCAGATTCAAAAGGTCCATGATTCTTCACTCAGCTCTCATTCAGAAAAATATGATAAAAATCAGTTTAAGAAAAAAATAAAATAACAATAGATTAGAGGTTGGAAATAAATCATGGAATGATGACTATATACGCACATTTTAGAAGAAATAAAAGTAAATTTAGTCGCAACATATAATTACTAAACTGTCAAGAAACATTTAAAACACACTAAACACTAACATTAAAAAACACAAATCTGTACAAAGCAGAAAACCATCATCAGATATTCAAATATGCTTGCTTGACATAAACATGTCAAAAGTGCATAGTAATATTTGTCATGTTATGGGATTAAATACAGGTCAAATAGTGACAGAACGAAATGTTTGGCACTAGCTTTGTAAATATAAAGAGTTAGTTAAATCATGAACTTAATTGTACCTTGTTTGATACGTTGATAATTCTGTCCTCACGTTTCTCCTCCTCATCCTACGATGTAGAATCAAAAATAGCAGAAGGCACTAAAGTATATATAATTTGCAACCCCACAAGCCCAGATAAAAACAAACTAAATCACTCACACCGTCCAGATTTAATGCCGAAGTACGGACAGTATCCGTCAACGTACGTCACCAGCGTAATTCAAAAAAAGAGCGGGAGGACCCCGCCGCACCGAAACGGAGCGAAACGATGCATTTTGAGACACAAACACTGTTTCTGACTAAAGGTTTAGATCCGCCAAAACGTTCCGCCGCATAGTTTTGAAAATCTCTCACTTAGATGCCCGGGGTAGACAGCCGTCCTCCGTGCCCATTAGATACAATCACCGCTAAGCTAACCTAGCATACTCGGAGCGCGATGACGTCATGACGCACGGGTCCATCCGCCACCGTAGTTACAGAAGGATGTTTGAGAATAGTTCAGGCGAAGGGAGACAAAAGGAAACTGTAGATAAATAAATTATGCTAAGAAAACTACTCAAATATAGGCTACTTGCACCGCTCTCGTCACGTTTGGAGCGCAAATTGCAATGACAGAAATAGTAAGCCTATAATTGTTCAGAAATTAATTTGTGATATAGATATGATAAACCTACAAAATGCAAGCAAAAAATAAATAAAAAATAGCCCAAACTTAATATAGGCTATGTAAAAATATATAGGCTATATACAAGCAAGTTCACTATAATTCATTTCATTAAAAAAAAAATAATTACATTATTTAAATCACACACACACACACACACAAATGATTAGTTGCATGACTTTTATTTTTACCTAAAATTATCTTAGTTTACATTATTTTATATGTGGGCTACATTTAGTTCACTGTTGGTTATTCTGGGCACAAATATACTGAAAGTGGCATGTCTTTGCCATAAGTGGCCCATGTTTGTTTTGTCATAAATAGGCCATAGTTGATCATTTATAAGTGGGCCATATTTAGTTTCTGTCTGGTTTATCTGGAGATATGCCGGAAGTGACATATCTTTGCCACTAGTGGCCCATATCATGTTTTGCCATGTTTGGGCCATATTTGATATTTTGTATGTGGGCCCCATTTGGTTAACCTCTGGTTAGTCTAGGTCTAACCATGCAGGAAGTACCATACCTTTGCCATAAGTGGCCCATATAGGTTTTGCCACAAATGGGCCATAGCTGATAATTTATAAATGGGCCACATCTGGTTGACTTCTGGTTTATCTGGAGATATTATTACCGGAAGTGCCATACCTTTGCCATAAGTGGCCCATGTATGTTTGGCCATAAATGGGCCATAGCTGGTAATTTATAAATGGGCCACATCTGGTTGACTTCTGGTTTATCTGGAGATATCAATGCCGGAAGTAACATATATTTGCCACTAGTGGCCCGTATCATGTTTTGCCACATTTAGGCCATATTTGATATTTTGTATGTGGGCCCCATTTGGTTCACATCTGGTTATTCTAGGTCTAACCATGCCTTTGCCATAAGTGGCCCATATAGGTTTTGCCACAAATGGGCCATAGCTGATAATTTATAAATGGGCCACATCTGTTTGACTTCTGGTTTATCTGGAGATATCAATGCCGGAAGTAACATATATTTGCCACTAGTGGCCCATATCATGTTTTGCCACGTTTGGGCCATATTTGATATTTTGTATGTGGGCCCCATTTGGTTCACATCTGGTTATTCTAGGTCTAACCATGCAGGAAGTACCATACCTTTGCCATAAGTGGCCCATGTATGTTTGGCCATAAATGGGCCATACACTGTAAACCCGAATGCTCAAATTAATTAAAAAAAATGATTAGTGTATAATTAAAAAAATAATAAACTTGCTACTTAATTAGAAATTTTAATTTTCGAATGCATGTATGCAATTTTCGGCACATTAATTTAATGTTTTAATTATTATTAGCTTAAGGTTTTAATTAAACATACATTATAATTTTTACTTAACTTTAGTACTATTTTTTAATTCCTAACTAATTAATATTTTCATCATATATCCATCTAGACAACAATAACATTTTACAATAACATACAACATGTTTCCACTATTTTATCAAAATTACTTGATTGTAATTGTCAATATCAGTAAACGTTAAAAATGGTCAAATACAGGGCTAGATAATAATAATATAATAATTATAATAATAATAAAAATGTATAGACACGCGGCTGTGAGTACAGCTAATGTTTTACAACTAAAATAATAACCATATTTGGATTACAGCGTCATCTTGGACCTGGAGACCCTTGCACACATGGATATACAATATATCAATATTTGTGATGGATACGTAAAATGTAGACATGAATACGTGTATTCAAACACATATTGAGTCTTGAATATGCGAGGAAAAGCCAGCTTTGCGAAGCCATGTTGCAGCTACACTCAGCATTGCAGCATGTGTTCACCAACGCGCTCGCCCTCTGCACCTGAACACACCCCCTGCCTGCTCCATGTAAGTGGTGGCGCTCCACACATGCCTATGCCAAAGTTAAGTGTTTAAAATGGCAACACAGCACACTATGCTCAACAATCTCACGCTGAGGAGCGCCAGGTGTCTTTACGCACGTAGCAAAGTGGTAATGAACGCACGTAGCAAAGTGGTAATGAGCCCTTTACGTTAGTTGACCCTACAACCGCACTGTAACTTAATTCGTTTTACTCACCGGGATGTTGTCCTGCTCACGTGAGGCCTAATCATCGTACGTCTGACACGGGATACGGTTTTGTCCCACGGTGTTCTTTCCCAGATATCACAAAGTCCAAACTTAGAGCCATTCTCGTTGTTTCCCAAGACCCAAGTGGTCGGCGAGTTTGTGGAAAGGAGTCACATGCCAAGCACAAATAAATAGCCGCTGTAGTCCGTTTCTTTTTGGGAGCAGAATGCGGGCATAATTTCTGTATAAAATATCATAAATAAGCGTTCTCTCGCCAAGAGTCCCGCTGAGGAGGCGTGGCTTGCTTTTGCTTCTGGGCGGAAATGGCAATGACAATGCCACTGTAAGGGCAGATGAAATAAAGGTAGCGCATTCAATCCGCATTTGATATTTATTTCAATGATTTGATCATAAGAATAACAAAGTCTGGAACAAAGCAAATCTAGGAAAATAAAAAACGATTTTGTCAAGTAAAATGATGGTAGCCAGCAGCAGCCACGCACTACCCGTGTTTTTTATTTTGAAAAGTAACTTCCTGTTTCAATGTTAACGCATGCGCAGTGTACGCACTTGTGTTTCACTCACTCCAGCCATGGTCAAGCGAAGCTGCCATCGTTCGCTGCAAGATTTTATCAGGTAACATCTTAAAAATGTACACACTTTCCGAGCAGTATGTAGTCTTGTTATGAATTTAAGAAGCATATTGTCTTTCTCTCATCGATATTACTGTTGATTTATCACATATATGTAATTAGCTCATGTCAGCATGTGCCAATGCTAGCTAACGCTTCTTTTTACCAATGGTATCGCTCAAATCGGGCTAAAATTGATGGTATGCCTTGGAAACGTTAACACTGTCTTTTATTTGGAATATGTATAAAATATTTCTAGAAGCAGGTATAGACCACTCCACAGTACATGTTTCAGACCACACATGCTGGCGGTAACACGACAGCGCACGTGCACGTCTTGGTCAACGACACACAGATCTGACTTTGCAGCTCACGCACAGCCAAAAAGATGATCACATTTTCACAAACGTAACATTTCCCCCTGTTTTTTTGAAATTTTTTTTTTTAATCAAAGATAAAGAGCCACCAGAGCATCAAAACTAATCAAAGCAGCCGTGTTCCACCCCATTATTTTTGAGACTATTGCTGCCTATGTTTGTCAAAAATACATAAATGATGGTCCAAAGACATTGAACTGTGGTTTGGCTTTTTTTTTTTTTTTAAGTTGCCAGTTGCGGCCATTTTGCTTTTGAATATTAAAATGTCCTCTGTATGATGGAATATGCACACAGGTTAAATTAAATATATATACACTTTTTGCATTTGAGACATTATTATATAGAATTTTGGCATTAAATAGCATTTGAAAGCATGAAATCTGGCTTACTGCTACCTGTAGAGTCTAAAGTATTTGTCTGTGCAGGTGATGTGGACAACCCAGCCTCTTGCCAACCAAGCAAAACCTTTGGGGGTAAATGTAAGTACATGTTTCTAATGCATAGCAACCAAGGACACAGAATGTACATGTGGCAAGCCCAGTATATTTTAGTTTTTGATTAACAATACACAGGTGGCTAGTGCAGTGCAGCTCACTTAAGTAAAAGTATCTAAAAATTACTGCTCAAACTACTTGAGTTAAAGTACACCATTATAACTTAAGTAAAAAAGTATAAGTAAAAACACAATCTTGTGAAGTTGGACTTGGAGTGATTAAATTACAATCAATCTGACATGTTTTTGTTTTTAATTACTCCTTGGTTTTTCCAATGTTTGTTAGCCCACAATCAATGTGAATGTTTTCTCCTACACTATGTCTGTGTGGGAACAATAGCCTTGTGAGCCCCCATGACCACAGATGAGACAAAAACATTAAACGCATTTCTTAGGAGAGAAACTACGGGAGAAATGTTTATGGAAGCAAGTCAATTTTTTAAATGATTTGCTTATCGTTTTGACTTGCTTATTTATAACAAAAACTTCTGACTGTTTTTAATTAAATGTGCACTATGCAACTCTATAAAAAAAATAACAATATATATATTAGAGTGTATTTGACCTTTTCAGTGATCCATTGACTGCTTGAGTAGTTAGTATAGCACCTTTTACTTAATATCCTAGTGGCCCCTTTTACTTAATATCCTAGTGGCCCCTAAGATGCTCCATGATCATTTTGTTTAGGTTTCTGGCAGATCTTCACATTTGATTGAACTATCTCCAAGGTTATGCATACATGTCATTCTGAAAACCTGACCAAAATCCTATAAACCCTGAAATGAAATTGATTGTGAAGCATCGTAGAGACCACTGGGATGGGAAGTAAATGCGCCGCACTAACCACAGCCACTGGGTCATTAAAAGGTCAAATACGCACTAATCAACATTTTCTTTTTACATAACAAGGTGCATAGTGCACTATTGAAAGTGCAATCAATTTAACAAAACAAAAAAAAAACTGAAAAGTCACAGTGCAGTTTTTAACAAAGATTTATAAACATCCAAATGATTAATCCTGAATTTGGACTATCTTGTCTTTGGGTCAAAGACATTTCAGAAGGTTTTAACTTTAGTTGAAAAGTCATAAATGAGTTCATTGTTGGTAAATAAATATGCTTTTTCCTTTTCAGACCTTAACCCTTCCACAAGCCAAAGCGAGCAGAAATACACTTTCTGCCCAACTTCCCTCGAGGAGAGGATGCATCTAGCCTTGAAGAACAAAGAGAACAAATAGTGGAGGAGATTCAAAAAGTAGAAAAGAACATGACCACTGTTGGAAAACTAATGCAAACTACATTTGCCCTCCGAAGACAAAACATAGTGCTTTCTGCCGCACCAGTGAAGAACTTGCTGGAGCTTTGGCCTGCGCTTCCGTTACCATCTGAGGTAATCCAAGTCAGACAATTGTATTTTTGCTAGTACTGGAATATGATAAATGTTCTTTTATTGTAGGTGTATGCTGAATTTCAGCGGATAACTTTTCTTCTTTTCGTTCTACTCTGCGCTCGACGTGCACACCACCCGTCTGATGACTGTCAAGACAAAAGGCATCTACAACCAGCAAGACCGCTGATGCCTTGGTGGCCATTTTCAAAGTTCATGATGAGCAGGTATATATTACTGTAGTAAGGCTGCATCATTCCCTTTGTCATGACTTTCACTCAGCCCTCATAATTCCTCAAGCCTAGCTTTCTCTTGTAGTGTTTGTCCTTTTTCTCCTTACTGTCTCCTAACTATCACTCTGCTCTCTTCTTTGTCTCTCCTCACTCACACTGCTCTCTCTCCTAACTCTGCCCTAACACTCTCCCTGCTCTCACCTAACTCTCTGCTCTGCTTTTTCTTTCCCCTAACACACACTGCTTTCTTCTATTTCTCCTCTCACTCTGTTCACTTCTATTTCTCTCTCCTCACTCTCTCTTACTTTCCCTTAACCCTCTCTCTGCTCTTTTTCTCACACCTAACTCTCTGCTCTCTATTTCTCCTAACACTCACTGCTCTCAACTAACTCTGTCCTATCACTCTTAACACTCTCACTCTGCCCTCTCTCCTGTCACTCTAATTTTTCTGACCTCTCCCCCCCTAACATCTTTTCCTCGCCCCCAGATTCAACATGTCCACACACGACGCACAACCGTGCTCCAAGCTCTTCCTGCATGAAGAAACTTCATGGTTTTTCATCACTTGTGATGTAAGTGCCAGTGTGAAAAGCACTCGTAATACTTAAAGCTGAACTTGAAATTGTGCCTTTGTTTTTCAGTCCATTTTGAAGTTGCATGTATGCGTTTCCTTAAGTGTGTCTGTTGATTGTCACAGGAGGATGTGGAGGGGCCGGATCTATCCGCTACACCTGTGGCTCTACTGTCCAAAGTCAATGGTGGAGATGGCTGTCCAGTGAACTACGGAAACAAGGTCTCTATAGTCTTGGAGGGTCAAGAGATTGTAACATTACCAGGAAGGTTTCTGGAAAGTTTCTTAATGTTTGGACTGATGAACGCATTACACCGTAGCTATCCCAAACAGCTGAAGCTTACCTTTTGAGTTTGTGCAGAAAATATTTCTGGGGCTTGAGGATGGTAAAGCTTTCCCCCAGACTGTAGACTTTACAAAACGAGTTGACAATGTAACAATGCTAAGATGTATGACCTAATGTCGTCTGACAGTTTTGTGTCTGCTAACTTTCGTTTTTCATGAACTGTCACTTAAAAAAAGTGTAAAAAAAAAAGTGTTTCCAAAGAAAGTGTGGTACAAATAAAAATGTAAGTTTAAAGTCTTTTTCACTTATTGAAAGTTTAATTACAAATTTGAAGTGCTTTGTTAAACTGAAGAATTGATGAATGTATCTTTAAATAGTAATTAAAAAAATTTAGGTAAACGGTTGCCTAGCTTTTTTTAAGTTTGTAGTCTTTATTTTTTTGATTACTGTGAAATTTTAGAAGCAAATAAATGGTACTTAAAATCTTGAATTACAAAATTACGAAAATATAATTTACACATATTTACATTTTTGAGTTTGTAAAATTAGATTTTTTAAGTAACTAATAGTTTAATAAATTAAAAAAAATATGTACTGCTTCCTTAATCGTTTTAATTTAGAGCAATCAAACATTTTAAGACTATAAACTTAAAAAAAGTTAGGCAACCGTTTACCTCAAATTTTTTAATTACTGCTAAATTGTTCGGGTTTACAGTGTAGCTGATCATTTATAAATGGGCCACATCTGTTTGACTTCTGGTTTATCTGGAGATATCAATGCCGGAATTGACATATCTTTGCCACTAGTGGCCCGTATAATGTTTTGCCATGTTTTGGCCATATTTGATATTTTGTATGTGGGCCCCATTTGGTTCACCTCTGGTTATTCTAGGTCTAACCATGCAGGAAGTACCATACCTTTGCCATAAGTGGCCCATATAGGTTTTGCCACAAATGGGCCATAGCTGATAATTTATAAATGGGCCACATCTGGTTGACCTCTGGTTTATCTGCAGCTATTATTACCGGAAGTGCCATACCTTTGCCATAAGTGGCCCATGTATGTTTTGCCATAAATGGGCCATAGCTGGTAATTTATAAATGGGCCACATCTGGTTGACTTCTGGTTTATCTGGAGATATCAATGCCGGAAGTAACATATATTTGCCACTAGTGGCCCATATCATGTTTTGCCACGTTTGGGCCATATTTGATATTTTGTATGTGGGCCCCATTTGGTTCACCTCTGGTTATTCTAGGTCTAACCATGCAGGAAGTACCATACCTTTGCCATAAGTGGCCCATATAGGTTTTGCCACAAATGGGCCATAGCTGATAATTTATGAATGGGCCATATCTGGTTGACTTCTGGTTTATCTGGAGATATTATTACCGGAAGTGCCATACCTTTGCCATAAGGGGCCCATGTATGTTTGGCCATAAATGGGCCATAGCTGATCATTTATAAATGGGCCACATCTGGTTGACTTCTGGTTTATCTGGAGATATCAATGCCGGAAGTGCCATATCTTTGCCACTTATGGCCCATGAAATGTTTACCTATGTGTGGGCCATATTTTATATTTTGTATGTGGGCCACATTTGGTTCACTTCTGGTTGTTATGAGAACAACCATGCCATAAGTGGCCCATGCGTGTTTTGCAATAAGTGGGCCATTGGTGGTTATTTTTTATATGGCCCACTTCTGGTTCACATCTGCTTCTACGGGCCACACCAATGCCACATGTGCCACATCTTTGCCGGATGTGGGCCACATCGGCTTGCTATCTGGGGTAGTTCTCAACCTGAGGGTCGGGACCCCTAAGGGGGTCGCGAGACAAATTTTGGGGGTTGCACCCCGTAAACTGTTATAATGGGGGTTGCGGCTCCAAAAGGTTGAGAACCACTGGTTTAAATAATATAAACTGTTAAATTATTATTCTTGATAAATTCTCTCACCACTGGGTGGCGACATTTACAATGTTTAAAACGCTGCACTGTCCATGCATTTGTGTAGCGTTTCTCAAACATGAGTCAAGTTCATTCACATTTTTGTCCATCGATGGTTGTTCCTGGTTTAGAACTACTTTGGTCATAGTTTACTCATATTTTAGACATGGTTTAGGCCCCGTTTAAATACTTTTCAGTGGTACTTGTGTGACAAGTCTGAAAACCACTAGTAGGTAGTTGGTTTCCTGATTTCCAATGCATATACCACAAGGTAAGTATAAAAACCTTAGTTGACATTCAAATAAATGTTCATTGTATAGACAACACAATTACACGGCACGGTAGCACAGCGGTTAGCGCACGTGCTTCACAGCTAGAAGGACCGGGTTAGATTCCCACCAAGGCCGGGACCTTTCTGTGTGGAGTTTGCATGTTCTCCCCGTGTCTGTGTAGGTTTCCTCCGGGTACTCCAGTTTCCCTTACCACTAAAAACATGTACAATAGGCCAGGATGAATGTGAGTGTGTTTGAGAGTGCACATGGGGGACGACGGATGGAAATTAGGCCAAGGCTACAATCCGGTGTGGCATGTTTACATGCATGAGACCCATGTATGTTCATTAACATGTACTGTCCCGACCAAATAAATAAACCAATAAACAACAATAGTCTTTATTTAATCTTAATAGAACAACAAAACACAACAGCAACAGAATAATGTCTTAATGAGCTCCCTGAAGCTGCTACAATTTATATAATTATCATTTCCTCATTCTCTCCCTTATAACACGCTGCATCATGCACATTCACCGCACGCTCGGTTGCCTCTGAATGACCCAATTACCCTGGGCTCTTGATGACTCGTCAAACACAGTGATGTAAAGTCACCAGCGTTGTCTCCGTCTGATGAGGTCATTGCTTTAAGTCTTCTATGATTGTAAAACAAACACGCACATGGTCTACTTGAACTAACCATCAAACTATGAAGGAACATGGAGGTCTTTAAATAGATACTAAACACCATGACTTCACGAGTGTGGAGTTAGTGTGTGCGTCTGGCGTGTCGGTGCTATGTTCACCCCCTCAGTTATTGTTGAGGACCCACCACGAAGCTGTGAACAAAAGGGACAAGAAATTTATAGAACAATAAAGCATTGGAGAAATTCACAAGAAATGGATGAAGAATTCACAAGAATTTCGACTGCTAAAACTGCAGAATGTTTGATGCAATGTGCCTCTGGATTGATTTACAGAAACATTTATTTTCATCCTTTCCTTCTCACATGATTGTCCAGGAACAGCCAAATGATACGTGCAAAAATGAATTAAAAACCAACTCCTTCCATCCAAGTACAATTACCTAAAAGTGTAATGTTGTGTACAGTATGGAGCGCTCTTATAAGACCATTTAATAATACACATGGGGGCAACGGTGGCACATATGGTAGAGCGGGTCGTCTCATGATCGGAAGGTCGGGGGGTTCGAATCCCGCCTCCTGAAGGTGCACATTTTCATTGTGTCCTTGGGCAAGACACTTCACCCTCCTTGCCTCCAGTGTCTGCGTACACTGGTGTTTGAATGAGAGAGTGGATCCTTGCTGTAACGCACTTTGAGTGCCTAATGAAGGTAGAAAAGCGCTTTATAAGTTGAGACTATTTACATTTTGCAATCTATTTTTTATTAGCCTCATACAGGTAAGTTTGTTAGTGGCATCTTTGATTGAAATGTACAGAAAAACAGTGCTGAAAATTTGCTTTTGCTACAGGCACCATGATGCATACATTGACCTGCTGTTTTTGTTTTTGTATCAGTCCCTATTAGAGCTGCATAATTAATCACAATCAAATCAAAGTTGCAAAGACCGCAATTAATTAGGTATTGTAATGTCCTCTGAAAACAAACAAAAGTTCATCTCCATAAGGATTAATCATGCACAAAAGCTGCTAACCATGTGCAAAATGTAAGTGCTTCTGAAGTTATTAAAATGTTCACAGTGAAGTCTGTCGGAACATCATGCTAATCTTTTACAGAGCAGCAATTGAGTCAGTCCTCAGATACGGAATCACCAGCTGGTTTGGAAATCTGTCGGTCAAGTTAAAAACACAAATTTGACTGCTGGAAAGATAATGGGCTCTCCTGCCCCTCTGGCTCCACAGGAGCTGTATGAGCAGGCAGGGAGGAGACAGACCAGGAGCATCCTCTCTGACCACACACATGTACTATTCCCAGAGTACCAGCTGCTGAGCTCAGGGAGGAGGTACCGGGTGCCTCTATGTAAACACAACCGGTACAAACATTCTTTTATCCCTGTTTCAGTGTTGCGGTTAAATGATAAGAAGTGGTGACTTTGAGTATGTGCGTGCGAGCCTGCGGGGGGGTGTGAAGAGGGAGGGGAGAGTGTACGGAGCAAATGTACTGCTCACTGGAGTCTTTTGTTATTTTGTTACATGTATTGTGTATTGTACTTGTGGTGTTTTTTATGTGTGGCTGGACCCTGTCCGAACTAAGTTTCTCCCAAGGGAGACAAATAAAGTAAAGTAAAAAGGTGAATCTTTGCTTAAAAAAATAAATCGCAAATATGCAAAATACTTTGTTCTTCAATCCCCCAAATTGCGCAGCCCTTCTCCGTATCAAATGAATGTATTAAATAAAATAAATAAACTTAATTGAATTGTTCTTACCAGGAACGAGCATTGTGGTGAGGGCCTCCGGTGTTTCCAGAAAGTCGACATTGGATCTTTGGAAGGTTTTACTGTAGTTGGCCTGAAGGTGGCTGAACACAACACAACAGAACTCAGCCTTGACAGTGCATTGAAGTTATTATCATAAAATTACTGATGTTTGTGAACTGTACTTAAAGTATGTTTCCATTTGGCAGTCAATTGACTTTCTCAGCAGCAAAAAAAGCCTCATCCATTTTGATTTATGTTGAAACTGACAATCCTTTTAAGCAACACAGTAAACAATTGTTGTAGCTACTTGCAAATGCCAAGTAGCTTATTATAGTTCCTTGAGGCTAAGAAATTAGATTAGAGAAAAATCAGATTCCTATTAAATAGAAATCCATTTGCAGAAAAAAAGAATACTGTCGAACGAATAGTGTTTATGAGATAGATATTAGAATGGAAACTAATCATGCATGACCAACTTGATATAATAGACTGAAAAGAAACGTACTTCTTCCAGACGCTGTTGTGCTCCCAAAACTCGTACAGAATGAAGCGTGATTCATTTGCGAGCCGCTGAACTGTGATGCTGCAAATACGAAACAAGATTGTTCAAGTCACTAATTAGTCGGCTACGTCGTGTCCCTCTCCACCACAAGAGTCAATGTGTAACTGAGCCTAATCTCTAAACACCATTACACATCCATTAATCAGTTTGTAGGTAAATAAAGATAAATGGATGATGAGAAAAAGCCATATCAATAGTTACTAACGTTGAGCTTCTGTTTGGACATGACTTGGCAGCTCAACAGTAATTTTTCAAAAAGAGTCACAAAATGAATAATACATTAGTTAAGAAAACCAGATTGAAGCTTTTTGTTATTTTATCAGGAATGTCAGAAATTCTGGTTATGATACCACACATATTAGATATATATTTGCTAAATAGAAATTAGAAAGTGGTTAGGAGAGAGTGGACTAATATATTTCTGAGGTACGCTTCTGTAAAGTAAACATTTAGTATTTTGGACAAATGCCTGTTTTCTTCTCTGATGTATTCTAATGAGTACTGTACAGGTTTGCCTTGAACCAATAATGGAGACAAAATATTTGTGTGCATCATTATTATAATGAAGGGAGTCTTAGACTGACTGTAGGCAGCCGGTCTGAGCGCAGGCACAGTCCATGTACTGCCTCAGACCCAAACGAAACTCCTCCACCTCGTCCTCCAGCACCGACAGCTGCCTCTGGACGATCAGGATGTGCTGGACACAAACACACAATACATCTTAGACTATCAGCAAATCAGTCACATAACGCCATGACCACTGGGGCGCTGACTGCAAATGGTCATTTAGATATTTTAGACCGTGTAATGGTAATGTCAAGAATGTTGTTATTAATGTCTTCTGTCTTCACCGAAATGGAAAGCAAAAATGTTGAATAATTACATTAGGAATCAAAAGTCTTATGCAATTTATTTTATCAGATCCAGACAAAAACATAGCTTGTTTAGTCTGCAAACATGCCTGATGTTGGAAAAATGCTAACAATTAATTCCCATCTCCATAAAAGTGATCCAATACAGTAAGACTCTGCCTCAGCTCCGCTGTGGCTAGTAAAGTGGTTGCTAATCATTTTGTGCTAACCCTGGTGAGGATTTTTGACAAGTGGGAGGCAGGCTGCTGATCTAAACAGGAAATGAGTGTTCTGCCCGTGGGCCAGAGGTAACAGGGCATGTGTTAATGATGCTTCTGTGGGTGAAGAGATGCTCCAGGACGCTAAATCAGAGGCTAATTCAGGACCGGGACGCCCCCCTGTGAGTGGGGTCAGGTTAGTTCTTTCAGCTCTGAGTCAATCATTTGAAACAGTTGCATATTATTCACTTTTCAAACACTGGCCTGTCTGAAGTGAAGCAGTGATGAGGCATGACACACATATGGTTGGTGTCATTCATGTGATACAACAGAAAGAATCCTCATTCACAGCAAACTCTGTAGTAGCCATTATTGTTAGCTCCTATAGATTTCATAATGTGTTCTGAGTCTGACAGCTACATTTATCTGTGACAAAAATGTAAGAAGAAAGTGGCTCAACCAAGATTAATTTCTAGTTCAAGTAAGTATGAGGTTTTGGTCTCAAAACGTTCACCTGGTACAGCACAGCACACGCCACAAAACCTTAATCTGTGTATTATCACATGTAGCTTTTCAATTCTCGACTGACAACTATCTCTAATAAAACAAACATCCTAACTATAGGCCTGCTGCCTGAGTAAACGTTTACGAAAGCACTGGCCTAAAGTGTGACTGTCAAAGCAGGAATAATTTGTGACAAAACATTTGCCAAAATCCTATTTCATGCAGCTGAGGTCATTATTAGCCTTCTGAGAAAAGTCACTGTTTATCAAATAGAGTTGTTTATCCACCAAACTGACTATATTAAATTGGCTTGATATAACACTGCATCCGAAATAAAACTTGGGTCACTGTATTTCAAACATAAAGGCTAGCTGTTATATATTCAAGTCCACAAAAGACGTGTTTTGGTCTGAAACTTTCATTTTATCAGACAGATAATTGTTGAAAATAATGTAACTTTGAGGGCTGCTGTTGTTATGACGACACCTCAGCACTTCTGCTGCAGCTCTGATTTGAAAAACATTATTAAACACAGAACCACGTGGCAAAGAGGTGGTCATTAAAAAATTTGGAGACTCACAGATTTACTGGCGCTGTCCAATACCTCCTCCTCCTCCACCGGCTCCAGACGAATGTCCTGTACAAATTAGTAATAAAAAAACCCACTTAGAATTATATAAATAAGGTGAAATTTAGGCCGCACAAAATACATCACCAAAGTTGCAGTGGCATTCACAACAAACTCCATATTACTGAAATACTAAATTTGACAATATATTCCACAGTTTCGTAAAATGATGTCTATGTAGATTTACCCTATTGTCAAATGGAGGCTCAAACTAAATGAGGCAAATGAAATGATCCGGTTTCTTCTGGTTCACTGTCCTGGATAATGTAGAAAACGTGGGTTAAGAAGAGCTGCTTTTCATTCTGAATCCTGTGAGACTTTGGCAGAAAAAAACAGCTGATAATTCAGCTGCATCGCACATACATGCGTCACTCGTGTGTGTGCGATACATGTGTGGCACGTCCACAGGAGCAGTCGGGCCAGAATAATTTGTTGATGTTGTACAGCGTCCAAGTTGCTATAATTTGTGAGAGGTAATGAGCAGATGGCATTAAGAGACAGTGAATGTTGAAGAAAAAAATAAAAGCTTGTTCAAAATACTACTGCTTAGAAATAGAAAAATAAATACACCACTAATTACAGTGCACTTTTCACGTAAAACAAGCATGATTTGTCAATTAGTGGCTCTCAAACAGCACCACATTAGGAAATATTTGGTTTTCCGGTGATACTAGAGCTTAACAAGGTGTATGACAGTGGTTCTCAACTGATGGGTCGGGACATAAAAGTGGGTAGCAGAACCTTTTGCAGAGGGTTGTGACTGTAAAAGCTGGAAAACACAACCTTAGTCTTTAATGAAGGTACTTGAGTCATCTTCTGTACTCAGTAGTGGATGGCTTCTAAAAGTCTGTTCAAATGAATTGTTTGAATCTCAATTTCGGCTTCATAAGTTTATCCAGTGCGTACATCAATAATCTGAGGGGAAATACAGCACTGTATTTAACAGATTGAAACTGCACAGTGTTTTAGAGACTGGAAACACTTATTGGGGTCATGCCTTGTTGTTAGGGTGATGCCACACTAGCTGAGAAAAAAAGAGCTAAATGGGTCTAAAACCGGGACACAACCCTGAGGAAAGTAGTTATGAACAAGGACTTAGCCAAAGGAGTACAAATGAAGCGTTGCAACTTTTATGCAGACTGAGATGCCGGGCAATAATTAAGTAGATGACCCATAAAGTTTAAACACCATTCCTCTGCATTTGGTGTTGTGTACCAAGCTCACCTTTTTCTCCAGGCGGTCGATGAGCTTCTGCAGTCTGTTGACCTGGATCATCCACTGACTGTCCTCGTCAAAAACACCTACACAGGAAGAGGAGACAACAAAGACAAAACTCAGTTGAAAGTTGTTGCATTGACAAAAACCAAAGTAACTCCCTTAATATATTTTCTTTCATTTCATGTAGGCCATAGACCGACGAGCCAGTAAATGCGCAAGCTTCGAGATGCCTAATCGAAAATGATTGAGGCACATCAGGTGGGTCACCCATCTCCTAGCAACTGCCTCTGGAGAATGCACCAGACAAATACTATATGACTGGAAGGAGGCAATTGTTTGATTAGGTAATTTTGTCTTTTAGTATTATCATTAGAACCTCCTATAACCACCTATATGTGTTATAACAAAAAGACAAGCTGAAGCACAAGGAATGGCAGTTGTCACACTTGCAGGGGGTGTGAGTTTTTTTTCAGCAGGGGTAGCTGGATGGGCAGTTATTCTAGGGTGGACCCGGGACAGTCTCATGACAAAATATGAATTGAGCACATTTATTTCTACAATTTCTCCCTTCTGCGATTAGATTTTGAAATTCAAGGTCAGGGTTTGTGTTTTTATTTGGTCTCATTGGACCACTGTAAAGCCTGTGACCTGTTGGAGCACATACTTGACTGTTGTCTTGTCTATGTTTGGCCGGGTCACTGTAAAGAATTGCCCTTCATTGGATTAATGACGTTTTCTGATTCCGATATGCTTATTTTAAGCGAATTTCCACACAATTAGCGATGGTTCAGCGTAATATTACAGGCATAAACAGGATTAAACTTGCTACTGACCACCAACATAGGGCCTCTGAGTGGGGTGGCCTGGGCTAGCCATGCAGATACATTACTGCATATCCCTGTTCACACGTCTAGATGTCAAAAACCCATTCTTCTGTCCCTTTGTCTAAGGTTTAAATACGTGGTTAACTGGGCTATCAGGGATAATAGTGCTTACATTAATACAGTCTCCAATGTTTTATTATAAAATAATATTCCTGTAATGGGGGTTCTTTCTTAAAACCTCTTACAGCTTATAAATGATAAACTGAATCCCACCCCTTCCACTGTTGTTTCCTGTGCTTTAAGTGTGTAGTGCTTTGGCTGTGATCAGACTAATCTTGAGTGGAGCGCACAGATAAGTGAAGCTGAAGTAACGCAGGAATACATGAAGACAGCGCTGCCATCTCTCGTCTCACACCAAACACACCTCTTTATCAACTTCCACTGCGAGAAACCGTGGGACGCACAAAAAGTCGTTACTGCTTTTGTAACAACACAGGACTGCACAAAAATACCCAGACAAAAACAGATAACACCTAGGTGCAATGCAACTAGCAGTCTGTTTTTTCAGTTAGTCCAATAGACTTGCACTTTAGAAACACGTGAGGTGCAAATGGAAGTTTAATAGATACGTTTTGATTAAACTAAACTAAAATAAAAAGAAACACCCAATTCTTAATAATGCTAAAGTCATTTTTGGTTAAATTTCTTTAGTCTGAATGTCCTTCAAGAAAACCATCCATGGGTCTCGAGTCCTGCTGTTGCAAAGTAAACAAAGTATTACCTATAGTTTGAATGGTCAAAAGTAGGAAAAAGTCATGTGACTGAAACCCATGAGTAGAATAATGCATTAGTCTTATATAGCGCTTTTCCAGACGCTCAAAGTCACTTTTACAATTTGGTGCATTATTCATTCTCTCCATACTTGGTGATGATAAGCGAGGCAACCAGTCTGTGCACGTCAGCCACCACCACCAACCACTCACACACACACATTTGCCAGGCTTCCTGGTTGTTCCAAAACGGTCTCCCATCCAAGTCCTGCCAGACCCTTCCCTGCTTAGCTTCCGAGGTTTGGACTGGATTTGGACTGGTTTATTATTGGGTGAATGGCACATGATCAATTGCATGGTTTTCTCTAGGACTCATGATTGATTTGGTTGGAAAGAGACAAAAAACCTGAGTGTGGGCTTTATTAGTGGAGTGATTGCCCATGAGTGGCAGGTGTGGAAGGGTGGAGCTGGGAAAGGGTGCGCTCAATTTCTCCTTCTTTAGAAGTGTGGCTTTCCAGGGCAGATGAATGGTGGGAATCTGTAACAAGTACACTTAGGAGGTTTGTAATAGTGATCTCAAAATAAGGCTGCAACTAACATACATTAATGTTCAACTAACTCAAATGAATGTGGCAATTTAAAACAAATTATTGATAAATCCTTTAATGGCTAAAGGAGCGTAAACAATTTATTGTATTAACCTATTTTTAACAAAATCTTAACTACATTACTGCCTCTGCGACCTTGCCATAAAGCGGAAGAAAATGGATAAATCAATCTATCACAATTAATCTTATTAGTTGTTCCAGCCCTACCTTAACCAAAGTATTTGGTATTCACTGACCTGAATTAACAAGGCTGAGGAGTGGGTTGTTTGGTGACAGGCTGCTGTTCCTCTGAAGTCTCCGATTGGACCGGCGTCCCGACCATTGGATGGACAACGCCTCAGGCTTCACTGGACCCTGCCTTTACAAACAAACAAACAAACAAACAACAGCATTCACAAAGAGGCCATTTGTCTTGTTAATTATGCCCCTGTTTCTAAATCCATCCAAAGTATGGCTTGCACACACAGCTTGTAATGAATAATATATAAGTGGACATCAGCTGGGCCTTTTTAAAATGAACTTTCTGTATTTGGTCCAATGGCTTTAGATGTAAACACAGGCTGGGACTAGGAAACATCTGTCAGCCACAAAGAAATCTTGAAAACTCCCCAAAATCGTGGGCAGTGCTATTTTCAATTTGAACTGAAAGGCAGAAAGGCACAAAGGTGAGTGACGCACGCGGGGGAATAAATGTAGCCAAGTCCAGGCACTCTGTTCTGATACTGTGTTGGTTTGACGTGGAAGCTAATGCCTCGCAGAGGTGCTCACTCCCGCGGGTGGCACACGCTGGTCCGAGCCTGCTGCTGTCAGAGCGAGAAGACAAGAGATTTGAGGAGACCTCAGGGTTTTTGGAGATTCAGGTGGATACGTTACAACAGACTAACAGCATGATATACTAAGCCGAGTTCTAAACTGCAAGTACTACTTAAATTAGCAGATGTGATGCTGTAGCGTGTTGCACTTTAACTTTAATAACATGTCTGCAAGATCCTAAGTGAACTAAAAAGCAGTCACTATTATCAGGATTTCAACACAAACTCATCAGCATTTGCAGTGTAGGGGTTTGCCTCTCGGAGCTGGAGCAGATACTAAATGCTGCTGTCCACATCTGTAAACACATTATAATTAATTCACTTGCTGTGTTCAATCTGTCGCACACTTGAAGCCTAGAGGAGGATGTTGTGGCACCCCTCTTGGCCGCCTCTGACTCATAGTTTGTCCCTAATTTCTAAAATGGGTTTTGATCGGCGACAGATGATCAGCCATACCCAATTTAGCAGCAGCAACCCCAGACACAACGAATAAGTTAAATCACATCCATAAATATCATTTGAAACACAGGGAAAAAGTGACCACAGAAAGCCCTTTATAAACCGACAGAAAAGAGGGTGTTTCCGCGAGGTCAAATACATGTGTGAATTTCTCATGTGCTGCTTCTCAAAATTATAGAGCAAAAAATGGTGCGATGGAAGCATGGGACAGTGGCACTCTGAAAAAAGAAGAGTGAGAAAAGAGAGAGAGGAGACGGCAAAGCTGCATTATTTAAGAGTGTTCTTCAGTCACTTTGTATCAGCGCAGAAATGAACAGGAAGAGGAAGTCTGTGGAGCAGGTTCTGTTTGAGGACATTCATAGCAACTTTTAAACATTTAAATAACTGTTGTGCAGGCTAAAGACAGTAGTACACAATACACAAAGTTCAATAGCAATAGAGGGTATGCAGATTATGTCACAGCTTGGTAACCATATGACAAAAAAGGCTTAAATCGGCAAGCTGGTGCAGCAGTTTGCTCTCGTGCTTCACAGCTAGATGGTCCCGAGTTTGCATGTTCTCCCCGTGTCTGCGTAGGTTTCCTTCGGGTACTCGGGTTTCCCCTACCACTAAAAATATGTACAATAGGTTAATTCTCCAGCCAGGTGTTTATGACCATTAGCTTGGATTCACATCTGGAGATGGGTCCCTGAGTGCTCGCACTACAAGCTCTTTCTTGTCTTTCCTTAGTTTACCACCAACTAGTATGGAGCTTGAATGCATAATCTACAAAACTGTAAAGCTTAGAAATGCGGCACATATCACACAAAGATCACAGAGCTTTGTTTAGAAATGTTGTGGACAGAAATATTATTAGAGGAGTCACACAGTAATGAAGCCGACACTCAAGAGGCTGCTGCCTGACCATAATCAACAAGATATTGAGCTGATGATTAAAAACTCAGAGAAGCAGCTCTCCCACACACACAATACGCAGAGGATTAAACTACATTTAAAATAAAGTTAAAGTGCATTTCAGAATTTTGCATGTGTTTACTACAATGCATTAAAAACTCATATTCTCAGAAAAAGTGCTTTTCTAAATTCTCCTTAAGTACATGTAGGAACACAGACACAGGTGTGTAAACAGACTACCTAGTCCAGGAGTTTAGTGGAAATGTATCCCAGTATGACAACTATGGGCCTTGAGAGGAAAAAAAGACATATATATTATCTAGTGGCACACTTTAAAATTGCAAGAACAACAAAGTAAAGCATAAGTGCTTTATTTGTTATTGAATTTAGGCTAAAACAATGTCAATCACATGGAAGATTAGTCCTGAGCTGCTGCAACTGAGTGCACCCCGACTATGGAACGACCTGACCAGCATGTTTTGAAGAACGGGAAACAGGAGGAACCAAGAGAAAACCTACGCAAACACAGGGCGAACAGGCAAACTCCACACACAAAAGGTGCAGGTTTGGGATACTGCATAAACACAGGACTTTATAGCTAACCACTCAGCAGCCACCATGTTTGATGATTACAGCAGCTTTATTGCAATGTGGCCTTTGGATGAATGACAAGACTGATCCGTCCCAGCTGTAATTATTAAACCCCTGTAATTATAATGCCATTGTTCTATGCGGTATCCCTGCATTGTGCTGAACTTACTTCTCCTGCCGGGTCTGTTCGGCGGTGGTTTCCATGGCGCACTCGAGCGAACCCTGGAGCGAGTGAAGCTGATTGGTCGTCTCTTTGAGCAGGAAGCGGGTCACAAACTGCTCCAGGTGCGTGGACTCCTCATAGTCCTGTCAGTCAGAAGGGGCAGGGGGCGAGTGGGAGGAGAAGGGCTTAGAAAAATGAGAGCAGTGCAATGACAAGCGAGTCGATACTTCTGCTAATTATTACAGGATTCTCTTTCCATTATCCCACAAGATTTTTGTTACAGAAAAAATTGTGTTAGATTGTAGTTAGGTTAAAACATGTACAATGGGCAAATCCTCCAGCCGGGACTCCAGGCCAGTGTTTTCCAACTACTTTTAATTTTGAACACAAGTGACCACTTTGTCACAATACTGGCAAGATCCTCAATGTAATGGATACGATTATTTAGGAGGTAGTTGTGAACCACTGCTCTAGATCATAAACCTAGCTCTAGATGTGGAGATGGGATGTGCTGCACAGGTGGGACATAATGACATAATGACAATTTTAGATATGAGGTCTTGAGTCTTTCTGTTCTCCCTGCTCTCTCTCTCTCACTCTATTGAGCCAATGTCAAGAAAACCCCCAAAACGTTCGATTTGCATCTTGTGTTCCTTTTCTACCTGTGCACTGGTGCCTGCATTTTCACACAAAAACATGCTGAAAACGAGTCATCGAAGCAAATTGTACGTACTCATAGGTGACTCACTGTGGCACGCTGCCGTTGCCAGAAGCTCATACATAAGCAGTGAGTCTGGGTATCATGTTATAAAAGGTCTCGTGTGCTGTGTTTGGGTCTGGTATGGAGTACTTAACTGTTGATTTGGATGAAATCAAAAGTGAAGGGATAAGGCCTTGTTTGGTGAAGCACCTGTACACTGCAGTTTTAATGTAAGATGTGACTCAATTTGGGAAGGTGTGACTAATGCATCCATATTTCGGACATTTTACTAATATGAATATAAGGCCATACTATTATTAAGGAAAGCACAGATGTCTTATTTAACTTTGTCAAAATGCTCCATACAGCAAAACCTTTACATCTTCTTTTGACTACCAAGCAGATTCCTTTTTTTAATTTTTATTTTTTTTACACATTTTCCTTCCCTCTCCAGAGTAGTCAAACAGGGATGATATGATCGCTTGTTCTCAGTGGGGAAAGTCAACAGCTAATGGTTTGCTTTTCTTAAGAATAAACTGCGGTAAATGTCAGCTCTTGTGTGTTTTAAAAGCTCAGTTCCCAGCGGCCGTATTGTTTTATTCAGTGACATTCACATGCACTGGCTGCACACCTGCGTTTACACGAGTGGGAGTGAGGCTTGGCCAGACGGGTAAAGGTCAGCCTTCTGTCTCACATGGAGCATAGATTACCTCCTGCGATCGGCTTCACTGCGCTTACTGCGTGTGTGTTACTTCAAACAGCTGTGGCTCTTTTGTAGCTAAATAACGGAAATTTTACAATGACTCTGTGTATGTGTTTTTTATCAAATAATCAGTCTACAAAGGATCACAAGCCAGTGCAATGTTTCAAGATTGGGTAAATGGAGAGAGGCTTGGGCATCAGGAAGGGCATCTGGCCTAAAAATGTAGGCACAATAAATAATATTGATAATAATAATACATAATTTTTTTCTGTGCAGAATGTTGCATTTAATTTGTTCAGACTTGTGACATTGAAGTTACTTTGCTTGTAAGCTGAATTCTCCCACTTCACCGAAACCGAAAGTGGTTTGGGCCAAATAGATACTAACTAACAATGTGATGATGACAAATAAACATGAGGTATGCTGCTACACATAACACAAACACACATAACATCAACTAAATATTTAATGGATTTGCAGCGTTCTTGATCAAATCAGCAGTAAATGCTGCTCCAAAAGTGTGTCCTCATCCCGAACGATTCAAGCCGGAGCGATCCCAGATTGACAGTGCTATTGCTATGTTATAGCATATGCAATGTTATTTGCACTGTAATGTCAATGTGGCTCTTGTCAGATTAACGTTGAATATTTTATCAAAATCGCAATCCCTACTTTGATCAATCTCAATAATCGTCCTGGGACTTTATAATTGTCAGGTTTACAGCCATTTCTTTGGCTGAAACAGCACCTAGTTTTGGAGCTTGGTCGAGGCAATGAAAAGCATTCATTATTGTTTGAGCTGAGTTTCGATAAAAGTCACTGAATCAGTTACAGTATTGAATTTTATTGAAATTGCCATATCGTCCAGCCCTAACATCGAAGGTGAGTTTATTGTTTAAAAAAAACATCTCTAGACAAATCAAAGCTTCCAGATCCATTTCACCATCAAATGGTGTTCCGGGAAAAATAAAAGTGAATTTAATTTATTAAACCTGACAAAGTTCAAAACTTTTCCCAGGAAAGTAAACCACACAGTGAGATCCACCTGAGACATTTTCCACCTCAATAAAAGCTGTGGGCATTGTGTTTTTGAATGCGGTAAATAGATTTGTCATAAATAAATGCAAGTCTGTTTTGGCTCCCAGTCACATTTAGAACCATGTCTGAAGCCTGCTCCCCTCCCACTCATTCATATCCACACCAGCCCAGAGCCCACCTCCGCGACATGTACTGGTCAGAATAGAAGACTTCTGCTGTGATTAACACCACATCTGCTGTACCTGACACTGGCAGCACAGAACCTCTTTCTACTGCTGTGACTCAGTGTAGGGTCACAGAGGTATCACATGCTCCTAATAAAGCATAATTTGGACCAGAAAACGCAGTGATTGCACAAAAATGACAAAAAGGCACGTAAATTGATTTAAAAGTTATTGCTTTGGTCCATTACACCTCAATTGTGTAACATGAGGCACAGTGATGCGGCAATTGGGAGATCCAAATTGTTTTCATCTAAAAGGAATGCCTTTATGTCCATGTGATTCTGGACTGTCTCCTCAGCCATCTCTCTTTTCCCAGACGAGCATCTTGGAGAGCAGAAAAGTGATTGCAGGTGCAATTTGATTTTCTCACCTCATAACAGCCTGTGTTGGGCTCTCTGAAGGGTTGCACAGGGCCAAAAAAAGCCTGTGCCTACATCTCAGTGAGCAGGAAAACCAAGGCTGTATTATCCGAAGTGCCCTTGAGGGCAACGCATTAGAAATGTTGATAATGATAGATTTTTTTATTCCTAAAATTAAGATTAAGATTAAGAAAATGCCCTGTTTTTGCAGTTTGAGTTATGATGTCAGCAGGGGCATTAATCCTTTCAGCTGTATTTATTCCTGAACCAAGGTTGAATTCAATTACTCTTCTCGCATAAAAACTCTGGCCCTGACAAATGAACGCCTTGACGCCCACTCTGTTACTGGAGGAGCAGCTTGTGTGCAGATCTGAGGCGGTGCCACATGAGATACTACCACCCCTAATACCGCATCCAGAGCTTCTCATCCTCCAACCTCCTGTATTTGAGGTCTGCGGGGATTCTCTGCTGTCTTCAGTATGCAATGCATATGCTTCACTTTTAGCAACAAGAGATGAATATATCGTCCAGTAAATGTCTTTAGCAGAATGAATATGGATTCCATTCAGGCTCAGCACAGCAGCATTGCTAAGAGAGACTAAATGAAGGATCTAAAGCCACCAGCAGAGAAGCAGAGATGCATGCTGGGAGATATGTGTGTAGCCCAGGTTGCACAGTGAGAAAATCAAACATCTCTGATTATCATTACAAGCACCACATGAGGCAACAGAGTGTTGTGTGCTGTGGCAGCACTGACTTCAACAAAACAAAATACCAAGAGACATTTTAGAATATGAACTGTCCTCATGCAAACACAGACACTTTCCTCTATGCTGTTGCACCATAATATATATTTGTAACTAAAATACAGTATTTATGACTTTCACTTTGTGAGCAAAATCATTAAGGTCGATTTTATCCAGAATACTATCAAAACCACTGAGTATAAAGCTGATCTCATATGACGCAGTAAGAAAACGAAAAGACTGTTAAAAGCAATGGACTCTGCAGTGATTTTAAAATGTCCATATTACACATTTCTGTCTTCAGAATCACAGTTAAACAGAGGTGTTGATGCTTAACACAAACAGTTCCAGTTTGAACAATGAACAGAAAACAACTCCACAAAATGTGACATTTGTCTTTTCACGTTGCTTGCTCATGTTGTTTATTTTTTATTTTAAAGTTACAAGAAAATATATGTAATCTCTTTAATTGTGAGAGTTGGTGGATGTTCTTGTTGAGCCTCTCGGTCACATTGTTAATCAGGTAAATCAGTCATCTTGATAATCCAGAAGTTATAGTCCGACTTTGATGATAGAAGTTTAAGATATTTCAAAGATACAGTGACTTACATACAACTACAGATTTAATGATCACATACATTACAGTAAAAAAGTGAGGTCTGTGTGGTGTGGCTAAAATCAGAAAAAAACATTTCCCAAGCTTGACACCGATGTCCTCAAGACAAGCTCAAAATGTCTTTTTCATCCAAGTTGTTCTATCTCTAGACCTGTCTGCACTGTTTTGTGATGAGATGACTAAACCTGGCATGACATACCTTCTTTGTTTTGTCCATGGCCTTCAGTATCGACATATTCAGGTCTTCTAAAGCAGCGAGGACATTCTCATATTCACCAAGGTGTTGGGAAAAATATTCTACAAAAACAAAGACAAAAAACGAAAATATTTACTTTGAGGTGAACAGCTTTGACAGTGCCGTGGGTGTGTAGTTGAAACAGGTCAACACATCTGTCAGAGCAGGTAGGAGGGGGACAGAACTAAGAACGATTCTACAGCTTTTTCTTTTTGGCGAAATGTCCAATGGGATTAAAATCTGTGGGTTTGGAGCAAAAAAAAAAAACTTACCACATAGCTCATCAGTGTCCACGTTGCTGCAAGAGAAGAGCAGATTTAAATTAATGCTTTTCATTTTAGTTGCAAATTAGTATGTGAAACTTTTAAGAGCTGCAAAAAACATATAAGGCCTTATGCTCGTCTTTAAAACAAATCTCACAGCTTTTCTGATTTTCACAGCGGAATAAAGCTAGGACTTATATAAGTTCAGTAGCATGTCTTTTCATCATTGGTACAGAGTCACCAGAGTCCAGTGTGAGGGCAATCAATAGGTCAAAACAGGAGAAACCACTTAGAGTTTCGGGATGCACATGGACAGGTGATGTTCCCAACAAGGAAATGCACTACAACTTGTGCTGCTCTGCTCCAACCATTATCACTAGACTACAGATAGAAGTATGGTGACCTGGATATTACAAACAAAGAAGAAATCATGTTCTTAAGAATAATAATAATTTAAATGACAAAGAGGAAATAGATGAGACCCTGGCTGATTCAAACTTATCCGTGTCCATTTATCCAGGCTTGGGACAGGAATATATAGGAATAAATAAATAAGTTACATTGTATACTAAAATTTCAAACTTAGTACTTCAATACCAATACCATGGCGCGCAACTTCAGTTTGAGGCCCATGTAGTGAACAGACTCTTTTACTCTTTCCATAGCCTATAATCATAATCAAACTGTGTAATTACATTTTAAAAACAATGCCTGGTAGTTTTATATTTTTAGTTATAAAGATTAAGACCATTCAAAAACTTTTCATGAAAGGTCAGATCTAGGTAAGACAGCTATGTATCCATACGTCTGCAAATGAGTACCGCATTCAGACTAGATGCAAGTTTTAGTATCGTAGTATTTGAGTTGATATCTTTTTTGACAACCCTCCTCATTGGAAACACATAAGCTGTTTGTGTTTCTGGTATTGCTATGCTGGCAAACAGTTTCTTTCCTCGAGTCTTTGAAATAGATGACAGTCCTTACTCTGTGTTGTGTGTGTCGATAGTGTGGAAGAGCTCCTTCAGCTCGTCTGCTGTCAGGACTCCATCAGAGAAATAGGCCTTGAACTCATCAAATGACAGCTTCCCATCGTCTGGGGACACAGCACAAGTGCAAAACATCAGCGTGGCGTCAGCATAGGTGAGGGCTCTAAGCAGTACACGAGGCAGGTGAAGCATTTTGAATTTTATGATGTTAATTAAAATCTCAGACGGAGGGCAGCGGCCTATATACAGTCACTGAATGGACAACCAACAGTTTTTGAAAGAAATCTCTAAACTGAAAGTCAATAAATGTTGGATATTTTGACTCAAATCTTCTTTTAGTCGAAAACTATAGAGCCTGTGTGGATGAGTAATGCCACAACTTTTTGACGCTGTTGTGAGAAACATTTTGATGCTTTATTTGTGGCAATATTGAGGACATTGAACTTCGTGCCAGCTTTTATTGCATGTGGGTTGGGTCATTATTTAAAGGTGCATTATAGAATTGTTTATGTGAAAAAAAATATATAAACTACTTGAAAATGTGCCCTTTTAGGTGACGGCTGGGTATGGGTGGTTAACATTGCACCTTTACTTTCCATCACAGTGGCTCCAGGATCGATTGTTTTGGGGTTTGCCGGTAGGTTTTCAATGCTGGGTCACAAAAAGGTCAGTTATGCACAACATGAAGGGTCTTTTTTCCACATAAAAAGTTCCATAATGCACCTTTAAATAATAAAGTAATTAAGCATAAACCGACAGTTAAAAGGATATTCTGCCATATCCGAACCAATCGACTGTTTTCCATAGCACACTTTACAATCAAAGCATTTCCTAAGTGCTGTGCTACGTAGCTGCTCCACTTCACTATTTATCTGTCTTTAGAGGGTTGTGAGATGCCAGTCATTGTCACGCACTCAGACACTGAAAGTAAGAAGTAATGTCGCTCAAAATGAAGGCAATATTCATGAACTCAAGATCAAGATCACATAACACACATTTGATGAGAGCAGAAGTAAAACTGGCAAAGGAAGCTACAGCGTAAACCAGCATGTGAAATCTGTTCAAGTAATATATTCTCATGTAGTATATGATGTGCATTTTGGGAAGTTGAAGGCTGATTTCAACAGCTTTGTGAAGAATATGAGCTATAGGACTAAAGCTGCGCTACTTTGATCTTGCCTGCCACATAATCCATTACAAATCCCTTCTCATCGAAAGAGTGTATTGAAGGAAATATAAGCCTGATCTGTCTGTAAATATGTAGAGCTGCTAAACCAGTGTGTGTGTGTATAATATATAGCATATTATATTGGCACAATGTGATGAAAAAACTAAATTCTCACACATTTTCGATTTAATGGACTGCACAATGTTGGAATTGTTGAGCAATTTTAGTTTTTTTTATTAATCCCTTATTATTACAGTGATTATCCTCTAACCCCTTTTCATAGTATCATAGTATCATATTAAGACTTGGGACTGATCAAAGAATACACTAATATAATATAACACTAATAATGAGTCATACGTAAGAACAAAACAACATCACAGCGACAATTTTATGTCAAAAGAGAGATTTTCATAAATACCAGAACGTTTTTCAAAACAGCCAGCCACTTGTTGCCACCTGAAACAATTCTGATGAGTTGTGTGATCACGCCTTGTGCATTTAAAACAGGCCTCTCTTCACAATGTTGATTCAGCAGATAGAAACGGTGGGAAAGTGCTAATCGTGGAGGATTTAGCACCTTTTAAGCTACAGTATATTTGAAGACTGTAGTAGTCGCCTCCAGATCTCGAGTGTTGAGCCACGTTTAGATCCTTAAGCGTTTTTTTGTTTGCTCGTTAGTGCTTCGTGGCAGAACCCTCTCGTGGGCCTGGTCAGTGTCCTGTTGCTATGGAAACTGACGAGCGCATCAGCCGAACGCTTCGAGACCGGAATTTAAGAAGCGAAAAACTACATCTGTTTTCAATGTAACAGGATGAACTTAAAGACTGATGAGGAGGCACGGGGAAGGATGGCTACACTAGAGCTGCACAACATATAACACTTTGAATAGCTCAAACCTATATCACTGTTGATATGAGAAATATCAGAGTCACAGAAAATCGAAGTGGTCTGATAATGTTCTGAAGCCACATTGTATCCAGTCTATGTTTATGTCTTGTTTAGTCATGATTAAGCCCCATGTCAAGCCTGGCTTAGTCCAAGTTTAATTTATAAAAGATAAAGGTTAAATGTATTTTTTATTATTTTTATTATTATTCCGGTTTATATAGTGCATGTTGCAGTTTAGACTAGATTTAGTCCCGTCTTAGAAACCTGACTTAAGTCCAAAGCAATCTATATCTACAGAAATTAAAAGTATCATTATAAGTACGATGAATAAAAGTACGATGAATAAAAAAAGGAAATCATGGCTTTATCTTTACAATTGTTGCTAAAATTACATTCCCGTCTAGACAAGAGATAGTTACCATTTTTGTCAGCTCTCCGTAAAATCTGCAAAGAGAAACAGAATGCGTTCAGAAACGGGTTCACATCATCAAAACATTTGTTAATGTGTCAAGGTGGGAGGGCATCGAATTGATCACACTCAAAAGCAGGGTGCCATTTAATAATTAATGCAGCGGTCCAAGGGCCCGGAGGAGATAAAAGAGACTCAGGCCAGAGCAGCAGCAAAAATAGCACCAATCTGTACCGCTCGCCCCGCTCCTGATGAATATTGAGCGTATCTGGGAAGCACTGACTGGTAGTTAATCTAATGAATGCAGGTCTTCACTAGAAAGGCTCTTCTATATTTCTATTGGCAATAATGATGGTTCAATCAGAAACAGTCACTTCTACAGGTACAGCTATTATTTCAAGGAATATAATAACTCTTTCAGCATAGCAAAGGGTTGTCTATGAACAACACTTCTAAAAGGACAGAGGGAAAAAATCCCAACAATGGGCACCTTCATCCCAGTGGTTGTTGCATATCATTCAGGTATCCATGTGTTCAACCTGAAGAAATATGAGTCAAAAGTCCACAAACTTGCACCCATAACATAAAAGAAAAAAAAAATTGAATTAATGTATTATTATTGTTAACAAACATAATTGTACATCTATTATGCCAATGTACAAAAAGACATTAAAAGAAAGTACATGTCCGAATGTGAGTTGGAAGAAGTAAATACATTATCCCACTCCTGCTTACAACTCTTTACCAAACAAATATTAGCTTCCTTCAACAACTTCATCCTAAACTAGCGCTCGTGAACGTCTCATCGTTGACATATTTAGCAAAAATCATTTCTTTTTATATTTTTTTAAACTGGTGTATAATTTAATTCTACCCCACTAACAGTTACACAAAAGCTTTTTACATCATGTGACTAAAATCTGTCTATAGTTTCCACCATGGCCACATTTTATGGTGGCAATCTCTTCCATTGGTTTAGAAGGTTCTACTAGGTATAACAAAACTTCCATTTATACAGGTTAGTACACAGTAGTTTTAGTTATACCAAAAAAAAAAAAAAACTAAAACATACGGTAAAAGGTAATATTTGTCAGTCTAGTGTTGAACCATGAAACGCACACTTCTGCTGCAATGATAATTATTATTATTACCATTAATATGTATATCGATGTGAGACGCACCATGAGCTCCAGCCTAAATGTGAGCATCTTGCTGCTGCAGCCTGAGCTCACAAGAGACACAGACACGTTTGTCTTGAAAGAGAGATGCTGAAATCTCAGAGCCACCTGCTCAACATCAGCCTATGAATAAATCAGGCTTTTCTTTAAAAAACAATAAATGTACTGCAAAAAGGCTCAGCGCGCATGTAACACGTGAGCTGCAGTATAACTAACTGACATGGCTCATTACACAGGGTCATAATCATTAGGCTGACATTTCAATATTCATATGATATATTCTAAATTATGAATTTTTTGACCAAGGAAAAATGCTTTCGTGGCAAGCTTAAGTAAGTAGTCTGGATAGATTCCAGTGAAAATAATTGTGTTTGTTGTTTATTTGCATTTATAGGCAGCTTAAGCGAGACTTTAATTGTGTATTTTGTCAGACTGATAAGCTAATTAAAGGCGTTGACATACATGAATGACCACTGGTTGACATGCTTTTTCACACATGCACCAAACTGAAAGGTCAGCCTTGTCAAATGAATTAACTGGAAAAAGCTAGATGATATGCATGATACAGTGGTGTGTAAATACAAAATATCATTCTGGAAATAATGGTAAAACATTCATTTGAATAAGTGGCTATAAGTTTCGGTGCAGTTTTTGTCAGAATCGTCTGGCTGTAAAGTGTTAAGGGCTATTTGAAAGGTAATTTACTTACGTCAATAAATATGGACATTCCTTTCTTGAGCTCCATCTGAGAAGCACAATCGGGCACAATCTGCACCTCGTCGCAACAGTCCATGTTGATGTGGCGGCTCCAGGAATGAACTGTGCAGGAATGTTCTCTCTCGTCTGTATTTTGCTAAGCTGCGAGACGCGGGAGCGAGGCGCGCGTCACTGCATCAATAGAAACTTCCGGCGGTGCACATACATTTTAGGTGCAATTTACTGTAAAAGGTACGGAGCCCCTAAAGTGAGAAAAAAATAAAGTTGTATACTAAAAAAAATAATAATAAAAAAATAAAAGTTGTATGCTTATTTTGTTGTTGTACGAGCCCGCCAGGGGACATGAAAAGATTTTTAAAAACTTTTTTAACTTAAAGTTTTGCGATAAAACGCAATAATTATTGCGAAATGCCGCAATCAGATTTGGGTAGAGAACGAGGCTGCTTACAGCGTCTATCCTCCTCACACAATGGAGCATGAATGGGGGAAATTAATTGATCTTCATTTCGAATTGGGTTTAAAATTCGAGGCGAGGGTTAACTTCAATTTATCTTTAGCTTTAAATGCCACAACGCCACCCCAGGAGTCTCACCTGGAGATTTAACTTATGCTGACTAACAAAGTACAAGGCACACAGGTTCGTTATGACAGAGAGAATGACAGGCAGGCAATATTCATATTACAAGAGGTTTTCTTTTATTTTACTTTGTGGTATAAAAAAAGCATCAGTGTAGGTTTACGTTTCATTTTCCATTTTCACGTTGGCACATTTAGTTTAGGTTTCTTTAAGTACCAGATGTCCGATATTTTCGTTCACAAATGTCCATTATTTTAGTACACATAGATAAACGATTTCGTAGTCCCAGTTCATTGCTCCATGGTAAATGAGCAAGACAAGACGGCAGATGTTGGACCTCCGCAGTGCAGACATCAAGAACTGCTAATAGGACGACGGAAGCCTAGACTTTTGCCATAGCTAAGGACGGACAACAGATCCATGCGGACAACACGTAGCGCTACCGCAGCATCGGAGACTCAAAGGACGATGTAGCTGCGCATCAAGCATGAGCGTCACCGACATGCTGCGCAGACATGCCGGAGCGCTCGAACCGGATGGCCCGGAGACCAGGGGCGGAAGTGAGAGGTCAGAGAGCTTTCAGTCAGTCTCTCTGCACAAAATTGGCCTGAATTTACGATCAACTATCCACCAACCCGGGGGTGAATGTTGTTGCTTGTCCCCAAATAGCTGCGCAAAGGCTTTACGCATCTTACCCACTGCAGCTGCGCTAAGTGTCATTGGCACCAGCACGCGGACAGGCACCAGGTTCGTCCCGAAATGCTCTAGCTCTTCCACCCGTCCCGCCAAGGAGCGTTGGCTTCTATTGAATTAAAAGTTTGGCCTGTCTGAGAACGAAAACGACCATCTCCCTGCGCGCAACACCTTTAACTCTGGATCATTGTGCGCTCTTTTGGCTCGGGGATTACCAGCGCCCAAGTCTGTACTAAATGCAGAAGTTATGAATTCTACAGCTTATCGTAAAAGTCAATATACCAGATAAAGTTAGGTCCTCTGAAAAAGACGTCTTTGATGTCTCCTGGCTTGCCTTCTGGACACACCGTTTGGATCCAATTCCCTGAGGATAATGCCTGTCTTCCTTTCGCCTGCCTAAACCATTTTCTCTGTGTAACGCCCTCTATAGTTCACTCACCAGGGTCCAAGGAGACCAGGACAACGAGAGAGTTTAAAGTTTGTTTATTTTGTAAAAAAGCTTTAAAAAGGTTTTAAAATCTATTGGGGAGGAGCAGGCATGTCAAATGTGGTCCAGGCTTTTGGTCGGCAAGCGGAAGCTCTGCAGTTTAACGGCTGGCACGACTGGTCAGAATCAGAATAGATTTTATTCGCCATTGATTGAGAACAAGTTCACAAGCTAGACATTTTTCTTGATGCGGACGTGCAACATAAAACAGAATTTAGATAAGATTAAGCTATAAAACTTTAAACTATAAGGCTTTAGGGGGCATGCATAAGGAATATTCGTAAATAAGATACAAAGTAAAAAGTAAAATATAGTAAGATGACAACAATAGACTTCGAACAACAGTGGGATTATATTTACAGATGAGTATGAGTAAAAACGTAAAGTGATAAGTGACAGCAGCGGGTCTAAGTGTGGACACACCACACAGTGCAAACAAGCAGATACATCCATGAGTCTGTGACTGAGTTATTGGGTCTTGTTATTGTTCATGAGTCTGATGGCGGAAGGGAAAAAAAACTGTTCAAGTGGCGGGAGGAATGGGTCTGGATAGACCGTAGCCTCCTGCCTGAGGGGAGAGGGGTGAATAGTCCGTGTCCAGGGTGAGAAGGGTCAGCTGTGATCCGACCCACACGCCTCCGGGTCCTGGAGGTGAACAGGTCCTGGAGAGATGGGAGCTCACAGCCAATCACCTTCTCTGCAGCACGCACAATGCGCTGCAGTCGGTGCTTGTCCCGTTCTGTAGTGCCGGGGAACCACACGGTGATGGAGGAGGTGAGGATGGACTCGATGATGGCCGTGTAGAACTGCACCAGCATCCTGGTTGGCAGCTGAAGTTTCTTCAGCTACCGCAGGAAGAACATCCTCTGCTGGGCCTTCTTGATGAGGGAGTAGATGGTCGGCTCCCATTTGAGGTCCTGGGTGATGTTGGTGCCCAGGAAACGGAAGGAGGCCATGATGGAGATGGGGGTGGGAGAGTCTGTCAGGGTGAGGGGGTACTGTCTTTCCTAAAGACCACGATCATCTCCACTGTCTTCTGGGCGTTCAGCTCCAGGTTGTTGTGGCTTCACTAGGACGCCAGCCGTTCCACCCCTCTCCTGTAGGCGGACTCATCACCGTCAGAGATGAGCCCGATGAGGGTAGTGTCATCAGTAAACTTGATCCGTTTAACGGACTGATGACTGGAGGTGCAGCAGCTTGTATACAGGGAGAAGAGCCAGGGGGAAAGTACACAGCCCTGAGGAGTTCCAGTGTTTGTAGTCCGAGTGTCAGAGACGATCTTCCCCAGCTGCACGTGCTGTCTCCCTGCAGAGGGATTCGGGCATGCTGAGCTGGTAGAGCTTGTTTTCGTAGCAGTCCAGAGGATGGTGTTGAAGGCAGAGCTGAAGTCCACAAACAGGATCCTGGCGTAGGTTCCTGGTGAGTCCAGATGCTCCAGGGTGAAGTGGAGGGCCAGATTGACTGCGTCGTCCACAGACCTGTTGGTTCTGTAGGCGAACTGCAGCAGGTCCAGGAGAGGGGCGGTGATGTCCTTGAGGTGGGGCAGGACCAAGCGCTCAAAAGTCTTCATGACTGGTGTTAGCTCCCCAGCATGCCCCAGTCTTTCCCACCAGCCTGGACGACCCTGAACACCAAGGCAAACAGAGCGTGAGAGAGAGGGAACAGAAGGTGCACAGGTGTTTTATAATTGAAGCCCCGCCCCCAATACTTCCCACTTAACTTAAGACATGGCCATTGGCCCACTGCAAAGAAACACCCACAAAGAAAAATCACACCCAACTTAAAGTGACAGTATTGGACGACGATACAGCATGACCTGTTACATCTGCACTTGGTGTACATACAGAACCGTGCACACAACTGTGTAATTCTGGTTATGAATTCAACCAGAACCGCCAGGTCGTAGTAGCCTATTCCTTACGCCTTGAGTGCCCTCTTTGCCATTTAGCCTACAGGAATACCGCGGGGAAGATGCGTAAAGGCGCACGTAGCTGTTTGGGGACAAGCGACAAAATTCACCGTAAATTCAGGCCAGTTTTGTCAGCTAGACAGCAGTAGGGGAGTGACCCGCTCTCCTGATGTCAGGGCCTGGCTGTGCTAATCTGAAATCGCCTCTCGTGACTCTGGGACACCCTGCAAGACCTCGTACAGCTTCCACGTAATACAGATGTCTTTCACGTAGGCTACATTAATACCATGTCTGTTGGTCAGCACTAATCTTGATTCTTTGTATTTTAAACCCAATTCCAAATAAAGATCAATTAATTTCCCCCATTCATGCTCCATTGTGTGTGGAGGATGATAGCTGTAAGCGGCCTCGTTCTCTACCCAAATGATTGCGTTATTTCGCAAAAATATTTTTTGCGTTATTTCCCAAAACTATTGCGTTATTTCGAGAAATATTATGGCGAAATAATACATCTTTTTGCCCACTGGACTGAATTAAATATATATACAGTAAAATGGTTTTGTATAGCTCAATATATACTGTCAATGGCACGAGCCTCACAGGAACAATTTGGAGAATTCGAATAGTGAAAAGAACAAAGCAATTGTAAAAAAACAGACAAAATAACAACAACAACAAATTTGTCCAAATAAACAATAAAAATTGGTAATTTATTTGGAAGATTAAAAAAAAAAGGGAAAAAAGCCGTTGCGCTGCGGTCTTGTGGCAGCAGAGGGAGCCTTTTTCAAACGTCACAGCCCGTTGTTATCAGATTCATGCGTTGTTCGCTGCTGTTTCCCCACACCGGACTTTTAAACATCTGCATACCCTCGGCCAGAGGCAGAAACGTATGAACATCTCCAGGGGACAAGGTTCTGCAGCTTCAGCCGAAACCAGGCTGACCAGGATTTTGTGGAGTTTTTTTTTATAAGTATTTGTGCGGACTGTTGGGGAGCGGTTGCCATGGTGATCGCTGGGAAGGACCGAGGCAGCGGATCTAGGCAGCAGCCTAGGCCGGCTAGAGGCGGCCCATCAGCGGCCAAGACTCAGCTCAGCCGCCGGGGCAAAAGCAGGAGCGCGAACTCCGGAGCCGGGTCGCGGACCAGTGTGAGTGGAACTATACACGTGTTTCTTAAAACAAGGCTTGAGGCTTGTGAATTATTTATTGTGGGAAAAAACAACTTTACAGTTCAGTAACGTAATGCAAAGTTACACAAGAGTGCACAACCTCTTACGTACGATAGTAGGCCTACAGGGAATTCAACGGCGGATGCAATTTGACGTTCTAACATTATGTTTTAATTTGATTTGTCCATTCATTTGAGGTTCCTTTTCTATTTCTATTTAAATAGATATATAATCTGTATAACCTCTATAAAAACATATACATGGAAAGGTCCATTTTAGATTTAGTCAACTAAAACTAAATATTTTTGTCAAGACTAAAACTAAATTAAGGTCATCTGACACACCTCTGTTGCAGAGCGCAGATTCCTATGATGAGCGCAGCAACAGTGACACTGCGGTCCCGGAGAAGGCCACAACGCGCAGGTATGACACTGATATCACTGGTCCTTCAACGCCCGGGTAGGACGCTGATGCCACTCCTTCATAAACTGTTTGTAACTGTGTTTTTAGGAAATCCAGCGGATCGCGAGAGGCCAAATGTAAGTCGGCTTTTAACTTGATAAACTTGTTTAATACTGTAATTGTGTATGCACGTCATGTCTCTCCTGTCCCTCTGATACTCAGTGCCAGGGCTGAGGCGCAGCTCCAGACTCCGCAACAGACCAGGCAACATGTTTGATGGCCTCAGAGCCAGGTCAGACCTCACAACAACACAACAATACACAATACTCATGCATGACGCACAACAACAACAGCAACAACAACGCACAAGTACACACTAAACAACACACGATAAGTACACAATACGCAACATGTTTGATGTCCTTGGGGAGATAACGATGTGACGTCAGTGACTCAAACGACTCTTTAATGTGAATTGATTGGAGCCAGATCTGATTTATGAAAAGAGTGACATCTTTTTTGTCCGTTTTTTTATCCAATTTACACAGATGGAACTGAACAGCAGAGCAAAAGTTTTTATTTTCATTGCCTAGTTGTTGCCTAGCCTGACACACTAGCCTATTCTCCTCTGTTTATTCTAAACAGGAGGTAACACTTACTTTTAAATATATTTCAAAGAGAAATAAGTATGTATGGCTGGCACAAGGCACAGAAATTATAAAATCCATGTCTGTTGTTTACATTTTTATTAAATGTAAACAAATTATAATAGGCCTCAGACAATGAGTTTTCTCGCTGGCAAGACAGTTTTTCATATCCTTTTATGCCTGAAAAGGCCTAACATTCCACATAGTTTCAGCGACAAAGCTGAATAATGGAGGGAGCCTGGTTTAAATGACTATTTTTTTGACATAACTCCCAGTAAAGAGCCAAATACCATTACTTCCAATGACCTCGGGGGGCCCCCGGACCCTGGGTTAGGGTTCGTGTAGTGTTCTAACATGTGACCTCTATTCGCAGCTCGGTGCAGTCTGAGCTGAAGGCCATCAGCAATATGAAGAACAAGAGACGCCTGGTCATCCGCAACATCAGCCACAGAGTGAGTGTCTCCCCTGTATAAGCCTAGTACCATATGAGATGTTTAGTACCCCTGGCAGACTTGTGGAGGTTGTGACTGACTCTCTGAATGGAGGTTACAGTGGCCCCTCTAAGGTTGTTATCAGTTCTGTCTGAAGGCGTTTCACTGAGGGCCTCTATCAGCCACTCGCACATGGCTCTGCTCTGAGTGAGCTTCCTTTTCACACCCCCACTCGCTCTCCTCACTTCTTACTCTGAGAGGTTTAGATGCCTCTCAGAGTGAGGAGTGAGGAGAGCGAGTTTGTGAAGGCACTCAGTCATCCAGGAATTATCCTTTACCTTTGACACAAATGTCACTTTCCATAGAATATTATAGTTCCATCAGTAGGGGCTGTGTTTGAGACGGAAGCGGTGAGACATGACTGTGCACAGGTGTTCAGAACATCTCACGGAGCACTGTTCAATCCATCATTCAGAAATGGAAAGAGTATAGCACCACTGCAAACTTACCAAGACACGGCCGTCCACCTAAACTAACAGACCGAACAAGGAGAGCACTGGTCAGAAATGCAACCAAGTGCCCCAAGATAACTCTGGAGGTGCTGCGACGTACTGCCGCTGAGCTGGGGGAATCTGTACATGGGACAACTATAAGTCGTACTCAAATCACAAATCTGGCCTTCATGGACGAGTGGCAAGAAAAAAGCCATTATTGAAAGGATGCCATAAGAAATCCCGTTTGAAGTTTGCTAGAAGTCATATGGAGGACACAGCTACCAGGTGGAAGAAGGTGCTTTGGTCAGATGAGACAAAAATTTAACTTTTTGGCCCAAATGCAAAACGTTATGAATGGCGCAAATCTCGTCCTGCACTGCACCATGCACAGTGTCAAATATGGTGGGGGGAGCATCATGCTATGGGGCTGCTTTTCCTCAGCGGGGACTGGGAAGATTGTAAGAATAGTTGGGAAGAGGGATGGAGCCAAATACAGGGACATTTTGGAGGAAAACCTGCTGGAGTCTGCAAGAGAATTGAAGCTGGAGCGGAGATTCACCTTCCAGCAGGACAATGACCCTAAACACGAAGCTAAATCTACAATGGAATGGTTTAAAAAAAAAATTGACAGAGCTTGAGTTGTTTTGTAAAGAGGAATGGCCTAAAATGTCGGTCTCTAGATGTGCAAATCTTGTAGTCATACCCCAGAAGATTTGCTGCTGTTATTTCAGCAAAAGGGGGTTCCACAAAGTATTAATTCATGCTGTATGAATACTTATGCACGCCCAACTTTTCGGTTTTCTATTTTTTGAAAAATAACAGAATCATGTATGATTTTGCTTTCACTTCACAATTGTCTGTTACTTGTGCGTGAACTTTCAGTAAACAATTCAAAATAAAATCTTTATGTTTAGGGTTGTAAACATGACAAAATGTGCAAAAGTTCAAGGTGTATTAGTACTTTCGAGAGGCACTGTAACACACAAATATTTTCTTTTTACACAAACCGACAAATGTTCAAAGATTCTGAGCAGAATCCAAACTATATTTGATCTTAATTAACCTTTTTTTTGTACAGTTCTTCTCACAGCCCCAGAAGAACAGGCCCCTGGTGTCGCAGAGAATCCTCACAGACATCGAGGAAGAAAAAGGTTTCCGATTTCCGATACAATTTTTACAGTTTTATTTGATACTGACATTTGGTTTCTGATACTGAGCACTAGTCCAATGCAGTATGTGGACTGTGTGGGGTGGTCAATTTGGGAGGGGAGAGGCTCTCCCCCCCTCTGCTGCCCTCCCCCTCTCCAATGGGTGGGCACTGAGGGAAAAATCAGTTCATTCTCCTATCACACTGGATCTGGGGGAAAATAATAATATTAATAATATTAATAATATTAATAATAATAATAACACAAAACCCAGTTGTAGTCTGCATGATCCTCACGAATCCCAACAAGAACCATTCAACATCAGAGGTAGTGACGATCGAAGCAGTACTTGGATTATTAAGCCAAGATGATATCTCAAAACAAACATATGTCTTGAGTTTTGTCCTTACATTTTACTACATTAAACCATACGTTTGTAGATTATGTCCAACCTGTTCAAAACAAAAGGAAACGTATCTAACCAGTAACCACACACACACACACACACACATACACACGTACACGCACACACTACACATTTTATTGTTTTCATGTTGCCTGTGTACGGTTTCCATTCCATTTCCTTTACTGTACTGTCTCATGTCAATGTATTGTCTTGTGAGTCTGTAAGTGTTATGTGTATCTGCATTACTAAATGAAAAAAATAAAATGAATTGAGGATGGGTCAAATGCAGAGAACTAATTTCCCTACAGGGATTAATAAAGTATACCATATTGGTGCTTCGGAATCAGGACTTAAAATGAAATGTTCACCTCTAACTTTTTACACATCTCACTCCAATGACTCCGGTTTGTGTTTTGTTTTTGAGGAGACAAGACTCTGGACCAGGACAGTGACTGTGGCCTGAGCATCGATGCCAAGACGAGCCGTGCCTCATCCCTGTACAACGAAGCCAGGGCCAATGGTGAGTGGTGAGGCCAACATAACCATGCAGACCTGAACTTGTGAGGTTTTAGTGCTGTAGTGGAAGCTTTGACGCTTCAAATAGTGCTGTGTTTAAGCCTGTGACGATTCAGATAGTGCTGTGGTTGAGCCTATAACGCTTTAGATAGTCATGCCGCCTTTGCTATGCCCAATCTCGTCAGATCTTGGAAGCTATGCAGGGAAGGGCCTGGTCGGTACTTGGATGGGAGACTGTTTGGTAACATTTGTCCAGCTCTGTTCTGAACAGATGACTAGGAGCTCCAGGTCCACGAGTCGCAATGACTGTAGACTGCCTGAACGTAAACTCCCACAGAATCTGAAACTTTCCTTAGACCTGAAAGATTTCTCTCGTAGTACAAAAAAAGTGCTGTTGGAAAACCAGTCATGTCAGCACTGATAACTGTAAATATAAATATGACTTTTATTGATGTTTTATGTAGTAATTTTAGCATGATTCTATGTGGACTGATGGCTGTAACGGGTGAATGAATGAATGAATGAATATTTGTATTTGAGTGTATAAATATATTTGATATTGTACATTTTGTAACTCACCTGCTCAGGGACTACAGATAGAAACTAGCTCAAGCTAAATCTGGTGCAAAGCATCTTTAATTAATGTGTTTGCACATTGTCCCTGTTGAAATAAATTAATAAACTAAACTAAACTAAACACCAGGAAGCCTAGCGAATGTAATGAGTGAGTGAGTGGTTAGTGGTGGTCGGAGGGGCCGATGGCGCAGACTGGTTGCCTCGCTTTCGTCAGTCTACCCTAGGGCAGCTGTGGCTACAACAGTGGCTTACCACCACCGAGTATGGAGTGAATGAATAATGACGACAGTGTAGCGCTTTGAGAAACTTGTGTAAGTGTAAATATAAGTGTATGGCATTATTATTATTAGATAGTGCTGTGGGTGAACCGGTGACGTCTTGTTTCAGATTTCCTCAAAAGCTCGTTCAGGATCTACGCGTCGGGTCCAAACACGATTCAGTGCAGAAGGTACAGGTCAGACTCTCTGTTGACCAAAACCTCAATCGTGTTCTTCTAACCCTCTGCTCAGTCCTGGATTGACCCTCTGTCCCCACCAGGCCTTCTCCATGGATAAGCAGAGCCGACTCCAATGAAGACTCTGATGATTCCGACGCCTGCCCTCCTCCCAGGTTCCTTCTTTTTAAATATTAAAGAATATACATTTGATAAAACTCTCTGCCCAGGACTTTTACATGAAACTTAAATATTCACCTCAGAGTTTAGACTAAGGTTGTCTAACGCACTGTGTTGGTGAGATGTTTTATGACAGTAATCAGGAAGTCACAATTCCCTGATTGCCCTACAGGTGTCGCCCTCTGAACCAGGACCGCTCTGGGGCCGGACTCGCTGACATCGACCCCATGGCCATTGACCAAACCGTACGTCTCCAAAACTGAAATCCATTTCTACCGTTTAGCGAATTATGTTTTTAACCTAGACGCCAGAGTCAGATGACTGCAACTTTGACTGGTCAGCTCAGACTAGGCTGTATTTAGTGTCGTTACTCTCTAAAATACATGTTGGTATGCAGACTTATGCAGTATAAGTCTGCATCGGTCAGTATTGGTTTGTCAGTATTGGTCTCATTCTAGGTGGGATTCAACAGTATCGGAGGTCTGTCAGGACAGATCTCGGCGCTGAAGGAGATGGTGTTGTTTCCTCTGCTTTACCCCGAGGTCTTTGAAAACTTCAAAATCCAACCGCCCAGGTTAGTACTGCCCTTTTTGGACACACCAGGTCATTACACCAGATCAGCACTGCCCCCTGTGGACACACCGGGTCATTACACCAGGTCAGTACTGCCCCCTGTGGACACACTAGGTTACTACAAAAGGTCAGTACTGCCCTCTTTGTACACACATGTCACTGTCCCCTTTCTCCATAGTCTGTTCCACAATGAACTCTCTGGTGTTGTTTCAGGGGGTGTCTGTTCCACGGCCCGCCTGGCACAGGGAAAACGCTGGTGGCCCGTGCTCTGGCGAATGAGTGCTGCCACGGTTCCCGGGAAGTGTCCTTCTTCATGAGGAAAGGCGCAGACTGTCTCAGCAAATGGGTGGGCGAGTCCGAGAGACAGCTCCGGCTGCTCTTCGAACAGGTAAGAAACAATTCTGCCCTCTGTTTGAACAGCTAAGAGACAGTGCCTCCTGCTATTGGAACATGTCAGAAACAGTTCCTCTTGCTGTTAAAACAGGTAAGAAATAGCTCCATCTACTGTTGGTACAGGTAAAAGATAGCTCTCCCTCCTGTCGGAATTGGTAACTGCAGCTGCACCAGGTCAATGACATCAGACTCTGTGAATTACACTCCTCTCTCTTTCAGGCATACAAGAATCGTCCCGCCATCATCTTCTTTGATGAAATCGATGGTTTGGCTCCAGTTCGCTCTAGTCGTCAGGACCAGATCCACAGGTACACCTTCTGTACATTGCTCCTCTAGGGAAGTATCTTGGGACCCTAACTTGTCCTCCCTGTGTCCTCTATGTCTAAGCTCGATCGTGTCCACGCTGTTGGCTCTGATGGACGGTTTGGACAGTCGGGGAGAGGTGGTGGTGATTGGAGCCACGAATCGCCTGGACGCCATCGACCCGGCACTGAGACGCCCCGGACGCTTTGACCGCGAGTTCCTGTTCGGGCTGCCAGACCTAGAGGTGAGCCACGTGACCCCGTCTTAACCCTGCCCTGACCTAACCCTGACACTGATGACTATAATTCCCCTCCTGTCCTATGTGGGCGACAGGCTCGTAAAGATATTCTGAAGATACACACATGTCAGTGGAGTCCGGCTCCTTCAGATGATTTCCTGGAGGAGCTCGCCCAGAAGTGCGTAGGTGAGAAACATTTATTCTTCATTCTCAGGTTCAAATGTGCGACCTTTCTCTGCTGGTCATATTAGTTTCTATCGGTCCTATTAGTTTCTCTGTCAGTTGGATTTGTTTCCTTGAAGATTGTATTAGTTTACAACCCTCTTTGACTCCGCCCCTCAGGTTACAGCGGCGCAGACCTCCGTGGTGTGTGTGTGGAAGCGGTCTTGTGTACGCTGCGCCGGAGGTATCCACAGATCTACGGGACGTCTCTGAAGCTGCAGCTGGACCTGGGCTCCATTGCTGTAACAACCTCTGACTTCCTGAACGCCATAAAGAGGATGAACCCTGCTTCCCAACGTGGCAACACTGCGGCCACACCCCTCAGTGCCACTGTTGCTCCGCTGCTCTCCACTGAGCTGCAGGGAGCGCTGGAAAGGCTGCAGCGGCTCTTCCCACACGCTCTGTATGGCAGCAAGAGGAAGAGAGATTCAGGTGAGTCAGACTTCAGACGCCCTGGGTGTTTGGAGAACCGTGTGTCTGAAAGTAGTGCTCTGTGTGTGGGGGAGATGCTCCTTACATGACCTCTGTCCTCTCTCTCCTCAGACTTAAACTTTGGGATCCATGACGACAGTGTGATGGACGTCTCCGCCAAAGGAGAAAGACGCAACTTCCTGCACTTCGCCAGGTCATCCAAACAAGCTGTGACAATATATCGTTTTGCAATGTATCACAATTTGCCTTTGTCGCAAAGTATTGAAATTATCTATATTGATTATCGAAATCCAAAGTCGTGTCTGAAAAGTCACAGTGTGATGTTTAGCGTGAGTTTTAGACAATGTGTTTGATGTGTCTGTGTTTCAGTAGCGCGGTGACCACGCCTACCTCACATCGCCCGCGACTGTTGCTGGTGGGACGTCCCGGCTCCGGACACAACTCCCATGTGGCGCCCGCGCTGCTCCATGCGCTCGAAATGTTCACCGTGCATAGCCTGGAGAGCGCTGTGCTGCACGGAGCGAGCAACATCACACCAGAGGAGGCCTGCGCTCTGGTGAGAGGCCCCGCCCCTATTTCACTTGTGTGACTTGTGACCCGATCTTGTGTTTCTAAAAGCAGACTATAGAACTTTGCAGCTCATGAGAGGAAAACTGAAGGATCTTCCAGCTCCAGACCTGTAGAACAACCTTTTTCCTCTTTCCGTGACCGGGAAGACTCCTATTTTTTCACAGCAGATTATTCAGTAGAAGTGCAAAAATGGCAGTTGTAGCTAGTGTAGGGGTGGGAGATAATGACAAAAATTAATATCTCGATTTTTTTTTCTTTCAATATCTCGATATCGATATTCAGACGATATTTTTGCAATCCTTCAAAGAAATGTGTGTAAACTAGCAAAAAAGGTCCAGTTGGTCTTTTGACTTGCTGTATCTGACCTATTATTGTATAGAATAGAATTACTAGTACATAAAGAAATGAGACATTATTGATTTAAACATTAGGGCAGGGCCATATGAACAAAAGTGTATATCACGGTATGAAAAAGAAATGTCACAATAACAATATATTTGGTGATATCATTTACACCTGACAAAATACTTCAAACTCAAAGCCTTTAGACAATAGGGAAAATTCATTTAAAGCTATTTTATTCTATTTATTTATCTAAATCTCAACCTCATCTGGAAGAACATGGAAGATAAGATAAAATGATATTGCTACAATATTTGCAACTTCATCTTCATCACAGTAAAGTGCTCCTGTAAGTTCACCTGCCTCTGGGCAGTTTACTTGTGTTTTATTGTCAGGAGACTGGGGATAGACCGGTGAGTATTAATGTGGCTCACACCGCACTACTGTAACCCACAAGGACAACGCGACAAAGTCCGAAAAAATTGTGGTGAAAAAAAAAAAGTATGTTCAAACAACCATACATGGGCGATTGCAGAGATGCCGTCTGTATCTATGTAAACAAGTTAAAGATGTAGGCTGTAAAAGGAGCTGCTTGCAATAAACCACGCCTTAGTCAACCGTGTACTTTAATAACAAGGCAGCTTGTTATTATTCGTACACATCCACGAAAAACAACTTGTTTGGAGCAACGCTGTCCTTGCGCCAGGCGGAAGATCAGGCCATAGTCTTTGTCCATAAGAGAAGGTAGTGCGCTTCTCAGAAACGAGGAGACACTCTACGAGTGTGTTTACTTGTTTATTAGTTTGTTGTTTACTTCGTGTGTTTTCTTTTTACTTCTTTACCTGTTGCTGTGACCTTGAGCAAGACACTTCACTCTTCTTGCCTCCAGGGTCTGACACTGGTGAATGAGAATGTGAATGGATTAGTGGTTCCTTGAGGTAAAGCCCTTTGAGTCCCTAACAAAGGTAGAAAAGCACTATACAGGTGTATGGGAACTTTTTTTTTTTTTACAACTTGTTTACCTGTTTATCTGTATTTTGTTTGTTTACCTGTTTATTAATGTTGTTTACCTGTTTATTTTTTTATGTTTAGGCGTTCCAGGAAGCACGTCGCTCCTCACCTTCAGTGCTTTACCTCCCGCACCTGCAGCAGTGGTGGGAGACAGCAGGTGGTGCTCTCCGCTCCTCCTTCCTCTGTCTGCTCTCTGGGATCCCCCCCTCCTGCCCCGTCCTCCTGCTCGCCACGAGTGACACACCCTGCGACCTCCTCGACCCTGAGGTAAGACACGCCCCGACCTCCCTTATCCTGAGGTATAACTTGCCCATGGGGCAATAAAAAGCCTTAAAAGTAATTAAAGTTATTGTAACAAAATTAAGGTCTGAAAAGTCATTAAAAAGAATTCACTAGGTTATGTTCATGTTCTAGAATTTGCTAATAATTTCAGTTGGAGAGCAGTGGCCAATACATTGCTATGGGAGAGAAACTGTTTTTGAAAGAAGTCTGCAAACTTAAAATTGACAAATGTTGATTGATGAGCCAGATATCTGCCGTATTAATATGTTGGCTTCAAGTCCTTTCTGGCCAACATGTTTTTTTAATATTGTCATCAAATTGGGACACCTTTATGAGAAACCTTTGTTTTTTATGGACAGGCCAAGTACTCACAGAGATATAAGCCTAACTAAGTTCATAGGGTCAACTTAGGGTGATTAAGGTAAAAAAACACATTCGTAGTAGTTTATTCGAGCAATTTACAAATTTACATAACAGTGATCGAACTCAAAAGCAAGAAATAATCAAACTATTCAACAGAGTGGTAGGAAATGGTGCTTTGTTTTCTGCTGAACAGTTTCCCGTTGTGTCTTATTTATATTTTTATTGACATTTCACTCGTTCCTCTGTTTGATGAATATTCTGCAGATCCAGAGTCTGTTCCGTGAAGAGTACGGGGAGGTGTTCTCGCTCACAGCGCCGTCTGAGGCCCAAAGGAGAAACTTCTTTCGGGACCTGATCCTACGGCAAGCTGCTGAGGCCCCTCCCCCCACCACCTGTAAGGCCCCACCCCCCCACCGCCCATAATAGCCTAAATCAAACACTACAATGTGGAGCATTCCTCTTGTAATACATCACACACTCTAAAGCCATGATGTGGAGAATTCCCCCTGTAGTAGATCACACATTTTAAAGCCACACTGCGCCGCATCCCTCCAGTAATACATCACACACTTTAAAGCCACAGTTCGGAATATTTCCCCTGTAAATCATCACATTTCCCCGTCTAGGCCCATGGTGGCCACTATAATAAAACAGATGGGTAACATACACACGTTTGTAATGTCGTATTACACTGCTGTCCTCTGTCTTCAGCAACGCTTCCTGAGGAGGTCCTGCCCCTGGCCCCACCCCCTCCTCCGCGGCAACCCTCTGAACAGGAGCGCCACCAGCTTGAGGAACAGGAGGAGGACACGCTGCGTGAGCTCCGATTGTTTCTACGCCAAGTCACCGAGAGGCTAACATACGACCGCAGGTTCAAGGTGTTCACCAAACCTGTGGACACAAAGAAGGTAACAACACACTAACGAACGCTTATAACACGCATATAACACGCTTATAACACGCATATAACACGCTTATACCATGGTCCGGTTGAATACTCGATTCTGATTGGCTGGAGGGTGTAGGGTTTTTCTGATAATCTGCACCAACAGTGAAATCACATAAACAATTAAGTAACGATAAACAGATGGAACTAGCTTCAGGTAAAACAGCTTTAAAAGTGAAATAACTTCTGCCCCAGACTAAAAAAAAACAAACAGGCCCCCAATGAACAGTTCCATTGGGGGCCTGTTTGAAACTGTTTGAACCGTCTGGTCTATTTTATTTTTACTTTGACATTACAACTAAAATGTTAAGGAAAAAAAGGCCAAAACAGACCACTGCAGCGTCTCGACTTTGATCTGAAGGTGGCGTTACATTTTTTACAAATTAAATATGATGATGGTGGCATTATATTGTCACAGATTAAAAATGATAAAAAAAACATCATATTTTTACTGTTTAAAGATGATGATGGTGGCGTTATCTTCTTACAGTTTCAGGATTATCGGAAGGTGGTCCGTTGGCCCATGGACCTGTCGACGCTGCTCACCAACATCGACAGACACCGCTACATCACTGTCAGCGAGTTTGTGGAGGATGCTGACCTCATCTGGCAAAATGCGCTCAAATACAACTACCTGAAGAGTGGTGCAATTGGTGAGACTCGAGCGCAAAAACTGATGGTTACTGTGGAGAGCATGGAGACCACAGAAACATTGAGTGTTCTATCCCTATTCACATGAATGGAGCCAGTCCCTATATTAAATTATTGCGAAGTATGGCATGGCTGTTTATGACATAATTATAATTTCTATGGTTTTGCCATCATTAACATTATAAGAGGAAGTTTAGTGACAATTGGATGTTTATCCAACCCACAAAAAGAAAACTTAACTCTATATGACTTACCCTGATGAAGACTCCTACGAGCGGTTTTGCTTAATCCAGAGTGCCTCGGCTCCCTCTCTTCCTCTTAACTGTATATGATTTAGCATTTAACTAATTCCTATCTAGAGTAAAATATCAAAAATTACCTCATGGGACTGTGCCATTTGTTTCAGAGAGTAACATCCGACACCGTGCGTCTGCGCTTAAGGACACACTGCACGCCATCCTCAGAGAGGACCTTGATGAAGAGTTTGAGAGGGAGTGTCAGGATATCAAGAGGAAGCGCATGGTGAGAGGTGAGTGACTTTATCTTCATATCCTCATACAAACTACAGATAAACACCTGACGGTCAGATGTGAGGGCCAGGTTTTGTTACCAACACAACTATTTCACCCCCCACATTTGTACTGATGTCAAACAATAACATGTAAATTTGACACTCGTGTGCCATCTGCTGCTGTGCTTCTGCGGTGTGAGAAAGATCTACAAAACAAATATTCATCAATAAATTACAGTTAGCAGGATTGGGATACAGTATAAGATGAAAATCAGCTCTTCCAAATCTGAGGAAATCTTGGGGCCTTGTTCTTAAGGAGGTACAGATGTCTACAGTGTTGTGGTCCCTGTATCGGATTATTTGCTCTATCGGACCATTCTGTATTGGGGACTATCCTGCTGTGAGGGAAAGTTCTGCTTTGAGGATCTATCCTAATTTGTGGGTTTGTTAAACTGTTGACTGTGTTTTGTTACAGCTTCAACTCTGGACTCAGACCCAGAGAGATACCTCCGCAGCAGCAGTAAGTCTCAAATATCACTCGTTCAATCAATCAATCAATCAAACTTCATTTATTAAGTGCTTTTCACACCGAAAGGTATCATAAAGTGCTTTTTAAAACAATACGCCCCGCATCATATATCCATATATTATATATATATATATATATATATATATATATATATATATATATATATATATATATATATATATATATAAAATTAGGTGGAGAGGCCTCCGCAAGAATGGCATTCGCATCCGCACTCAGCCAGGTTTCAGTTAGAAACAAACAATCAAGATTACTATCTAAAATCAAATCATTTACAATAAAAGACTTATTCGGCAGAGAGCGGACATTTAAAAGAGCCATGTTCACTGTGGTCGGGGACTGAGTATTTAAGGAACTATGTGATGACTGAGCTTTGGTGAGAGGTCTTAGGTTATTAGTATTAACAGTGCGAGTAGTCTTACCTTTGGTGCGCTCTCTGCTGATTAAAACATGAATATCCGTTATGGTGGGCGTGGAGGGAGACCTTCATGCTGCTGATTCTATTGTAAGTTGAATGTTCTGTGAAAACAGGTGGGGTCCGGTGAATTTGGGGTGTAGTCTGTCCTTTTTGAAAAGTCCAGGCCTGTAATTGTCCACGTATGGGATGTTATTCATCGTGCAGTAGTTCTTTAAAAACAAATGGAGCAGCCTCGCTCTGCTAAATTTTCAATCATAGACCACTGGGTATCGCCACATGCTGGACTCCACTAGTCCTGGTGACTTTAGATCAGTATGAAAAATGTGACCAATAAAACAATGATCACCTCTGCCCCCTGCCCCGCTCCCAGTGCTGAAGAAGAAACGTAGAAAGTCCAAATGGAGCAACGGCGTCCTGCCTAAACCTAAGAAGAAGAAACTCAACTCTGCTGTTGCCGTGGCGACTCTTGCTTTCTCCTCCTCCGAATCCTCCACTCTGTCATCTCTGACCGAACCCTCGGAGAACGAACATGCCACAAAGCTCGGCACGGCCCTGAACAATGGCCGCAACCCCGGAGCCCCGAAATATGAGACCATAGCCACCACCCCCAAAGCCCGTGCTCTGGCCACAAATCCCAAACACAGCCCAGCAGATCCCACACCCCCGAAACCTCGGACAACGGCTAAATTCCCCAATCAACCCCAATCCAAAAAATCTGCCTCATCCCAGACCATGACCAGACCCTCCAGACCGACAAAATTGCAGACCACAGTCAAATCACGGGCTCTGGCCAAAGCGAGGACCAAGGTCAAACCACAGGCTACTGTTATACAGCGCCGTTCGGTGAAAGAGGGTCAGTATTCTGCGTCGAGTGTGGACTAAACCGAAGCACTAACCTGAGTGAACAGCTTCTGCTTTGGCCAAAATCCAGTCGAGTAACAACTTTAATTAATAAAAACCCAATAATAACAGTACAGATGACAACTCAAACCACACACATGGCTTTGCTTCAGCTGCTCCGGGCTACAATAAAAATACCAACATATTCTCATTCTTAAACAGAGCCCAGTGTGTCTTCGATGACAAAACCGCTTCAGCTTGTCATCGAGAGTCTCTACGTCTCGATCTCTGACACATCTATCTCTCCATCTCTCCTCTTCAGAGCGTCAAAAGAAAATGGCCGTGGAACAGCAGGAGAAACACCTGCAGCTGCTAAACTCCAACAGAACCTCACGGAAAACCACTGATCCACTGCGGGTCGACCACAGGCAGCTGCAAGTGAGTGCCACACTGGTCATACATTTGTGCCACACTGGTCAATGACCTGGTGTTTGTTTCAGGGGCTGCTGCAGTGCGCCGTGGTGAATACAGAGGGCGTCGAAGTGGAGCCTTTGGAAAAACTCTACTCTCTTCTGTCCCAGTGCATCTATCATCACCGGAGCAACACAAACAAGGCTGACCTCATCAAGGTAACACGGTCATGTGGGAGGACATCTGACACATGGGAAGGGCCTCAGACTCTGAAGCTGTTGTTGTGTTTCAGGACATGAAGACGGAGATGTCGACTTTCTGTGGCTCCGACTGATGTCTGTGATCAATAAAAGTCTGAAGAAGCAGAATCTGTGTCACTTTAGTATTTATGAGATTTATCAGAGTTTCAGAGTAAAACTATTTTTATATTATTTATAATTTAGTCTTCTTGTTTGTTTGGTGGGGTGCGCCATTGATCGTGTAAATTAGAATAACGCTGAATCAAACTGCTTTTGTCCTTTATTATGCTGTAATACTGAATACAGATGAGAGGTGCACTTTATAAATGCTTTAAGGTAGGATAACAAAAGCATACAAGCAATAAATTCACACCACACCTGTTGCAGTGAAAGAAATGTTGTGTTATAGCGCCATCTAGTGGAAACATTTTGCAATATTTTTACATCGGTTCAAGGCATGTCAATTCATGCCTTGAACCGATGTCGAAATATTTTACCTCTTTTCTTGTTTGTGAAATTGTGAATAAATACTGAGGGTCTTTTATTGAAGACTTCAAAATTACCAAAGGTTTGTAATCCTAATAAAATATAATTATCACCATTTTATGTTGGTAATATTTGAAATAATGCAATAATCGATCAAAGTTAGTGATACTGTATTAGCATTATTGAAAGTTTATAATATATTGTGATTGTCCCAAACATCGCGACAACACGTAGAGTGCGCGTGATTGGACGGGAGCGCCCCTGATTGGTCACATGTCTAGGTTACTTGGCATTCTGGGACACAAACAGTACAGTGTATGGGTCGCACTGAGCTTCACTGAGCCTCAGCGATAACAACAGCTCCATCCTCACACGGAGCAAATGCTAAAACCTCAACTGCGGAAGGAAAGACACGGAACTGACCGTGCGTTTTTACGGATTTCACGCAGTCGGTACTCTGTCTGCGGAGGAGCTGAAGCCGTGCGGTGTAGTCTGACAAATGCACCCGAGGACTTTATTCACGCAGCGCTAGTTAGCTGCCACCGACGGAGTGAGTGAGTAGTTAGCCGCGCTGTGATTTATGCTACAGGCTCGACTTCAGCCAGCAATAATGGCAGAATAAGAAGTTGACAGTTTTGCTGTACTTTGCTCTTAAATGTGGACTCCGAACAGTCGTATCTGATTGTCTACGTTTTAGCGCAAGTCTCAGACTAAAGCATCGGATATGGCGTGTAGGTCCGGTAGAAAATACAAAATTGCTGGTTGTAAACCCATAAACTGTCCTGCTCAGCTAGTCTATCCAAGATAGACAGCATGGCAACCAGAAAATAAACATTTTTAAATCAGACTGCAGTAGGTTGGATTTGGAGAACCATGCGCTGTTACAGATAAACCTATTCTGCTGTATCTTTGCGTATTTGAGAACATGCCTGTGTCTTGCCCTTGTTATAATACGAAATAAGTGCATGGACACCTCAAGGCATAGCTCCTGTTGATGAAAGGTTACCCGAGCCAACTGCAGACCTGAGGAGCCATCATGTCCACGTCAGGGGCCACAGCTGTCCAGCTGTTCTCCAAACTACTGAAACACGCTGTGGGCAAAGCACAGATCCAGCTGAACCGCTGGCTCCAGAGGAGCGCGACTGAGGAGTGCGACAAGATCGACATCCTGATCTGCAGCGCCTTTGACGAGAGGGGTAGCGGTTTGAGCAAATTGGATGGAGACTCGGAGGTCGCCGGTGACAGTGGCGGGACATCCTCCCCTGCAGAGTTCAGAAACCCATGCTGCATCACCACTTGTTGCTTTAAGAGTGCACTTCTGGCCTGCACCCTGACTCTTGTATGCTTCTCCTCTGTCGCCTTGGTGAGGCAGTACCTTAAAGACCTTCTGCTCTGGGTGGAGAGCTTGGACAGCCTCGTAGGAGCCATGCTGTTCATAGTTGGACTCATCATGGTGTCATTCCCCTGCGGATGGGGTTACATTGTTCTTAATGTGGCAGCTGGCTACCTCTATGGCTTTGTGCTGGGCATCGGGCTGGTCATGGTGGGAGTGTTAATTGGGACATTTGTGGCCCATCTGGTTTGCAAACGGCTACTGTCAAACTGGGTCCGGAACAAAGTTGGAAACAGTGAACAGCTCAGTGCTGTTATCCGAGTGGTGGAAGGAGGGAGTGGATTAAAAGTTGTGGCCTTAGCAAGACTCACACCCATCCCATTTGGGCTCCAAAATGCAGTTTTCTCGGTGAGTATCCAATGAAAAAAATACTCTTCATGGTAAGACTTTTTTTTTTGTTCATTCTGAGCTTAACTAAAAGGTACACTAGTCAAAGAACCAATTATGGTGCACTGCCTTTCCCATAATGTGATTACAACTTCCCATTGAGTTATAATGAGAGTAGCTTCTGCTTTAGCTTCTGCACTTAACCTCAAACACTTGACCTTCATACAAGGCATGAATAATTTATGCTCGCTGATTACACCTCTCACTCATCTCACTTCATGAAATGGTAACACTTCAGGTTAGAGTTACTTGTGGTGCTAAGATTGGCAAATGTTTTGACGTTTCCATGAAATTTTAATTAAGAATATTAAACCCCTAATTTAATGGAATTAATTTTCTGTGACCCATGGCTTCACAGAGCGTGTTAGAAAGATGACATTACATTTTACATTTTGACAGCTCTAGTCAAAATACTATTTCTGTCATGTACCCACCCCAAAATCAGTTCCTGAATTTAGTGACCTCACTGAACCTCATTGACTTTAAATGAATTGGTGTTTGTTAGCACTAGTATGTACTATGTGATACAGTATGTACAGTATGAGTGAAGATGTTAAACTTCTCTTTTGTAAGATGTCGGTTTGGACTATACAGAGTGCCTTATGCAAAGCTGCTATGACAATTTCGCCATGAGTGAAGACGGCCTGAGAACAAAGTTCACTTTATGCAGCCTGGCATGAGGCCTGCACAAACAACATCGCATTTAGCAGCAGGATACACTCAAAGCATTGAAGCCATCCTCAGTCCCATGCTGCAAAAAACATGCTCACAACATCACCAAGTATGACATTGTTCACAAGAAAATAGGTCACTATATTTGCAAGTCTCCAAATATTGTAGGAGGCAGAAGGCAGCAGTAGCAGAAGCATTTGGGCAAAGTGCAAGCTTGAAAGACATTTATAGCTCAGAGCAGCGGGAGTTGATGCACTGGTTTGGGGCAGAAAGAGGAAAATGACGTAAGAGCCTTTCACAAGTAATTGCATGCTCCAAAACCGGTCTTGTTTTCTGTTGAGTTTTCCTGTCGGCGTTGGTCGAGTCACATGTCTATTTCAGATGATAACTGGACCAAAACCAACTTTCACCCATGGCAAGAAATAATGGACGTAAGGGATGGTTTGATTGCTAGATACAGGAACAAATTTTTTTTTCTGCTATAAAACATGCTTTCTTTTTCTGCCAAATATAGTGAAATGTAAAGTGTCTTTGAGTGTCAAAAAAAGCACTAAACGATTTATTATTAATATTATAAGAAACGTAGGCTACTGTTTGCTGTATTTTCTTGTGCGGCGACGTTGCTATTTGAGAATCCTGCATAGTGCCCCAAATACAACAAGGCTAATAGGAATGTAGACTTTACTCAAACAGATGGTAGACCCAGAGCAAGCTGACCATAGGATTGACCCTCTCCCTATAATGGTGTGCACAAAAGTTGAGTGACGAGCTTAGAGATTAATGCTAATGCTTTTGCTTTGTTGGCCTGGGCTCGCTTGTAATACAAACAGTGTAGCATTTGAGCAGGTGGTTTTCCTCCACATCACTGACTTAAATTGTCATCGGTGCATAGTTGAAGCTACAACGCTGCAATGCACTTGTCCGACAGAGGCCTGCGAGGGTGAAAACGAAGTGTCAAGGTCATGGTGACTCCGGTTTATGTTTGCGTCCACTGCCATGTTGTCTGCCACTGCTACTCCATCATCTGGCCTGGGTCACATTACCCAGACGGGCTAATTGCGTCAACTAATGATGACTGAGCTCGCTGTAGGTCATTACAGGGAAATGACCACCTAAACACATCGGATAACGGGACGTTTGCTGAGAACATCCATTTAGTAAACAAGAGAAGTACCATTGAAATAGCTATTGGATTTGTCCTTTAATTATTCCCCATTTGTTTGTCTAAAGTTTCATCTCCTTCAGAGTGCATGCAGGACAAAGATATTATTTCCTGACTTCTACAAGAAAAATACAATACATTTATAGCATTCAAAGGCAGTCAAAAAAAAAATAATCCCAATTACAAAATAGTCTGAAATATTGATGTGATGGGGCCTGACCGATTATGGAGGACTAAAACCAAACCAGCCAAAGTAATAAAACAAAGCAATAGATATATGCTTGTTTTAGATATATGATATGATTAATATCAGAATATATCTTCACATGCTGAAAAACATATATACAAAAATTGTCTTGACAACTCGACTCTCTCCCTTCACCTATGCTGGCTCGATTGATTGTCCAACTATGTGAAGCTCGCTCACTTAATGTGCATTTGGAGAGCGGAATCAAGGAAAGAATAATACGACCCGTAAAAGTTTTTAAAGGGAGTATAAATAATGTAGTGAATAAAAATAAAAGATCAAATAAATAAAACAAGAATAAATAAATGTATGAATGAATAAAGTGCTTCAAGGAACCACTCACACTCTCATTCATACACCAACGTACGCTACACTGAAGGCAACGTGGGTGAAGTCTCTTGCCCAAGGACACAAAGACAACATGCACATTAGAGTCGTTAGCCTCTTAATTAATTACGACCCGCTCTGCCATCTGAGCCACCGTCGTCCAATGATTATGGGACGTTTTTGTTTTGTTTTAACCAAACAAGAGCCGTTTGATAATTGTTATGTTTTTATTTCAGCATTTGTAGTGATATTTTAATTATTCTCTAATATGGACATTTATTAAGTTTGGTCGTCCATATGACACACTTACTCCTTGGGTAGAAGCTTTCAAGTATTCACGACAAGATGATTGTTCCTGGTCCTCATGCAGCACCAATAGTACTTGATGATGATGCACATCGGCCATTAGTGTAATTCTAAACATAATAAAGTTCATTCTTACCTTTGTGTAAACGTGCTATTTGCTCTTGAAAACACTGTGGAGGAACTGATTGTGCCTATTCAAATTCAGTTTTTCATCAGTTCGCCATGACTTTGCAATAGGGTGGGCCATATCGTATCGCATATTATCGCAATCTAATTTTGTTAATATCGTTGTGGACACAATAATAATTTATGTTATGCTCAGCTCCATCAGAGCTGCATAAACACTGACTGTGGAGGACACAGAGGCAGCTGCTTAAAAAGTAAAATGAAATGAAGGATGTAAACTGCATATTAAAATATGAGTGATCATATTTGCGAGGAAATTGGTATGGAACAAAAAAAAAGAATGAAATATCTTTGCATTAATTTTCCAAATAGGTGTAAGGCTGGAATTTTAAGTAATTTGTCCATTGTCAAATATATTGATATCGTGATTTTTTTAATTTTATTTTTTTATATCGTGTAGGCCCTGCCCTACTTTGCAACAATAGGCTCTATGCACGGAGAGGCGTGACGTACTTCCGCTGAAATAGTAGTCGTCTTGCGCATATCCGGACATCGCCGTTGGTACAATTCTGAGACTTTCAATCTGCATTTGAGTGAATTTTAGATAAAATAGAGCTTTCTTTCCTTGTAAATAGTGAACGTGTGTGTGCGTTTGTTAGTATGTTTACTATGAAGGGAAAACGAGCCAAATTTCATATGCAAAAGAGGGAGGACAGCGCAGCTAACAGCCACTGCTGTGTTCCAAAATGCACAGCATCTGCTAAGAGGAACTCGGTTTTAAGTTTCCACACTTTTCCAAAGAACAGTGAGTTACGAAAGAAGTGGTTAATTAATGTAAGAAGAGACCACTTTGCTATCACCAATGCTACGCGAGTATGCAGCCGGCATTTCACAACTGCAGAACTGATGGAGCCTTCAACTCAAGGCAGACGAAGATATTTAAAAAAGGGAGCTGTCCCTGTGCTCTTCGAGTGGAACTGCTACTCTCTACCTTCCACACGCCCTAGTGTCTGGGACAGGACAGAGCGACCAGATCCTCCTGCTGTTGCCCCTGATGACAACGAGCTAACTATGGACATTGACCACGATTACTGCTCCACTGCTGAGCCTGCAGCACTCGACCTGTCCCTGGGAGTAAACGAAGAGCTCCAGACTGAAAATGCGTCGCTCAGGAACCAAATTGAGGACAGGGCTATCAACTCCAAATTTGGTTTGGAGCGATTTTCTTCCTCCGACGACGATATCAGGTTTTATACAAGGTACTAAAATTCTCCACATTATTATTATTATTATTATTTAACAATACTACGCTGCTTAAAAATCTTGGCATTAGCACAGCATGCTAACAGCAAGTATGTGACAGATGACACAGTTGTTTGTTTTTGGCTGCACTTTGTATTCGGATTTGAAGACTCTACAAGCTACTTTATTATCTTTTAGTCCTTTTCAATGGCTTTATACCTCTCGTTGTCGAATGAATTTACTTAACAAAATCATGAACATTTACACGTCAGTAAAGTAAAGCAATGAATGACATGCTCCTCAAAAGATAGTTCAATAGTGCCACCCTCTGGCCAAATATCTGAACACACATTTAGAGATGACTTGTGATGTCAACATGAAATATCTGCCACACAGGTTTGCAAGTTATGGTCACTTCATGTCATTTTGGAGCCAGATCGAGCCAGCGGTGCACAACATTGTGCGTGTGACAAGAGCACGAACTGCATTCCAAACTGAAGAGGCCAGGGCCCGTCAAGCTGTAAATGCAAGGGTAAGTTGTATATAAATAGTTATTGTATGAATATATGTACAAATATGTACAATTAACCTTCTTATTTGTCCTTTTTTACAGAGTCTAAAGCCCATTGATGAGTTTTTCTTGTTTATGACTTACTTGTCATTGGGTCTGATGCAAAAGGATCTGGGCCATAGATTTGGAATCCACCAGTCTACTGTTAGCCGAATAATCAACACCTGGGCCAACTTTCTTTACAATGTGTTGGGAGCTGTGGGCATCTGGCTGGATGAGGACACAATAAAAAAAAACATGCCAGAGGTTTTCCAACACTATTCTGACACCAACATTATCCTTGACTGCACGGAGCTGCACTGCCAAACACCAGACTCTCTCCTGCTGCAAAGTGAGGTGTTCTCCTCCTACAAGTCTCACTGCACGTTCAAGGGGCTCATCGGAATTGCCCCTCATGGCCCTGTGATGTTTGTGTCCCCTTTATATGAAGGTAGCATCAGTGACAGGGAGCTCCTCAAGCAGTCCGGTCTAGTGTCACTGCTGAAGCCTTCAATGGCCATCATGGTAGACAAGGGTTTTCTTGTGGAAGATATCGTCCCCTGCCGTGTCCACATACCTTCCTTCCTCAAGAAGAAATCACAGCTGTCTGGGCCAGAAGTCAGGAAGACACAATCTATTGCCAGGCTCAGAGTACATGTTGAGCGTGTCATACGAAGAGTGAAGGAACACAAACTGTTTAGTGAAGTAATCCCTCTTTCCCTCACTGGCAGCATCAATCAGCTGTTTGCTGTTGCCTGTGTCCTGGTAAACTACCAGAACGGACCTCTTGTTAAAGCCTGGGCCAAAATCTAGTTTGCCATTGTAATTAGGCGTTTTATATTCTGCTGTGTTATTATACTTCCCCACCTTTTATGTTCTGCACACCCCTCGAGTCGTTTATTTGTACTCAAAGTACCCCCTAAAGGTGCAGTTAATGATTTATAAATTTATCAGATTAACTCAGATGTTTTTGTGTATAGAGTGAAAAAATGACACTTTTTCTTTTTTACATCGCAATACTGTTCAGTTTCACCTTTTTGGATCTGTACTGTTTCCAAGTACCCTCCAACTGCTTGTGTACCGCTCCTGTATGCTATAGTTGTGGCTTGTATTAAAACAATATCTTATGTATAATCTTTTTTTTTTTGTGGGTGTAATGTAGCATTAAGTAATTAAGTTAACAAAAAAGTCTTCAGAAAGTGTTTAATCTTTCAAACTTAGATAACTAATATCAAGGAATTGTATGTAACAATATTCCACAAACACTACCAAGCTTTATCATAGGGCTGGGCAATTAATCAAAATGTAATCAAAATCGCAATCTACTTTAGTCAATCTCAATTGTCATGGACTTTATAATCGACAGGTTTACAGCCATTTCTTTGGCACAAACAGTAACTAGTTTGGGAGTTTGGACGAGACAATGGAAGACTTGTGTTAAATGAGACTTGATGGAACGCATTTGTTTTTGTTTGAGCTGAGGTTTGAATAAAAGATGCATCTAATTTAATGAATCAGCAAGTGTATTTAATTATGAAAATAAAAATACAATCAAACCGAGAGATCAATATGGGGAAAATAATAAATTGCCCAGCACTACATAGAAAACAGATCAAAAATATTGATTTTACTGAAAAGCTGAACTGCGGGCAAGGAGTTTAAACTGACAGTGAGATTCAATCCTTTACTTTAAGGACAGGTACTTTTCCATGTAAACACTGAAATAAAACAGGTCACATTTCTGTTTAAGACAATCCAACACAACATTATCCCTATAGATGCGCTCAACAAACATATCCTCTGTTGCACACACAACAAAATCACACCACTGGAGGCCAGTTATTAAAAGCTGCCCCTGGACTTGCCAATAGTAAGCATGACTAGGTTTTAGCTTGTGTTTCCCATTCTCCTTGGTGAGGTACTTGCAGTCGATGTAGCTGTGCAAGTTGGGACACTTGATTTCTGCAAGTCCAAATGATGGTCTATCAAGAGGGTCATAGACAAGTCCATCAGGCGATGCTCCCAGCCATGGAGCTTCAGGATGAATGACCAGTCCACATTTAGTCACATTCAAGTTTTTCATTGTTGCATAGTCTTTTATAGCTCCACTCTCCATGTCAAGTCCTCGTTTCATGTGTGCTGTCTGTCGTACTCCACGGATCATCCTCTCTGCGAGGTTTTCAGCATTTCTTCCCTCTCTTACGTGGCTTACTTCTCTAAAGTGAGAAGCGGTCACCCTCTCCTTCCTCAACAAATGCCACGCAGGTGTTGCACTCTGACCTCGTGTTGCCTCTTCGATGTGGTGAGACTGGGGCCAGGTTACGCTCAGTGATGTAAGATGCAGCTGTTCCTGATTTGTCAGCACATGATGATAGTCGGTTGGTTTTAGGTGGTAGTCTTCGGGTGGAAGTTTAGGGAAAGAAGGGGCATCTTTATGTGAAATAATGTCACTTCCTGAATTGAAAAGAAATAATTAGAACATGAACTATTTGAAAACAAACACTGTGTGAAGAATAAGACCTTTGGTTGTTGGTAGTGGATGATGGTAGGACAGTATGCTCCCAGCTTGCACTTTACCGAAGATGGAGTCAACAAGTGGTTTGTCAGCAGAGATGTTCATGTGACATGCGAGAGGCTGGCTGTCTGGATTTAATCCAGCGTAGTGAGCTTGAGGGTTAAGAGTGGATGGAACAGGCAGCTCACCATTGTAAGCCTTATACAGGGTGGACCTAACAGACCAAAAAAATAAATACATTCAATGTTTATAATTATTGGAGGAGAAGCAGCGGGAACGACAGCGGGACGTAGACGCTTGGCTCCCAGGACAGGAGAAGGGGTTCCCCGCGTCAGCTGCGCTGGGACTCGGGCAGGCAACAGGTACGAGACTACGCTAGCGCTATAAAAAAAGTATGTCAAATACCACAAAACTTTAAGTTTAGTATCTTTTATTACGGTTGATTTGCGTTTGACTTCATCTCTGGTGTCTAGGTTGCTATTGAAGGCCCTGACTGAAACCCCACGGCCCGCCACTGTGTTTAATGATTTCTGCATGGACTAAGCCTATAACCTCAACCAAACGTTGAAATGTGTATTGTAAATTCTAGCTGTATAAATTAACCCAAATCAATGTAGTATTTATTTACTGTGTTGAATTTGTCAAGTTGCCAGTAGACTATTTGCTGTTATTTCCTAATACATCATTTTAAAGCACTGACAAACAGGCACATGCAAACATGCACACTTCAAACAGTGTACCTTATTCCGCTAGCCGAAGTACAGCCTGGTTTGGCTTTCACTACCACCATGGCATTCACAGGCCCAGGCTTCACTCCCTAAGTTGGAAAGAAATAATTATAACATGCACTAAATGACAACAAACATTGTGCAATGAATAAAATATCCAAACCATGGTACGTGGTTTATGCCACTTCTGTTCAGTGTCAGTACATGAGAGAACAGGTGGGACCACTGGCATCCCACTTTCCGAATAATGTGCTGTTTGATACAGCAAAGCCACTAAGTGGTTGCACACTTCTCGGCCGGCAACACAGGAGCAGGAGCTCCGCACGAGAACAACCGGCTCTGAATCTTGCAATGTCATCTATAATACAAAGAATAAAAAGGCAATTGGGTTTAAAATGTACTTTGTGTTACATGTAATAATTAAAAATGAATAAAATAGAAGATATCCGAGTAGATGGCTTATTAACCTAGCTAAATAAATATCTAAAAAAGAATGAGAAATTTGTCTTAACTTGAAATAAATACTGAAGGGATGAAAATCAGCTCTGCTGGCTATCAAAACAGGAGCTACAACCAACCAAGCCACAGTATATCGTATAAAGTTGTGCTCAGTCTTATTCCTACTCAGCTACCCTGTATCTGCATTACCTTTGTTTCATCTTATTTTTGTAACTCATATGTGCAGCTATTTACGACCTAAATAATTAAGTGTACAGTTTTAAAAGTGCTACAACCCTCTGTGAAATAAGGTAAGGCATGAAGCTAGAGCCCAAGTTTAATGCTTTAGTTAATGCAGGTTTTTAAGCACACCATTACTCTCACAGTGACAGAGACATTGCGGACTTCTTTCGAGTGTCTCGGATTTAAAATGTCAGCTCTATTGTATTATAGTATATTATGAAACCAAGCTTTGACACACAGAACAGATTGAACAGAACTTCAAACATGACATGCACTGGTCCTACTCTCAGCTGATGTGGTGACTCTCCCTTCTTCATCGAGCGGTAGCACCGGGCTCTAACTGTCACCTCTCCTGTCACTCTGCACTTACTTGACACTTGAAGAAAATTACAGACAAGTCAAATTCGAAAAACCTATTATAAATATTGTAATACATCTATTTCAAACAGGGAATACAGACGAATGCAATGTGATACATTTCAGCTAGGCTAGTTAGCAATAGCAACCTACCTTCATAGTTACACAAGTACGATGAAACATAGAATTTAAACCCCTTTTCCATCTTGCTCTGTGGTGTAGAGGTTAACAGACGAACGAGGCGTCTCACATCATTGATCGTAAGCTTGGGAAGCTCCAGCAAGCACCTGGTGAACTCCAAAGACTCGGCCATAATACTCCGCTGTCCGCTTTGCCGCCAACCGGAAATAGCGCGGACGACTTGGTTGAATGCGGAAATACTCCGTGCATATAGCCTATCGACAAACGCACCCAGGATAAAAGACCATATGAGACTAAGGCCCAATCCCATTTCTCTCACTTGGTCTGAGAACACTCGCTATGAGTTCCCTCCACATTAGAGTCCCCTCAGTGAGGGAAGTGCAAGTGAAGATTCTCCCCTAAGGAATGGGACAACACTAATATGCAAATTGGCGCAGAGAACGTGTTCCTTACGTCACGCGCAACATCGACGTGTCTGATTTCACCCCCGTCTAGAAGATAGCGGTAATACACAGTTTATACACATAAACTACAATAACAAGAAATACGTAGCTCCTGCCTCTTGTGTGTGCCATGTTGATTTATCTACGTTTGATAAATCAACGGAGAGGAAATATACGAAACAGTCGCCGTATGTTTGTGACGGTCGGGATGTTTCAGGTATGTTGATTGTTTAATTTTGGCACTTGGCTCAACTTGGCTACCATTGTGTCTAAAAACAAGACGACCTACACATTTAGACCGTATAGTTTGCATCCAGTCTATTAAACAATTAAACATGATGCATTACTGTTTTCAATCAATAATCATCTATGTCACATAAGTAGAACGTAAACAAGCAACAGTCCTCACAGGAGAAAGGGTTCAGCTTGAGACCATTTTATTTACTGAAAGCTTGTATCAGAGTCAGTAGATTGAGAACCTGAATAAGCGCGAAACATCCACATGTACACCGGGGCGCACCGGGACACACACCCGGCCGTGAGTGTCTATGGACGGGCAGACTCTGGCGAAGCACTCGGCATTTTTACGAACGTCGTCAAATAGCGACTTACAAACTATAACTTAGAGGACCATTGCATATACATCTAACTAAGATATTCCAACACATTTCAGAATTTTGACAGGCTTATTTGCGTATATATTCTTAGATTTGTAGTACCGGTAGCCGCCATGTTTATACTCCCTCGGCCGCAAGTCAGCTCCTGATCTGACTCGCTGCGGAGGGGCCTTTTCAAGGGGAGATAGCCACTTCCTCTTGCTCCCTAAAGTATTGGGACACCCTACCCTTAAACGTGAACGCGCATAACCGAGTGCTAGGGTCTAAAACGAGTGCAAGTGAGAGAAATGGGATTGGGCCTAGATGTTACGACTGCCGACTCGGACAGCATTTGAAATTTAACGTTGTCCTCTGACTTTTGTCCGGTTTAGTTCTTTTGAAATGCCACACCTTCACATGCCAGAGCTGACTTCACAGTATTTATGATTTCTCTGTACGGCCGGTCATTTTATCTGCTGAAGAAAGCTAATGATGTTCAGTAGAGATTGCGTTACACTGGCCTTTGACTGGCCTTTCACACACAAACTCCAGTGTTGGCCTTTTGTGGAGCTGCTGAAAAGGTGAATGTCAGAAATGTTCATTGGGGAGTTTGCTCGGACATAAATGAGCTAATAGCTTGAAAATGTACACCTGCTTTCTCCAGGTTAGAATTCCATGTTTACATGCAGTTTTGCTGTATAAAAGTTGGATTCAATTACATACCTGCATGTGGCATTGAATCTGTTCACACAATGTACCATCAAAGAAGAAAAGATTGGCTTGAACTAAGTTATTACATCATTTGGATGTAATAACATCCGCAGAAGCAGGCCATGTGCACCAGTGGTACCTGGACTATAGTTTAAGAGCCGCTGAGACACAATTCTTGCAGTAGAGCATCTCAAACAAAATCTTGCTCATCAAAAGGTTGAAGTTGCTTGTAAACTTATAAATTAAGGCTTCACACAATATTGCTAAACTATTGTTATTGCACTATTGGCTGACATGATATCCGTGGCTCACGATGCCACAATATATCCCCAAATCACTGAGGCCTTCCATCTGACGGAGATTCACACATTTATTTCTGATACAATGTCTAATGTAGAATTGTTTTAAGTGTAATGACAATTTGATGTTCAAAACTAAAATTAATTGCTTGCGTTCGGTTTAAAATGATGGAGGATGGAGCGTGAGATCGATAGACGGATCGGTGCGGCGTCAGCAGTGATGCGGTCGCTGTATCGGACTGTTGTGGTGAAGAGGGAGCTGAGTCTGAGGCAAAGCTCTCGATTTACCGATCGATCTACGTTCCCACCCTCACCTATGGTCATGAGATTTGGGTAATGACAAGATCGCGAATACAAGCGGCCGAAATTAGTTTCCTTTGATCGGGTGAGGAGCTCAGTTACCCGGGAGTAGCTCGGAGTAGAGTCGCTGCTCCTTCATGTCGAAAGGAGCCAGCTGAGGTGGCTAGGGCATCTGTTCCGGATGCCTCCTGGTCGCCTCCCTCGGGAGGTGCTCCAGGCATGTCCTATTGGGAGGAGGCCTCGTGGAAGGCCCAGGACACGCTGGTGGGACTATGTCTCCGAGCTGGCCTGGTGTCGCCTCGGGGTCCCCCCAGAACAGCTGGAGGGGGTGTGCGTGGATCGGGAAGTCTGGGCATCTCTGCTGAGACTGCTGCCCCCGCGACCCGCCCCCGGATAAATCGGAAGAAAATGGATGGATGGGTTTAAAATGAAAGAAATAATAGTATTATTAGGACTGGGTACCGTTAAACGATACCAGTTTAGGTTTAGCTACTTTTTGATGTTTCTGCTGCTGTTGGTTCAGGGACGGCATAAAAAGGGAGTGACTTGGTTGTTTCAGTTCAATAAAATAATTTTTTCCCCAAATTTTTGAATTTTTCTCCCCAAATGTTTCCAGATTTATTTTCTCATTTTTGCCACAATTTTTTATTGTTTTCCCAATGCCCCCCAATTTTTGCTCATCTTTTGTACATAATATTTGCCATATGTCCCAATTGTTTCCCTATTTTGCCCCTTTTTTTTCTTCTTATTTTTGCCACAATTTTTCCCAATTATTCCCCGTTTTCTGCACATTTCTTGACATTAGAGATGAACCCGCTCTTGTAAATGTGCAGATCCTCCAAACATTATCGTTTTGTTTTCTAGTTCAAGATGACAAATGCTTTTGTATAGGTATCGGGGGAAAAAAAGGATCGTTCCGGTCGAAAACCAAGTATCGTTAAAGTAGAAGAAGAAGAAGAAGAAGATCTTTATTTATATAGCGTCTTTCACAGACATGGTCACAAAGCGCTTTACATGAGAGCAATTGCATTCACTCCATACTCGGTGATGGTAAACTACGTTAGTAGCTTCAGTTTCCCCTGGGGGAGACTGACAGAAGCGCGTCGCGACTACACACGTCTGCGCCAACCGTCCCTCTGACCACCTCCATACATTCAAAGTACTGGTATTGAAAAAAAATGTTACTGTATCTGCTAGCCCTGATCGTTATTGCTATAATCAAGACAGTTATCGAATATCTCTGTTTTCTCTCACATTGTGCAACCCGGAAGTAAGTAAGTTACAGTATATTCTCACAGTCTTGATGTGTAGATTTTGCTGATACTGCAATAATGTATTTGAGCGGTCTTTCACACTGGACTCGCGTGACTCGTGCTGTGCCCTTGCTAAGCACTTTCCCCGGCTACATTTCGCCCTGCTACTTTGTGCAGCAGACGGCGTATATCGGGTAACCTAAAACGACTCCGGGACTGCAGCAGTTCGCAAAACAATAGGACCGCTCAGGAAATTTACTCGCAAACGTTTCTGCGTAGCCCTTTTCGTAGGCCTTCACCTCGAGTGCCGCCGTAATGAATTGATCAAGCACTTCAGGCGGATCCACGGGATGATTTATTATAAGATTTAGTGACCGAGATATTTTAACACCCTTCGCTGTAACGGTCTCTTCGTCTGTGTCTGGGGAAGAGAAAGCGTCCCGGGAATCCGCCAGACTGAAGACGCACGAGGCTGCACTGCATTGTTACTTCTCCAAATTGATCAGGATGGGCTTGCTTTGGGACACTGTAGCAAAACAGAGTAGCAGGAGGTTTAGTGGGAACTCGGCCCGGTTATAAAAATACTCGCCCCTATGGAAGACAGCTGCATGTGCGAGAAGGCTGGGTGTGGCGTTATAAAACATGTGCGGCACAAGTCGAGGATTAATGTGTGTGTGCTGTTCGTGCTGGACTTTCACACGTTGGAGATAAACGTGTTATCTTCCTGTTGTTGACGCTGTTGAACACGTATTTCGGTGTTTTCGCCCGTGAAACTACAGCTGAGCAAAGATGATGCCAGAGAGGAGTGGCTTATTTACCAAACGTAAAGCATACACTGTATCCGCTTAAACTAGTTTATTAGTTAAACTCGAAAGGTGTGACGCTGTTGTTGCAAAAGGATGTGCGCTTCCATATCACTCCACTGCAGCTGTTTCCATAGTAACTACAAACATTTGAGCTGGGACTAGTTTCAGGTAAAACGGCTTAAAACGTAAAATAACTCCTGCCCCGGACTTAAAAAAAAATAAAATAAAAAAGCAAACGGGCCACAATGAACCGTTTCAGTTTGTGGGACCATGGTGTAAGCGAATTAAACAACCGCCGCTGCGCGTTGTGGTTTTCTTGCCTCCACGCCGTGCATTAAAACTGCATAATGCGCGGCTCCTCGTTGTTTGATCCTTACTTAAATGATTTGTGCCAAAATCAAGGCCTTAATCGCTTAACCCCCACCTGAACCAAGCACATTTTCTTCAGTTTGGCTTTACCCAGTTCTTAAGATTTATTGGAAAAAGTGCCAAAATAGTGATGAAAACGAGGATGAGAGTGACAAAAATGTGCCGGAAAAGCAACAATAACACAATAAACGAGCATAAAAAACCACGACTATAAAGTGAAGAAAAAGCCACAAAAGAGCGGCAAAAAGGTGCTGGAAAAGCAAAAAAATAACACGACAAAAAGTGATGAAAAAGCGACAAAAACACTTTAAAAATGTGACAAACACAGCGATTACGCGACAACAAAAACAGTTGCCATCAGTTGTGTAGGCCTTAGCTTTCAAATGAGGCATTACACTGGCTTAGCGGCTGTAAGCGCCAGTCATGAAGCTTTTAGATTTGGGTAAAACCGAACTGGATAAAATGTGCTCGGTTCAGGCGGGGGTTATGAGGTTAATTGTCATTAGAACATTGGCTTCAAAGTGGAATGAAATCTAAATTTCTTGAAAAATTATGATATTGTTTTACATGATACAGGGTTTCCAAACTTTTTTTCATTGAGAGCCGCAAACAGAATGGAGGGCCAAAGATCGGTGCAGTAAAACTCTGATGCATTTAAGAGAGTTTTGAACCGACACCCCACACCTTTATTTAATCCTGGAACCTTAATGCCAGCTCTATATATCAACAAAATGTCAGTCTTTGAGGTTTTGTGTGGCCCGCGGGCCGCACTTTGGGCACCCCTGGTCTAGAACATACTCAGCTGTGGTTTTGGCTGATATTTACCACTTGCCCATTTCATCCAACTCTCTTTCCTCTGTTTTATGAAATGTTTGTAAATCTTAAAGTAAATCTGCGCCACTTTTTGTATCTCTGTTTGTGGCATTAATATATATTGTCTGGGCATTAAAAAGCATTACATTTGACATTTCTCATCGCAAACATTTCACTTCGGGGGCTGTAGAAAGGTTCTGGTAAGGTCAATAGGTTGGTGACTAAATTCATATCTTTTTAATGTTGGTCTGTTGGTGCCGAAAAGCTGCATGCTCTACTCGGGCCAGTACAATGTTGTTTGAATATGCAGTATTAGGGTTTATGTTTCACTACCTTTACCCATGGATTTAAAGGTCTGGAAATTGGATCACCAAAGCGTTGTTGGAGGTCCGCGCTCTACCAGTGATGGCTTCGGTTTAAAGGAAACTAGATTTATCAATATGGCAGCAATCAATCACGCAAGACTGACCATCCTGACTTTTGTTAATAAATACTCAATGACCATTATGTACAACTCGACAGACTAGATAAGCTCATAATGCAGGCAAATATTGATAATCTCGAGAGCAAATACTGTGGTCGGTGCTATAGCTCATTGAACAGTGGGGCTTGTCTGACCAGAGCCCTTGTATAAACGCTCTAATGACATTTTGGCACCGTCTGCGCCTTGCGGTTCACTTTATCAGCCGCAAAGTCCACAGTACAAGGTCAGAGCAGCCGCCTCCGCCACACACGAATCACTCCATCAAAGGATCACAGACACTTGTTTATTTTTAGGCTGTTCTACAGAAGTATGAAATAAAACCCTGAGCTGCAAGATAATGAAACCAGATCACACTCGTCGAATATTTACACCCAAAGAGAATCTCCTCCTGCCTGACATTTGACATTTTTGATTTCAGGCTGTGCTAGGTTGAGCGTGGAGCACTGGATTTTTAAATTGAGAAACAAATAGCTGGTGTCACTTTTGATATGTCATGCAGTTTTTTTGTCTCTTTACTATTGTACAACAGAGTATTAAGAAGCCTTAGCCTCTTTGAACAAATGGTGTCCGAACTGCTAACCGAGTAATAATTTAAGGTCAGTATTTTGATAAGGAGAGTAGTGAGGTTCCCAAAAAACACCTGACTTGTTTTTGTAATTATGTACCAAATTATGATGATGCTAATTTGCATGAACGTGACAATTGACTTTGTTTTCATAACACATTAAGCTTTGAATCTATTTTGAAAAGATCTTTATTCAGTTAGTCTATAAACAAACCCCTTGGCGCCGCAGATCCTCCTGTATCTCATATTTGCATGTTTTGCAGATCACAGATGTGTCCTTGCCAAACTACCTGGTGGCCTCCTCCGTGGGTCTATTGCCCACGCAGCTCCTCAACTCGTACCTGGGCACGACGCTCCGCACCATGGAGGACGTCATCGCCGAGCAGAGCATCAGCGGCTACTTTGTGTTCAGCTTTCAGGTGAGTCCCTGTCATTCCTGCTACAGTTTAGCATAAGGGTTTCACCAGTGGAAGTAATTTGTATTTGCATCATATGTATTTAATGTAAGAAGATGTAACAAGTATCTTTATTGTCATCGTGTTTAAGTGGAGAAATAATAATGGGTGTCAGGGACTTTTTTGTGTCACCGGTCAGACTTTTGACTGGAGCAGATACCCTTCAATTATTTTTGGTGCTAGACTGTACTTAAACACTGCGTTGTTTACAATACCCAACATTTTTTTAGACATTTGCTACATCATTCATCAAGAGAAATACGTTTGGGCCTTTTAGAACTTTAATGCATTGGATGAACCGGCCCATAGAGTTTCTTATTGTGACATAATGAGTCCGAAGCTCTTCATAGACAAAACAACGGTCAAAAAAATGTGCTGCTGTGAACGGGGCTGGAATTCCTCTGGAGTGATGGCGTCAAGGCTTAACAACTCGACATGCCACATCATCTGCAGACACACCTATTTAGACACACAAGTGTTTAAATAGCTTGTATGGAGCCACATCCCTGTAGCGTGTAACGCCTACAGTGAGTTCAGAAAGTTCTTTCAATGCTGGATTCTGAATCTAAAATTGTATACATTTATTTTCTATTGGTAAAAATCCTACACAAACCTATACATTAAAAAAAACATTGAATACAATAACTGCACGTCCAAGCCTACGCTGTGAATTGTAGTCGTGCCATTTTAACATTTATACAAGTTTGAGTCTGCAGTAAATACCATATACTAGGAATATACAGTTGTGCTCAAAAGTTTATATTTTTTTATGTTTTACTATTTTTCAAAGAATACTAAAAAAGTAATGACCCTGATCAAAGGTTTACATGCCCTGGTGATCTTGGCTTAATAAAATGCGCACAAGTGGACGCAAACGGGTGCGAATGGCTACTAAAGATAAGCATCCTCACCTTTGAGCTGTGCTTGTAATTATTGTGAGTGTATAAAAGGTCAGGGAGCTTTGTGGCTCCTGACAGACCCTTGCATATGCCATCCAGTGCTGTACAGGCGTTTCTGGTTTCTAAATCATGAGGAAAGTAAAAGAATTGTCAGAGGATCTGCAGGTAAAGTAGTTGAACTGTATAAAATGGGAAAGTGTTATAAAAAAAAGATATCCAAGGTACTGAGAGTATCCATCAGCAGTGTTCAAACTCGTATGTGGAAAATGTAGTATTCTGTGTCGACCAACAAAAAATGTTTTGTAACAACTGGCAGGGAAATTGTTTGTGTTGTAAAGATGCACAATAAGGAGGCACTTGATAAACATGGGCTGAATTGCCAAGTCGCCAGAAGAAAGCCATTACTTCACAAATGCCATAAAGTATCTGCTTACAATATGCCAAACGGCGCAGAGACAAGCCTCAACATTTGGAATGAAGAAACCAAAATAGAACTGTTTGGCCATAATCATAAACGTTACATTTGGAGGATCAACAAGGCCTGGGATGAACAGTGCATCTTTCCTCCAGTGAAACACAGACGTGGATCACTGATGTTTTGGGGATGTTTGAGCTACAACGCTTCAGGGAACTTGGTATGAATTGATTTCAGGATGAATGCCGCCTGTTGTTAAAGAATTTTCACTCAGCAGCGTGCAAACTGACCGAGTGTGGGACACACTTGACAATGATCCAAAGCACAAGGCCAAGTCGACCTCTCATCGGCTATAGCAGAATAAAGTGTAGATTCTGGAGTGGCCATCCCAGTCTCTTGACCTCAATATCATTGAGCCACTCTGGGGAGATCTCAAACGGGCAGTTCATGCAAGACGGCCCAGGAATTTACAGGAACTGGAGGCTTTTTGCCAAAAAAAAATGGCCAGTTTTACCATCCCAGGAAATATAGAGGCCCATCCACAACTACCACAAAAGAATCCCAGCTGTTATTGATGTTAAAGGGGACAATACACAGTATAAAGAACTGGGGTATGTTAACTTTTGATCAGGGTCATTTTGGCAGTTTCAATTATCATTATTTAAAAAGAATAAACTCAGTTGTTTGTGTTATCTTTCATATTCTCTGAAATATATCTGTAAACTTTTGAGCACAACTGTACATAAGGGTATGAAGACTTCCTGATCCAACTGTGTGTAGTAATCATAGGCGCTGTCATGTTTGGTGTCTTGTGTAAAGACTGAGTCACGTGAGCAACTCCTCCTTATAGCATTACAGTGTAGCCTTAAGTTGCTGTATATTTATGCTTCTCTGGAGCCCAGGCCCACCCTCGAGCGGCTGTAAGCCTCTGCTCTGACACCTGCCCTGCTTTATGTAATCCTGACAAGTGTGAGAACATCAGGGGCCTGAAATATTGGACAGGTTCAGGGGGTTTACAGTTCAGGGGTCGGCTGAAGATTTACAGCATTTGCCCTTGCTCACTTTGACAACTGGCCTTGTTCACTCGAAGGTTTTTCACTTTGAAAATAGCTGGGTCATTTGCAGCAATTTCCCCAGAAAAAAAAAATTACATTTGGGTGATATCAAATAGAAACATTAGGAACGCTTTTTGGATTAAAGCGCGTAACATTTCACCCAATTAATTGTATCAAATACAAGCTTTTATTTTTATTGTTGAAAAATAACTAAAAGGTGAACAAACATGTGTTTGGTTTGTGTCTGGGGACGTCTCAAGCTCGTCTCCATGGAGATGTTGACTAAAAGCAGCCAGTTATGAGAATTAAATTATGTTCGGTCCTCATCCAAATTCATTCTCAATTACCCACTGTAAAAATAGCATTTTCTGTGTCAAGCTGGTCATTAGGAGCCTGATTTGCTTTGCTGGCTACAGTATCTTCCAAAATGTTATGCAGTGAGTGAGCCTTTGATTTAGGGTCAAATAGATGTGATGTAACGCAAACCTGATGTATGCCTGTTGATTTGCTGTGCCTCATTTTTATTATTTATTTTACCATGAGTATTCCCTTTAGTTTGGAAATTCACATTCTTGATTTGCAGCTAACCAGACACCTCTCAGAGTTGCATTACATTTCTCTGAGATAATCAGTATAGCCACACACATTGGATACAGCAGTGTTTTTCTGAAACAAAGGTACAGTGTGTGCCTTTTAATAAAATCTTTGCAGATTACATCAATATAGACATCTACAGTTTCTTGAATCATTTGCTCATTTTAGGTTCAAACATAACTTCACTATGACCACATTTCTAGGAGAGTATTGACTTAGGTGCCAGTTGCATGACACCTACAGCCCCTACAGTCGATAATGGCGTGTCTGAACCATCTCTTCTTTAAGGAGTTTGACTTACTCCCTGCAGAGGCAGGTTAAGAATGTCCTGGAGAAGAGCCCATCAGGCCAGGCTTCTTTTATTCCTGAGGCCAAAGCTTGGATTAACGGTGTAGCTGTTACACTATTTTTAACCTTAAAAACTACTATATAAATTAGATGATTTAACTTAAAAAAAAAAAAAAAAAGTTTTCAAAGTTGCTCGTGGTTTTGTGACTGAATTGTGAATGAATAATGCTCCTAATCCTAGCTTCAGGATTGGCTAATCGACCTGATGATTAAAAGCCCCATGATTACGACTGACTAGCGTTGAGATTGCGATTAACCGCTCGTGTTGTGTTTCAGATCATCATAAGTATCGGTCTGATGTTCTACGTGGTGCACCGGGCCCAAGTGGAGCTGAACGCAGCCATCGCCGCTTGTCAGATGGAGCTGAAGTCTTCCCACATGAACGGCTCGTCTTTGAATCACAGCAGCTTCAGCTACTGCAGCAAGAGGCCCCACGCTGGCGGGACAGGGAACTGCATCAACGTGGTGTGAAACGGACTCCCAGTGTCAATGACTACTCGTAAACCAGCTGTCCTCCGCTACGAGAACGACAGGATAGCTTTACACCAATTGTCAGCAGCAAATTCTGACCACCAGTTCTGCCACTTTAGCCTGTTTGAGGTTCACGCACTCTTTTATGGCTTTGCGGTACTTGCAGTGTTTTAGATTATTTAAAATTTGCTAGGTACGTATTGCACACTTAAACTGTTACATGAGATGTCAAAAACGTGAGGTTGTCATTAACCTCTTGCTTTATTTGACTCGTATGAATGTGCAATCTGGAGCTCACCAACAACTGCATTATAGTCTCAAAGATATGCTAACCTATGCACCTTCGTCCTGCCATTAGTTTGTTTTCAGTGGTCTAAAAGATACAAGGGCATTCATTATTTTTACTGCACATTTTAAGAGAGTTCATCGAAAACATCTGAATCCTATTGGACAGTAGATTTAGTTCACATTGAATGAAATATGTGAAGCGTTGATCCTGCCAACCTTGAATTTGTAATTTTTTTTTTGTTTTTCAGTAAAAAATTTGGAAACATTAAAGGTACATTATGGAACTTTTTATGTGTAAGAAAAACCCAAACAAAAAACGTTTTATTTTGCATTTGACCGTATACTGACCAAGTAAATGGCTGTATGGGTGGTTAGCATGTGCCTTTACTTTCCATCACGGCAGCCTGTATGACACTCCAGGATCAATAATTTTTAGAGTTTTCACAGGGGATAGACCCTCTCACCAGAACACCTACAAAATAATCGATCCCGGAGCATCAGTGCCACAGTGACCAAAAGCAAAGGCGCGATGTTAAGCACTCGTACACCCGTTGTATGAGTCACAAAAAGGTCAATTATGCACAAATTTCAAGGTTTTGTTTTTCTGCAGAAAAGGTTTGGTTAAAGCTATGAAGGAGGCTATTCAGCCAAGAGGGGAACCACTGACCTAGCACACTTATTTTTAATGTAAAAAATAAATATCCTTTTTTTAAATACAATGTTTTTGATTATGAGTTACCACATAGCTTATTAGCCTCCATCAGGAAAGGTTCCTCAAACTATGGCTGTAGCATTGGATCCAGTCACAACCACAGTTTGCAGTGGTTTTAGCAGGAATAGAACTGCTGACCATCCAGTTAGTGGCTGACATATTTCTCTCTCTGTGTACTATGACAAAACTATACTTTTTAGCATTGTCTAGCTCAGTGGTTCCCAAACTTCTCACACCATGTAACAGCAAGCCAAGCGCTCTTTGTACCAAAAGATAAAACCAGGTTTTAGTGGGATTCTACGAAATCTAAACTCGGGCTAAACCAGTTTAAAAATGTGACTAAAGCAGTTTATGAACAAGGACCAACTTAAAAGAGCGAAAACATTCAACTGTCTAAATTCAACCACTGGTCTAGTTGGTGAACATGGAGCAGTAGCGTCTTTAAGTTCGACTTCAGACCGAGAAAGGGAAGTAGTTAGCAGCAGCAGCAGAAGGATCCTCTCTGCGCTCGTGCTATTTGTGCTGAGCAGGAGCCGATGTCCTGACGATGGTTTTTGGCGCCGCTGCAGTTTTGATAAGAGCAGCTGGAGAAGAGCGCCCCGTCACAGCAGGAAACTTGGAGCGTTCAAGAAAAAGTCCAAGTCAGCTCCACAGCGCCACATGTTCACGCTCACACACAAACGCAGCTGAGGCGAGATGTCCTGGAATGTCTATGCTTCCATTTACTCGAGTTTTTGTTTACTTCAATTATTTAGTATTATTAGTACATCAATAGACTCTTCGTTAAAAGGATTCTGTGCAATTCATGGAAGAATGGCGAATGTCATGTTAAGTGCTGAAAGCAAACTAATGTGGGATAGATATAAAGCTATGCGGGACGTAGATAGAGGCTGTTCTTTTTGTGCCAATTTCTGAAGTAAGGGACATGTGACTTATTTTTATTATAATGAAAACTACACCAGGGCGTCCAGCTGTAGTTTATTTTTTTTTGCACAGTCCACTACTACAAACCTACTGTTATTTCAGTTGTGTCATGTTTGGTCTAAAGTAGAACTGATGAGTCTGAAGCTGACAATCAAAATCAACACGGACCCTTTGAATGAATGTGCTAATGTTTATTTTGTACGTGTTATTATTGCGATGCTGCTCCTGACTGGGAGACCAAGGGCTCTACACACAACTACTCCCTCTGTTGGTTCACAAAAAGCCAGGGTTTGTGGCTTGCTTGGATTTACACTGGGGAAAAAAAATGACCATCTTAAATTAAAATAATGACAGCTTGAATTATGTGATGATAATGATTTCTGTGTAGGCTTAGACCAGCTTGAAATAAGATTGCCAATGGAGCAAATATTGTGCCAGATGTTTATTTAATTTAAGATGGTCATTTTTTCCCTGAGTGCTTTTTGTAATATTTGTCGTCAACACATTCCATACCATGTCAGTCCCTTAAAATTGTAATGCTTTTATGCTAAATGTTCATATTCACAGCTCCCTGGTTGAAAGGGCCCCATCTTCTTGAGATAAGCAATAATGAATGGAAGCAAAAAAACAAAAAAAAGGTGTGATCATTAGCCAAGTCGCATTATAGACTGAGTCGTCATTTTGTAAAGATTTATTTTTGTTGAGCGTGAATGAAAGTCTTGATCATAGTGTAATATGATAAAGCTCTAGAAAGGCCATGGCAAATGTGGCGACCATCTTGTGCGCCTGATTAGCCATATTCTGATTGAGAATAATGTAAAAGGAAGCAGTTATTTCAATTAAAGTTTAAAAGAAATCTGATCTGAGTTTTGCAGTCCAGATAACACATGGAAGCTGTCAATATCAGGACATATTTTCACTGAAATATGAACGTGATTCTTCATGTTCACTTTTCATTTGTTTTATGCAGTAGCCTTTTATAGTATGTTTGCATCCATTGGTAATTACTGTATTTTAAGCCAGTTGGACACATTGGTCAAATGTACTGAATGAAAAGAAGTTGCAATATTACGTCAAGTCTTCTATTCAACATGGGTAGAAGGGGCACAATATGGATGTTCAGTTCCGCTGTATTGCCATGGCGGCGTCCCATCTAGAGTTGCGTTATACGTCTGTGGTCTTGATCTTGTTCCATGGTTCGGTGTCGTCTGTACATTCCCAGGTTTGTGTTAAGGTCTGCCTTGTACCTCCCGCTGCCTCTGACATTTTTGTGCTGCCTGCGAGACGATGTCATGAGACACCCCTCACACAAACAGTACAGCTCTTCAGATCAACTTTGTGGGAGTGTATGTGATATTAAGAATTTAAAAGTCGTTTTTAATAGTAAATGTTGTATGCATAGGTGATTTTAGGCTGAATTATGAAGTAGGAATTAAGAGGTATGTTAACACTCTCCAAACAAAGTGCCATTTGTGCAGCTGTCCTGTTGGGATGAACTGGAAGTATTGCCATGTTTAATGCAAACGTCAAACTCATGACACCTGACGGTCCTCCATGGATAGTTCTCATAATATTTTACCCTGGTATCCGTGACTTTGCAGACTGTACAGTGACTACAGTAACGGCACAGGCTCTGGTTCTTCCGAGGTGGGCTCTACTTAAACCTTAGATCTAGTTATGCAACAAACGGATTCCTGAGGGAAGTATCCTTCATAGTCACCAACACAAAGACCTGGATTTGAGGCGCTGTTGTTGAATGGGTCGTGTTTAAACTATGAAATGCAATACTTCCCATCTGTATCAAGTGCATTACTCTTATACTGTATTTTGTAATACAGATGATTTTACAGTGTATAAATGATCTTATTTATCACTGTACAACGCTTGTTCAGTGTTATTTATGAAACAAAATAAAAATAAAAACATTTCTTAATTACTGTTTGTTTTGAAGGATGATTTGTGCCAATGGACAGTGGTTTTCAAACGTTTCGCTTCATGCACCACCTCATTCAAAAGGGTTGTTTTTCACGGTTGTGTCACTTCCCCCTGAGCTGTAATATGAGCATGATCGCCATTGTTAGTTCATAGTTTATTTATGGTCTAAAGACACAACAGCTACGTAAAAGCGTTTGGTGAAGCTTTTATGTCATGTTTTATTTTATTTATCCTTTATTTATCCAGGATAAAAAACTCTCTTTTTAAGAGTGAGATAAATGATAATCCCAGTTAAACTTGCTGTCCAGAGTGGGATTTAAATATACAGATTTATTTGTGAGAGATCTGGACTCTTCATAAGCTTTCACAGAAATGGGAAAGATGATAGCGCTGCATCAAGAGAAAAACGTGGAAGTCTAAATCTAGACTAAACTAGGTCTAAAAACTGGCTCAAATAGACTAAGCTTGGACTAAAACATAACTAAATTGAGTGTTCACCAGGTCTATTCATCAAGAAAAGACAAAACTTTTATTTTACGACAGATATTTTCATCATTGAAAAATAAGTCATACATGTACAAACAAACATGTGCTTTTGCTGTGAGCGGCTCAGCTCTCCTAAGACATGACTAACTTTACCGGGAGTGGGTAAGTCTCGAGCTCGTTTCCATGGAGATGTAAATTAAGTTAGCAGAATTTGCGATTTAAGCAGGTTAAGTTCTCATCCAAATCCATTCTTTGATTACCCACTGCAAAAATACAATTTTCTGTGTCGAGCTGGTCATTAGGAACATGTTTTGTGTTGATGGCAACAGTATAGTCCAAAATGTTACGCAGTGTGCCTTTAATGCCGTTTTAAACTGCAGTGGAGCCTGAATAGTACCACACTACCCCAGCTTTAATCAGTACAGTAGAATAAATATAACCATAATATATCTTGTGTATGGGGTATTTTGTTATATATTTGTGCCCACAGAGAGAAATCATTTGCAGAAAGGTCAGGTAATGCCAAAATGATCAAAGTATTAACAAGCAGATCAGACTTGACCGACTAAAGCAAAAAAGTATATATGCAGTTGCTAGCCGATTCGTTGCCAGTGTGCCATAAGTGCTTTTTACTCCAGGCTTAATCCTGTCTAATGCAAAATACACCCAGAAGCGACGCTCCAACCTGGCAGTAGAATTTAAAAAATGTCCACAATGATACAACTTGACATGCTCATGATGTATCTTCAAATAATATTTACACCTTTGCAAAGTACTTAAAGTGAGTCCATTCCTCCCTTCATCTCATTACATGCGACCTGGCCCCAACCTATAACCCTGTGCAGGTGAAGTTTCCAACTCTGGGGTTTCCCTTATCTTGCAAATAGCTAAACGAGTGTCGGTCCTCAAAAATGAATGTGCACAGAGAGGCCAGAAATAATGCTGGCTTCTGGGCCAGTTTGTCACCCTGATTTGGAAGTGGACCTGTGATGGATGCGCTCAGTGGGTGATCTAGAGTCTAGAGCAAAAGGGCAGCGCTGCCACCACTTCATACACTTGCCCTTGCAGTTTGCCTTGTGACTTTCTGCCAGCTCAAGAGTGGACATGATGGGATCGACTTGTGTAAACATAAGATTGATGTAGAGGTGGTAGCAACAAATTACAAGCTCTCAATAATTTAGGTTATATTCTATAATGTATCTATTCTTTCCGGTTTTAGTTCCTCAAAAGGTAAGTAGAGCCACGCACTTGAATGGTTTGCTTTTTTTTTTACTTCAATTTAATAATTTTAACATCCCTACTTCACACCACCCTTTATATGAAAGTGCAAACAACCACAGTGTCATTCAGGGTGGGGGTCAGATTTGCAACAAGCCAATGGCCACAGTGCACACACACCCAAGAACATCAGATTTGACAAGCTTCAAATGAATAAGGCCTTAGATCTCACTGAGGGCTGTATAGATAGATGCTCCCGAAATACATCTCCAAGTCAGAAGTTGTTAGTTGATGGGAAAAGCACATATCACACAGTGCAGTGGTGAAGGGCCCATACAGTCTTTTCTGTCACAGATAAATAAAGATGGGTATGATATTTCACAGATGCTGGATCCAACTGTACCTCTTTGGCTGTTACTTTGTTGATTTGGTATATTTCATCAATTAGGTTTGTTTCATCATAGGTTACAAAAATATAGACTATGATCACGTTTCTCCAATGCAATTGTAAAGGACACGACCACAACCTATTAGGTAAAATGCAGATATTTATTAAGACAGACACAACCATTGTGTACATCGTTCAATATTATCGTTGGAGGGAAAACTCAATAGTGCTCTCTTGTGACAAGTTATTGGAATTACAAACACATCAAGCTTCTTTTTTTTTTAGGAGACTCTGTGGGGTGTGGCAAAGAAGGGGCAAGCAAGCAGCTCTATCAAAGAGGCCTACTTTCTTAAACAAGAACATGACAGGGTGCGGTGGGAAGAATAGGGATTTGAACCCCAATCTTTTGATTTTAAAAAATTACATAAAAGCAGTATTTTGGACTGAATTCATAATGCCATGACTATACAATTCAATCTAAAGCTACAATGTCATTAGGTGTCATTAGGTGGACACAAAGCAGCAGTAAATTCCCCAGTGGTCACTCGTGAAGCGGCCACAATCTAGTTTCTCCCTGCCTATCAAGGCCATGTGATCCGGGAGGAGGCCAGGCACTCCCTCCTTTGAGGCAGGACGGAGGTAAAGGCGGTCAAAGCGAAATTGGCAAACATGAGAAATCTCTTTGTTTGTGTTGCTTTTGGTATCCCATGTGTAGCGGACGTGCTCTCGTTCGCCCAGACGCTCCCACACATCACACACAGTTGAGGGCAGACCCACTTCAGCCACCTGGAATAGTCCATATCAGGGTGTGGACTCATCGTGTGTTTATGCATTGACATAATAGCCGAAGTACTGACCTCTGTGTCTCTGAGGTTGGTATCTCCTCCGAACAGCACAGTAACATCATCAGGAGCGTCTGTCATCCTTTGCATCACCACACGAAGCTGCTTCATTCGCTCCTCTGCGTGAGCCTTACAGCTCTCCAGGTGAGACGTCATCAGACATAATTTGTGATCTTTAAAAGTCGCCTGGGCAAAAAAGAAAAGAAAAAAGTCATGTGGTTTCTTCACGAATAAGGAACAAACAGCAGCATGGTTACCAACTTGAGCTACAAGCAGATTCCTCAGCATTGTTGTGGTAGGGTAGGGCACAATGTTTTTCTCCAACAGTTCAACTCTGGACCTCTTGAGCATCATCCCAGTGAAATATCCATTTTCACCTCCTTGTTGGAAAACAGTCACACAGGCTTAGTGTTTTGGATCGTGTAAACTACACACCAACACCACTCACAATACCTTCAATAATGAGGTAGCTGACAGCTCGTTTCTTTAGGTACTGCACATAGGGTGGAATGAGCTCCTGTAAGAACACCACATCTGGGGTATATCTATATAAACACAAAACAACAAAATGTAAAAGTTATTCTGAGTGAACTGCCACACAGTTAGCACCCAATATATTTGTAGCAGCTTACATGTCCAAATAGGAGAGGAGTCCCCGCGCTCGCTCAACTAGGTTCTCTACATCAAGCCCATCTACATTCCATGAGACCAGATACAGTTTGCGGTCATCTTCCCCTGAAGGTTTTGCAGATGAAGGGCTTTGTTCAGGCAAAGCAATGTAACAAATAGTTAAAAAACATATCTAGCCGACAGGCTGGTAGGAAAGTTATTTACCGTTGTGGCGCTTCCTGGTCCATCGTTCCCTTTTTTTTTTTTTTTTTCCTAGGCCAGGCTTTTGTCCTTTAGAAGATGCCTTGAACTAAAAGGCACTAAAAACATCATGTGATTCGGTTAATTATTGACCAATCTTTTGTAAATCATGCAAAAGGCGCGTTTTTATATCTCGTTTGAGAGAACAGACAAAGAGGTGTGGCTTCAGTGACACACTCAACCATTCTTTTATTTTTTTATTTATAAATTCACAAAAAGCAGCTTAGAGGCTTACAATTTCCAAATACTCAAATGCATAATGAGCAGAGGAAGTAAAAATGAATAAAACGTATACAACAGACACAATGATACATTTAGAAAGCCAATATTAAGGTACAATAGGGGTAAAAGACATATCCCACATATTATTATCTTGGAGTTACAGAGTTTTAAAGCATCCTTCAGAGACACCAATTTTTTTTTAGAAATACAATAAAAACAGGCTTAGTGTTATCAAATTTACATTTGTGAATAAAACATTTAGCTAAAATAATAACATTAATTGTGAATTGTTTTTTATTGTCCTCCAAGATAGTTCCGAATTTAATATCAGTATAAGTCAGACATATTATTCCTAAATTATTATATGAGGTCCATAAACAAAAACTGTCCCAGAATTGTTTTTGTAAAAACACAATAAAAAAAAAAAGTTCTACAGTTTCCATATTATTAGTACAAGAAAAAACACAATCGTTTTCACGAATATTAAATTTGGAGTGTACGAATTTTTTACAGGGATAAACATTGTTCATAGTTTTAAAATGTACTTAATTAGCTTTAGGTGGAATAGGAAATTTAAGATAGTTGCATCTGATAATTTTAATATTTTGACTGGAAAAATTATGTACCAACTCTCGTCTTCTAAGAGGTAAGGGGAAGTTTGCATTGGAAAGTACAGTTCGGAGAACAGGCATCTTAGGGACAAGGTGCGTGTATCAAAGCGAACCTCTTAAAAGTGCAAATAATAGCTTCTGGGATTGCATTAATTATATTAGAAAATTGTTTGATTGTACAAGTTGAAATCAACTGAATTGAGTAGATTCCCATTCTCATCCATTAAGTGCAATACTGACCATATTCCTTTATCATCCCAGTCTTTAATGTAAAAGGACTTTTTTTTTTTAAGTATATATCGATTGTTCCAGACACACTCAACAAGTATCAACAGTACCTTTACTTCCCAGGTAGTTTCTGCCAGGTAGGCAGCAACTGAAGCAAACTCCTCACACAAACGAGTCCGACTTTCTTCCACATTTGCAACTGATGATTCTACTGTAGCTAATATATTTGTAAGTACAAACTTTACAGTCATTTGCAGTCAGTGACTGCAAATGAATTCATGCCGCCCAGCAGTGACATGCACAGACATTTTGAGGGGCAGGTACTCAACCAAGACTAAAGGGCATAGGATAAAAGACACCACCTGGGCTGTCTGTGCACGTCCCTGCCGCCCAGATATCTTTGTTTTACAGAGATGCCAATAATTGTAACAGGAATATTTCTGTTTTGTTGTTTTTTTTTCTTCAGTGCTGTGTCAGAAAGCTAATCCATTACTTTTTGGATATATTTTGATCATAGGTTTAAAAATTGTTTGTCGTATTCTTTTGTCATTTTTACCAGGGGTCCCAAAATTGGTGGAGGGCACCATTCTAGAGATTACGCGTGTGATGTCAAAGTATAGCGACATCATGGCAGATAGCATTTCATCATAACGACTGCATGGCAGGTACTTAGCCTGACCAGCCATACACACTTCTTACTCTTTATATTTGAAATATATTCAAAAGAAACCACCAGTTTAGAATAAACAGAAGAATAGGCTGGCATGTCATGCAAGCAGATGGTGTCCATCACAGCAACAGCATAGTAATGGAGCTAAATGTTGTGATGAGTCTGCAGTTTTCCTCCTATAGCCTATTAATTCAAGTGCAAATGATTTAAATCTCTTTATTAATTGGTATCAATTTAAAACGCTGGGTAAAACAATGTTTTGAGTAAGACTAGGCAAGGCAAGGCCGCGCATTTCGTACACATGGCGACTTAATGCCCTATAGAGTAGTCTCAGAGCAAAAATGGGTGTTAGTCAGATACAAAACTGCAGTAGATTCCCCAGTGGTCACTTGTGAAGCGGCCACAGTCTAGTTTCTCCTGTCCTATCAAGGTCATGTGATCAGTGACAAAGTGAGACACTCCCTCCTTTGAGGCAGGACGGAGGTAGATGCGATCAAAGCGGCAGCGGCTCACATAAGGAACAGTCTTATTGGTGTTAGTTTTGGTATCCCAGGTGTAGCGGCAGTGCTCCTGTTTGCCCAGACGCTCCCACACATCACACACAGTTGATGGCAGACCCACTTTAGCAACCTAAAACAGTGCACATCAGTCATAAAGGGTAAACCACTTGGTGTGGTTTGTGCATTGACATATCGCCAAAGTACTGACCTCTGTGTCTCTGAGGTTGGTATCTCCTCCGAACAGCACAGTAACATCATCAGGAGCGTCTGTCATCCTTTGCATCACCACACGAAGCTGCTTCATTCGCTCCTCTGCGTGACCCTTACAGCTCTCCAGGTGAGACGTCATCAGACATAATTTGTGATCTTTGAAAGTCACCTGGGCAAAAAAGAAAAACATGGTGTTTTAGTTTCTACATCTAATAATTAAGAGACAATTTAAACAGTGTATGTCTACCAACCTGAACTACCAGCAGATTCCTCATCATTTTCGTAGTGGGGAAAGAAACAATGTTTTTCTCCAACAGTTTAACTCTTGACCTCTTTAGCATCATCCCAGTGAAATATCCATCTTCACCTCCTAGTTGGAAAACAGTCACACAGGCTTAGTGTTTTGGATCGTGTAAACTACACACCAACACCACTCACAATACCTTCAATAATGAGGTAGCTGACAGCTCGTTTCTTTAGGTACTGCACATAGGGTGGAATGAGCTCCTGTAAGAACACCACATCTGGGGTATATCTATATAAACACAACAGAAATGTAAATATTTCACTTTGTGAACAACCATGCTGTAAATACTTGTCACCCCATATATTTGTAGTTTTAACAGCTTACAAGACTAAGTAGGAGCAGAGGCCACGCGCTCGCTCCACAAGGTTGTCTGTATCAAGTCCATCTACATTCCAGGAGATAAGGGACAGCTTTCTGTCGTCTTCCTCTGAAGGTTTTGAAGATGATGGGCTGTCTTCAGTCAAATCAATGCTGCAAATAGGTATTGTGGAAAAACGTTATAACTCTATGTAACTGACATCTAGAAGATGGTAGAAAAGTGGTTTACCATCGTTGTGGTGTACTTGTATCTATTTTTCTCTTTTTTAATTCAGGGCTATGGCTTCTTTCCTCTTCAGAATCTTTAAACACACGTTCCAAGTCAGCCTCAAAAAAAGAATTTAATGCTCTCTGAAAAGCACAATAATACCATGTGATATGGTGTTCATGTCAAACACTTCCACATAAAAAGAACACCACTAAAGAATGCAGACGTTGTTGTTTTTATTTTAAGAAAAAGACAAAACAGACGAAACAGTTGCATCAGTAGCTTACCTCCATTTCCCAGTCATTTTCAGCCAGGTAGCATTGAGCCACAGCAGAGTCAGTGCCCGCAATGGAAGCAAACTCCTCGCACAAACGACTTCTACTTTCTTCTACATTTGAAGCAGGTGGTTCAACTGTAGTTGACATCTTTGTAAATATCTAACTGTACCACAAGTGTGATCACTGACCAGAATGCCCTGACAGGAAATGTGCTCATCTCAGTGTCACATCGAAACCATTCCGGAGAATAAAACCAATGACAAACCAAATTTAAACAGAGAACACGAATCGAAAGCTAAAGACTGAACAAAATGTCACTTTATTTTCTTACGACCAATAAGCTTATGATAAGAATGTAATAGGACTAAAATAATGACGTCAAATTGTGTATCCGTCCGGAAACATATTACAACGTAACAGCTTCCGGTTTGAAGTAAACACAAGTTTGACATTGGCTTTTGAGGCATTAAACATGGGTTCCCTGTCTTTAAACACATTAAAGCAGATAATGAGAGCAATGGTTGGCAATCCGGGCTTTGACCGAGTACTCAGTAAGGTGAGGAGAGTCAATATATATAGCGTGTTTATGCTGTATAGTGTAGTTTATGACCTGCTGTTTCAGGTGGACGTTTTGTCCGCGACCCCCGGTAAAGTGGTGTGTGAGATGCAGGTGGCAGAGGAGCACACAAACCGCGGGGGGACGATGCACGGCGGACTGACAGCGACTCTGGTGGATGTAATCTCCACCATGGCCATTATGTACAGCGAGAGGGGCGCACCAGGGGTCAGCGTGGACATGAATATAACGTAAGACTGAAATGAAAATAGCGATGTGTTGTTGAGCGGCTTGAATAACTATGTACAGATCATCATGCTGTTCATTTATTTTTCTCAAAGTTGACGTTTGAAAATGGTGCTGCATCCCAATCCTGAATATTTGCTTTGCAGATACATGAATGCAGCCAAGATTGGAGAAGATGTCCTCATTACTGCTCAGGTTCTGAAACAGGGGAAGACACTGGCCTTTGCGACTGTTGACTTAACTAACAAAGCCACAGGAAAAATCATTGCTCAAGGAAGACACACCAAACACCTTGGGAGCAGCTGAACACCACGTGTGCCTTTCATTTGAACTCCATTATTGTGTAACTGGATTTGGCACAGGCGGAAGTAAAAGACTGTAAATATTTTGCCATGTTTTCTGTGTTTAGGTCAGCTGGGATTGAAGCACATGCACAATAAAAACAAATGGACAAGATTGATGCTTTCAGAATTTGCATGTATTGGGATATGCTCAGCGGTATTGATTTAAGAATCATAAAACAGAAAAGTCCAGAAGGTACACTCTTCATACGATTTCAACAGAACATGAATCAACAAGGAGCAAAGTAATTTGTTCATTGTCAGTCTTTAACAAGCAAGCCCACAAACCCAATTTAAATTTCAGTACAATAGCAAATTAGTAGATCAAATTAAATTAGTTGCATGTATTAACTTTAAGTTTTCTACAACATTGCATTATAAACAAAACAAAACCGATTTCAGTAGCTTAAATCAATAGTGCATGAACTGCTTGAACATGACAGACCTTCAATGTCCTACCAACATGTTTTACCTGTGTCCAATGCCACCAACTCATTCAAGAATTTACCACAGGCCGGTGTAGTTTTGTTCAACAAAAAAGCAAATGTTGCCAAATGGCTTAAGACCAGCAAAATAAAAATAAACCCAAAACAATCAAAGGTGGTGTTTAAGAAGCAGTACCTTGCACTATATGATTTGACAAATATTGTTCATCTCGTTATCTCTTACACAGGCGTAATAACACCTTTTCACACCCGTCCTTGGTCAAAAGAATGTGTTGCGTTGTTTTAGCACCCCCCTTGACATTACATACAAGCTTCAATAATCCTTTCAATTGACAAGGATATCAACATGTCCGTCAGAGAACCACCATGAAAACCTGTGTATTGTATGTTTATGTTCTGATGCAAGAGTTCCTTCATAGACTGGTGCTGTGGACAGAGCGGCTCCAAGAGAACAACCAACCACTCAAAAATCAATGTTCGTGCAGGTTCAAATAAACCAAATGGATGAGGAGGAAATGAAGGGGTAGGGAGAAAATAAGGGAGTCAATCCAAAATGCCAGAGAGGAGGATATTGGGTGGGGGGGAAAAAGAATAATAATAAAAAAAAGAAGAAGATGTGAACTGAATTAATATCAGGTCAGGGAGGGAAAAGAGTGATGGGTAACAAAAAGAGGTCCAAGCAAAAAGTCAAAAAAATATTTTTCAAAGAAACTAGATGAGTACATAAATTTGCATCTGTAGGTGAGAGGAAGGAGGGTTGGGCTTTTCCTATGGGACTGGATGGAGCAGGACACCCTAGTCGGGCATATATGGGCGAAGATGATCCTCGATGTCTCCGACACCCCAACAGGTCAACTGGTCCTGGGGCAGGTACAGGCAGAGGCTGCATAACTTGAAAATTGTGGCCTTGGCCTTAGGTGTCTGCAACATGGAACAGTGTGTTTAATTTCATATTTTCTGCAGGGCTTTTAACATTTTCATCTGAATGACTGACCTGTAAGTGCTGTCTATCCATGAAGAGGAATACAGACTGAGTAGGATTGTTCATGACCATTCCAGCCTTGTCTTTACGACCCAAAGCATGTAAGCACTGCTTCTCGTAGTCTCCGTGATGGAATTCAAACTTGGCCTATTAACACAAGACAAACTTAATCTTTAAAAAAATCTGTCACAGAATTAAAAGAGCAGACGTTGGTAGTAAAGTCATAGTATTCTAACCTGAACAGGCCTAAAGGGTTCGTCATCAGCCCCCTTCCATCTGGAGAAAAGCAGACAGACAATCTTCTCTATATCATTGCGTGGCCAAAGGATGAAATCCATCTCTTGAGTGCAGCCTATTACATCCTGAAATTAGAAAGAAAGTGCAGTCAAGATTTAGACGATTGTTAAATCTTTTCTCCCCAAAATGTAATGTGTAGGAAACATACCCTTCGCATAGACTGGTAGCGTGGTGCGTGCAGTTGTACAACATCTTTTTGCAAGAGTTCGATAGAACTCTCCAGAGTGTAGCTGGAATCCCGCACACCTCTGAGGATGTTTTCTTCATAGTTATTGGTCATCACTGGCACCACTTCAGCTACCTCAAAAAGTGCAGACTTCTTTTTCTGTAAGAAAATTAGTAGAATAGATTATGATCAGTCACGTTGGAAATTTAAAGTGTAGTAGTTTGGTCAAATGTCATGTAACAATATCAATAACAATTACCTTTTCTTTGAAAACGAAGGCTATATAAATCTTGAAGTCAAACTGATCAGCCAAAGACTCCCTTTTCTTCCGGAGCTGCGCACGAAGTCGATTTCTTGTTTGATTTCTTCGTGAAGTTGGGTCCCCCATGGTTGGATTTAGCTGGCTGTCTTGTATGTATAATGCTGACAAATCTCAACTTTTGTTTTTCAGGTTGGATAAAAAAAAACGCATCAAACAACTCTATACTAGATCCGTGATATTCCTAACTATGAACTGATAATGTTAGCAAATTAAAAACAAAGCAAGTCATTTTCTATTTGCAGAAGGGCACGGAGGAAGAAGGGAATGGCTATCAGGCAACAACTACATCTCTCTACCGTTTGTTCAGAAGTCCAAATTTAAGACATGACTTTAAAGTCGAATATGTCCCTTATTAAAATGCCATAGACAAGGTTCAAACTGTGAGTGATAAGACTTCTGTAAGCCTTCAACCAAGTGGGCTGGCTCGACTAAAATCCATTCTGGAAGTAGAATTCGCTACTGCATTTAAGTAGTACGGATAATAGAAAGCAGACACATTTTATAATTCCGATGACTCCCCTCATCCATAGCCACGGTTTGATTGATTTACTTTTCTGTAGAGTCGGACTCGGCACTATAAGCGTGTTAACACACACAGACTGGGGATATAGACGAACATGGCAGGTAAATACAGATGCCAAGATATTGTGGCACCGGGGGACATTTATGGCCAGCGTAACTTAACATTTCCTGGAGTTTAGTGCCACTCACGAGGCCTTGCACGACCTGCGGAGCTGCTACGGCTGATAGTCATCATGTCGTTGTATTTTGGCCTTACCTCGGCATCCACGTCAACACTAACTAGTAGTGACAGGCTGTACAGCTACATTTTATCTTTTGAGCGGTTGGCTTGTTTGAGGCATGTGTGTGCTTGTTCTAGCGTACAGTCACCATTACTCGCGCTCACATTTTCTCGCCTAGTTCAATACAGAAGCCAGTTCTATCGGATTTAAACACTAAACCTGTATGTCGGTTCAATAGGTTTTACACTGCATTTTAGCAATTGACCAAAAATGTGTTACTGCTGAACGCCTAACAGCAAAATTGCACGATTCACGTCTCAAGTTGTGAGTTGTTTGTTGCGTTTGCTTGCTATCTCTTTTCCTTCGTCGTCACAACCTCCGTCTCGCCCTGCCGCATGCCATGTCAAGATAAATCGACAATCCAGCGACGATCCTCCGTCCTTTCATTCGACGTGTGATGTGTGGTGTCTCCCGGAGGACCCATCGTTAATGGCGTGTCGTCCAGTGGTTTTTGGAGTGGATTCTTTGTGTGTTTTGGGTGGCTAGTATCACTCGCGACTAGACAGCTTCAGCTTTCTCCAAAATGGCGACACGGCGAGCACAAAGATGTGACGTAATTTAGCACGTGACCCAGAAGGATTTTATTTTCCTAAGATAAGCAACATAACTCATATACAAATTAATCTTAATACTCTTGCAAAATGGGACACAGTACCATGAAATGGCAACGACCGTTAATAAAAAAAAATCCACGTTTTTTTTTAAAACATTACTTTTACACGCCCACGTGGGTCACTAGCACCCACGTGACCAGAGGCGTATTTAAGGTTCTGGCGCGGGATCCCATTAAAAACAATTTTTTCCGTCTTACAGAGAACAACGCTGCGTTTCCCCACAGTCTTTGGACATACTATTTTTACGTTTCATTTACTTTGAATTAACAAGGTACTCGTATGCTGGTTGTTTGTGTTGTCATTTAGCGATATGTTTTATCTCCAACGTGTACTAAGGGTATGCTGATTGTTGTTAGCCTTTGGTTTCGCTTGTTATCGACTGCAAGCCCAATAAATCCATGAGACATTAGTCTTACTTTACTAGTTGTGATGTTTGGTGAGCTTTTACTTTGTTTATACTCCAAATGTAAGGTATGCTTGTGTGACTTTCTTCACCAGGTTATTCTGATTAGAGATGGCGTCCAGTGGAAAGCTCAAGCAGGTCAGCGGAAACTCCAATGAGAACATACTGGTGAGTATATGTTTGGTTTCTGTGAAGGCTTTAACAGTTTCGTCGAGGCAACACCCAAGTTAAACGTTTCTGAAGGCACAGATGCTACGCATTTTAGCACTTTTTGTGCGTTAGTGCACAGTTGATTGGCAAGTGTTTTGAAGTAGCGATACATATTAACTAAGGCTGCTTGTTGACTGCTCTTTAATGAGCTTCGGGCATCTTTCCCACGACTGAGAAAACCGTCCTGGCCATGTTCCCACGCCTGTTAGTGTTCAGGTGTTTCACCTGGCCATCCATGGTGACAGAGTAACTAAAGTAAGGCGTGCAAAGCGGCACTAAGCCTTACTAAATGGAAGCTTTGAAACCGCACAGATCATATTCCGCACGATTTGTTTTTTGCTCTGTGTGGGTTTAAATAAATCCTTATTTTTCCAGAGCTTCTTTGCCTCTTCACAAAAGACAATGGGGCCACAAAGGACAAGTCTTAAAGTCCTCCAGTCCTCTGCAGTCAACAAGGAATTGGGAAAGGCATCACAGGTATACAATGTTTTAACAGTTTGAGCTGCTCACAAGTGGACAACAGTGTTTTAGATGAAATGTAATCTCTTCAGGGGTCAAGGATCATTCACAAGAGAAAACAATGGGTTCCAGAACAACTTAAGGGTCCAAAAAGAGTTAAGGTTGAAGTCAAAGCCACTCAAACAGAAGCTCTTGATGCCCCTGACGGTGTGACAAATGAGGCTTACGAACTCATGGTCAAAGGTTGGTGTCTCTATGCCTTTTTGTCTAAAACTACTCTCCAACTTGTATATTTACTCGTTCTTTATCACAGAAACCCCTCCTTCACTGTACTGGAAAGAGGTGGCAGAGGAGAGACGCAAAGCCTTGTATAATGTTCTACAAGAAAATGAGAAGGTGAGTTAATCACTTGGATGAGGGTAATGTTTAGTCATTTGCCCTGTTCCCACGCTCCCATTGTTGCCTTTGGAAAGATCACGTACAACTTTTTCTTTTTTTAAAAGCTCCATAAAGAAATTGAGACAAAAAGCGAGCAAATTACAAAGCTACAGGGTGAGAATGAAGAGCTACAGGAGTTGGCACAGCATGTACAATACATGGCTGATATGATTGAGGTAAGTGACGTAGCTGTTTGTGTTTGCTGTTTTGAATGGATGCTGAAAGATTTATCCTTATCCAGAGGCTGACCGGAAAGAGCCCAGATAATCTGGAACTGCGAGCGCTTGCACTTGAGACTGATGTGTGTGAAGAGGATGCTAAAGACTCTGCAGCAGAACCAACAGAAGATGATTATGATGACAGTGATGTGGAGGAAACTCAAGGACCGCTGGCCATAGACTGAAGAGGATCCAAGTGAACAGGAATGACTTTGACCTGCTTTGGTCACGTATGTGGACTTGGTTTAACTTATAGATTATGCTGATTTTTACCCCATGACTTTTCAACTTGTCAATCTTTTTTTGTGGGGGTGCTGCTATTGATTGTAAAACATATTTTTGTTTTTTTTTTAAATAAAAGTGCTTTTTAAGCTACTGATTTCCATTGTAGAAATGGCTATATGAGATCCTTTTATTTTAAGACATTAAAAAGGCTGCCAGGACCTCACCGGTCAAGTTGTGTGGCCCTAATTGTCAACACTGCAGACACCGTCCAGTGTGGATCACAGAAAAAAGTGGGTTGAGCCTTTGATTAAACTGTATTCTGACTCCTGAACTTCAACTGACAACCCGTCAAAAGCAGTTTGCGGTGTAATGCAAGCTGAAATGTGCTTTTAAAACTACGACCGTAAATCTGTCTGGGTATGGAATAGAGATCTAAAGGACTGAGTTCAATCTATATACAAATGGATTTAAAGGATGCATTATGCAACCTGTGGGGAAAACTCTTGTGATGAGTGGAAAGCAATGCGCCTTTCCATCGCAGTGGTTTCTGGGCAGCTCCTGGAGCGTTGTACAGACTGATACGGGCGCCATGCTGACCAGATCAAATGTGCACACTTTTTACCTAGAAATATTATCGGGTCTTAACCCACAACCCCTTTCACTTGTATGGTATCCCCAAATTATTTGACACCCCTTCAGGCTGTATATAGAGAAGTACTAAACTTTTTTTTACAGCGTTCAGAAACTTTAAGATGCCATGTAAATATGCAAAAATAAAACTTTATTGTAACTTGAGCAGATGAAAATGCTGATCACATCAAGGTTATACACCCGATCAGTACAGAAGCAGAAAAATGCTCAAATAAATCCATTGGTTACTGGTGCTCTTGTGCTGCAGTGTATGAGTATTATCCCAAACACTAATGCTATTCACATCTTGGAAATGATTAAACATTTTAACATGTACATATTATACAAAACACTTAAGTACAACTTGTATCAATCAGTATGGCTTTTAAAAACTAGCAGGATTCACGCGGTGAATTGTGCTTTTAATTCTGTTGAAGTTTAGTGAAAATACATTCTACTTGAACTAATTACAAATTGTTTTGCTTTGGTAACAGGGTCTAAATTTCTAAAATAACTTCAACGATATAAAATTTAATAGAAATACTAAGAAAATGTGAACAAATAGTACAGAATATAATCTATACATTTAAAATAATTTGTAAAGTTGAGCATGCAACCACTTGCATGGTAATAAACACATCAGTGTCATCCATATTAGATTCCAAAACAAATAGACAATTGTTATACATAATACCATCATGCATTACAATATGACTTCAAAGGATATTAGATAGTAGTAAATAAATAAAACAAGTGAGACTTTCATTATGCACCTGCGACAAAATCAGTATTTACACAGAGGTCGGAAACAGTTTACATCAACCCCATTTTCCACTGAATAAAAAAAAACTAAAAAAACATCCACCATACAGCTTCCTTTAACTCAAAACTTCATTTAAATAAATCTTTACACTTCTCTTAAGTCCAGCAAAACTAAAAATGCATGCTCTCCATCTCTCGAATTACTATTGCCACAGACTGGCTTGGTGCCTGCAAAGCCAATGAAAAATATTAACAAAGGACAGCTTTGTAGAACCTGCCAATGCCAAACCCTAATTATGTTCAATTGTAATAAAAAAATACAAATATATACAACAAATTGCACTTATTAAGCTGCAAGCAAGAAAAATCAATACACAAAACATTACAGCAGGCAGAGCACCAGCAGTTTTCTTCATCAAGGCTTAAAAGTTTCACTGAAGCCCTTCTGCGTCAATGGTCCTCGCTGCCACCGGACAAACATCTCTCATTCAAAAGTCCCTGAAAAGTAAAAACCCGACCAACAAGAAAACAACTGCCGTAAACAGAGAATAGAAATATTGGAGTAAATCTGCCACATTTACAAGCCTTCTAAAGCACATGTCTGTAAAGTGCCACTAACAATTCATTACATTGCACTTCGAGCAGTCTATGGTTTAACAATTGATAGAAAGACGTAACTTATTGGAGCCGTTACAAACACAGTGTGCAGCAAGTTAATAGCTTTCAGTGTGAAGATGCTTTTTTTTTTTTTTTTTTTACAGAAAAGCAATAATATTATGTATAACTTGAGTAGTTTTCCTGGCTCAGAAAGCAGTGAAGCCGTTGAAAGACAGTTCTTGGTTCATCGTTTCTTATGAGGCAGTGACGGCGGTATTTTCCGATCAGCCCTGAATGCACCGCAGCAGGGTTTTCGGACGTGGAGTGGGTCAGTGGCACAAAGGCTCAGAAGGCTGTGGTGACCGCATTGCTCCGTCGAGTACCCAAACGAAAAATCTCCCCCGGCAACGCGTCCAACTGCTCATAGGCCAGCCGTCCCTCGTCACCTGAAAGCATCATACAATAATTTGCAATTACATTTTCAGATTATAGGAATTCTACAGTGGGATTGGAAAAACAAACAATCAGACCTCTTTAAATGATAATGGCTTACACTTGTATTACGCTTTACAAGCCGGTGTCAGTTTCTCATTATTGATTCACTCCATGCTCAGTGGTGGTAAGATACAATTGTAGTAGGGCTGGGCAATTAATCAAAATTTAATCAAAATCGCAATCCCTACTTTGGTCAATCTTAATAATCGTCATGGGACTTTATAGTCTTAAAGTTTACAGACATTTTTTGGCAGAATGTGTTAAATGTAATGGTTTTCTTACTTTGAGCTGAGGTTTGTATAAAACATATGTCTAAGGCCATGAATCAGCTACATGTATTTATTTTTATCATAAAAAAAATAAAAAAATAATCGAGATTAACCAATAAAGTAATACAAATAAATAAATAAACAATCATGATTTTTTTTTTTTGTGCCACATTGTCCATCCCTATATTGTAGCCACCGCTGCCCTGAGGTAGACTGGCAGAAGAGAGGCAGTGTGTGAATCATCTGAGCCACTGTCACTATATGTAGTATGTACTTAGTCCGATTTAACTCAAAACCTAAAAATTAAATAATGGTAATACAGAGCCTATGACAGCAGACCCATTCCTTTGCTTTCAGTCAAAGTTGAGTATTCACTCTAATATTTGCAATAAAATTCTTTTAAGTTTTTATATATGATTTTTTAATTCTTGTATTTATTTTGACTGGACACACACTGCAAAGGCCTGAGATTATTTATTTTTTACAAAAGAGATAATGATTGAACATTTGTATCATCAGACTTTGGCATAATGTCATTGGAATAAATGGAGAGGTGCGAATACTTCACGAATTCCCTGCTTTATAAGTCGTCAAACATGTGCATCAACTTACCAAATGTGAGGAGTGTTTCTATGGCGACATGTCGCAGCTCCTCGTCCGCCGAATCACACAGAGCCACCACGGCTTTTATGCTCTCCACAGCCTACAGACAGTTCAATGTCCACAGGTGAACATTACTTTCTCAAGTTGTCTAAGACATACAATACTGTTGCAACATTGTCTCAACTTGTCCAACCCTAACTCAAACTATATTGATTTTTCTAAGTACTATTCATAAATTGCTGATCTGCTCTGCTGTAACAAGTGCAGTGCTAACCTGCAGACAGCTGAGTGCTGAGCAGGCCACTCTTTGGCTCTGGACTCCGGCCTCGGACAGCGCCTGGGTGTAGACTTCCACTGCCTGTCAACATCAGACAACAGACGGTGTTAGGGCATCACAGTCGAAAGTAAGAAAAAACAGGGTGACCATCAAAAAGGAGCAAAAGTGGGACAAGTTGTAAGATAAGGTAGGACATGCAAGGCCGGATTTATGCAGGGGCTTACAGGGGCTAAGCCCAGGGGCCCAGCAGGCTGAAGGGCCCATGGCCATAAGGAGAAAAGGAGAGAGTTCCCTCTCTCTTTGCAGACTCCCTCACATGTAAGGCTTAATCAGATGACTTTGTACCCAAGACTAAACCAGGTCTAAACCAGGAATAAACCAAGACTAAACCAGGACTACGCAAGGTCTGAGCCATTTTCATTGAGTTGACACTGGGAAAAAATATGTACCTATTGGTCTGTTAAAATGCATGCGATTGCACCAAATTGCACAATTAAAATAAAAAAATCTGAGGACCCCGAGACCCCTCTTTTAAATGTGTCCCCCCACCAGTCGGGCAGTAGCAAAGGTTCTTTGCGTGAGGGCCACGGAGCTCAAATTGGGGTCATTATGTTAAACTGTTTTTTCACAAATTTGTCATTTTGTTTAAGAAGTTACTTCTGCATGTTCAAATTGTTTTTTCTTTCTAACCCTTTTAAATCATTCATTTATCTTTTCAGTGTAGAGAGAGAAATCCGACAGACAGACATGCAGTATATGGGGGGCCCTGAAAAAACGTTAGCCCCGGGGCCCATTTTACTTAAATCCGGCCCTGAGGACATGGCAGAATTAAAACGTAAATTAGATAAAGACGCTCATATCGATTTTATTTGCCATTTTATTTTAATCTTTAATGTGCATCGAACAATGAAAGACCTAATTAGATGTGCCATAGAATAAAAAAATAGGTGGTATCCCTAAAAGAAACCACATCCTTGTGTGTGACACTCACCCTGGTCCTGAAGAAGCTGCTGGGCTGAGCGGAGGAGAGGTAGTCGGCCGCTGCTTTGTTCATCTCTGGGTCAGCTGCAGTGAGGAGCGCAGCCAGAGACCTCAGGGTTTGGTTTCTGGGCCAAAGTGTTGACAAGGGCACCTCCTGTAGCTCCGATAGACGCAGGCCGTTATCCGCACTCGATATGGCCTCGGCAAAGACCTCTGAGAAAGAGAAACAAAGGTCACAGGATAAGGTTAATGCTTTGTCTTTTTTTATAAAAAAAAAAAAAAAGTGATTTGCTAAAAACAAGAAGTCCAAATCTAAAAATAATATTTTTTTTAAGACCAATATACTTCATATAGTTTAGACAATGTGGTATGTACGAAGTGCTACAAGTCTTGGTTTAGCTCTAGTTTAATTAAATGTTTACCCTACAAAGCCAAACGTTTTTAGAGGATGCGTAAAAAAAAAAAAAAAGCTCACCTTCTCTGGCCAGGTTGAGCAGGTGCGTCTCCATGTCCTGTACTGCGTGTTGTGTGATGTAGCTGTTGAACTGGAACACAGTCAGGACGTCCTGGGACAGAGCAGTGACTGGAGGATTGGACCCCATGGCCAGGTCAGTCTTGTCCACCATCTCGCCCACAACCACGCTAATCACTGCAGAGCATTATTATCAAGTAAATCGAGTGCTCCGGTGGCATGACGGGTACAGAACGAGTAGATAGATATAAACATTTATCCCGAAGGAAATTGTAATATTGTCGGCTGCTCTCATTCACACAGAATAATAAATAAATTACTAAAATACTAAAACACTACGTTAGTTCAAATCTCCTGGCTAAGTAAGAGAGTTATTATACAGTCTAATGGCACGAGGGACGAAAGACTCGTACAGAGGGTGTGAGGCCTCAAAAACGATTCAACAGCTATGAACTTAGTGCTTTTTAAGCACAGAACAAAACAATCTATGTTCTATGTTACATCGGTTTCTTCAGGTCATGAGGGTCACCTGATTGGCAAACAAACTAGTTGTTTAGTTCCCCTTATGAGAAAAAAACAACCTCTAAACCAGTGTTGCTCAAACGGCTGGTTGAGACCCAAAAGTTGGTCGTGGAACCATTTTCAGTGGGGTCCAGGCTACATTTCTCAATATATATCTTGTACAGAAGTCTAGAAACATCTCAAAAAAAAAAAGAAAAAAAAAAAGGCTTTTGTTTTGGTCAAAATGTCAGCTTCATAAGTTTATTTCATGTTTATTCAACAGGGGGAAAATTTAGTATTTTAACTAATATATATTTTAAAAAAAAGTCTGGTGAGTTCAGACAGGTTCCCAATTGAGAATCACTGGTCTAAACAACTCAGTCCAGATGACTACCTTTGATAACCTTTGCTATGATGGATTTTCTTTCAGCATACTCGGCAGTGGCTTGTTTGTATAAAGATGAGTTACCCCTGTCGGCGCTGTGTGGGTGTTTTTCCTGCAGGGCGGCGGTAAAGCGCTGGTTCATGTGCTTAAACACTCGGTCCAGCGTGGTGTGGAAAAGCCCGGTGGAGCCGCTGCACTCCGACCACAAAGACATCAGCTTGGAGCGCTCTGCGAGGCTTGGGAGGACTGCAAACACAAAGTGAAAAACATCAACATCTGCAGGGAGAACGTCCTCGTGTTAAATGAGAATTTATCCATTTATTGATTCTGCTACACACCATCGGAGACACACGTGATCGCTTCCATTCTCTGTGCAGTGATGTCTGAAAGCTCCTCCAACATTTGAGTCTGTCCGGCGAGTTTGTTCAAGAGACTGCGCTTCTGCCACACGCCCACGCCACTCGAAAGCAACTGAACAAAACAAAACGTGGTTTTAGATCTTGTACATGAACTATACAACCGCTAAACTTGAATAAGGTTTTCCATTTTTAGTCAGTGTACAGAGCATAGAATATTACAGATAAATCACAGTACAGTTGGCCTCTATGACCACTGGGGGGCGATCTTGACATTTATTAAAAAGGAGCCTTATGAGCATTTCCTTCAAAAATCAAAACAAAAACAGATCACATGTTTTCAGTGATTTACAGGTTTTATTTGTACCTCAATGATGTGGTTGCAGTATTGAAGGTGAATGACGACAGCCACGTCCAAGTTCTCGTTCCCAGTGGTGAGAGGTAAGGGGCTCCCTGCCACACTGTTGCCCACCCCAGTGTCCTCAGTCAGGGCTTCACTCAGGTGACCTCTGGCCTCTGGATGTTGACCCCTAAGAAATAGCAGAAAACAGATTAAAGTTACAATGAAAGCAGTAGGGTTTCATTTTGTCAACACATTTAAATACAGTTTCAGTCTTTGTCACCAAACTCAGTACCAAATAAAAAGAGGACCAGATCTGGACAAAGTAGGATACTTAAAATCCAATATATTCCATTTGACTTGCCAAGAATAATATTCAGATTAATCACACACTAAAATGTAATAGTGTAAAAATGTCTTGGCAATCTTGGCCTATTACACGAATTGGATCTTGTTCCCACGTGCCCTCTGTCATGTTTTAACTTACCCAATTCCCTCTCCATCTGTATCAAACACAGGGGACCTCTGAGGGGTCATATTGAGGACTGTGTTGTCATCTCCTATGTCTTCATCGTCAAAGTCTGAGGTGTTGAGGAAATCAAAACTCTCCAGAGCGCTCTCCACAGTCAGACTGAGGCTGGACGAGCGGCTCCTGTGGCCCGGGAGGCGGCACTAAAGTGGGGAGAGGAGCCAAAGTCTCGTCAGCTTTTTTGGAGAAGCTCTATTAAAACAAGGCATTTAAAAACAAAAGAGGCAGTACTAATTACTCACCTTCACGAGGTCCTCAAATCTCATAACTTCCTGCTCCAAATCTTGCAGCTCTCGACAGCGGTGCGTCAGAGCCTCCAGCCTCATCAGCAGACTGTGAATGGCCTCCTCCAGACCGCTCTCCAGAAAGGCCCTGCTCCCCTCCCCGGTCCAGCTCAGACCCACCTCTCCTGCCTCAGTGCTGCTTACCACGGGGGGCTCGATCTCGGAGGACGTGAGCCTTTTCACCAGCTGCCGGGTCAAACTGCCCGGCTCCTCCGTGTCCAACTCCACAGGCTTCAGTTCATCCGCCTGGTCCAGGAAAACGTCCTCTGGCGCAACAGTGGACAAGTGGCTTTCCGAGCACAAAGATGCAGCCGTGGATCCGCAGTGAGAGCCCGAGTTTCTTTGGGACTCTGTGCGTTCCCATTCAGAGAAGTACGCCACGTCCGCCTCATCGCTGGCCAGGCTGCCACTCGTCCTGCGGCTCCCCCTGCTGGCCGATTCCCCGTCTTCCTCGTACTCCTCCTCATCCTCCTCCACCAAATGTTCCTCTGCGATGGAGTCCTCCCGCGGCGGCAGGAAGTGCGAGGGCACCAGGTCCATTTCCGGGGGAGTGACCATGATCTCGGGATTTGATTGGGCATGCGAGTGGGTGCTGGGGGCCGGGCTCGGCGTGGAAACCGAAGTGTCCGAGAAGGTGAAGGAAAGGCGTTTGCATCCGGCCACACCGTAGCTGCCATTTTCAAAGACGTCGTCGGGTAAAGTGGACTGAAGGGAGAGACAAACATGATGAACATAAAAAAAAAAAAACTCTGTGTACAAAATGTTCCTCTTCACCTTTTATTCACACTGTAGAAAAACACTCAACAGTCCACTCAAAACCTTTTAAACTAATGGTAGTATTTAAGACCTCAAGTTTCAAAAATGTAAAAGCTGTATAAAACCTTGAAACAACCCTTACAGAACAGACAAGAATGAGACTGCACAGGCTTGAAAAGGCCCGTGGCTGTACTGAAAATCTGTGAAATAATGATTGGTAATAACATAGTTGCCCGAGTAAAATCTTTAGCCAAATTTACATTTTTGTGTCATTCTACTCTCTAAACATTGCTGCACCATTTTGTCCACAGCCAATTAGGCTATTTACAGTCTCCATTTTCCCAAAAACCGTAGAATGTGAATTTGGTAATTAAGGTAGGAGGGCTGAACAATACCACACTGGAGCCTAACTCAGGACTTCTTAAATGGTGTGGCCTCAGAACCTTCCTTCAAAGTATTAAGACAAGCCAAAACCCAAAAAACAAATGTGACAGTTTTTGTCCTTTTTATATTTAATCTCAAAATGCAGATTTCCTCAATGAGTTGTGTTGTTTCAAGCATTTTTAATGAGGTTAACTGTCAAAACAGATTATCAACAAAGGCCTGCAACCGATTGAAAATGGTCCCACTTTTGGATCCCGATTAACCTAAATGATTTCGCCACATTCAGGCAATTGGGTTCCACTACATCACTAGATCTAAAATAACTACAATAGCATGAAAACCCAGGGACCAATAATTGAACTTTTTTTCCTGAACACACACAGAGACATGCACCACATGATATACAACACAAGGCCAGAATGAGTTGGGCACAGCACACCCACACCACACTCACATAGACCTCCAGACTGGATTTGGGCCGTGGCCGAAGTGAGGCCAGGTCCCCAAACGAGCGACTGCGCCTGAGTTTCTCAAGCAACGTGTCGCGGAGCATGTGCAGGAAGGAGAGGTGCTGCCGCTCCACGGGATGGGGCCGCCACTTCTTCACATAAGTGCAACCAGGGCAAAGGCGTAAAGGGGGTATTCAAGCGAGGATGGGTTAATGTAAGCGGGGACAGAGGGGGGTTTGATGCGGAAATGTAAAAAGAGGAGGGTCACAATATTAAAATGATTGTGGGTTAGTTTGGAGCGGTGATCCCTAGTGGTGAATTATCAAATATGGACATAAAACAAAACAGAAAAACATTCACTCCATGGACAACGAGGGTGCACTCACAAAGAAGGAGGTGTCCTGAAAGGTGGGGGTCTCCGGTGTGCCCTGACTGTAGACTGACACCCGTCTTTGGATGGCTGCGGCTTTGCTCACATTAGAAGATGAGAGAGTCAGGTCCTCTACATCGAAGGGGCTGGTGAAAGAGACACATTGAAGTTATTCATTTGAAATGCACAGCATAAAAGGAAAGAATGTTTTTGTCTTTTTTAACTGACAATCAATGGGTCGGACTGAGAGGTAAATGGCAGTTTTACTCTTGTCCCAGTGCAAGGATGAGACCTCACATTTCTTACGGCAGCAGATAGCTTTAAGTGCAATATAAGTGCAAATTTGAAATGTGAGAAGTCAAAACTGTGCTAAGGAAATAGAGTTGTTTTTTCTTTTGCATCATATCTTCCACCCTTATTTGTAATTATCCTTCAATTATGTTCTGTACCGATTTACCTCGTGTCTCCACTAGATGGCAGCCAATCATCATAACCTTCCACTTCACGCCCCACAAACTAAATCCTCACTGGTAAATACATTTCATTCAGCCATCTCGTTGTGTACTTACTACCACGTGACCTCCAGGTTGAGTTTGATGGTTCCCAGGTCATTGACGTCCACGGCCACCACTTGAGGCATCGCCGTGAAGAGCTCCTTAGTCTCACAGATCACGCTCCCCACCAACATGTGAGTGGCCAGGCCTTTCAGCTCCGTCACCTGATCGGGCCCAAAACAACAACTTTATTCACTGCTTTGAGTCTTCCCCGAGAACTTCTGGCACAAGATACAGTCAGATGATCGCAAGTAAACATTTCCATGTACCTTGATATTGATGAGGTCAGTGATGAGCGGCATAAAAAGCATCTCGTCCCCGTCCCAACTTTGCCTCGAGTTCACTTCAATTCTCCCCTTTAGCTTCCACCGCTGCCGACCATATCTCATAAAAATCTGAAAGTCAAAAACATTTATTCAATGATGATTGTTATGGAAACGCAAGCACTTAATGGTTTAGTGCCATTTTGGTGCTTACTTCATACTGGTCTCCAGGACACAGCCTCGCAAATCCGGCCAAACCTAAAACAAATCAAGAAAATTACAACAGTGTTAGCATTTCTGTGTAGTAAATTAACCTCTTAACTCCCACCTGAACCAAGCATATCTCCTCCAGTTTGGCTTTACCCAAATCTAAAAGCTATAAAAAAAATAATAAAAAAATAAAAAAAAATTATAGCGGCAAAAAAATGGATGAAAACGCAACAAAAATGTTTTTCAGTTCAAACGAATATTTAAGGAAACAATAATTCAATCGTATGAACTGAAATTAAATGAAAGGATTATTTGTTTTGATGATCAAACCCTGCTTGTGGCAAGTTTTGTACACTTGCGACCACTTGTTGCTAGTTGCGTGTTTGTTATTTCTTTGTGACTGATGTGTTGTTACATCAGAACATCTTGAAAAATGTAGTTTGTTTCTTTTGGAGAAAGGGGCACATAATATAAGTTTGTCTTCTTTGTGCTCCTTTTCAATTGTCTGAGGATTTTCCCCATTAGCATCATTTTATGTAAAAATTAAAAAGCTACAAAAAGTGACAAAAAACTTGGTGACGACACCAAATCTAAAAGCTTAAAAAGGCAATTAGCAACTTGAAAACGAGGATGAAAACGTAACAATGACAAAAACATGACAAAAAAGCGATGAAAAAAAGATGAAAAAAAAAAAATATGCCACAAAATCACTACAAAGAAATTGACAAATGTAACACAATAGTGACAAAAAAGCCACAAAAAGTGACGAAAACACGGTGATGACGTGACAAAAAAAAAGTCATGATCACTTTCGTAGGTCTTAGCTTTCAAATGAGGCATTACACTGCTGCACGCCAGTCGAGAAGCTTTTAGATTCAGGTAAAGCCAAAGTGGAGAAAATGTGCTCGGTTCAGGCGAGGGGCCAGAGGTTAGATGTACTGCTAAACAAGTATTGTATACTCGAAAAGAAAGCTTTCAGTGTGCCGTGCGTACAGGCTGCGGCTCGGCAATAACTTTGATCTACTTTTCAAACTACTTGGTTTCTCAGTGTATCGCAAACACAAAAATAATACCATGATGCTTCTGTTTGTTTCTTCTGAATGTTTCTTTTTGGTCGACTTGTTTGGAAAATATTCATCATCATTATAAATCCCAAAAGCATGTCCACATGTTGAACGATTTATTGAGTGGGTTTTGGCTTCTCACCTTTCATTTTGATGTGAAACTCCCCGAGCAGGTTTTCCAGTTCAGTCTCGAACGTGCTCATGTTCTGTACGGCACAATCACAAAAACACGTCTACGTCACGCTGGGCCAAAACAACCGCAGTAATCAGGTTATCTGCACATCCCATGGAGCCTCTCGCAGCTCGGCCGAGGTGGCAGCTGAAGGCAGGTGTGTAATTAGGACGTACTGTAAGTCACTTGGACAGCGGCCATGTTTCAAAATCACAAACCTTGAGGAAGTCTTTGAGATTACGAAAGGCTTACAGCGCTCAAAAACATGATCAAAACAGATTCCTTTACGCACGTGCCAAATGTAAGCATGTTGACTAATAATACATGACAGGCATTAGCAATTGATGTGTAGTTTATGATTTTATTCAGGTAATATTTGAGGAATGCGGTATGAGGTCAGGCAGGTGCTGTGTTCGAGTCATGGTTATAAAAGTAAATGTATCCTTGATTTAAGTATAGCCAATTTCAAGAAACCTGTCCATTAAGCGACGTGACGAAAACACACTCAAAATTTAACTATTACAAAAAAAATGATAATAAATCGTGATTTACTTGAAAAAAACGATTATTGCTGAGATAAGGATAAGCGAGATGACTCGAGGACAATTTGATTTATTTCTAGATTATGGTTTGCAGTTCAGTCCTCACTGTTCGAGTCCAAGGCTGGGTCATTAAATTAAAGTAAAGTCTGAGTCGAGTCACATAAAACTAAGTCACAACAAGTCCAGCCCAGAAGAGGTTTATTTTCCATCAGTTGAGTTTATATAATATAATATAATAATGCGCAATGATGGGAGCAGTTTGCCTTTAGCCCATTTTCTTATATTCAACGTTCATACACATTACAAAGAAAAAGCACATGAATAGATTCTTATAAAGTCGGTCCTTTGTAGAGCAGATTCACCTCATCAATAGAAGTAATGGCACAGAGCGACATTGCAGGTTAAGACTTGGTTACAAATGAATTCCTGTTCATTCAACGGACTCTTCTGTGAACAAATTTAAACTCCCTTAAACTTAAATAATTCAAAAAGGTTGTAGCCTATATACAGACGTGTTTAGGGTCAAGACTCGAGAGCTGAGTCAGTCAAATCCGAGTCCTTGGTTCACCAGTCTTACTCCTGAACCTTTACTCGAGGCCAGTCTGATTCAAGTCGCCTGTACCGTTACACCGTCTCTCATAGGACTCGGAGCTGGATATACCTCAGTGTACTCCTTGTAGCGCCTGTTGACCTCCGAGATGCTCTCCTTTGTGGCTTTAGTGGATGGAGACGAGGAGAACGCCTGCTTCATCCGAATGGCACCATCCCGCAACCGACTCTGGATGCAAAACGCCTCATACAGCTCATCCACCTGGACACAAACACACAATGTGCTCTGTATTTAATGAATGGCCACAAGGCGTGCTCATAGTGAACTTCGATCATTCATCCCGACTCCACACCAAGTTATAAATAGCATTTCAGTTAAAAATCCACATCAAAACATCCCGGGGCACAAGCTTTCCAAAACTGCCATCTAAATTATTCTGGGTTGTTCACACCTCACTAGGACTCACACATCCGGCACACAGCTTTAGGCTCGTGCAGCATCACGTTAACACAGAGTTTTAACGTTAAGACAAGTTTTTCCAGAGAGGACAAAAATACCCCATGTGTCAAAAAAGGGAGACCTGACCAGACATGGCGACTGAGAGACTCCCAAAGAGGGCGTTTCATTACACACAATATCGTTTTTAAAATTGTACATTTCATATTCACACATTCAACTACAGCTTCTTGACCTGAACACCACCAGAATAAAGAAACCGAAAGTGTGTTACTAAATTAAAGTGAGCAGATAAAACAGACGGACACAGATGGCGAGTGTCTGACAGCAGCCTCCAGTGGTTGGCGTCTGCAGAGCGCCGTGTGCAACCCCAGCGGGACACTCCCAAAGGGGAAAGCAAACACACTTCAAGTTTAGAGCCATCACTTTCTCCAGCAACATGAACCCGACTCCAACCCACAGGGAGAGGCAGCCACTCACTATCATGCACTCTGGCTAACTCTGTGTGCCGTTAAAATAAAGTCCTCACAATAGACTTCTAATGGTCTTTGGACCCTTTGTCAGTGCAGGATCTCAGGCAGGTTTTTGTTTTCAAATGGGTCTGTGATCATTTACATTCATTAAAACAGCATACAGGAAGTAAAAGCATACCAGTAAATAAGTTAAATTAGTTTACATACAAACATATTGTACATCTAACCTTGCGAGTCAGAGAACAGCCACACAACTAATTCAGTGGGCCGCGGTACTATGTTAAGTGGGACGCAATTTAAGTCTTTCTTAAAAAGGACTGCAGGTAATTATTTATAATCAGACCTATTGATCAATGTGTATAACAGAGCTTAAACTTCATAATGTAAACTCTACGGGATTCAAGGCGTAAATGAATGAATGACGGATTATTTTGGTCGCTCACATTCAAAATAGTACTTGGTCTACAGGAAATAGAGGATCTGAGGTACATTTACTCCAATTTGATCAAAATCTCCCCTCCTGGAACCGCCACCTTAACGTGGTGGAGGGGTTTGAGCGCCCGAATGATCCTGGAGCTCTGTTGTCGGGGGCTTCGTGCCCCTGGTAGGGTCTCCCATGGCAAACAGGTCCTAGGTGACGGGTCAGACAAAGCCCCTTATGAAAGACCAACAGTCCCGGGTAGAACCATGACGCCGTCCTTCTGTGGACCCACCACCTGCAGGAGGAGCTATAGGGGCTGGTGCAGTGTGATTTGGGCTGCCCCCACGACCCGGCAAAGGACAAGTGGAAGAAAATGGATGGATGGATGGATGATCAAAATAAAAACGCATTTAGAGTCCATTTTTCCATTTTTGGTGGAGTCATTTCCTTTCCGTCTGAGTGGATTTTTAATGAAAGTGGCGCCGCGGCACAACAACACACCTCAGCAGTGCCTCACGTCGGGAGCGATGGCAGACCTCTGAAATATTGATGCGCTCATTAGAGAGACGAGAGAAATGGGCCGGACTGCCTCCTGCTTCACTCACTGTTTGTGCATCTTTATGACGGGAATGGCTCATGACGACTTCGAGCCAAAGTGGTCCAGCAATGTACACGGTGCCTCTGGTTTGAACGGGGAACAGTGCGGAGTTTGGATGAAATTTTTTTTTGTCTTGACACTGAACTCTGGGATATTGAATGAAAAAAATAAAACAAATAAAATCAAAAGAGAATACAGTATATCTGTCAGAATCAGAATACAGTCAACTATAGACTCAGGCGCAGCAATCTGTCCAACAAGTAAATGGTAAAAATTATACCTTACGCACAAAACATACAAAAAGACACCCACGCAATCCCACCAAGTGCACCGCAGCCCACCCCAAAACCCCATCCCCAGCTGGGACCAGCCCGTCTGCCTGTGGTCAGTGGTGGGGCAGTAGAAGCAAGAGCTGAGCCAGCTATAAAAACACTGCAACCACAACTGAACCACAACTGAAACACAACTTCCTCAGCGCCGTTCCAAACGGGTTTATTTACAACTAAACAACATGGGACACAACAACATGTTATTCTCCTTAGGCAGGTCACAAATCAGAAGATGACTTTTTCTTTCCTTTTTGGCTCGTACAGTGTCGGGGGAACCACAATAAATGGTTTCATACAGTGCAGAAAGTTGTAGTTCTGCAGGATTGTTGGAAAAAGTGTCTGATTGCAATCTTTTTCTTACCGTGTTTAGATTAGTGACGTACATTTAAAGAAATCAAGATTTAGTTTTGGTGCTCAAATCAAACACGTACATTAACATTTGAGAGAAGACAGACGTTTGAACATGTTCGTAAAGGTCTAAACTACAGAAAGATTTTTATTGCTGTGAAAACTAGACCGCACCGAGATAGATTATGTTTTTGTTGCTTTTTTATTATTGTGTAGTTTCTTTTCTGGCATGTTTTTGTCGCGCTTCTGTCGCTTCTTTGTTTTTCTTTCTTTCTCTTTCATCACTTTTTAATTGTGTCGCTTTTTTATTGTGTTATTGCTCCAGCTCTTTTTATGTTGCTTTTTTGTCACTTTGTTGTTGTATCTTCATCCTCGCCTTGCCGAACATGAGAAAATGTGCTCAGTTCAGGTGGGGGTTAAGCGGTTAAAGCTTTTATCAATGCTCACTTTCTCATAATTTGTCTCGACTGACACTGGCTAAGGCTGTAGCGCTGGATAAATACAACATGTATTCCTAACATCCGACTCTTTGCAAACCAGTGAGCAGTCATCGCTCTGACCAATCAGCAGCAATCATACAATTTCCCACTAATTAAGCCCATTTTATCCCAATTAAAATGGCCTCTTGGAGCCTTGGAGGAAATGTCCTTTTGAAGGTCAGCCAAGCCCAAAGACATCCATCAGTATTCTGCAGCACCTCGGCCGAGACAAAGAAGAAAAGATACAACATAAAAGGTAATGGCCAGTGCAAGGCATAGATCTGCTAAGAAACTCCCCTCCACATCTCCACTGCTGTAAAGCTGTAAAGCACATCACAAAAAGCCATTGTCAAACTAATAATCCCGAACAGAGTCATCATTCACCTCTGTTTTTGACGTTGCACGGATCATTTGGATTCAGCAGATTTACAGGCGACGCACAAAAACCATCTGCGCCTTCATAACGACGCGTCTCCAGATGTGACAAAACCACACATGTATTCCCAGTTAAGACCTGCTTTAATTAGAGCCCAGTGGGGAGCGAGCCAATGCCAAAATGGAAGGTAATCACATGCATGTATCGTATTTATATTTAATTTTTTACATAAGAGGAGAGTATAAAAAAGTGGAATCAAGCAGGATATTGTTATTGAATATAAACGTTAATCATTATATATATATATGGTAATAAGTACAACAAAGACAGAAATTTGTATCAGAAACATACTCCAAGTACAGTTTATGCTTCCTTAGAAAGTTCTTTGCCTTTGTTCAAATAAACTCAAACAAAAATCACTGTCTATAGCTGAATCATTGCTTTTCATATTGACTGTACATCTAAGTGTATGGGTTTTTAAACATTTACTATAGGGAAGGAATCCTCTTAAGATACGGCCATCGTCCCGAATCGTAGTGGGACGGCAAGATCGCACATGCACACACATGCACACACACAGCGATTTGGTGCCAGGGGGGCGAGTGATTATAAGGAGATTAAACCAGGCGGGCCACATCAAACAGCATCACACACACTCCCTGTGGGCGCGGGTGTGTGTGTACGTTGGTGGTAAGATTAGCATTCAAGGGAGTCATGGAAAGCAGCACGGCCTATATTAATCACATGCCAAGTGCCTCAGACTGGCCTGGATTTGGCAGGTTTAAAATTCCCTCCCTACTTCTGTTGTTTTAAAAAGGAGGTCTAAGTGACAAGTCAATTCATCCAAGTCTCCGGCAGCTTTTAGTGCACCGAGATGGTCTTCATTTGTCCAATCAGGAACTTAACAACAGTGATATTGGTCTACAGCACTACAGCCTTTTGTGTCTCCTGTAGCCCCCGAGCTTAATATCACTCTAAGTACCCGCGATCTTGTGTGATTCTTCAGAAAGTAACATTATTACATTATTGTACATGCTTCCATTGGGTCAGCTAATAAACAGCAACAATGTGTCGTACCACAACTACGCAGATGACACTCAGATCTACGTGTCACTGACGGCAGGTGAACAGGGGCCTGTAGATACTCTCTGTCACTGCATCGAACAGATCAGTTTGTGGATGCAAAACAACTTTCTCCAACTAAACTCAGACAAAACTGAGATCATTGTTTTTGGCCCACAGACACAAAGACAAAGTGTTATCAGTCACCTTGAGTCTCTCTCTCTAAAACAAAAAAATCAGGTTAGAAATCTAGGAGTAATCATGGACTCAGACCTGAACTTAAACAGCCACATCAAAGCAATAACATCATCAGCTTTTTACCATTTGAAAAACATTGCTAAGATCAGAGGAATAGTGTCAAAACCAGACTTGGAGAGACTCATCCATGCATTTGTCTCCAGCAGGTTAGACTACTGTAATGGCTGCTCACTGGCCTTTCTAAACGAGCTGTTAGAGCTGCAGAACATCCAGAACGCTGCTGCTCGAGTCCTGACAAGAACCAGGAAATACGACCATATTAGTCCAGTGCTCCGGTCTCTGCACTGGCTTCCTGTCACTCAGAATAGAATTTAAAAACAGCTCTACTTGTGTACAAGTCTTTTCATGGTTTAGCACCAAAGTACATCTCTGACATGTTAGAGCCGTATGAACCATCTCGGGCCCTGAGAACTTCAGGGAGGGGTCTCCTGGTGGTTCCCAGAGTCAAAAATAAATAATAAATAAAGACGAAATATCCCACGAGACATCCCATTCATGATTGGCCTCCACTGTCCAGATCCATGTCTGGACTCTTCCTGATCCCACATATAAAAATGTTAGAATGATCTCTTCATATCCTCCTACATGAACTTGAAAATATTCCTTTCATAAATTGCTGTAATACAAATGTAGCCAGACAACATAACATTACTGCATGTTTTTTTTCCCTTCATGATGAGTGTCCAGAGACATGGGTGCTTGGAAAGTCCGGGAAGCCCTTTATGGAAAGGCTACTGCAGTATAATTATAATCAGCAGCGGCTTAGGAGGAAGTGCCTGTGACCCACAGCTTGGCAGTTCAATTGTAATAATGTCAATAATGCCATTGTTTCAATGGGCAGGAAATTGAATGCACAAAAATGCCATAAGATGGAATGAAGTAGCCCAACACATGAGAATATATAAAATCAAACATTAATGTATAAATGTGTGAACTGAATAGATGTCTTGCCGTTGTCAGAAATGTTTAAGTCACATGACATTTTCCTGTTATGGCGGTTTTCTTAAGGACTTTTGACTTGAATTTTCATCACACATAGATTTGTTTGGGTACCCAAGGATAAAGCACCATAACACTAATCTTCCACTAATTTATCCTACAATGGTTTCGGTCCATATTGTGATCTACATTTACACCGAATCCCACCCAGGACCTGCCCGCTGGGCCACCTGCCTCCTACATACATGTGTGTGTGCGCCAATTACAGCTTGGACATCTGCGCCCAACGTCCCAGACAAAGACCCAGGGGTGCAGTGGGTCCGGGCGCAGGCTCTGATAAAGATGTGCTGATGGATGAGAGTAAAGTCATGGCTCACGGCAGCTGTCCTCCACAGAGAGACACGCCTAAACACGCACACACACACACACATAAGGAGTGAAGCAGCTGATTAAACCATGAGGTATTCATTGTTAAGGGATGTGTCATGTCCTAGAGGTACTTATTAGAAGGTAAAACAAAAAGCAATTAGAGCCTCTTTTAACACCTTTTAGTCGAACTGATCTGACTAAAAACAACCAGAACATTTTTCCCTCATATTTTTCATATTAAAAACAGTAGCAGTAGTAGTAATAGTAACTGTAGCTTTTACAAATATGGTTTATGAACGTCGACAAAACCAAGACCTTCTTAATAACGGTTCAGGTTTTGCAAAAATGAAATGCTTTCCACCCCAGGACCATTTGATATAACAAATAAAAGAAAAATGTCAATTTATCACTCTAAGCCCAAACACTCCAAACAAAGAGCGGTTTACTGCCACAAGATTGTCCTGTTGATGAAAATGCACCATGCTGACAGCGGAGATTAAACCATAGATTAGATTAAAATGCTGTTAATAGCACAGCCTGACATTTTCGGAAATATTGAGGCTCAGAAAAAAAGAAATACACTTAACTTTATCTCAATCTGAACATTTGGGGAACTCACCAAAATCCGACCTTACCCAATACATGCTGTATCTAGTGCCACTGACACAAAAAACCCATCTATGTTGTCATAGGCAACGGGATTAACTATTTAATTAAGTTGAATAATTTCAAGATACTGAAACCACTTTGAAGATTTCAACCAATTATAGCTGATCCAATTTGCATAACTTTTCTCCAAGTCAGTCATTACACATCATATATGCACATAACTAAATGAATCTCAAACGATCTGAAACTTGTCTGACTTCCCTGCGCAGCCCATAGTGTCTCCTGAGGCGGCAGCGGCTTTTTTCATGTGCATTGGGAGGAGGATCTGTCAGCGCCTTTGCATTTTTCAGCCATAAGCTCCACCTGTCGTCTTAAAGCCAAAGCACTTCACGTTCTGCCACGAACCCCCCCTCCCCCCCCTCTCCTTTTGAAACAATCTTACAATTAGAAACTCCGACCGCCCACATTCACGGTCTCTACATCTGGGGTGTCCAAACGTAGTTTATCAACTGGGTGCATTTTCTCAGAAGCTTTAACAGAGCAAACTTTATTTAGGCTTTGATATTTAACCTCTTAACCACTTCCTTAACCGAGTGCATTTTCTCCAGTTCAGCTTTACCCAAATCCATAAAGGTCACAGCCTGTAGGCCAGTGTAATGCCTCATTTGAAAGCGAAGACCAACAAAACTCATCTAAATTGATATTTTTCCTCGCATTATTGTCCCTTTTTAGACATGATATTCCATCGCTTTTTTGTCACACATTTTTTCCACTTTTTTGTTGCTCTTTTGTGGCTTTTTATGTTGCGTTTTTGTCGCATATTTTTGTCACCTTTTGATTTGGTCTGCGGGCCGCACTTTGAACACCCCAGCACCACGTTTACAGTACAGATGAAGTGAAAACTGAGCTACATGGCTCTACAAAATGTCACCATTACTGTAGTTGCAGAAATTATTTCCAATAGTAAACCCTTCCACTCACTAAAAAATAATTACAATAGCTTATAATGTACTTCCTGTAATCTTTGCTCCTCTGGTTGGCGGACAAACACCCATTCCACAGTTGATCTCAATTGAAAGCTATCTGCTGACATTAGGAGTGGGAGTGCAGAGTGCGTGCCGTTTGCGTGGCACAAAGGGGCATGAAAAGCAGCGGTAATCGCATTTGCGCCATAGATTACGTGCATTTCTTTGTGCTTGTTGATAACATGAACACCGATTTTACGGGTGCAGGCGGTTCAATTGATGGAAAAAATAAATAAAAAGTGTCATAGCTCCACATTGTCAAAAAAAACTGCTTTGGGAAACAGTTTGTGCCTGTATATTTTTGGAATCAAAAAAAGCACAGAGAGCTCAAATTAGCTCACTTTAAAGTCACGCTCCAGCCTTCCAGCACTTCTACCTTCTCCGCGTGAACATCACCTTACTTTTATGTTGTAATCTTTGCTTTTTTTCAGAGCTTTTTCTCGTTGCTTTTTTATGGCGTTTATGTCACGTTTTCATCCGTCGCTATTTTGACACTTTTTTGAAAGAACCTTTTAGATTTTGGGTAACGCCAAACTGGAGGAAATGCGCTCGGTTCAGGTGGGGGTGAAGAGGAAAGGAATCCGAGCACTGGTCCTGGCACTACAATGTATTCCCGATGACCCGGGCAAAAAACACAGACTTGGCAAAGGTCTGAGCTCTCCAGGTTTAGACTTGCAACTGTTTTTAAATGTGCCTTTTTATGAACGAGTTTGAGCCTTGTCAAAGAAGCATTTATTTTACAGACAATTTCGTCCAGTCTATCCATCGGTCTGTACTGTGTATTTCGACTGATACAGCTTTCTTTATTCTCGACCCGAGCACAGTTCTGAACCTTTCCTTGACAATCCCCTCTGTCTGACTCACCCCAGACCTATTCTAGTCCTCCAGCCACGTCTTTAAGTGTCACTCCAATTGAGCCTCCTTCGTGTCCTACATTCACTCTCCTTTTGACCGTCACGTCTCTGCCTCTGCCCCGTCGTCATTGTATTGGCATCGTCGGGCTCCTGTCCCAAACATGAAGGGGTTAAATAGAGCCGCGTAGATGAAGCACCTTCCACTTCTAAAGCCCCAGGTCTTGAGGTTACTATGGTTACCTTTGGGGGCGTGCGTCCTCGTGGCCCACCGTCACCGTCCCATTTGACGCACAGCGAGGGGATGCCATTAAAGCCTCCACAAAAGGAAGACGGGAGGAAGAAAAATGACCTCCGAAGACGCTTTTGTTCGGGACCACTGACCGGTGCGAGGGACACGGCGGAGGAAATTGGGAAATGCGATCCCGACTTTTGAAATCTGGGGCTGTGCGGGGCTTTGATGTCGGTGCAAAGTTACTATGGTAAATCTAGTAGGATGAAAGTGACCCAAATACAACTGCTAGAACTAATAATTTTTATTCCAATTACCGATTTGTCACATCTTTTGAAACAACGCTCAGCAGTTCGACGGAGATGCTTACTTACCTTACTCATGTGAAACTCCAGTCGTCTCATGTAGCGCTCTATGCTTTTGATTTGCTGTGGAAAAATAAGCAAGATTCAGTGTGTCATTCTGGGAAGTCCTATATACACATGTCTTTCTACAGCTCGTATGAAAATGCATTAGATGTGTTTAAATTGTCAAAAACAATGTCGTTGGGCTCACCTTGTCGAGATCGTACAGCACTCCCTGGAGGAAACAGACAGGAGAGGACCGTTAGTTCTGGGGACACAGCTGTGGCTTATATTATGTAAAACAGATTTGGGAATACAAAGTCTGGCATGAGAAATTATCAAAGCACACGGCCTCCAGAATAATAATGAGAATAATAACATGTTGAGCGCGTGAATAAAAGATAAATGTGGAGATTTGTCAAGTATTGTGTGTGAAAATCAGCGTGACTCACCAGACGGGAATTTCTCTTCATGTCCTTCATCAGTAACATGAGCTTGTCCAACTCTGTCTGATGGACTTCTAGGTATTCACTATAGAAGGACGCAAAAAGAAAAGTGTCCATAAAAGTCTGTCTGTCTGTCTATCAGCAGCGTGTATTGTACTGGCTTCACTCACTCTAGGCCTTGTCGGAGAGCAGTGTAGACCTCCTCCAGTCTTTTGGGCTGAGGTTCTCGGGACGCACTGCCTCCTTTGTGTCCCGACAGGTGAGGCTTCTTGGGTTTGGACTGGGGCTTCTTCTGCACAGCTGAGTTCCCCATGAATGAATTACATCTAAAAAACAAAACAAATACTGTATTTAGTGTTTGGTAAAAAGCACTTTGGTTCACACATTAAGCATCAGTAAGGCAAGGATAGTATATTTGTAGACCCCAATTCATACACAAGGCAATTCAATGTTGCATAAAATTACAAGAGGAAGATTAAATTAATCCATTAAACATCAACATAGAAATGAATTAATTACGGTAAAAAGCAAGTGTGCAGATACTTTCAGTTGTCATATTCACGGGTAAAAAAAGCTGTTTTCAGCCTGGATTTGAACATTGTCAGAGTTGAGGCCTGTCTCACATCCTCATGAAGACTGTTCCAGATTTAAGCTGCATGAAACTGAAACGCAGCTTCACCGTGTTTATTATTGACTCTGGGAACCACCAGGAGACCCCTCCCTGAAGTTCTCAGGGCCCGAGATGGTTCATACGGCTCTAACATGTCAGAGATGTACGTTGGTGCTAAACCATGAAAAGACTTGTACACAAGCAGAGCTGTTTTAAATTCTATTCTCTGAGTGACAGGAAGCCAGTGCAGAGACCGGAGCACTGGACGTATTTCCTGGTTCTTGTCAGGACTCGAGCAGCACCATTCTGGATGTACTTTTGATACTATTCCTCTGATCTTAGCAATGTTTTCTTCAGATGGTAAAAAGCTGCTGATGTTATTGCTTTGATGTGGCTGCTAGATTGAGAATTTTAATTGAACCTACTATATATCATCCAATCCGTTTGAATCCCTCTCATCTTGATATATAAAGGCTAAATGTAATAAATGGGTAAGACATTTGTTCAGGAATTCAAAAAGAATCAGCATATACCAAGTGACAATGGCCAGTTAGTTGCTGTCTAACCATTCCAGTGGGCGGGGCAAGAGGGGTGCAGATGTGTTATTTCCAGATTAGCTGAAATTAGTTGGAAAACTTCAGTGATTCTGTGATATATTGTGGATATTGCGTCACCTACTGGTGCGATAACTAGAGATGCACCGATCCAGCTTTTTTGCTTCCGATACCAAATCAGTTTTTTCTTGTCATGAATGTTACAGCTCAATTATCAATTATATCTAATATTAAACTAATGGAAAAACATTTAACAAGGATCACTGGACGTTTGACACAACTCACATAAAGTGATCTGATCATTACAACTTGTGAATTACAAATATCGTATATATCAATTATATTGGCCGATTATTATTATTTTTTTTAGGGTACTTTAGGAGTTTACAAACCAACGCTAACCTTAAGGATAGTGGAGTTTACAATCACGGGGATCAAATGGGGTTTTTAAAAAGTGTCGGATTGGCGGGACGTTGCAATTGCATTTTGCGTGGTGATCAAAAATACATCTCCGGAGGTTACAACTAATTCAGCAGTTGAATTCTCCAGGGTCTTAGCTTCAAAATGAAATACAGCACACCCATATCCATTCTGATAGTTGGTGAAAGATGTGTTTTTAAAGCGATGAGAGGCAAAACTGGTATTGGTTGAGTATCGGATACCCCATACTAGTGTTGGATCTGTGCACCCCAGCGAAAACAACAATAATTTAACGTTCTGTTGGGCAACCCTACTATCCACTCACTACAATCAGGCTTATAGGTCACAGATTTGCACAATTTGCTTTGAATCAGACAATCTGCAACCCACTGCCAATTATAAAACCTCAATGTTAATATGACATTCAGTTTCAGAGCAAAAGCAACCCAGTTTATTTTAGGTCACAGCTGCCTCTCTGTCTATATTTGAGTCCGTTTCAGATTGAGCAGACAAATTCCATCTCCACATACTTAATGAAACGATCTTGGAATCATCTCGGGGACGCAGCTCGACAAGTTGGCTTGTGCCACGTCTCGCTACATGCCAGCGAACACGACTTGGCCTAAGCTGCCACAAATGTAGGGCACAACTCAATGAGAGCGCAGCGTAGCCTTAAGGGTCATGTGATCGGCGGAGACGCATGCATGTGGGCTGACGCTGCCCTGCATCTACCGCTTTTAATTGTAAATCCGCATCCTTAAGACACCCCCCGTTTCAGGAAGAAGTTGGGACATTGTGTTTAATTTAGATGAAATAGGATGGGATTATTTGCAAACTACAATTTAATAGAAATAGTAGCACATTTTGGATTATGATAACTACCCTTTGGTTTATTCATGTCAAAAAAAAAAGCTAAACCATTTTTTTTCTTAAAGTGTCACACTGGTCGTCAACCTTTGTACCCTACTTTTAAAGACACCTGTGTGACTATGAGTCTATTCCATACCTACCTTGAATATCACAGTTTTTCTTATATTGTGCAGCCATAAGGTGAACCAGGCCAAACATAGAAACTGTGGCATATTTTGCGTTGAAGTACATGAAAGTCCATGTTCTAAAACTTCTTCTTTATCAGAACAGTACCTCGTCATTCGCTGTCGGTCGCCCACACGCCCGGCTCATTCCCACCAATTACCCCATTCGCCGTGAGGAGCGTGGCTTCAAATAAGTGCAGAGCCCGCGACACACAGCGGAGACAAAGACGGATTGAGATGGGTATTTCTGGAAGGCTTTGTCTTGTGATGGTGCAGTGAGCAGTTTCAGAGATGAGTCAAAACAGGAAATCCCTTATCCGTCATGAGATGGTATCAATCACCAGCTTCATTCCTTCAACAAGACTGCATTCGGTTCAGTAGGAGCGGAACGCAATAATTAGCTGCAGAGGCTACTGAAACCGGAAATATACAGCAAATTAAATGTAGACTGTGTCGTGGTCTGTTAAAGTTGATAATGAAGATGTTTCCTAAACCTAAAACCCTTCATAGTTTTGTAAAGGCCTGAGGAGTAGAGCCCATCTTCATTACCTTTTCCTGCTGTTCATGTTTATAGTGGTGGGGGAAACCAGAGCACACAAAGGGAACCTACACAGTGACAATCTTGATCTTGAATGTTGAACGTGTCACATGACTTTCGCCAATCAGAAGTCTTACCGTGATCTCCGCTCCTGCAGCGTACTGAATCCAGCGAACGACTGGCTCCTGATGATGCCGTTGGGACCTCCGGGCGAGTGTGTGCCCGCCGCCATGATCTCGGGGTTCCGGGACGACACCCCTGGAAGACACAGAGATGCATTATGGGATATGTTCATCTAATGCCATGTTGACATATGTTGTAGGCCAACACGGTCTGATGTCTGATGTCACGGATGTCAACCTCGTGCATTTGCTGCTTATGTAACTGACCAGTAACGCAGGGGCAGAAACTCAAACTCCAAAAACAAAACGATGTCAACAGGAAGTGCATTGAGCAACTGGGTTCTGTGGATGATGTTTGACAGGCGCGATGTGGACGAGCAGCATTCAGAGCTTGTGCGAACACGCCGCGCCACTCGGGAGCAAACACGCTTCAGCAGTTATCACCATTTATCACCATCAGGAAGGTGTCAAAAGGTAGCCGTCATTTTCACGCGATTCTGTCCACGGTGGTTTCCATATGAACAACAAAACATGACAAAACACACAGAGCAGGAACGGCACAATATCCAGTTCCATGTCATGCTGTTGAAAAAAGGTCGTTACCTGCCCAACAACGTTTGTAGAGGTTTCTAATATTCTAGTATATCTCATTTGCGCTCAACAACATGCAAGCCCCCGGGGTCATTAAGTGCCTGAGAGAACTTTAAATTCACCTAAAGCGAGCAGTAAAGTGCATTTAGATGAAAAGCATGTTTCTTTCTACATTTTGAGTTGAAAGTATGAAATCCAACATGACGTGCGACAAGGAAATAACTGAAAATAGGTTGTTAATGGTCTGCGTGAGCCTGTCAAATCATGGCCGCAGGGATGCAAGAGCTCAGAGGCGGCCTGGCTATTCTCAACTCAATTACACATACAACATACAAAGAGATCATTGGTTGTATTAAAGCATATTGGTATAACAACAGGCAAACATTTCTGGAGGGATGGGAAAAGTGGAAAACCCATGCAAATAATTAAACCAATTGCTAATAATCATGTCTACTTTGCATATCAACTAATCCTCAACATGAAAGGAGGATCTGATACATGCCACGGCAGAAGGTTAAATCAAGTTCATTCAATCAAAGTTTGCGTGACAGCCAATAAATGTTGTAGCGAATTCTTGGAAAAAGTGTTATTAAGTGTAATTACAGTAAGACGAGTCATCATATTTTGAGGGACATTTCCAGAAGGAAAGTGAGGTAATGCCAGAAATCGTTAGGGCTGCGCAATATCATGATTGTTATCTTAATGTTAGGTGACACAATATCATCATTAAGGTATTCAATAGATTTGCACAAAGTAAAAAAAAAACAAATTTGATAACTTTCAATGTGGGAAAAGTTCAGTTTTAGTCATAATTTTCCCAAATCATTTTGTAAAAAGTCCTTACAATTTTGTTCAAATTTAATGAATGTTTAAGCAGATTGTGCAGCCCTAAAACAGTCAGTTTCTCTTGTCGCAAGTGTTTAACAACTTTGTGACAACTACTTGCAAAGAAAGTGCATATTATCTTCTGCTTACGCTTGCACATTTAGTACTAATGCATCAATCTTGACACACAAACACACGCCTCTGTTGACAGTCAAGCCAGTGCTACAAGTGATTGAACCGGCAAACTGATAGCACTGTCCTCCGGTGTGAGTGAAAGACGGGGGCACAAAATGAGCCAGGACAGGGCGCAGAGAAAGACTAGAAGTTTGTTTTGTGGAGGGGAGACAAAAGGCCATGGACACGGATACTACAGCTATTAATAGTAGCTGGGCCTGGCATAGTGCACCCTCGTGTGTGAATAAATCATATCCACCATTAGACCGGCTGCACTGGAAGATCGTAGAGTTTTTTCATTTGTTATACAGATCATGTTATCTTATTATGGAGCCTAACAAAAGTCATCAATTAACATGACTATTTTAGACTACTGTTGAGTTAAGAGGCCATAATAAATAGGCTGAGGGGTGTGTTCAAGTTTGCCCCATGAGCAGTGCATCATAGAGATCAATACAATGAAAACAGTGCAGTAACATTTGCTAATTGCTACATACTCAAGGCTGAAACTGTGCGGCGACTGCAAAGAACACATTGTAGGTGTTTGTGAGCGTATTGCCTTTGTTTCTTTAAGCAAAACACTGATCACACATGTTGTCAGTCACAGTATATGTCAGTGAAGAAAAGCGTCAAGGACATTTAGTAAGAGTGAATAAACGGGGGATATATGCTTCATAATAATCAAAGACGGTAGCTGCAGGGCATAATAGCTGCTGGCAAATGAATAACAACAATCATTAACCATTAACAAACACCGAACTCTTTGCAGAGTCTTGCAGGTTGCACCGGATGAACCCAAAGAGGAGAGAGAGAACAGTATGGAGATGGACAGAGGGTGTAATTTTGTCCCCAGCAGCACACGTTTCAGGGCTGCCTCGTGAGTGTCTGTGAGTCACTGGACGACTAAAAGTGGAGCAGTGGGCGGCAAATGATAGCACACGCCGTTACCTAATGCCTGCAGGTAATCGGCGAACATGCAGGAAAGTGCAGGCCACCCCCTACCTGCAATTTTCTCACAAGACTTAGAGATTAGACACCGAAAGCACGATATAACAAATTACGATGAATGCGAGAACTTCAAAAGCTGTTCCTTGAAAAAAATATAAATAAATAAATGGCATGAGTGGAATGCTAAAAGTTGAAGTCCCCAAATGTCCAAGCCTTTCCCATCAAAACACCAGCCAACTCTATTACTAACCAGCTCCTCATTTAAATCAATTGCATGGGACACAAACACACACTCCTACTGTCACAATACGCTTTCTCTGCATTAGTAAACGGTCCTCTTGGCGTAGCCGTTCATCTCGTCTAAAGAGCTTTTTTTTTGAGCAGGGAACAACAATGCCCACTCCCTCCGTGTCCTGGTGCGCAGCCATGCTTCACCCGCACTCAATACATCTGCCACTCATGACCCATTCAACAGCGCCGCTTCTCTGGCGCACACTCGCTAATAGCCTTAAATACCCCACAAGAGAGCCAACGCGCTCCTGAATTTCTGAGCATGACATTGATCACTATGCTAAGCAGCGTCTGGGAAAGAGCCGCTGGGATGACAAACACAGTGAGGTTAAGGGAAAGGGCTGAGAGCGGGGGAGAGGGGAGGAAGTGGCACCTGATGTAATATCCATTTGGTGCAAGAGCGCTGTTAATGCATTAAGCAAACTACAGTGAAGACGAGGGATAAAAAAGAACAAGCGGAAGTAAAGGTCTAGATAAGGATATCAGACTCTTTGGCAGCTCAAAGTAAGTGGTTAAAAACTATGCTGGCCATTTTGAATGTTGAGCATATTGAGAGAATATTTAATAGAACCATAAGCAAGTCATGAATATTTGACAATGGTTTAGTGCAGTGGTTCTCAAACTTCATACTACCTCATAAAATATTCAACCTTCCAATTACCGGGATCAAGATAAATCACGGAACAAACCTGGTCTTAAAAGGGTAAGATATTGACATAAAGGCATGTGGTTTGTGATGGTGGTCGAGTTACAAAAGATTAAGAATAAATTACATTTTCTCTGATTAAAACCACTGAGATTGCAGATGACTGAGTGCCACCCATAGACTGTAAATTAAGAATGGACTCGTTATAGCCTCTTTCCTCCTGAAGTCGAAAAGAATTCAAGTTCCTTGCTCTAATGGACTTTTTTGCCACTCTTCAAGACATTATTGAGCACAGACTTGTCATTCTGAACTCCACGTGGTGTGCTTGTTTTACATCGCGCTTTATTTTCGCCCTCCAAAAACCTAGCCAAATTGCTAGCATGAAGGAGCTTCAGTTAACCTGCTCTGAAGCCACCCCTCACTTAGTCCATTGTTAAATTTGACTGAGGTTGATGGGCCGTGGTTTGAGCTCAGGCCTGTTCTTTACATGTCGTCAATGTTTGGATCCGTTTGTTGTGGTCATTGTTGTCCTAGTGTATTTTTACTCACTGCAAACGAATTTCCCCACGGGGACAATACATTTTCTACTACTACTATTTACAGTCTATGGTACCGCCTGAAGTAGCCCAAGTGCTACCAGTGGTACACGTAAAACCAAATCACTGGGTTAGTGTCCGAACCTGAAACTTCAGGTTTGGGGCAAATCGACGCTTAAGTCACAAACTAAAAAACACACAATCCTTTATCTTGGTGAAGCAACATGAAGCAAACCGCTTTTTACGGGAAGTGAGCCACTGCAAGTACACCCCTTTTCTGCTCTTTGACTAATGTGACTCAAGTTTGTATTGTTGCACATTGGCTTGTAGATGTCTAGATGACAGGGTTTTGAGTACATTAATTGTAGCCTACATTAAGGCTGAGCCTTAGTGTAGGCTACAATTAATGTAGCCTACACTAAGCCTGAGCCATAGTGTAGGGCTCAGCAAAATGACATATAAAAGCCTTAGCCCTACACTAAGGCTGAGCCTTAGTGTAGGGCTCAGCAAAATGACATAAAAAATTTAAGTGATATTGATCATTTATGAAAAGAAATCAGACTAGACTGTTTACTTTTCTCTCAGTCAGAATACACAACACAGATAAACCCTTTCCACTGCCCACAAATTGAATAGCCAATTCAAAACTCATAACGCACATTACTAACCACAGTCAGTCCCGCACGGTAACAAGCCCAAGTCTTAATGCCCATATAAATTAGCCTCACCATGGCAACAGCAGACAAAATGGGATGAAGTGTGTTATGTAAAACAATGGTTATGAGCCAACCGCTAGGAAGTAGGACGCACACCCTCCTGTTATGAGGCCTTTAAAGCGCAGATTCTTCAATTAAAAACAAACATTTTTGTTTCCTTATTTAGATTTAAGCGAGGGCTTTTTATAGTGACAGAAGAAGCCTCAATAATAACACTTTCACAGCTGTTAGCTTGACAGATAGAGATAAGTTGAAAATAAGGGCATAAACTGTGTCGAACATCTTTGCAGGCCAAGTGTTAAAAGGTTAGAAGGATAGTGCACTGTCCGTGATATGTACGAGTTTAAAGAGAGGAACAGGCTAAAACAGGCCCTAAGATGTTGAGAGCGTGTGGCAGTGTTCAAGCCTGAGAAGCGATTTATCAATGTCAACATGTAATATTTACCAGGCATTTGTTGTGCATACAGTCTGCTGTGTCAAAGGCAAACCAGGCTTTCAGAAAAGGGGTTCAATTAGACGTCTTTGAGAAGGGACGCAAATGTTTATCTGCCTCTCTCTTATCTGTAATTGCATTGGAGCTGAAATGGACAGGTTTTATTTGAGTTATGTTTATGTTTTTTTTTCTTTTTGCCAAGGTCTCTGAGCCAGCCGAAATTGGAAATTCAAATGTTATTTAACAGATTACAAAACACAAATACAGTGCCTTGCGAAAGTATTCGGCCCCCTTGACCTTTGGCCACATTTCAGGCTTCAAACATAAAGATATAAAACTGTATTTTTTTGTGAAGAACCAACAACAAGTGGGACACAATCATGAAACGAAATTCATTGGATATTTCAAACATTTTTAACAAATAAACTGAAAAATTGGGCGTGCAAAATTATTCAGCCCCTTTACTTTCAGTGCCGCAAACTCTCTCCAGAAGTTCAGTGAGGATCTCTGAATGATCCAATGTTGACCTAAATGACTAATGATGATAAATAGAATCCCCCTGTGTGTAAACAAGTCTCCGTATAAATGCACCTGCTCTGTGATAGTCTCAGAGGTCAGTTTAAAGCGCAGAGAGCATCATGAAGAACAAGGAACACACCAGGCAGGTCCGAGATACTGTTGTGGAGAAGTTTAAAGCCGGATTTGGATACAAAAAGATTTCCCAAGCTTTAAACATCCCAAGGAGCACTGTGCAAGCGATAATATTGAAATGGAAGGAGTATCAGACCACTGCAAATCTACAAAGACCCGGCCGTCCCTCTAAACTTTCAGCTCATACAAGGAGAAAACTGATCAGAGATGCTGCCAAGAGGCCCATGATCACTGTGGATGAACTGCAGAAATGTACAGAGACACACCAAACATGTGGAAGAAGGTGCTCTGGTCAGATGAAACCAAAATCGAACTTTTTGGCAACAATGCAAAACGTTATGTTTGGCGTAAAAGCAACACAGCTCATCACCCTGAACACACCATCCCCACTGTCAAACATGGTGGTGGCAGCATCATGGTTTGGGCCTGCTTTTCTTCAGCAGGGACAGGGAAGATGGTTAAAATTAATGGGAAGATGGATGGAGCCAAATACAGGACCATTCTGGAAGAAAACCTTATGGAGTCTGCAAAAGACCTGAGACTGGGACGGAGATTTGTCTTCCAACAAGACAATGATCCAAAACTTAAAGCAAAATCTACAATAGAGTGGTTCACAAATAAACATATCCAGGTGTTAGAATGGCCAAGTCAAAGTCCAGACCTGAATCCAATCGAGAATCTGTGGAAAGAACTGAAAACTGCTGTTCACAAACGCTGTCCATCCAACTTCACTGAGCTCGAGCTGTTTTGCAAGGAGGAATGGGCAAATATTTCAGTCTCTCAATGTGCAAAACTGATAGAGACATACCCCAAGCGACTTACAGCAGTAATCGCAGCAAAAGGTGGCGCTACAAAGTATTAACTTAAGGGGGCTGAATAATTTTGCACGCCCAATTTTTCTGTTGTTTATTTGTTAAAAATGTTTGAAATATCCAATAAATTTCGTTTCACTTCATGATTGTGTCCCACTTGTTGGTTCTTCACAAAAAATTACAGTTTTATATCTTTATGTTTGAAGCCTGAAATGTGGCAAAAGGTCGAAAAGTTCAAGGGGGCCGAATACTTTCGCAAGGCACTGTAGCTCTCATTTCTTATGCAAAAAATGATGACAAATTGCGCCCGTGTTCTATAAAGCTGCGGCGCAAACCTGCTCCTATATCAATTTAATGCGACACAGTTTTTACCAGACAAAGACGTAATCAAGTTATTTGCCACACCATAATCGTCCGCTCTCATCTGACGCTGGAAGCAAAGCAGGTTGGGGACCGGTTACTTGGATGGGAGATTAATTATATAGGGAATTACATGTAGACTGGGTGAATGGTGTGTGTGAGCAGTTGGTGGGGGTTGGATTGGTGCAAATTGGCAGCGCTCAATTTGGTCTACCCTAGGGAGGCTGTAACTACAGTAGTATCCTACCTCAACAGAGTGTGGTGAATAATTGTCCCTTGTGAACTTTTGGTGTTTGTAAAAGTGCTATCAAAATAAAATTCCCTTCCCTCTTCCCTGATTGGTCAAAGACCTACATGTTTCGTTCATTACTTGCAGCAAAACTAGTTATTAAAAGGTCCTATATCAAGCAAAATCGACTGTTTGGAGCTTTTAGCCATGTTGTTGTGCCATTTCCTTATGAAAAACACCGCTAGAGTGGTTTTTGGCTTAATTCACACAGTTCTAAGCAATTCTCCTGAATCCTGCTCTCTGAGCAGCTGCTCCGCCCTCTCCTGGAAAACGACCGAGTTGTGTCACTAACGTATTTTACGTCATAGTGTGAAACAGGAAGGGCCAGACCTCTGTAATGTTATGCCTTACGGCCTGATTTTAATTTATAAAACAGCTTTTTCATTATTTCTTTAAAGAAAAAAAGAGAAGAAAAAAAGAAGTCCCTGGACAGTCTGTGCTGTCCCGGGAGAGTAAACGCACCCCCGGAGGTTCCGAACAGAAGTCATGTTTGTGAAGACGGAGCTCTTTCTAACCTACTCTGGACACGCCTGTTCTTTTTCTTATCCAACGATAATGTGACGGATGCGCGTTTGGCTACGAGAGGAACAGGACTATTCAACCTTCCTAAAGAAGAGTGCACTCGCCAGAAGTTGGAATTTCTTTCCGGGATTCAGCGACTATAACAACCAACCTGATGGATGCTTGGTTATAAAAGTTAATCCATTTTGATTCTGGCCACGGTTCACCAACTCGAGTCCCATAACGTAAAACCCATGGGGAGGCCAGGCTGAGCGGTGAGTCAATCAAAACGCATGTTAGCCATTTATGAAACTGTGTTGCAACTCCTTATAACTGCATTATGCAAAGTAACTTAACTTTTTTTGCAGCGATAGTTTGCATTTCTAATATTGCAAATGTTGCATGAGCGAAGAGAGGGGCGGAGCTAACTGAATCAAAGCGTCTCGTCTTCCCGGTTTGGAAAATACCCCCCGAAAATGTCTCTCGAAAATGAGTACTCCATAGTGGTAGAGGTACAATATATTATAAACGCCTATACTTTACTTTGGAATGGCTAAAATAGCAGGATACAGATCCTTTAAAAAAGGTGACATGGTAAGTTCAGGGTTTTAACATGAATGGCAAACAAATATACGAGTTCATTCTAATTTAGCACTGATATAAGCCTTATTTTATTGATTGTATTTTTTTCATTATTGCATTGTGACTCACTTTTACAGAATAAAGTAACTTTTGCTTTGCAGTTTGAGTTGTCAGTCATTTTCTAACATAAATCCAAACACGTACAATGCTATGCAGTAGGAATGTTCACCTTCTCTATTGCGAACATAGACCTACCCAGACTATCCATACGTGTTGTAAATAACCCAACCTGGTGATGCACAGGAATCCAACTCAGGCTTTGAACACAGACAGAAGTCTCTTTAGCATGTCAATAAATACCATTATGACACCAACTTAAAAGTGTCCGTTGTTTCGCCACCTTATCTATTTCAACACCTATAAACTTAAATGCACAATGTTAAGTGTGTGAAGGATGTTTCAAAAATGCAGGTTCACTCAAACAGATGCGAACAATGCCTCCTTTTATGCGCTTGAGCAACAGACTGAACAGTAGAAAATTCCTGAAGTTACAGAAATGTTTGTTAGATAACTTAAAAGCAGCAAGTGCCACAAAAAGACTGCCATTCATGTGTGCATGTACTTCTGTTAAAAAAGTCAAAAAGTGAGGCTGAAATACATCTTTCTACAGTAAGAGAGAAATAGGATGCGCTCCACTGGAATGACAAGAATGTGTTTTTCAGTTTAAGGAAACAACCGAACGTTTTAGGTCGCTACTGGACACCTCCAGCATCTCGACTTTAATAAGCAGACTCTTCTGATTTACGGTAACTGATTAACCAAAAACAGCAGCAGTTTGTCAGGCCAGCTGTCTAAATAATATTAACATCAGCTGAGTCTAATGCAGTCATCTGATATTATTTGCGAGTGAACAGACGATGCGCTATTATGGAAGTTGCGTTTGAGTAAGTGGCCAGTCATCTACAAGTCTTGGGAAGTCAATAAGTTCTCAACCCAAATGTGCCATATGTATATAAATGTTTTACTTTCTAAATCGTTAAAGAGGTTGTATTATGCTTTTGCAGGTAGTAATAATGTCAAACACGTCTTTATTAATTAGCATCTTAGAAAATGCAATAGTGATGTTAAACAGCGAAAACAAAACATCCAGTAGTTTCACTTCCTGATCTTTCAAGCGAGCTACTGTAAGCCCCTCCCATCCCCCCACTCCTCTTGCTCCCCTTTACAACACAGCTGTTTAAAGAAGAAGAACGTGGTCCCAGGTCCCTCTGGGGGTAATACAAGTGTTAATGGGATGATTGGAGGGTCTTTCATCTCCCCCGGTGTCACTCGCCAGAAAACCACAATTGCTTTCCCTCTACCGGGTCGGAAGCACCAATACACACCAACAGAATCACGAAGAAAAAGCTAACATGCTAACGGACAAAGCTAACTGCCCGTTAGCATGTTAGCTTAAACAGTATTTGCAGCAAAGTTTGAGTGAAAAAAATCTCCATTGTGTTATTGGATATACAATATATCGAGTGTTTTATACTCCGCAATGAAAGGATAAATCTTAGCAAGAGATCGAGAGGTGAGGAAAGCATTTCCTGGATACATAACTCTCTATGAATAAAAACCTGCAAAATCCAGTTTACACAGCTACAAACGTGTTGAATTGTATTAGAAATGTATCAGTCTTTTCTCAAAAAGTTTATATTCCTGGCTGTTTTAAATGTGCACTGAATCCTAATTTTCTAAACTTGCACACACAACACAATAGAGAAAAAAAAAATGCTATTGCAACCCCTTCCCCCAAAACCATTCCGCAACGCATTAAATGCCATAACAGACCAGTGTCGACTGTATGTAAAACAGTGGGCATTATCCATTCAAGGTCTAGTGTTCTATAAGCTTGGGTTTGTTTCGCACTGTGCTCTTCACAGCCCAGTGCATCGATCACCCCGCAGATCATCAAGATACAATTATAGTCACTACTTTCTAATTATAGGTCAGAGGGTCCTGGAGGAATAGAGCATGCTACGAAAAGAATTAAGGCCAGGACTTCGAGTGGCATTTGAACGTACTTATGGCCAGATTAACTCCGGACCGTAGTAACATTTAGCTTGTGACATTTGAGTGGGATATAAATCACGTGAGAGCGGGTAACTACATCATGCAATCAATCCAGATTAACAGTGCTGCAGATTATTTCATGACATTTATATATTGTTAGGCTGTGCTGAAGATGCATAGGGTTAAAGCCGGTCTGCTACTGGGAAAACAAGGACAACAATTTAAATTTGCCATTTATTTTCTATTAACTGAAAAAGTCCCACTAAAAATCGAGCATCCCATGTACAGATGAGTCGGGTATTCCTGGCCACAATCCTACGGAATATGTTCTTTAGCAGAACAAGCAAAGTCCACAAGGCCCCTTCTGTCACTGAAATTGCCAAGATGTACCGAAATGTTACATGATACCACAGCATCAAGCAGAGGAATGTCTGTTGTTTTGCTGAACACAATAGAACATGGACAGTTTTCATATATCATGCTATATTAAGGTGACCAAAGATGGGGCGGACATGCGAAATGTAAAATGTATATTAGATAAAGACCAGTCCAGTATGAAACCCTTATTTTGCTACAGTGCTATAATGCAGCTGCATTTTTTTGCAATATTAGTTGTAAAATTACTTTGAATGGGGTAAACAAAGAAAAAGTGGGACATACATAACTTAATTGCTGGGCAGATGACAAAGGACTAAATGGCTGTGCAGAGCAACCAAAAGGTTTTACCATTTCTGCAGATGAATTTATCTCAACTCTCCTGACTGAATTCCAATTTCTTTATTCAAGCATTTTGTGATTATATGCCCTACAAATGGGTCAAATTGTCTAAATTCTTCTTCTTCTTGCTTTACTTCTTTTGTTCATCGATGAGCCATGACCACGTTTGTAAATGACCACCTATGAGCTATAGTTGTGGTATGGACTCGCCCACTTCTTTTGAGCAGAGTGTTTGCTGCTCAAATAAACAAATAAGCTGCCACACAAATAGGATTCCTGTTTCAGTAGCATTTGGTATTTTTGTATGGTATCCCTGGCTGTTAATGTGATCATACGCTCTCATAAAGCTGCAAGAAGCATAGAATACTGTATTTGGTCATTGCTGTAAGAAAGACAATATACAATCATTACAAAATCCTAAGTGGACAACTATACAATAAAGCCCAAACTAAACCTAGTTGTAGAACACATTTCTGTACTTTAAAGTGGCTTATAGAAATTATCCCATGACAAATGATCTAATAGTTTCATTTTTGCAATACTAGGCCTATGTTTGATCATGTCCTGTTCTTCCAAAGGTAATGACATAACCAAGACTAGAGTATGTATTAAAAATCAATATAAACGTAAACAGTCTCTACCATCAGAAAATAGAAAATTGGCTTGGTGACCAAAACCAAAAGGTCAACTCAAATTCCAAAATGTTTTCCGGGAGCACACAAAATAGCAAACTTTAAAACTGCTATTGCTTCTAATATGTATAGCGTGAACAAATGGAACAACCCGGAGAGAGGAAGCATTATAGAAAAAGAAAGGTCAACAGCACTGCTCCACTGAACTGTGGAGCTCTGCAAGCAGCTTTAAATGCACTGATGTGTCATGCGTGTAGGCGGCTGCCATTAAGGGTGAATGTCTAGGACTGGGGCGGTGAGGGATTGTGGCAGAAAGATTCAAAACATCCTTATAATTCAAATGCTCTTGACGATTTTGTTTAGTCCACCAGTGAAGTAAACAGTTGAACTAGATGTTCATGAATGCAATACTTCCAACGATAAACCTCAGGAATGTAATTTGGTGATAACATACCACAAATATTTTAAAGACACTACTTTTACAGTTCCTGTCAAATAAAAGGAGAGAAATTAAAAATGATCCAACATTGTGAGCAGATTGCTTAGGGGTTGAAGTTTCAGTACTGTGGGCTTGTCCACTGGCTCTGACAATTTGCTGAATAATGCCTTTGAATAAATAAAAAATGTGGCCGCGCAGTTATTTGAATTGTAATAATCTATGGTCCATTTCAATTATGGACATGATGCTTGTTAATTGGCAGGCCTACAGTCTTAGTTTGGACTTTAGAGACGAAAAGGAAAATATTTTGAGCTAAATAGTTCAAGAGTGGAAAGCATTCCTTTGTTGTTTAAGTGGGGGGTCACTATTGCTCAACCCTAATAAAATGTTTTAACATTTACATAGATTCAGTGGCCCATCTTCAAAATGCAGTCAGTAACGAGCTTCTGTGTCTTTGTCCCAAACCAGATGGAGAGGTTTGCTTCAAGGACGTTTTTTTTTTTTTTTAAAGGAACCAATTTAAACATGCAAATCATGGCAACATATTTCTTACACGTGGCGACCTTTACTTCACCGTTAAAGCAAGTACAGTATTTCAAGGCGTCCCATTGGCGGCAGATAGGCCTGCAGGATCTGTCCATCCTCCTCTGTCATCACGTACAGCGGTGTCAGAGTTGCCCCGGGGCAGCTGGGTAACGGGAACAACCTCTTCCGGATGCCTCATAAAATCATCATCCCTCTCTGACATAGCAGCACTAAAATGACTCAAAACTTCAGACTTTTGTAGATGAAAGGGGCAGAAACACAAAAGACGAGTCGAGCACTACTGGACTGACAGATGTAGCAGTGATTATTATTGGTATTGGTGGTGTTTTTGACAGGTAACTTTCACATAAAGGAAAGCTGCCGACGCTAAAGCCGACTCAAATCCCCCAATGCAACATTATGTAGCATCGCACAAAGAGGTTGTGACATGCTGCCAACCAATGTGGTCCCTTCCAGCTGTTGGACACAGTACAGAAGCAACGGCAAATACCAAAACAGACAGATTATGAGCTTATCCTCCTAAAACGCTTAGTGCAAAAACCATAATGCCCCCAGCTGCTGTAGGTGTGTGTTACTGGGGCAAATATCAAGTGCAGAACTGAATAGTGTTAGTATAAATGTATACAGCGTGTAGAGCATATCAGCTGATCTGCACAGAGACAGTGTGCGGTGAATTAGATGGGACCAGACCGGTTGCTACCCCCCACCAGCCATAAATTCCCAGTGTGTATCTAGGGAAAGGGGGGCAGACAGATGGAGAGGGAGTTGGGTGAAATCCAGAAGATGTAAGATGAAATGACTAAGAGGCAGGGGAGAGTTCAGCTTCCTGACAGCCTGGTGGACAGAGTCGTCATTCAAGCCATTAAAATTACAGTATTTCAGTGTCCTGCATCTCCATTCATTCAAAAATGTAATATCAGGTTCTCGTTGGACGCATTTTTGAAAACAGCTTGAGCTACCGCTTCCTCAAGCACTCATTATACTAGTTGATTACATGCTAGTTTGGCCGCTGGTAAACTGTTAATTATACCATGTAATAACCGTGTATTGGCACAGACCTGAAGATGCTGACAGATGCACTACTAAACAACATGCCGAAGCACTTCAGTTAGTCCACTACATCCCTGACATTTAATAAAGCCCTTTAAACATGGGACAATGCTCCGCCATCACTGCACTTGCTCTTACACAAAGCCATCTGTCTGAGCCCGGGCTTAGGTCTAATAAAACAAACATCAAACAGCACAGATCTCCTTCTCTTTGTCTCGGCTATAGGGTAACTTTGGGATACAGCCGTCATTCATGCACTAAAGCCCACAGGGAGACTTTAGCACACGAAATTACCGCAAAATCTTTGTCATATCCTAGCATTTTGTATTGTAGAAATGCTGTTCTGAAGGAAATCGCTGATACCAACTTGAGGCTGCAGCTCGTCAAATTCTTCATCTCGTCTGTCCTGAACCCAGCCCTGATCCATCACCCTCCCACTCCCCATTCCTTCTCACCAGGTCATCTGCCGCAGCCCTTCCCTCTACATACCACTTAACCCCAGTTTAACAGGCCACAACAGCGTCTCAGACCACAAATAACCGCCCCGCCCCCTCAGTGGTGGAAGTGGTCATCCTGGAACAGGACATGTAGTGACGGGAGAGGAAAACCAGACCAGACTACCATCCCGGGCTGGGACAAGATAACATCAGATTAGACAAAGCAATCTCCTTTTCAGATCGACGCGGCAGTTTTTCGCCCAAGTTTTTCTCTTGGTTTGATGGGCAATCCACGCTGACAGAAAGCAGAGTCACAAAGGTAGTATAGTGTAAAACAGCTGCAAAATTGAAATGAACCAAATGACCCAGTTCTCTCTTGGGGAGCTTCAAAGATTCATAAAACACAAAGCATTGGTTTCTGGGAATATCAAATCAGGGATGGGTTAAATTTAGCTCACGCAGCCGCTGTAGGCGTTACAGCTGCAAAGTATTGCTATACATTTCCCTGCTATGTTGTAGATGCTGCTTTTGCTGGTATCGATTGTTTTCAAGAATAATGGTTGACAAGTACTGTAGAAATGTACAAACTGTAATCCAACAACGTACTAATTTAGATTGTATCCAGTGACTAAACAAAACTTTCACTTTGTGTTGGAAATTGCAAAATGTTTTACTAAAGTTGGAGATAATGCAACGGTGAGTTGACTGTTGATTAAAACAAATGCAAATGTTCATAATGAGTACGACGTTTTTAACATTGAAAACGCGACACTGAAATGTTAGTTTAAAAAAAAAGGTCTTTCACACACAGTATACGGTACTTCACTGTGCAACTGCGCTGTCACAGCCTCAGTCTTTATAGCGAACAGAAGTTAAATTTCTCCTCCCTGTCCCAAAGGAACACTTCAACATTTCTCCAGCCCCGACCAGCAGCAGCAGCAGCATCATGGGGTGCTACACATGCTACTGCTGCTACAGCATGTAGCCTACATATGCTGTATGAAATAACTATCAGCTGTAAAAAATAAATAAATAAATAAAGGCACTCCTTACAGTAAAAAAAATAAAAAATAAAAAGAGTAAATCCTCACTTTCTGTTCCAAAAAAGCCACGCTTTTGGTCAGACATGGACAGATGTATAAACACAGATCATGCACATGCTACAAGCCACAAGGGTGGAGGAAAGAAAACGCTCAAGTGCTCAATGAGTTCTTAAAGGAAAATTGAGTTTCATAACAGCTCTGTCACAAAGTTATGTACTTTTTCAGCTATAGCACTTACAATTTGTGCTCTCAAACTGATGTAATGTTTAGGTAAATGTCAAAGGCTCTACATTTAGCGGCTCATTAAATTTAACCTTTCTCTACATAAGAGGCACACAGCCAATCAAGCAATGCAGAGAACTAGAAAGAAGTACAATGCTGTTCTCAAATTCTCAAATAATAACAAAGAGTTTGACCATGAACCAGATCACAACAAGGTGCTAGACTTTAAAACTCAGAGGAACGTAATGGATTTCTCTGCATGATGTTTACCAGAACGTTGATAGCAGACAAAATATGTAAAATTACTAAAACATGCATGAGTCTAAGAAGGCGTTTGATGGGGTTACAACATTATGACATGGTTAAAGCTTAAATTTGCAAACACACCATCTAAACTAAAAGAGCCTTAATGTAACCTTTTAGACAAAGGTAGTTTAATGATATTTCCAACCATTGCATTGCTATAATTTCAAGAGCTGCTTTGCTTTCTCTTAGCAAACAGAATCCTGCGGCTGTGATATCATTCATAGACCAAATTTGACAGAAATACAGTGAATAACGACACAAGTTGCTCCTCATAGAGCAATATCCCCGGCGTGAAGTGTCAAGAGGATGCTGGTATTTCTAAGCAAACGCTCCCATAAACATTACATCTGCTGCACTTATTGTAGTTTGGGGAAAAACCCTGAAAGAAAAAGCAAAAGGAGCGTCTGAAATTCCTCCAAACCACAGAGTCATAATTTGTTTAATGAGACATTGGAGAGAAAGGGAAGGAAATGAGTGCGCGCGAGTGTGTTTGTGCATGTGAGTGAGACCCTTAGGAAGTGAACATTCAGAGTGATCAAAGTGGCAGACAAACGCAGGAAAGGTGAAAGTCTGGGTTTCGAGACTGGCACGTCTTGGAAGCCGATTTTTTAAACTTGGCACAACCCCCACTGCCTACCCCTCGTCTCAATGCGGTCCCCATGAAATGTTTGGACCCAAAGAAGCTGGCAGCGACGCAAAGCACTTCCACTTAACCATATCAAAGTCAGCCCGGCACAGCATTTAGGATTTTCCCTTGGTTTGAACAACCTCAGTACTGTTGCGGATGTCCGAGCTGGTTAGTCTAATGTTTTGGTGCACTGTGTGAAGTAGGGCGTGTGAACTAAGGCTTTTGATTTGACTGTGAAATCTCTCAGTTGTCCAGGTGTGTTTCTAGCAATAGGGACGTCACACTGCTGGGGGTAAAGGGTACGGTTTTACCCATGGTCCAGTGCAGGGCCCCTCCAAAAGCCTGCTCCTTGTAATGATATAGCTACAAATATTTGTGTAAATTTGAACGATTTCTGGTTTATTGATCATCTTTATTATTTTGAGTTTGTATTTCGAACAGGACTAATGACATCTTACCCCCAACTGTAACCAAGCACAGTTTGTCTAGTTTACCTAAATCTAAAAGCTTCTCGATGCATATAGGCCAGAGTAACGCCTCATTTGAAAGCTCAGACCTGCAAAACTCATTGGAACTTTTTTGTCACGTTGTCGCCGCATTTGTATCATATTTTTGAAGCGTTTTTGTCATGTTTTTGTCTCTTTATCACTTTTTGTTGTTGTTTTCATCAAGTTTTTGGCACATTTTTGTCGCTTTCTATCTTGTGGTATTGTTACTTTTCTGGCACGTTTTTGTCACTCTTTTGCCACTTTTTTTTTTGTCACTGTCAGCTTAGATTTGAGTAAAGCCGAACTGGAGTAAACGTGCTCGGTTAAGGCGGGGGTTAAGAGGTTAAACGGTAGGTGGAGCGGTGGTTTTGGAGCGCTACTATATTAAAAAGATATGAACAACATCTGGCAAACATGCATGCCTTCTGCGCTGCATGTTTATTTTTTATGGCTCCACCATAAACGCACCGTTGTTATTATTGCAGCTGATGGCCCTCTGACCACAGCATTTTTTATTTTATTTTTAAACCACTGGCCTGATTCTGTCACGTTTCGCGCACATCCTGGAAAGTCGAAACTTCACACAGAAGCGTAGACGCGATTCCCTGAATTCCTGCACATCGTGAGGCCGTCTCCGGAAGCGACAGCCAAGGCCAGACATTACTCACAGCGGCACATCATCTGTCAGAAAGTTTGCTGCCGGTGAAAGACGGACCGGTCACGTGACAGCGACCCAACAAAGCCCATTGAGACGCGTAAAACGGTTAACACGGCAATTGTGGCACCATAAATGTAGAAGACCAAGGAGTGGCACAGGCGCGGGGCATAAATGGAAGAGATACTATTATAATATTAAGAGACATTTTATTTTATTGTAGTACTATGTGACACCTTCGCGTAAAACCTAACCGGGCCAAATAAGTTTACCAAGACATTTTAGCAATACATTTTTGATACTCCTTTTCATGCGTTGACTTGAGGACAACCAAAGTTACTCTACGCATTTTACACTCACCTCCTCTAACTTTTAACGGCGCTACTGGTGCCCGTGTGTCCGCTCCTTATCCATGCGTAAAGACACCGCCTTTATGATGAAAAACAGGCGCTGCACTTCGCGTTGAAAGAAGCCGGTAAACTCCGCAGTGAACGGGGACAAGTGAACGCGCGCTCGCCCGTAGCGTCCGCTCTGGTGTGAGCTCTGCCTCTGTGTGCCACCGCGAACAGCGAGACCACTCTGTTTGCGTTCGCGGCGCTCCCCCTGAACGGCCGCCAGCCAATAAGAGGACGAGGATGGGGCAGAGGGGTGGGGCAAGGCTGTTCTGGACCCCACTGCTTTCACTGCTTTGAATGGGGTGATAGGATTTACTCTTAATAATATGTCTATGATCTCAATACGTCCCGATATGCACCGTTTAGGCTTTTTGAAATGCATTTGGACCATTACCATTGGGGTTTCATTTAGCTAAAGTACATGTATGTAAAACAAGTCAATCACCATGACTCTGATCATACAAAATGCATGGACTTTGCCGCTTGATGGCACAGAGTCAAGCAGTTTAAATTATGCTAAAAACAATATCGAATTCAAATTTTAGAAAGAAATCATTTGAATTTGAGAATTAAAATGAATCGATCTAGTCCTGTAAACCTTCCCCAGACTGTACAAACATAAATTTGAAGGCGGCCACTTAAATACCTCATCGAGTGCGAGTGTAAAAACCTGTCAGTGTTATACATACTGTCTCAGCATTTTTATTATACAATTATTAGGCGTTGCGTGTCAGCACTTGTGTTATTCTGTGAGAGACCAGCGCGGCAGACTGAGCATCCATCAAAAGACTCTGTCCATGGTCTTTGTGATCGCGGGATAAAATTAGCCGTCTCAAAAATAGCACGTTAAAAAGGAATGCAGCTATTAATTTGGATTATGTAACCTGCGTCTCACTGAGCTGCTGTAATGGTGTTAATCTCTTGGTGTTCAGTGCATTTGTGAAGTCCACACACGTCTGGAGCCGAGGATTCAACCAGTTGTCACTTTCTAAAATCCGTCTTACTGTCGATGTTTGTTTTTCTCTACCACATATTTGACATGTCTCGAACACTTCACTGGCCATGAGTTAAATTTAGATCCACCGCGTTGACGTGGGCAGTAAAAACATTTTCTCCATTCATTTTCTAAAGAAACACAATTTAGACATTATTATATTGAAGAAACATCAGTAATCCAAACATATCTTACATATGAGATAAGCGTTTCATGTGTCACAACTGGTCGACTATAAAAGACAAATTAGATTTTTTTAGAACTCTGTATTCATAGGTTTCAGGTCACATGACTTTCTCATGTTACGAATGCCCATTTCGACTTTTGGCCATTCAAAAGAACAGCATGTTTTTAATTGTTTTTTGCTACTGTATGGCAACCTCATCATTACTTGAAACACAAGGATTATTTTACTTGAGTGACTAACTGAATGACTTCCACTTGAGTTTTTTGACGTGACTCTAGTGGTTTTGGTTGCTACCCACCTCCATAACAACAACGTGGACATCTGTGATTACAGCCACAGGGATGTGGTCAAAGTGACCTTTTCTTGAGGCTTGCTACCATTGCTTCCACTTGTACAACAAATATATCAAACTACATAAAATTGTACAGTTGAATAGTTCCATCTATTGGCACTACCATTGCAAACTGAAGAACATTTAATCTCCAGAAGTCTGTTTTATGAAGAGTGACTGCCCTGGAAGATCAGCTGCCAGTTTAATTGCCAACTATAAGTGGATATGGTGTTCTGCTGAGGCCATACAAATCCAATTGAGCTCGGCCGTCCGCAAAAGCAAAGAGGGCAGAAAATGGCTTGTCCCTTTTAATCCATCACTATGGTGTTAGTACAGGAGGGATTTCATTACAGCGAACTGATATACTGTAATTAACACTAGAACTTTAAGGATTTCTCGTGTGATCACCTCTACAGTATTACTCAGACCTAAGCCTTCAAAATGTCCCAATCAAGCAAACAGGAGCTGTCAGTCCAGAGGTTTAGAAGTTAAGACGCATTGAGCCAGAGTTTATTGGAAAATATTAGACAAAAAAAGAAGAAGCGAGACAAAAAATGCTGATGCTAACCTTTAGAGTGAACTATAACCTGAACTATAAACTGATCATTTCTTTCACATTTCAAAAGGTAGATAAACCATTGAGTCTTATTTCTGTGACTATCACACGAGTTATTTACTGTTCGAATGTGTAGAAGTAGTGAAAGGTCCAGCAGAGAGAAGGAGACAAACAGTTTCTCAGTTCCATTACTCGGAACAGTTTGTAACACCATCATTTTCCTTCACAAGAAACATTGAAGTCACAACGACCCGATCAGTCCTCACTGAATCTGCCTCTTTCACAGACCTGCCTACAGAGAATTTCCTTTTAAGCACGCTTAATAACTTTGGGAATTTTAATTTCTTTCAACAACAAAAAATGTAAACCACATTCTTGGTCGTATTTGACGTCACTGTCTCCGTTTTCATTTTATGAGACTTCCTGGGTCTGAGGCATCTGTGCACTCTGCAGGGGTTTTATAACACCACTACATTTCTATCACTTTCACTGAAATGCATTCAACTCAAACTGAACCTAAACATAAAATCATGTCCTTCTGTTGGTCCCTATACCAACTAATGACAGGGATTCAGAGTCAGGTCCCAAAACAAAATGTAAAACGCACATATTTTCTGCGTCACACTCAGTCGCTGCACATTTGGGTCTGTCATTACGGCTGTCATCAACGTTTTTGAGCAGAGCTATATTTGCACACCATGAAACAAGCAGACGCACTTTTGAAAACAAGTCCCAGGTCCCTGTGTCTGACTCCAACAAGACAGGTTTTAGATGGTGTTCAATACGAGTGACAACAATCTGACACTTAAATAGAGTCCAAGAACAGTGTTGGCAATCAGTGTAAACCAGATGCAGTCGTTGTGTAAGAACGTTGAAGCTTCTGCGTATTTATCCACTTTATTTTCATTAAGGACATGTCCAAGCATGAGCTACAATTTATGTCTCAAGTTAAATTTCTTACAATACTGAGACACTGTCAGCTTTTTCTCCAATATTTATCATGATATACACCTGAACACCATATTCACAACAGTGCAATGGAGCAATCAACACTAACCTTGCTGTAGCACAACACTGCGTCTATACCGTGGACCCCCACTCCTCCAGACTTTCCCGGACTTCCTGTTCATTATGTAACGTGGCATTGAGTCCTTAAGAAACAGTTCTCCAGATTTGTTCTTCTGCTATTAAACTCCAATAACAAACTAACTTCTGCACTTGCTCTCAGCTGTTTTGGTCTGTGTCTCTGGGGATGGACCGGGAAAGGTCACATGACTGAGGGGTTGTCGGGTCAAGGCTGGCGGGTCCACTAGCACAGCTGAATGTGCAGAGCTAGAATTTCAGAGGAGAATGCTGCACGATGTTTCTCTCATTACTACAGCTGTATGTCGACTTATTGAATGGCTGCTACTACGAATAAGTAACTGATGATATTGCTACTTATATATAGCTTCACTCATGCCACTACTGCAGCTGCCACTACTATGCTTACTCCAATGGCGCAACTGCAACTCTATGAATACAGTTGCTACTACGTACGACAGCACTATTGCACTACTGCTTTTGAAACTACAATTGGTACTTCAACAATAGTGCAATAGGATACACCAACATACTAGTTAATGTGAACAACTTTACACTTTATAAACCAAAACATTAGGGCAGTGGTTCATTCCATACCAACTAAGTACCCCCTCATAAAATATTTGGCCTTCAAAGTACCACCAGTCCAAGATTAAGATGAAATAAGGACTACACTAGGTCTAAAAAAGGAAAAATTATGTCTAAAGTGAGTGTAAACCATGCCTAAACCAGACAAACATCAAAATTAACCACCTTAAAGCATAAATGAAATGCTAATAAAAACAAATACATTCTAAAATCCTGTAGAAGCCCAAGTACCACAGTTTGAGAACCACAGCACAAGGGTATAAGCATCTTTTTCCATGTAAATGTGCTTATAGGAAACCATGCATATGCTGTATTATCTTGCGTCCTGCATCTTCGTCATATACTTCATGCTGTGACTTGTTGCTGTTTAAAGAGATACTTTACCCGAGGGGGCCATGTCCCATAAAAAGTTCAAAGCAGCTGGAGTTTGCAAACTCCACAACTACAACAGCTGTATACATCTGTACAGTAATACAACATGAGAAAACTGAATTTGACCAGAAAACTGGTCTTAATAAAGATAACAGAGGCTAGAATACCTGAACATTTGGGTTTAGGCAAATAATAAGGTATGCACTATTCAGAGGAAGGAAATCATTAAAACAGTATAGAACACTACTACGCTATCACGTCCAAGTGAAGGATGTCTGAGCATGCTTCATGCATAATGTATCATCCCTGGTCAGACTGACTGTATAATTGGTCTAGACAGCCATTAGTATGTGTGGAAGAAGTCTCCTGTGGCATCAATCAGTGTGTCAAAGCTGTTTGGAGAGGAAATATGTCGCGAAACAAAATCTATTGTAGGTTTACAAACTGTAAATACAATCCAGTGTCTCTATGTCAGTGCATCGTCTTTGTGCTCATTTGCAGCCTGTTATGTTTATGTGTCAAAGGGAAGTGTCAGCAAAGTTTGTCACTAATATAATCACTGCACACAAAGTTCAGGATTTGCGAGACCTTAAATGAGAAAAAGAAGATTTTGTTGGTGTAAAAATGTTAGTCTATACACCTACAACCTTTTCAAGAGCCAAGCTCCACTGGTTCCCACACAGAGTCCAGGGTGGTCTCTCGTCTGTCATGACTGAAGCGGTATTACCTCAGTTTCCAAACCACCGAGTGTAAACCTCACACGCCCAGCACGGCCCACGAACACATCACTATAGTAACCCTATAGGAGCTGAAAGAAAAGGTTAGTGCCGCGGCCAAACCAAAGCCGCATAATCCACCGGTAAACACGAATGACCGGACAGGACAGGACAGTTTACACCAGCGGCAACGGCATGACTTTGGTCTCCTCCTAAAAGCTTATGAATAAAACGCTCTTCTTTCCACATCCAGAAGCTTAAAACGATAATGGAAAATACTTGCATGTACACCTTCTATTAGCAATGCTTCTGTTGTCATTGCTACTACTATGTTACTGCTATTACCCAAGAATACAACTAGGCTAAGTACTTTATTACAATATTTGAGGCTTCTTAGATTCCTTCACTATGTAAAAGAAATAGAGAACTTACAGGGACCACCACTAGAACAAGTATTATTACTACAACCAGCGAAGTGTCAATAGCAAAACAATGAGCAATGCCATTTTTAACCACTAGAAGGAGTAAAGAGTGGCCCAGCTTTGTACAGATATTCTAGGCTCAAAATATACAATTAATGAATACATTTGCCGAAACATAAAGAATGCACAGGAGTTCGTGGTATTGTCTTTGAAGTGAAACATGCTCAGGGTTTCCAGGCTGTACAAAACCACAGAGTACAAGATGCGCTGGAGTGTTTAGTCTGAAATAGGTCACTAAAGCCAACTGTCAGTGTCCAGGACAGGCAAGAGACACTGCGTTAATACGGCTGTGCTACAGTAGGTCCCCTCGGGTCACAGCTATTCCCAACGCTGAGCGGACACACATACACACGTCGCACTGTAAGGTCATTTTATTCTGCACGCTCTACTCTATCACAGTCGGGATGAGATTGCAGTACAGTAGTCTCTAGATCAGTGGAAAATATCTGCATATGTAACTCAAAACACTGATTATAGAGATTGATCTCACTTTATGTTGTCCAACTATAGATCTATTATACAACGTTGAGCCATGGTAATAATTTGTGTGGTTTTAATTAGTATTAAAGGGATTTTTTTGCATTCAATTTGATCATAGAACGTCTACAATGAACTGAATATTAATCCCAGTAAACTGTTAGCAGCAGAACTAGAAGACTTTGATTGACGGCAAGGGACGGGAACAAGTGAAAGTCAGGGTTAATGTGACAGACAGCTGGAAACATCGGCCGAATTATTTCCCGTCGCTGCAGTGACAGTGTAAAAGAAGAGAGCGGAGCTGGAGGAGGACAGTGATGTTCCAGTTCGACGCTACAGTCAGTGTCAGCACACGGGACAATGTAGCCAAAGAACCCTTTAGCACAAATAGTTCAGAGCTTTTCCGGACACTGTAGGATTTGGAAGAGGTGGACTATGCTACTCTTAGAGGGAGTAAAAAAAAAAAAGGTGTGTACAGTCAGGAACAATACAGTTAGAGGATCAGTAATGGCCAGTAATAGTGTTGGAACATTACGCATCTCATGATCATAAATGTCCACAAATGAATAATGAAGGGATAAGCAGCATAACTTTACCGTTATCGACATTTTGCCAGAGATTTACGATTTGAAAAATTAATGGTAACTAAAAATGTTTTAGATTAATACGTATTTTTGTTTGTTCGTTTTGACATATTTTTTGTAACACCCCCCCACACACGGATTTCTTTCATTTATTTTTTATTTATGAACCACTTTATCAAAATTATTGCAATATCGTTATTACATTTATCCATTATCACCCTTTTTTCTCATATTGTCCAGCCCAAAACGTATATCATTGTGAGACTCAATGAACAGATCAGTAACAACTCCGGAAACATATTACAGTAGTAACATCAGCTATAAATCAAGTTTTTAAGGCACACGCCATAATTATATCTCAGTGACAGGTATTTATCCTCTCCTTACATCTCCATACTGTATGGTAGTTCAAAGCTGCTCGATGTATGTGGTGCATGTAAATCAACCGCCTCCCTTTACAGTCAGCCCTGAGGATTGCATTTCCTGTGATCTAGTGCTTCTGCAGGCTCCATGTTGGCTCCGAGGGGGATACAGTTTCCTGGGGCATGCTGAAGTGGACATGTGCAGACAGAGACACTGGAGGAGGGCAGGATTTGTGAAACCTGATACCGGCTCTATAGTCTTGCAATCCTTAAACCCTGTTCATCATGTGATGATATTGTGTTCTAGGCCATTATCCAAAGCTTCATTCTTAATACATAATCTGAGAGTGAAGAAAAATACAGCGAGATCCACGCAGATTAAATCCATTGTCAATGAGGTCGCGATATACAGGTGAAACTCGGAAAATAGAATATAGAATATCGTTCAAAAGTTCGATTTCTATAATTCAACTTAAAATGTGAAAGTAATATATGATATAGACTCATTACATGCAAAGTGACATATGTCAAGCCTTTAATTGTTATAATTTTGATGATTATGGTTTACAGTCCATTTTCTAAATATTTTATTTTTTCTAAATATGTTGCGAAGGTAATGCACGAAGAAATCCCTTGAGGAAAGTCCAAAAATGCATCATATCCCAGCAATACTTACCGTTACTGTAAACCATTATGCAACAACCTTGTCATTCTCTATGTTAAGACATGGAAAGCTCTCAAAAGACTGAGTGGGACAATTACCGAACAAGCAACGCCCCCAAAGCCTAAAGACTGATTGACAGGTCTTTGTGGTTATAGACAAACAAAAACACAACAGCTATTGAGCCAAGCAATTACAGCGCTTGTTTAGCAATTGTCAACAACAACAGCAATGTATAATAATAATAATAATAATAATAATAATGCATCAGTTTTATATAGCACTTTTCTGGACACTTTACATTGCATTATTCATTAACTCCATACTCCATAGCTATTATTGTAGCCACAGCTGCCCTAGGGTAGACTGACAGAAGCGAGGCAGCCAGTCTGCGCCATCGGCCCCTCCGACCACCACCAACCACTCACTACATTCGCTAGGCTTCCTGGTGTTACTAAACGGTCTCCCACCCATGTACCAACCAGGCCCTTCCCTGCTTAGCTTCCAAGGTCTGACGGGATTGGGCAGAGCAAAGGCGGTATGGTACGTACAGTAAATCACAATAGTATACATTACATAAAAGACTGTGCTAAATATTTGGACATATGTAGTGCGGTTGTTAGGCCCTTCACGTGATGTAGGAATGTGTGCATGTGAGGTTGGATGGAGGTTCTTCTTGCTTTAATATTTTGATAGTAAACCAAATAAACTAGAAGTTTGTTTAGTTGGGCTATATTTTGTTCCGTCCTGAAACAAAGCAACAGCGCACAATGCAATGCTAAAGTAGGCTAAGGCGTTTATTACAAATGGATAACTTAGCTTGTGCCTGAGGAGTGATAATGTGTTTTGTCTGAAGTAATTTATGAGAACAAATCCCACCCCCAAAATATTTCTGCTACTATAAGGACCTATATTGTCTTATTACCCCCATAAATTTGAATAGCGAATACAACCAGTGCGAGACAGACACTCCAAAGGAACAAGTCAAGGGTGTAGTAACTCAGAGCTGCAGAGACCTCCTGATCTCCACTACACTGGACACTTGTGACTTGAGAAGGCCGCTCTTCATGCTTTCTGCCCCGACCCAGTTAGGCAAACACTGGTTTATTTAGACACCAAACAACTACCATTAATCTCACACTTAGTCTTATTTTCACTGTCATTAAAGCTCTCCCACTATTGGTGCTACTGCTTTCATTTGCCGCTAACCACATCCTCAAAGAAACACTAGCTCTTTGAATTAATCATAAGGACCATTGTGTGCATTTTAATCCCAAAGACACCGCTGTACGTTTCCCCATATGGGGCAGGCATTAATATCCGCGGTGTTCGTGGAGCGAGCACGTGTGTATCTCGGTGATAAGCAGCAGAAAAAGGCCACGCCGTGTCTATTTTATGTGTAATGCAGTTTAATCTAAGAGAGCGTGAATAGAGGCTTTCAGGTCACACAGGCGGGTTCGTGTGGAGGTGATTTACAGACGTTCACGGATAATGATCAGGGGCTGCAAAAGCTCAGATACAGCAGCATTACAGTATAGTTTACCAGCAAGCTAATGTAGACTGATTTATATACTCTGTGGTGCAGGTTTGGACCGTCACAGTACAGTAGAGATGTGGTTTAAAAAAACACACAACTACGCCCTAGAAATGCAGGTTGGTAAAAAACCACAGAGATACTTTTTAAGGAACTGAAAGTTTAAGGTGATCTACCGTAGTACATGTCAATACTTTCCTGAATAGAAGAAACATATACGATATAATTTGTAAACTTTAACTTCATTGATGGACAGAGAGTTAATAGGTATGAAGAAATATATCAAATAAGCCTATTTTACCAATCTGATTGCACATTCATGTTAATGGAAAGCAATAAGATTTCCATAGATTATACTGTATTACAAAGTCTGCAATACAAGCCAGCGTATTCATTATTTGATGCCAAAACTAAACAATTTCTCAATACAAATAGATTTTTTACTGAGTAGAAAATAGCCAAAATTGCAAAAAGATGAGAAAACCAGTGGAGAATGGGATGTTTGAACCATAAAGCAACCTTCATAAGAGTCTCATGTACAGTCTCATGTACAGAGTTGCTCTCTGATAGGCTGCCCGCTCTCAGAGTCGGCTGGCTCCTCAAAGACAACATCACATTAGCCGTTTGTGGAGCTCACTGAGAAGTGGGTCAACACAGGCATTAACATACATTACCCGCCAAGTGATGCAATGGGTGGGAATATCCTCCTCATAGAAGCTACAGCAGCTACGGCAGAGCACTATCTAAGGATTTACAGAGGGGTAATTGAATGGCTATTGAAACTATGGATAGCTAGAGTGTGACATTGAACAAGATTTTCATATTGTACTTGTGAGAAACTTGTCTCACATTCACTTTGACTTTGAGGATTACAATTTTTACAAAGCCTACCGACTAATGAATTATTCAGCATCACTTGTTAAATCTTCATATCACACAAAGGACAGCAACGCTATTATTTACCTCTGTTGATCAATGTAGCTATTTAGATTTGTAGAGCACAATTCATACACAAGGCAATTCAAAGTGCTTCACAATTGCATAAAATTAAAAGAGAAAAATCATTAAAACAACATAAAAATTCATCCATTACAGTAAAAGGCAAGAGTGCAGATAAAATACTTTCAGTTTTCATATGCTCAGGTAAAAAGAGCTGTTTTCAGCCTGGATTTGAACATTGTCAGAGTTGAGGCCGGTCTCACATCCTCATGAAGACTGTTCCAGATTTTAGCTGCATGAAACTGAAACGCAGCCTCACCGTGTTTATTATTGACTCTGGGAACCACCAGAAGGCCCCTCCCTGAAGTTCTCAGGGCCCGAGATGGTTCGTACGGCTCTAACATGTCAGAGATGAAAAGACTTGTACACAAGCAGAGCTGTTTTAAATTCTATTCTCTGAGTGACAGGAAGCCAGTGCAGAGACCGGAGCACTGGACTAATATGGTCGCATTTCCTGGTTCTTGTCTAATACATATTATTGCGGAAAAAACACTGCCCTTCTCCTATTTGCAGTTTTAGAAAAAAAATAATAATTAGTTAGTGGAAATCTAAGCAAGTTAATACTAGTTATAACAAATTCCTTATTATTGGTCCTTTAAATACATGCTCATTATTTAGTTTTTGTAAAGTCTCACAGGTGTATTGCCAGCTAATATGGATGTCTCAAACACACTTCCAACAGGATAAACCACATCAAATACCACATTTTCAAGGACTCAACATGCGAGTCGTTACATCCTCAGACCTACTTTCAGCACTCTCAAGTCTGGGAATACAGTGTCACACCAGACACCATTGCCCACTCGTCTTCTGCCATTAAATTATCTATAGTCTTGGTACCACTTGGGAATAGCACAAGCTCTTTTTGCACTGCCTTTGGACAGGCAAACAAACACTCCATCAGAAAGACAACATTCTGTTTTAAACAACTGTGTATTACATAAGAACGCCCACACTACACCAGGCACCGCTCCACCGCCTCTAAACAGGGTGAAAAGTTGAAGAATCGATAAACAAAGTGCACAGAAAAACCCAACTTATTAATAATAGCACAGGTAAATGCATGCAAACAAACCACTTGCATACATTTTACTTTACTTTCAAGATAGAAACAGCCGGCAGTGCGTGACAAAAACACCTACGTTGCTACAACACTTCCATTGCATCACTGCGCATCCTTAAAAGGTCAAGGTTCACCGCGATCTACCGCTCACCCGCACACCGTCCAATCAATAAACTCACCGTCCGCCAGGAAGACATCTTCAGCCTCTTCAAGCATCATTTCATCGGAGTCATCCTCAATAACAATGTCCACAGCAGCCATCTCCTCTGCGTCTTCTCGTCTCCTTTTGGCGCACTGGTCTGGAGTCTGTGACAGCTACGCTTGGAGATTTGAATCAGCGCCGGGGCCTCTCTCTCTCTCTCTCTCTCGCACTCCCGCCGATCTTGCCAGGTTGACTTTGCAAAGTGTGAGAAATTAAAAGGACGGTCCTTCTGCAAGAGTTGGTTTCGTAACATCCTGGGCAGAAGCTGAAGTGAAATTGTGCGGTTGTGAGGGAGAGTACAGTGAGGGGAGGGTCTTGGCTAAGGCTTGTGTGGCCATGCCGAACAGCGGGGTGTCTAGTGATTCAGCTCGACTGCTTTGTGATTAACAGGAATAATTAGCTGTTTTATTTCGAGCCGGTATGAAAGGACAGCGGGGAGAGACAGGAGTGAGCTACTTGTCATTCCATCGCAGCTCAATGGTGGTCACGGGACAGCACTGATTGCGCCCTCTATTTTTGCACCGGGCCACTGTAGAGGTGATAAAGGTCTCCACAGTTCTGCGTGTGATTAAAATGAGTAAGAACCTAGAGTTATTAAGAAACTCAACCTTGAAATGTGGCCTCTACCATCAACGCAACTAAATATTTGCCAATGATATCAAAACAAGTTTTTATGATGCACTTATAAAAGAAAATAAAGGTGGGACAGCTTCTTCTTGCTTCGTTCAGTTACAGTGGGAGGAAAAAGTGAGTTCACCGTTTGAAATTTCTTAAATTTCTACCTAAATTGGTCATAAAAAGTAGTCTGATCTTTATTAAAATCACAAGAATGAGTTAACAGTAACTGCTTAAACTAATGCTACCCAAACTTTTACATTTTATCATATTTGTATTGGCCACAACATGTAAACATTCACAGGACAGGGAGGAATAAGTGAGTACACCGTTTGATTCAATAGCTGGTTGACCCTCCCTTTGGGAGCAGTAACTTCATCCAGACGGTTCCTGTAGTTGCAGATTAGATGGGCACTATGATCAGGATAAATCTCGGACCTTTGCTCTTTACAAAACTGTTGTAGTTGTGCCCTTGGAGTCATCTTTACAGGGTGGCCACTCCTAGGAAGTGAAGCAACAGTGCCAAACTGTCTCAATTTGTAGACAACCTCAGTGATTGGACTTCAGGTTGGCTCACACCTGCCAGGCGGTGTACTCACTTATTCCTTCCTGTCCTATGAATGTTTACATGTTATGGCCAATAAATACATAATGAAATGTTAATGTTTGGGTGGTATTAGTTTAAGCAGACACCGTTTACCCATTCTTGTGATTTTGATAAAGATCAGACCACATTTTATGACCAATTTAGGCACAAATGTTAGAAATTCCTCCCACTGTATTGGATATGAGGAGATGTGTTGGGAGGAATAAAGTGAGGGGTGGCATGGGCATCAGGTGGGCGACGTTTGTTTCTGTTTGGGCCCATATGCTTTATTTGATAGGAAAGTTAAGGGGAGAAAAGGGGTGCCATATGTACAGCAGCCCTATCCACTAGACTTCAGCGGCTGTTAATCTAATGTAATAGTTTAGTGAAAATTGTTGTGCCGAGTGACCAAACCAAACACAAAAAGTGCTAAAGAACTACTCAACGCCGTTTTGGCAGTCACTCCGAGTCACATCTATGTGCTACATTTAGTTTTATGCCAGACATTATGCACAGCCAAACAAATGCATGACCAAGTGTCGGACGATGCAGCCGAAAACTTTCCACGGTCTAGAACATGTGAAATGCACATGACACCGTTATTCATCCTGGGATCTACAAATCTTCACTTTTTATTTGTCTAGTGTCTCTGTGTAATTAAGAAAAACATTCACAACTTGAGCGTGTAATCGAGGGTATCCATCAGTCGAAGTTTTATGACTGTATGGATAATATGCAGGAGTCCTCATGGGGATCTTTTTTAATACATTATTCATAGCAGGTCATTACAGCAGCAATACTCAGACAAGTGAACTACTTGACCAAATGTATGTGTCTTCAATTATGGTCCCGTTTTCAGATTAATAGGAGCATGTTCTTCTTGTTTTTCTACTTAACGACCAACCTCTGAAAAATGTGACCTGTCCACTCTTACCTCTCTGCTTTGGTCACTTAAGAAGGTATTTTGTTGACAGTTCTCCTGCAGCACAATGTCTATTACTCTTATCTGTGCACTTTCTCACTCAGTCCCACTTTAGACAAACCTCCAAACTCCAGAATAGAAAGTAGGCCTCAAGTCGATTCATTATCACTTAACTTTGGCGCTTCCTGTCCCCCGACACTCACCGCCTTTAAGGCCAAAGCTCCAGGGACAAGACCCAGAGACCAACTCATTTTCACTTAGGCTTGTCCAAACTGATCCTGAATGTATCTCACTCATTTATGAGAAAGAGGTACAAAATAGTGTTGAAACAGACCTCAAAATACCAAAACAGGAAGTTAAGTTACCTTTCAAACACTAAACAGAACTCACTGTCGTTGTGATTTCACTTAAACTTAAGACAGAATAACTTCCCTTTACGCTTAATGTTTCGGTTTTTAACTACAACAACATCCACCTTTGGCTTACAAGACAATCAACAATGCAAACCCATGAACATGACATTAGAAGGAGAGCCACAGTCTGCAGCAGATTCATCCCACTCCCATCTGCTCACAGCTAAAATCATAACATGCTCCGATGACTGTACAGTGCTGAACTATATTTGTGGAGCTGTTAGACTTAATGCTACGTGCACAGGCTGTAGGTCTAAACAGCTACTCAACTCTATCCAACAGGGGAAACATTTCAGGACCAAATTAAAAACAAACAACAGCAGAGACCTCCACCATGGCATTGTTTCTCCCCCTCAATATTGACATAGTGCCTATTTTTAAACTGTTACTGTCACAGGATTTTCAATAGACCTGTTGATTTAAAAGCAACATGCTGATAAGAGCACTACAGATTTAATCACGAATACGTAAAATGTGATTATTGTCCAACCAGACAGACTACTATATCTAAATCTGGGTATTACATCTTCAGTTGCAAAACCTCTAAAATACTCATTGTCTGTTACAAAGTGCGGACAACATGGTCTATTTTTGGCCGTGATTGGGCAGCTGCATACCACCGACTTGTGTCATTTTTTTGTTTTTATCTGGCCACCTGAACTCACCTACCCCTGACCCGGGAAAGGCAAACGCTTATTGGGATCCAAACGCACACAAACTGCTGGGCACAATAATATGCAACACTTACACAATGCCCCAGCGACATGGACCAACACAAGTTCACACATAAACTGTTGTCCCTCAGCACAAGCTGCACAATGGCGGTGCAGTTGGGTACAATGGGTCTGTTTGAATGGGGCCAAACAATAGCACTCTTAGGCTTCATGAGCGGAGCCAGATGATGAGTATCCCAGGAGACTGGATAGGCGGCTCTCCCTCCTACACGTTCGCTCCTCCGGCCCTGACACGCTGCACACACAGCCTGCTATTATGGCAGTAAACATCTGATTGGAGCCTGGAAACAGCGGCTCATTTGCATACAAGCCACTAAAGAAATGAGAAAAAGAACATTTGATGAGGAATAATAAGTGCTGCACATTGCTGCAAACATTCTGGAAAAAGTTCCATTGCAAAAACAGATAAGTGCCATTGAGACCATATGCTCCACACTTTAGGCAATGCAAAATCGTTCGCTCAATTTTCAGGTTTAAGGCCAGTTTGCTTTCTTAAACTTTCATCTGGCAATAATTAAATTGCCCAATCTTCTCAAAAAAGTTTATTTTATTGCACTGCTTCAACATTTAGTTCAACTATAGCTTCATATGGAAAAATTTAAAATCAAAGGCCATTTTCGCAAGAAACCACATTTTTCCTTTAGTAGTTCCTACATACCCAGTATTCTAATCTCGTACTTAATATTTTGAAGGTTTGCTCAAATGGGTTTTTCAATATCTCATTCCTAGCCTTATAAAAAGTGTTTCCCTAAAAAACATGGCAAAAATATATATATATATATTTTTACAGATTTAATACATCAACAAAATAAAAACATATATTTAATAAAACCATATTTAAACCTGTCTCTAGCCATTATTAACATTCAGTCTTTGAAAAATTGGCAATTTGGGCCTTTTTCCTGCATAAAATGCTTTATTTTGTAATCAAAACTTTGAATAAAACGGAATGGAAAATGTTTCTGACAATTAGTCTTATCTACAGCAAAAGTTTATAATTGTCTCTAAATTATTTTTTTTCCTGTGCAATAAAATTATATCTTCTTTTGATCAGAGCTGCACCCAGAGTTTGGAGACAGCGCTAAACGTGACACCACAGAATAGTTGATCAACGTTACCAAGTGCTGCGTGCCACGTTTATGAATGCTGTAACCTCTCTGTAAACTTTTCTTACCATCAAACATCGTACATGCATTGTGAAAAATGTCTCAATCTTCTCCCGCATCCGCAGTCATATGTGCGCTGTGTTCTGTTCCCTCCAAAAAGATCCTCTTGTCTCAGTGTAAGAGCGATGACAAATGGGATGACTTTGGAGGGGTGCTTGGTTTCCCTGGTAACAATAATGAGGGCATTGCGTGGTAAATCCAATTTGCCATAGCACTCTGAGCCATCTGAAGTGCGCGTGTGACAAACAGTTTGTGTGTGCCAGTAACTCAACTAAATCAAGTTAGTGTCCCTAGACAGTGGTCAAGTATGAACTTGAGCAAGGGATTTTCTGGTTCAGATAAATGCTCTTTTTATTGAACAAAAAGTCTGTATAACTCACTATAGAAAAAAACAACGTTTTGCTCTTTAACTATCCCGCTGTGACTGCAGTTGGCATCTTTTACAGGATCCATATCTCCACATTTTTGCTATGCTTGCACTTGGCACCTATTATAGAGCTTCCCTGCTAAATCAATGGTAGAAAGAAAAACAATGGTGTCCGAGAGGACAGGTGAAAAAGGGAAAAAGAGACAGAAGTCTGGATGTCTTGTACTTGTACTGACCGTGCGGGACCCGGAGCCATGAACTCAAGACATTGTGCTAGTCTGACTATTCAAGTCTGACAATTCCTCCACATGAAGAGGGATGAATAACCTCTGTTGTGCGTCATACTGATATGACAAGCCAAAACATACAGTGTCTGAAAGCCACCGTTATGGCTAAGTGACAGATAGTACGACCGTACAGCTTGAGCCAATATGATAGCGATTCAATGTTACTCTCGAACAGTACGCAGAACTTTTGCAAATGCAACTTTAAAAAAAAATTTACCCGACAGTTTGGGAGTTGTCAAACGATGACAAAATATTGTATATGCCTAAACTTCAAAAAAAATAAATAAAAAGGTAAAGTGCTTTTATTGCCATTATATGATTTCACAAAAATTAACAGATCATATTGAGGGTCAGTCCTGAGCTGCTACGACTCTGCATGTCGCCACCATGGCCCAACCTGACCAGCCTGTCTGTGTCGGTTTCCTCCCAGTGCTTGAGTATGCAAACTCCACACACAAAGGCCCTGGTCCGTCCGGTATTTGAACCCAGGGCCATAAACTCCAAACCCCACACACCCACTCATTACATTGACTGCAGATTCTCCCATCATTATGGGGTTGATGGTTCTGTGGCTTATTAGAGCTTTGGTAAATTATTTCACTAGTCCTGATTTTGAAAAGTACAGCCTCTCTCTGGTAGTGGGCGGGACATATTGCTGGGTTGCAGGTTCTAGAATGTGATGTCACAGGACTAGGGTGACCAGATGAGTTGACCTGAAATTCAGGACAGGATCCCTCGACACGCACGCACGCACACACACACACATAGAAATATATACTGTAACACTGGACTGTATCATTTATCCACAATAATAATACTCAGACCTGCTAAAATAAACCACTCATGAAGACAGACCAATGCAGAGATAATAAGCTTTGTGAACATCCATCTTCATAATAATGAACGCTCAGTCTTACCTGTAGCAGACAGACTGTTTAGCTGAACTCTGATAAATGGATGTTTCTGCAGCTCTGTTACAGAGGTGATTCTTATACAGGCTAATGTCCGTAATGCAAAGTGTCTAGCAAAACACTTCCATGTTCTGGAGCTTGTGCTGTCATTGCAGCTTGTCAGGCACCATTCTGTCTGAAGTCCGCCTCATCTCAGGGCACAGAAGTTTGTTTGAATCCATATTTACCCCTTTGTTTTTATCGCATCTACAAGGCCAAAAGGCCGGGGCACACTAGCCTGGTGGGACCAGAATGATTCCCCTCTGTATTTGTTTATCCAGCGGGGGATCTGATTCAGTCTGGATTTTTCCAGGCTAGGGGCACACGCCAAAGCTGAATGTGGCGCTGCTCGCATTTACTCCCGCCTGCTAAAAATAACCAATGGCCGTGCGAATAAGGAGGGACTTGCTAAACAGCAACCGAAGAATGTGACGCGAAGAGCAGCCAATCAGTTCAGAACAGAAGACCATGCTGGAACCATGTAAACACAGCGTGGCGCGTGTTTACAGCGGAGAGAGGGACACAGATGAGCACAGGTCCGCGGCTCTGGTCTGCGCGCCGTGTCCTGGTACTCTACAGGAGTTCAACATATTTTTCGGGACAATTTGGGTCATATTCATATACGTATGGTCACCCTACACAGGACCCAGCGGGGGGCAGGAGCCAGTTTTTACTATTAACAGCATTACACTTTCACAAGTCGTATCTCAAAAGAAAATGTATGAATTACAAAAATGATCATTAATATCAGTCACTGGGTCCATGATCTCTCTGTACAAGACCAACAGTTTCCTCAAAAACGATTTTTTTTCCCCTCTGTATAATATTATAGGCCTTAAGAATGCTGTGACCCTGCAACCCAGCAATACGGCATTAGGAAGCCGGTGTTAATAGAAAATTAAAGCTTTGTAGTTAATAGTAGTTAAAGTGGATACCTACTGTGCGAATATCTTTTCATTGCTATGTAGTTGTAAGTCTGGACCCGCCGTCGGTGCATTGTGCTCAGAGATAATCCAGCTGAACTTGTCAGACTGCGGCTATACATCTCCTTTTGTGCCATCACCAAGTTCTGTTTTAGCCTCTCTTCTCTCCCTGTCGCTCCCTGCCGCTATTGTACGTCTTTGCCGCTTCCACAATCGGATCCTTTTCTCTTTGTCTGTGCTCCAGTGAGGTTAAGCCAGTGTGCAAAGGGCAGAGCGGGCATCAGACAATGGCCTTGATAGAAGCACAGTTCACCAGCTGTGCAGAGTGGCACCGGGAGGCAGCAGGCGTCACGCTGTGGTGATGAAGGTGGTGGTGATGGTCTCACGCTTGGAGCCACACCTGAGGCAGAGAGATAAGCACTCAAGCAAATGAATCAGCACTGTCCCGCTATCATGACCCCCAAATCAAATCAAGTCGATGTACTCAAGATGAATTCGGAAACGCACCTCAAACACGTACGGAAGACTGGAGACATAAACAAATATGAAGACAATCAAGTGCAAAGTTTTGAAGATGGTCGGCCTATGTTATTTGGCCTATTATTTTGTAATAGAGAAATAGTTTTGTCTACAACATGGTGTGAAAAAAGCTAAAGTAAAAATGACAGTTACTTGACGTAACTATAGTTCTGTGAGTATGGGCGTAGCCCTCTACGGGCTTCGCTATTGGTTATAACCCGAGGCATCGCCTCGCGCCTGAGAGATAAAAACATCTACCCGCTCCAATCATGTCAAGGTGATGGTATATCCATCTGGGGTATAAAAACCCCATCTGCCCACCGCTCATCTCCTTTGAACTCAGCCATAGAAGACAGGATGGGCCTGCTGGGCATGCAGGTAGAGGGCTACGCCCATACTCACAGAACTATAGTTACGTCAAGTAACTGTCATTTCTGTTTCGTATGGGCTACGCCCTCTACGGGCTTCGCTATTGGTTAAAACCCTGCGCGAAGACCGTAGGGAAGAATGTACTCCCAGCAGGCACAAATGACCACGATTGGAGCGCACCCAGGACAACGTCATGCAGTCAGTGTCACCAACCAGACGCACCCATGGGCAGTCAGAGCAGGGCCACGGGCTGCTCCACCAGAGCACCAAGGCACCTAGCACCATATACAGAAGGAAACATAGCGGCCGCCTCTCCCAAGAGCGCACATGCAACCAAAACAAAACACAGAGCACGCGTGTCGCCTCTCCCAAGAGCACACACGCACCCACAACCGAAAAGGAGGAGTGAAGGTGCATAGGCCGCCTCTCCCAAGAGCGCCCGCACCCCCACGCCCAGACAGGTCGCCTCTCCCAAGAGCACCTGCACTGGGCAGTCAAGATCAAATTAAACCCGCCCGCCGCTCAAAACCGAATGAGCGACAGACCCAGAAGCAACGTCCATCAAGTACGAGCGGGCGAAGGTCGACGAGGATGACCAGGAAGCCGCCAAGCACACATCCTCTATCGACACCCCTCTAAACAAAGCAGTAGAGGCAGCCACCCCTCGAGTAGAGTGGGCCCTGACGACCCTAGGAGCAGGAAGACCCCGAGCCTCGTATGCCATACGAATGGCATGACAGACCCAATGAGCCAGCCGTTGGGTAGAGAGTGGGGCACCTTTGCGCCCGGCCCCAAGCCCCACAAACAGTTGGTCCGACCGCCTGAACGTCGCTGTACGGTCCAGATAACAACGCAGGGCCCGAATCGGACACAGCAGGTTTCGCCTCTTATCCTCCACAGAAGCATGTGGTGGAGGAAAGAAGGGTCTAACTCTGATAACCCTAGACCTGAAAGAAGAAGTGACAATCTTGGGCTGAAAAGCCGGATTAGGCCACATCTCAAGCAGACCCCCATCCTCACCGAAGGACGTACAGGATGGATGCACAGACAGCGCAGTCAGGTCCCCCGCCCTCTTGGCAGAGACCAGAGCCAAAAGGAGCGCAGTCTTATATGACAGGCAACTAAGGTCTGACCTGTCCAGGGGCTCAAAAGGAGGGCCCGACAGACCCTCCAACACCACCTGAAGGTCCCACGAGGGCAAAGAGCACCGCACGGGCGGTCTCAGCCTCCGTGCTCCACGCAAAAAGCGTTTAACCAGGGGATGGTTCCTCGCCGTGAGATGGCCAAACCCCACGTGTCCGGTCGTAATGGCTGCCGCGAACACCCCCAGAGTGGCGGCAGCCCGCCCTCTATCTAGGAGGAACTGTAGGAACTCCAACACTCCCCCTATCGAGCAGGAAGTGGGATCAAGCACCCTTTCTGAACACCAGTCCTCGAAAAACCGCCAACGAGCACTGTACGCTCGCGTAGTGGATGGTGCACGGGCACCCTGAATAGTGGCCACCACTGGAGAGGGAAGGCCTAAACGCAACAACTTCCCCCTCTCAGCTTCCAAGCCAAAAGGCTGCGTCCCAACACCGGGCGGGAGTGCAGAGTCCCCCCTGCTTGGACCAACGTGTCCGACCGGTCCGGCAGGGGCCAGGGGCCCTCCACCACCATCCCCACCAGGTCCGGGTACCACCTGGCGTTCGGACTGTCTGGGGCCACTATCAGAATCACCAACCCCTCCGTCCTCACCCTGTGCAGCAGAGGAGGCATGAGGTGAACTGGCGGAAATGCATACAGGAGACCCTGAGGCCACGGCCGCTGGGCCAAGGCGTCCACCCCGAGCGGAGGGGCGTCTGCCCACCTGAGCGAGAACCAAAGTGGGCACTGTGCGTTTTCTGCACTGGCGAAAAGGTCGGCCACTGGATCCCCGAACCGGCGCCAAACCTCCATTGCGACCCATGGGGCTAGGCTCCACTCGTCGCGGAGTGGGCCTCCCCTGGACATAACGTCCGCGCCCACGTTGAGCAGGCCGGGAATGAGACGGGCTCTCAGGGAGGACAGGTGGGAGCCCGCCCACAAGAGAATTTCCGTCGCTTTCCTGTGCAGAGTGGGAGACCTGGTCCCCCCCTGCCTGTTTAAGTAGGCCACCATGACATGGTGACCCGCCAGCTGACTTGAGAAGTGCAGACCCAGATGAACCACAGGGTGAGCGGCTGCCATCATGCCCAATAGGGAACGAATGGACTGGGACGGCACCTGCGGCTTGTCCAGTACCATTCTCCCCAGCGTCAGCAGCGCCTCTATCCTCTCGGCCGAGAGGGAGGCGCGCATGTCCCCAGAGTCTAGCTGCAGCCCCAGATACGTTACACGCTGAATGGGGTACAACGCGCTTTTCTCCAAGTTGACCACAAATCCCAATCGGGAGATGTGTTCCAACAGGGCCGTCGTGTGAGCCTGCGCCTCCTGCCGAGACGAGGCCAGGATGAGCCAGTCGTCGATGTAAGTCAGAACTCGGATGCCACGACGACGAAGCGGCTCCAGCGCCGCCTCCACGCACTTGGAGAACGTGCGCGGGGCCAGCGAATAACCGAAGGGGAGGCGGTGATATTCGTAGCACTTCTCCCCCACTGCAAAGCGCAGAAACTTCCTGTGTTCCGACACAATAGGAACGTGGAAGTATGCATCTGTGAGATCCACGGACGTCATCCAGTCTCCTGGTCTGACGCACTCCAAAAGCTGCCTGACCGTCAGCATGCGAAAAAGCCTTTCCGCGATGCAGTGGTTCAGGACGCGCAGGTCCAAAATTGGACGTACACCCCCGCTTTTCTTGGGGACTAGGAAATATGGGGAGTACAGCCCTTTTTCCACCGCGTCCGAAGCCACCTCTGCCACAGCCCCGCGCCGCAGCAGAGAGGCTACTTCCTCCTGGATGACCGCGGCCTCCGCCTGACCTCGGAGCCTCGTCCTGAGGATCCCGCTGAAAGGCGGCGGTCTCCGAGCGAACTGCAACGCGTATCCCCTGCGGAGCGTCCTGTCTAACCAGTGAGAAGAAAGAAGCCCCAGGCTCTTCCACTCCTGATAAAATTCTGTCACGGGCCTCACCGGTAGAAACGGCGAAGGCCCGCCCACCTCCACCCCGGCCTGCGGGGTAGGACGTGGGGGGCCCTGATGAAAAGGGCTGCGGGGATTCCCCACCCTCGGACAGCGGCGCCGCCGCGGCCGAGGACGGCGCGCCGTCAAGAGAGGACTTACGCTTCTTAGACTGAACAGTCTCACTCCCCTGCACGCTCCAAGGGCTGCCCCGCCTCCTGCCAAGCGGAGGTTTAGAGGCAGCCCCAGCCCGCGGAGTGACATGATCCGAGTCCGCACTGCCGCTCCGCGGATGGGTCAAAGGTACCGGCCGCCGTGACGTATCCCCCGTACGTTCCGGTAGGAGAATACGAAGCCGTGGCGTGCTGCGGAAAGCAGCGGGAGGAGTAGAAGACTCATGAACGGCAGACGCTCTCAGCGCGTCTCCGCTGCAAATAAGAGACGAAGCATGCTCTTTTACAATGTAACGGGCCGAAGCACGGCCTTTATTGTAAACAAAATGCCCCCGTTTCCCCCCTCTGGTGTCAGCGCCCGGACGTCGATGCGCTGGTCCAGATCCACGGTCCCTCCGCTGGTCCCGTCTCGGAGAACGCGCTGGATCCGTCTGGGATGAACCCGGAGTGTCGCGTCTCCGCGGAGGAGATGGGGGATGAAAACGGCGCTCGCGCCGCTGAGCCCCTCCCCGCCGTTCAGAGCGCTGACGGTCCCACTGGGGACGGAGATGCGGTCCCAGCTGCTGGGAGGCTTTGGAGGCAGCATCGAGGCGCTCGACCATTGCCTGGATGTCAGGGCCAAACAATGATGATGTGGAAACCGGGAGATCGAGTAGTTGACGCTTCTCCTGTTCCTTCAACGAGGAAAGCCCCAGCCACAAATGGCGAGATCCCACCTGAGCCGCCGCCATTGAACGGCCACCGTCAATGGCGAAAGCCTGGGACATACGGAGAAAAGAAGCCACCGTAGTCTGGACCTCCTCGAGCTCCTCCAGGGCCAGCTCGGAGCGTCCGTGGATGAGCTTATCCAGCGAGCCCGCCAGAAAAGCCATGTTGCTAGCTAACGCCACTACCTGAGCGGCGTTAGCATAGCAGCGATCTAAAACGGCCATCGTCAGCTTATCCTTGTCAGAGGGAAGCAACGTTTTATCGCCTGGCCAAGGGGATGAGGACGGAAGGAGGGACATCCTGACTCCGTCCTCAATCGGCGGAACCCCGGACCGCCACGTCCAGTCCTGCACCGTGGAATACGGCCCGTACCCCAGTGCAGGATGTTTTGCCGCGAGAGGATGAGCCCATTCACGCTGAGCAAAGTGCATGATCGGTGTCATAGCCGGGCACATCACGACAGGGCGCGGCTTTCGGCGGGAACGGCTAGCTAAGCCTTCGGTGAAGTCCTCCACCGGAGCAGCAGGTTGAGACGGAGGCAGAGGAATCTCCATTCGGTCTGCGGCAGACGCAAACAACGCGGGGAGATAGTCGAGAGGATAACGATCCCCCTGTAACCCGGACGGCGTCTCGGAGAAGATGGAGGCAGCGTCTTCGTCGTAGCAGCGACGATCATCCTCCTCATCATATTCACTCCATTCCTTCCTCCTGGGGCTTGCTGAAGGGGCTGGGTCCTGAATCAGGGGCACAGCGTCCTGAGCTGGCCGTACTGGTGAATCCGGACCCATAAAACCCCGGCGACGCTCGCGCTCTTCCCGGGAGAGCGCTAAGCACGCCTGGCAGTCAGCATCACCCGCTGCATGGTGCCAACCGAGGCAGCGGAAGCACAGCTCGTGCTGATCCTCAGGGAGGAGAATGGAGGGACATTTGCCGCATCTGCGGAGCTCGACACCGGCAGGTGAAGTCATCTTCGAGCAGAGAAGCGGCAAGAAGATCCTGAAGGTAAGTTAGAAGTATCGTTCTGAGAAGAACGTGCTCGTAGAAGTGAGTTCTGAAAAGAACTTGCTCTCTCAAACGCTGAGTTAAAAAAGGGGATGAGCGGTGGGCAGATGGGGTTTTTATACCCCAGATGGATATACCATCACCTTGACATGATTGGAGCGGGTAGATGTTTTTATCTCTCAGGCGCGAGGCGATGCCTCGGGTTATAACCAATAGCGAAGCCCGTAGAGGGCGTAGCCCATACGAAACAGAACTGCTGACTTGCTATTTGCTAATATTGAAATCCTGCGAAATGGAATCTTCATTATTGCAAGACCAAAGCCAGGACTAATGGACAAAGCTTTAACGTGTCATGATGATGAAAATCCATGCATTATAATAGAGGATTTGTTTCTTTAATGAAGAGTTGTGGCTGGATATGGTACTTTTGGATCATTCTCAAATGGAAATGCACCACCAACAACAAAAATCAACATATAATACGCTTTACATTGCACTATTCATTCACTCCATACCTGGTGGTGGTAAGCTACTATTGTAGCCACAGCTGCCCTGGGGTAGACTGACAGAAGCGAGGCAACCAGTCTGCCAACCACTCACTCACTCACTACATTCGCTAGGCTTCCTGGTGTTCCCAAACGGTCTCCCATCCAAGTACCGACCAGGCCCTTCCCTGCTTAGCTTCCAAGGTCTGACGGGATTGGGCAGAGCAAAGGCGGTATGGCCACATATCACAACTGATTTTTCCAACCATTACTTTATCATCTTGTTTAAGTAACCAACATAACATGATTTAGGTGAGGCAATATAAGGTAAGGTTAGTTTAAGTATATCTATAGAAGTATGTAAGAAGAAGCAAAGCTAGATCATCATTCATTCTCATAGTCCTCTTGTGCTGAGCGTTTTTGACCGATCAGATAAAGATCTGACAGGGTGTGGCTGTTCGGAGGCAAAAACCCTGAAAACCACAGTTTCCTCTCCCACACTCTTCCCTTCCCTCATCTGAAAATTTAGAACAAGCACCTGCTAGATTAAAAAGAGGAAGTTACACATTTATGGGAAATTGTAATAGCAGTTCTTAAGGTTAAAGGTTAACTTGACTATCAAGTCTCTCTTATACAGCTAAAGCCGGGATGCTGTTTTGAGGAAGGAAGGGTAAAAAGTTTGTTTCTCAAAAGCTGGGTGTGGACCTGGAGGAAGCTTGGCCAACAGTGTGTAACAGCATTACTTCACAGTGCATAGTATTTTTCTCACAGCACATCTTGTACAGCCCCAGGGTTTAGGGAAGTGACCGTGAGTTTGTGGTTTTCACTCTCTGCCTCAGTGTGGCCTAAAAGCAGGACCAACAACTGGAAACTGTGGTGACAGCTCCACATTGTGCACGAGGGCATCCTAATCAGCCTCTTGAGCACGAACGTGAACTGTACTTCTGTTTGGCTTTGCACCAATCCACAGTGAAGACATCTGCCATGACACATCTGCCCCTCAGCCTGCAGTGGGGACTGGACTAGTTACACTCACCATGCATGACCTACTTAGATTTTAGCTTTGTCACTGGGCCATTTCTTTCAAACACTAACCATTACGTGCATGTGTAGACACTATCCTTGAACGCAATATGTCTAGAGACTCAAGTATAGAACAAAAGCCTCTCATCTCAGGAAACGCGTAACAGGTGGATCATTTGAATTACAATACAAGTACAATTATCCTTAAGAACAAAGATTAGCAAAACTCCTGCATGGCACTTCTTTCCGGTTCATCAGCATTCGAATGTTGGCTCTATTCAGTTCAGCCGAGACGAGGGTTTAGCTCAGGCCACTCTCCATCTCACAACAGCAGCACACACACTTTTTTCTTTTCTCTGCAGAGGAACAAACTCCCCATAGAGTCACATCCTGACTGCTGTGAATGCCCTGGGAGCTGCACTATGGAGAGGCACAAAGCGGCTGGCAGCTCGGCCCGGGACAGGAGCACGCGGACCATGGGCTCGTGTTGACGTCCACTCACACGGCCCGAATCATTCAATAGATTTTAGACACAGTTTGGTAGAACACAGAGGCTGATGCATTAATTGAACTACATTTGAGTAAATATGTTCATTTTATGTTTTAGCTGCTTTCTGATCATTTCTTTTCTATTGGCAAAGATTCTATACTGAGGAGGATTGTACAATAACGGATTTAGTATAGAAATGAAAAGCTCAGAAATAATACGAAACTTTCATAGTGACATTGTAAACCCACCCTAGGGGTAGGGTGGGTTTACAATGTCACTATGAAAGTTTGGGTAACCCTACCGGAGAAATTCACTTGTTACATTCGGCATTCAATAAGATCACTCAGGGTGTGCAAAATAGACAGGAAATGTGCAAACAATTAAATAGTAAAAAAGAGGTACAATAAGTACAATAAGTAAAAGCAGAAATCTTAAGGGGCGGAATTATAACAATAAGGAAATAAGAATAAATAAACATAGAATAAAAATAAAAATGAGAACAAAAAGTTGAATATCGAGGTGCAAAGTTTACAGTCCTAGTGCAGGTTGTCAATAAGTGACGCTGGTACAGAGATTATTGCACGTAGTTTTGCAAGGTGAGTTATTGCACATGTTACTTTAGAGTCTTGTTGTACAGTCTGACGCTCCTTCTTGCACTGAGGATGTCTCAGTCTCCCACTGAAAGAGCTGCTCAGCTCCTCTACAGTCCCGTGCAGTGGGTGGGAGGTGTTGTCCATGATGGAGGTGAGCTTGGCTAATACCCTCCTGTCCCTCACCTCCTCCACAGAGTCCAGGGGGCAGCCCAGGACGGAGCTGGCCCTCCTGACCAGCTTGTTCAGTCTGTTCTTGTCCCGCTCTGTGCTGCCCGGGGCTCAGCACACGGCAGCGTAGTGGATAGCAGAGGCTACCACAGAGTCATAAAAAGTCCTGAGCAGAGGCCTGCTCACTCCGAAGGACGTCAGTCTCCTCAGAAGGTGGAGGCGACTTTGGTCCTTCTTGTACAGGGCATTGGTGTTGTGGGACCAGTCCAGTTTATTGTTGAGGTGAACACCCAGGTAGTTGAAACTGTCCACCTCCTCAATGTCCGGCAGAGTCGTGGGAGAACCTCTGCAGATGACAGCTGTCCGTGTTGTATGTGAAGTCCGATGTGTAGATGGTGAAGAGAAACGGGGAGAGGATGGTGCCCTGAGGGGCACCGGTGCTGCAGACGACCACCTCAGACTCACAGCTGCGCAGCAGGCCATGCAGTGAGATGCTCATCCACTCCCGCGTCCTCCAGCTTCCCCCGCAGCAGCGCCACAGCAGTTACTATGAGAACTTGTGCCAGTGCAAGAATATCTTTCCTCATAATAAACACCCATTTCAGCTTTCCAGTCATCAACTACAGAGGTACAATTCGTTTGAGACAAAAGTTTACAGAAGACTGTAATAAAAGAAATTTAATTTAACTCCAGTCCTTTACAAACATTAATAATGCATATCTCTCATCAGTGGTTGCAGCCGATCAGTCAAAGAAGGCTCAAAGTTTATTTATAAACCATGATACAGAAAGGTACTAGCTCTATATAGGTCTATAAATACATTTGAACATCCTCATAATAGAGATGGTGGTACGTACTTGCTGAATCCGCTGTTACTTTGCGTTTTATTACAACCAGTAAAGCAAATCTCCACACAGCTCAGAAACCGCATCAGTTAACATTTTTCACACCTCACTAAAACCTTTTAACCGTACAATGTATCACTTGAAACGGCAGGTTCCTGCGACACATAAATTAGTGTCCTGCTTAATGGCGGCAGTAAAGATTTTACCACCATTAAAAACATTATGAGGAAAAACTGGATATGGAATTTTATGAACTGCATACCAAAGAGACAATGAAGTACTATGATTATTTTATTACAGCCAATAATGTTTAAGTGGATAGCCAATAATGTTAGGTAGTTAAGATTAAACGGTTAGTTGCTGCTCCATCTATATTGTAGCTCTCACAATACCCTCACCACCAGATTGTTCCAGATTTTTCATGTAAATTAATTGTATGCAAGTTTTGGATGTGTACACATAGCTTTGTCAGACGGCAAAGGGAAGCAGTGTAGACCATTATAGAAATGTTGCACTGATTTAGACTCAGATGCCAACACGCATCAGGAGCCTTCATGTCCATAGTCAACACCAGAATACTTACCCCTGAGCACATTATCTCTACTAAAGCAAATTCGAGTGGTCTTTGTGTGCCATTTGCTTCTGGTTTGTTGAACGTTTATGCACAGAGACCACGTGGGAACAAAAATAAGGTCTTCACTTGCCCTACGCCTAAACTGTATCAGTGCTTGAGCAGAGATGAGCGGCACGTGTCTGTCTTCACACATGCCCAGCTGATTTGGCCCTCCCTCTCTACGTTTCATGTTTTTTTTTTCTCTGTGTGCACTAGTGGCCCACGCAGCTGCCATGGCAGACTTGATTGTGTGAAATTACAGAGGAAAGGCCACGGAGAATCACGTGTGAGCAGCAAAAACAGTTTAATCAAACGTTAAGAGAGATTTTGAGATGGATCGGCTGCAAAACAACACATGTAGATGGAATAATTTCAGCGCGAATAATAAAATAAGCTTTGCTTGTTTTCATCTGAAGCTGGACACAGTGCAGAGGAGTGTTGCCAAGGAGTGGGAAGATACTGGGCATTATAAACACGAGCCATAGTTCACAAGGTCTCACCTTAAAAATTAGTTCAACAAGTACAATCTTTCAAGGTTACTGCTACTGTATTAACAATAGAATGTATTTGGAAAGTAACGAATGATAAAATGTGTGGTTAAGCTGTAATTCTCTTAAGTCTGATAAGCTTTTTAAACAATACAATCTCCTTTGTATGAATAATATATCAATTAAAGACTCAAATTATTCCCAAATTACTTTAGGTCTAAACACTATTCTCAATTAAAGCAGGTAGTTATACATTTCCAATGTAAATTCAAAGGTCTGTCAATTGCTGGGTTGCAGGTGACATCACAGCATTCTAAAGGCCATTACTATTATATGGAGAAAAAATTATTTTGTTTTTAGTAAATGTGGTCTTGTACAGAGAGATCATGGACCCAGTGACTGATATTAATGATATTTTTTGTAATTCATACATTTTCTTTTGAGCTACGGCTCGTGAAAGTGTAACGTTGTTAATAGGAAAAACTGGGTCCTGCCCCCCGCTGGGTCCGGTGACGACATCACATTCTAGAACCGGCAACCCACCAAAATTTACCGAAATATCAGCATCAAAGAACAATCTAGTGCGCCTAGTAGGCTACCTCACTAACATTTAGAGATCCACTGGGTTAAGAATATGACGGTATAACTCAATACAGCCTCTTGTGTCGGCATAAATACACAGAAAGGAAGCAATAAAGTAAATGTGAAGATCGAGGCCAAGGGTGAAGGGCAAAAGACAAATGAGTGTCCAGGACGGGGGTCAGCGCGACACAGCGGGACAATCGGCTAAAGTGGTGCGTATTAATCATCACCTGCAGATGGGAGGCGTGCTTTAATACCCATGTGCTTTTAAGCCACGCACCAAACCAAATATTAGACCCCCCCCCCCCCCCCCCCCCCCCCCCCCCCCCCCCGACACGCAGCTCCCTAGACAATATATCAGACGCAAGAAGCTACTTCATTATGAGTCAGGTGAAAAATGGTGGACACTGATGATTTAAGAAACAGCAGATGGAATCCATCTCTGTTAGTGCAGCTGTAGGGACAAAACCTCATTTGTGCAGGAGCATCTAGAGGTTAACATTATGAAGAATCATGTGCTTGTGCATAATAAGATAACCGAATATTGTACTTTTAATATACTGCTGCTGCATTCTTGATAAAACAAAGAATAAGTTAAAAACTATATTTTCCACTATTTTCCAACGTGCAAAAATAGAAATTCAGATGAAAGTAAGAAGGCTGCTTGTCATTTTTGTGTAAAGTTCGTCAGAATAACAAAGTGTTGAGGCCCCCTAGTGGTAAATGCAGACCCTTGCAGTTTATGTAAGTCCATAGTGGACTAAACCTTGGTGAAAATGAAGTAAACTTTCTTCAAAAGTGATATGGAGCAAAATATGTATGAATCATTTGCTTGATCTGCCTGTCAGTCATCCATTCCAGATTAGCGAGCTAAAAGATACAACTGTAAGGCTCTTGAGTCTTGTACAATCAGCGCAACTCATGAAGCACATTTTAATGGAAAGGAAAACATGATCATAAAGGATCTAGCATAATGATGGCCCTGTAAGCCCTGTCATAGTCAGATGTAAGAAAAAGGTTTCTCAGTTATAAAGCGTTGTCTTTTATTGTCTGTTTATTGCAACTTCAATTATGATCAAAACAAACTTGAAGTGTAAGCATATGTACGTACGCACGCATCTATTAAGACTAAACATCACATTTTACTGGGGTTTAATGTATGAAAGTCTTAAGAATGATTAAGTCTTTAAAGCCACCAATGATCTGACCCATGACCAACAAAATACAACCGTTACTCTAAAATCCTGTGTAAGAATACTTTATCCCAGTATAACTTCATTATATTTCAGCTCGAGTCATCAACTACAAATGCAACATTTTATTAAGCAGCTACTGTACATCTCCTTAGAAATAAAGGTTTCCCAAAGATCGCAGTAAAAGCAACTTGTTTGTGTGTATTTAACATGACCTCTACAAACATCACCCTCCCATGTCTCGTTGTTTACTGGCGCTTCTGTCGCAAAAACAAAATTAATAATGCAGTTTTCTTATCACTGGTTGCATCCGATCGGTCTCGAGCCAAAGAAAGCTCAAATTGGCAACACTACGGAGCAATCCACTCTCCCCACAATCTGATCCTATACGCAGCCGACACAGATGCCGTGTTCATTAAACATTTGCGCATTAAGTCTGAGCTCGCCACCAATGAATGAAAAGTGAATTAGGCCGGCTTGAATGAGTGCTGAACAGACAATAGATGGGCGAGCCTGTAATGTTTTAATGTTCAATCTTTGCAATGAAGAATGAAGAAATAAGCTGTAAAGGTTGGTGAGGATGATAAATGTTCAGACACTGTTTGCAAATAATTGTAACATTATCATTATACGTTGAAATACTGTTGAGGTTTGTCCTTGTTGGTTAAAGGTGAGTCCTGAAGTGACACAAATTGAGAAGCACTAGTCTAATGGTAAATAAATATAGCTTAATGTATTTGAACACCGAGCATTTCACACACAAAAAACACCTGTAAACACTAAATGAGGCCGTGTGTCCATGTCTTTTGTCTACTCACGGTTGAATTCCCGGTGGCAGACATGTTGCCTCCAAGGTCTCCTCCGAATCCACTTCAGGCGTCGATGGAAGTCCATGATGCCAAGCAGGTGCCTCTATGTAATGGCCCGTCCCCTGTCACTGAGCAGCTCCCATGTCCCACTGTGCTGTCCATCCCAGAGACGCACACTGCTGACGGGACATAAGCAATACCAGATCACCAAATCAAGTTATGGCTCAGTGAGTGAAGTCCGCAAGAGACCGGTTGTAGATGTAGCAGTCGTCATAGTCTCAATTTCCCCGTTTGCAGGTGGATGTTTTATGCATGAGACAGTGGAACCCAACTCCCCTTTGCGCCGGGGAGGGACAGGCCTGGTCTACACCTCTCTCTTCGGGACAGGAGAAGCAGGTAGGTGAAACGTGACCCGCTGTAGGAGTGAGACCAATGGGGGACCTGAGGAGGAGAGACAAGAGATGTGGCCCAGCTACCCAAGGAGGCACTCAGATCAGTCACATGATGCAAAGGGCTTCAGAGTTCACATAAACGTGGGTGCTTATTTAGCAGACTCAAATTCAAAAGGAATATGCTGTGGGGGTTTATTTAACAAAATATACATTTAAATTATTGGATATTGTTCATGATTAGAATCTCAGCGATTACTGCTTCATACAAAAATGACAAATGTCAGGCGCTGAGGAGGGAAGAGACTAAAACAAGTTGGCCCAATATGTTTTTATAAGCCTTATGGGGGTCAACAGCATAGTCCAGATCTGCATAGTCTCAGGTTGTTTCTCAGTTACCTCACCTAGTAACACAAAACCAGGCTGAAATATAGTCAGGTAACTAACTACAATATGTGAGAAAAGAGGATCAACGCACAACAAAAGTTGTGTCAGAGGTGCAGATGTTGAGGAAAATCTTCAAAAAGTGCACTGTGGTTTAGAATGATCTGAAGTAGGCTCTACCGAAACGTTATCTTTGATAAATAAATATAACCTTTGGACATCGGCTACTTGAGTGGGGTGCTAGTCGGAATGAACCGTTGCCTCAACGCCCCACACCCATTGGTCTGAATGTCCCGGTCGAGTGGTCTCAATGTCCCGATCATGGTCGCGATCCCCTGAGACCAGCTGGTGACACAGTATGACAGATGTGGCATTGCGACTTGAGGTGACTTGCCGGCTAAAGAAAGACTTGACTTGACTTGTCAAAAGCTATGACTCGACTTGACCCCATGACCAATCGACTTGGACTTGCTTGGGACTTGCATTTAGTGACTTACTCCCACCTCTGGAACACAAACAAAAAAAGATCTTCTATAGCTTGTTTTAATTCGTTGGCATGCGTGTCCGACGTCTGTGAACGTGGAGTGAATGAAGTACAAAACTCTACACTGTGTGAAGCTGTTTGGGTGACTTGTGTCATGTGAAAAGCACTATAGCCAATATATAAGCTTTTATTCCAATAATTAAAACAAAAGTCCCATGTGTTTGCCTGCAGTGTTTATTAAAATATAGCCCAACACAAAATCTGCATGACACTTGCAGCACAGTAAATGTGCCTGACAACATCACAGCCACTGAAAAACAGTTCATTCAAGGCAATGGCCTCAGCGACAAGTGCTGCTTTTGGCTGGTGCTGAAAACAAGTACAGACTGGAGCAAATATTTAATTTATACCTATTGTGTATAACTATTCACAGAAAACTTACATTTACCATTGTGTACAACAACATATTTCGAGTATGGTTTGATATAAAAATATACAAAACTTTTAATCAAAGGCACTAGGACACACACAACAGTGATAGTGAGTGTACTACACATCAATAGCAGTAAACTTTGTTGAAACAAACAGCTTTATCGGATATTACTATACTAGTGAGGTGATGATCTTCCGATGCTACAAGTTCACACTCTGACCAGACTGTGTCAAAGCTTTGGCTATAAAGTTACATGTATATTATACACGCGTCTTAACATTTATATTTAAAGTCTATTCATTACTGATACAACACATTTGAGACAATTGTGCTTAAATAACTATTATCAATATTTTATCACATGTCATGTGCCAGATCCTGAGATAAAATAAAAGTTTGACACATTCTGTAAGAGATTAAAGTCAAAAGAAATAACGCATAAAATAAAAATAAATAAATACAAACATTATTCATTTGTTAAAGAAATATAAAATCACACTGGCACACATGTTTCAAAGTTTAGCCACCACTAGGTGGCGCCATAAAATAAGGACGCTTTGGAAAGATGCTCTAGAAAGCTCAAAGCATTGGACTCATTACATTCAAAAGCATTTCAATGAAATAAACGTCATACACACCCGTGTGGAGTCTGAAAATACTACAAGACTGAGGAAATGCATGATGAGTAAAAGGTCTGTTCAAGTCTCGGGTTTTAACGGCAAGTACCACACGTCCTACACGACGTGCCTCAACCACAACACAGTGTTTAATATTCACATATTCACCGGTAACTGCACACAGACATAAGGCATGTACACAAACCTCTACTGCAGGACGTATGCCTCACATGTCTGCACAGTCGATATGAAATGTATTGGCACTTAAATCACAACTATGTGAATGTGCAGTGCTTCTTTGGAGTCCTACTGCATTATTCCTGTGTCTCATTCAAGAAAAAAGGAGAGAAAGATCGAACCACTTGATGAAGCAAATCACGAATTTTCTCAAAGTATTTAACTTTCACATTAAAAACCTAGGATTTTCGATGCATGGCTTCCTCTATCTGCGCTTCCAATCAATTAGGTGGGTGCTTTGTCTCCATTTCACTCTATTTTTTCGAGATCTATATTGTCCAAGTCAATATCAGGAGAGGCCACACAACAGAAGGACAGCTTCTGGGTGTACAGAGAAAGCTTATCTGCGGGAAACAGGAAAAAGACATAAAAACATTACAATTCAGGCACATTATTGGCTCAATATCCCTGGGCTTTATCCAACTCCAAGGATAACCTCCATTATTAATTTGGTGTAAGACGGGAGGAGAACAGTCTTATCACTACAGCAGCGCCCATCTGTTAACCTTTTGATACATTAAAAAGGGACAGACAGACAATCATTTAAGGGGAAAACAACAGCCAACAATTGGCAACAGTAATTATTTTGTGACAGGAATGCTTTTTAGAGGCTGTCAAAATTGTGACAGTCATTGTTTAAGAGAGCGGAGTTTAAAATAACCCAAGGTACCCCTTAATGACATCACTACAGTCATATGATATAAAAATGCACTGTTCACTGTGCCGCTTTTGCATTTGCATTGAATGAGTGGAGAATGTGTTGATCTCCAAAGCCGTGACGAACAGTGCTATACCACCAGGAGAAAAAAGGGCCATATACAGTAGAAACAAACTGAACTTTAAACTCTTAATCCATATTAAAACTAGGGCTGTCAACAACCAAGATTTCTTGGTCGACCAAAAACATTCTCTGACCAACGAGTTTTAGTCGACTAAAAGGGGGCGTGGCATGGTGCTGACAAAACTTTTCTGACCCAAACTCATACTTACATCCCAAACTGCATTGCAATGCTCGCGCTGTAACTCTCACCTTTAATCTCAGACTCCAGCTCCCTGCCTCACTCCTGCATCTGCTGCTGTACATACATCCATATAATCCAAATAAAGCGGTAGTTATCATCATCCCTGTTCTCAAATGTCCTCTGGGTAACACTTCCGTGTGACACTTGTCTCTGCTTGGCCGTAATGTAAACACGAGCCATGTGCTTTAGTGTGAAATGCGCCGCCCGCGTAGTTCCGTGTGACTCAGGTCGTTTAATTTCTTCGACTTTTGCGCTGCACGGTGTAGTGATGAATCGGTTCACGTTACGCGGAGCTCCTCGTCTTATTGATCTCGGAAAAAGCCAGAATGAAGCGGAGAAAAACACAGCAGGTCCATGAGCTGCGGAGCCTCACGTTACACTTTCGTTTCGGTCTCCCATGTGCTTTAGTAGAGCCGCTGACCGAGGACAGGCGTCAGACTCGCATATAGGCTATTTCACTGTAGAACCAGGGTATTTGTGGTATAAACAACTGTAGAAGTCTGGCAACATCTCGCCAAGACACAGAGCCCCTGACCTCAGCTGCTTATGCGCACGCAGGAGAGGTGCTCTTCATCCTCATTTCTCTCAACGTTTTTTATTTTTTTAAGCAAAAGCATTTAACACAAACAATTCAAACGTCACTGTCTGTAAAACTTTGATATGTCTGTTTTTATAATTAAATATTAGCCCAAAGTAAAAGATAGACCTGCCACAGGCCTCTGGTGTTATGTAAATAGCAATCGTTGCAAAAGTGCGTGCATTTAGTCGATCAATGAAAATCTTGGTCGACCACGACGGCATCGACCAATTAGTCGACTAAACTACCAAAGTTGGCCGCCCTAATTAAAATATGTAAGAAAAAAATACTCATACGGTACTTTATGGGACTTTAGTTTAAGCAGTATGATCGAGAGAAAGCTCTTACTTAGGGTCTTGGCGAGGAATGCTGGCCTGGAGCTGGGCGGCAGGTGGACAAATATGAAGTAGACCGGGGCACCAGACAGGGCCACAGCTATTCCAACCATAGAGTTGATGGTGTCACTGTAAAGAGGCATTGCCACCAGGAATATACTGCACACACAGTACACCACTGGGAAGAATAGGGACAGCTGGAAAACAAGACAATAAAACCCTCTCCTTTACCTCAAAGTAACATTCAACTAAATCAAATCAGTGTAAACAGTATTACAGTGGTGATTTCATTATGCTCCATTTGCTTTGGCCGTGTGGAGTCATGCAATTATCAGTTATGAGAATCAAATGTACAGCAGTATTCAATAAACTGACGCAAGCTCCCGACAATCATTCACACAACAGGTGGCAACGAAATATAGTCTGTAGTTGAAATGCAATATAAATTATACTGCATATACATTGGTAAAAAAACTAAAAAAATAATATTGTACTACAATATTATGACCATAATCACAAGAGTTGCCAGGTTTCGGTGTCTATATCTGACCGAAAAGTATCTGAAAACCTGCTCCAAATGACTGTAAATTACAATGCCCTTTACAAGTTTTGTTGTCACAGTGCTGAAAGGAACGCTCCTTTTTTAATAAGAACACATTTTTTTCATCTTGTGGCCACTCTTAAAAAGCAGCCTAATGATACTGTAAACTCTGATAACTTGTAGCATCTTGCATCAACATTACATAAGATGTTGATTTGATACTGTACCTTGACAGGCCGGTGGAGATCAGGCTGTTTGAAACGTAGGTAGATAAGACTGGCTATGGACATGCCAATGAACAGCCAGTAGTTAAAGCTAAAATAGTTGATTAATTGAAAAACGTCAGGCACAGACAGGTATATCAGAGACATGGCGCCCTGAGGAAAAACAAGAAAAATGTCAGACAAACGCCATCAAATTTCTATCTGAGAAAAGTCAAAGATACGAACATTACAAAGTAAGGCAGGGATCGGAGTGAAACACTTTACATGAATCATACACAGAGCGTTTGGGAGGTGACCTTCTCTGGAGCCCACAAAGAACAATCTACAGGAGGAAAAAGCACGTAATCGGTATGGAGGATGTGGTTGTTTTGGTTGTGACATTGGTATTTAATAATGAAAACATTAGTTTGATGCGTTTACTGACCTGGAGGCTGCTATGATGGAGGAGTTGAGGCTACCATAGCAGGAAATGGCCACAGACAGAGGAATGAGCCAGCGCGCCCAGCCCAGAACTTCATCGGCAAATGTCTAAAAAAAAAAAAGCATCAGATTCATTTAGATAAATACTGATCATGAGAAACAATTTATGTTTCAAGCTTTTATTTAAATACTAAATATTAACAATGTACAACTTAATAGATGAATTGTTGGTGAAGCTGTGACTCTTGACTAACAATACCAGTTCGGCTTCCTGTGTGGTGGAAGCTTTTGTTAGAAATATGACACTCGACAACCATTTAAAAAATGACACAGCTCCAAGAAAAGTGTTCAGTAAAGCCCGTTCCTGTGGTATTATTTTGACTCCTGCAGCCAGTGAAATGCAGCAGGGATCACTGGAGCCGAGTCAAAACCAGAGCAGAGCAAGACAGATGGGCCCTGAAGAGACTGAGCAGATGCACTCGGTGTGGGGAGAACTTGTAAAAGGACAAAGTAACCAGGCACTAACAAGGCATTAGCTTGTAAACAGAACATTATCCCCAGTCAGTAGTCGCGCTCACCATAGCCACAGCATCACTGCTGAGAACACTGTCTGCATCCAGTACGACGTAGTACGCGATGTTGGTCAAGATGTAAATCACTGTAACTATGGGCATGGAGATCGCAATCGATAAAGGAAGATTTCTGCAAGACATAATATATAAAACAAAAAATATATACAAATGTATAATACAGAAAATGTTGCTTACATTTACACAAACATCGGGGAAAAAATACTTCAGTTATATAAATTACATACAAAATGTACTATTATATTTGTGTGATACTGAATGAGGAATACTCGCTTACTGCACGTCACAGAATTAAAATAAACACATTTCTCTTGCGTAATATGTGTGTACATTTATGCGTTAAATCACAAACCTCTCTGGGTCTTTGATCTCCTCTGTGATAAAGTTGAGCGTGTCCCAGCCTGAGTAAGAGTATAAAGCAGAGTACAGAGCTAGGGCCATGTCACCAGGATTCAGTTTGGAGCCTTTGAAAGAGTCTTCAAAGTTCTGGTCAAAACCTACAAATGAAAGACCAGCTGTATTAGAAAAATGACAATGGGTCTTTTCACAACTAAAAGTTGGATTAAATGTATAGAAACCACAAAACATTTAGCTGCAACTTCAGAACAAATTTTACATGCACTACGCTTAAAAGATTTCCACTGGTCTTACCTTGTGCAAGTTTGACAAACCCAGCAATGATGACTACAATGAGAGCCAGCACTTTGGCAAATGTGGAGACAACCTGAAGAAATGCTCCCCATTTGACCTTCCAGCAGTTCACAGCTGTCAGCAAACCTAGTAAACACACAGCAGTAAGTTAGCAGAACAGCAAAATAGGTGCTGAACTCTTCTCCATTTGTACAACCAATCTGATTTGTACTTTTGAGTAATAGTTAAACCAGTGAATGAAACTCTACAGCAGTAGAGTTTTCCCTCATAAACCCATTACTGGTAAGTAGTACCTGTCTAGGAGTGTGACAATATATCGATTTTTCGATATATCACGATATTTTGCACGGCGATACGATACTTTTTATTCCGCATTTTAATGAGCAACGTCATGCATACTAATTAGGCAGCAGCGCTCCACTGTTTTCACAGTCAATAGAGGCCAACGATGATCAAGAATTCAGTCAGGACAGCAGGGGGTAGCACTACAGTTTTAAGCACTTGGACCAAACACTGTCACACAAATAAATTACTTTTAATGATTTTATGATTATAATTATACAGATAATACATTTTTTTATTACTTTTTAAATAGGACTGTGGTTTCTTGTTTATTTAAATGTAAATAAGTCGCTGACAGATCTATAGACCTATTTTCAGTGTGTAAGTCAGGGATCATTTATAAAAGTGTTACAAAGCACATGAAAAGAAATATAAATGATGAATAATATGTCCATCCATCCATCCATTTTCTTCCACATGTCCGTTGCCGGGTTGTGGGGGCAGCTGTTGGAGCTGCCCAAATCACATTGCACCAGCCCCTATGGCTCCTCCTGGTTCAAACCGGGCCCGTTGGTCTCTCATAAGGGGCTTCTGAACCATTCTTTGTCTGACCCGTCACCTAGGACCCGTTTGCCCTGGGAGACCCTACCAGGGGCACTAAGCCCCCGACAACATAGCCCCCAGGATCATTCGGGCGCTCAAACCCCCCCACCACGTTAAGGTGGCGGTTTCAGGAGGGGTGAATAATATGTGGTATGTTAAAATAAATGTGTTTTTTTTTTAATTGGGATGTATCGTAGCTTACTTTAGCTTGTGTCGTGAGCCATGTATCGCGTATCGTATCGAATTGTGAGGTACCCAGAGGTTCCCACCCCTAGTGTCTAGTAGGCGGTTATCAAAACTTCTGCTTGTAATTGTAGAACTCTCTTGCCACTTCCATGTAACGGATAACGATTTTTTTTCTTTACCCTTTCTACATTTGGTTTAAAGATGATCAGAAACCAAATAGAGTCAGAAACCACTTGAAACGCACACTTGGTTTACATTCATTAGTGCAAACAACAGGCAGAGGTTACAGGAGTTTGTGGTGGGAGAGAGTTACGCACATATAATGGCAGCCGCTATGAGCCGAACAGCGTCGTATGGAGGCGTACAGGTCGGGTAGAAGGGCTGCACCAGGTACGTAGAGAAAGTCAAGGCCATCACTGCCTGACACGCCGGCTCCACTATTAGCAGTGAGGTCCACAGCCTGCAATACAATCAGTCAAACAATTCAGATAAGAGGGATTTGAGAACAACAAATACCTTTCATTTCAATCAGCCATGAGAGTTTAACAAGATCTACCCTTAAACACACAAAATAATATCGCTGTAATGGTATGACCAACATGCTCCTGTTGGCCCTTCAGCGCCCTCTGCATGCAGGGAGACAACACTACAGCGCATTAGTATGACACTTGTGAATGCTAAAACCTGCTTGACTGTTTTCCTGTGTTTCATTCATTATGCATGAGCTGTACTAGGTTCATTTTTACTTACCGAATAAAGGCCAAGAAGCCTCCAAAGGTTTCAAGGATGTAAGCATAAGAAGATCCAGATTTGCGGATAGTGGTCCCCAGCTCGGCATAACACAGAGCACCAAAAACAGAAAACACCCCTCCAACAGTCCACACGACAAGGGACAGACCATATGAGCCGGTGTACTTCAACACGCCCTTAGTGAGAAAGCAACACAAGTTAGACAGTTCAATGTTAAATCTTAAAGTGCATTAGACAGTTTAAACACATTTTTCACAAAACATGGTTAACACAATGATATTGATTAAATAAAGAAGTTCACAATCCATGGTTTGACCGTTTTTTTTCCTTTTCTAAACCTTTTTGGCAGAGGCAGCAAAAGATACATTAGTTACAGCAGGGTGGGGGATTGCTGGTGGGGGGCTTCCGCCCTCTACCAGCTTGCCACATAAGACCCTGGCTTTTTAACACACCTCACAAATACGGAAAACAATCAAAAACCACTGACCGAACTATCTTAACCAACATTATTACAATGTTGAATCTAATCGAACAACATTATTACAGTTGAAGCAGGTATGATAGAAATGAGAAACATGATAAATTTGAAGATGATATTTTTGAGAATGATACTTTTCAGAATGCTATTGTTGTCATTGTTATTTTGGTGGTGATAATACATGTATAATACATGTATGTATACATCTGTCTGTATATATATATATATATATATATATATATATATATATATATATATATATATATATATATATATATATATATATATATATATATATATATATATATATAAAACACTATGACTACTTAAACAATAAGTAAATCAATAGAATGGTGACCGGAATGGTAATATAAGCAATGATAAAATACAAAATGTGATAATGTAAATGTAATGATGTAAATATTGTAAATAATAACGTCATCTCACGTACTATTGAACTCTTGCACGCTTTCCTTCTAATTTGACAGAGCTCGAGTTGTTTTGTAAAGAGGAATGGGCTAAAATGTCAGTCTCTAGATGTGCAAACCTTGTAGTCATACTAGAGCAGGGCGATATGGCCTACAATATGTATCATGATATAAAAAATAAATATCACGATAACAATATATTTGACGATATAACTGACAATGGACATATTATTTCAAAATCCCAGCCTTGCGCCTATTGGGAAGATTAATTCAGTGATACTATATATTTTTTTTAAAAGAATAAAATGTTTTTTTTTTTTTTTTTTTTTTATGGCATACTCATTTCCTTGCAAATCTGATCTACTCAAGCAGTTTACATCCTTCATTTCATTTGACTTTTTAAGCACCTGTCCCCGTGTTCTACAGTCAGTGTTTATGCTGCTCTGATGGAGCTGAGTGGAACAGAAATTATATCGCGATAACGATATGCGATACGATATGGCCCACCCCTAAGTCATACCCCAAAAAACTGTTATCGCAGCAAAAGGGGGTTCCACAAAGTATTAAGTCATGCTGTATAAATACTTGTGCACGCCCCACTTTTCTATTTAAAAAAAATAACAGAATCATGTATCATTTTGCTTTCACTTCACAGTTGTCTGTTACTTGTGTGTGAACTTTCAGTAAAAAATTCCAAATAAAATCTTTACGTTTAGGGTTGTAAACATGAAAAAATGTGCAAAAGTTCAAGGTGTATTAGTAATTTCGAGAGGCACTTATATGGAGCTTGAAAGGCAGGGATACAACAAGCAAAATACCAAGGTATGACATTTCCCCCAAACTGTCGCCATGCAGTGTCAATGCTATTAACTTTTATGACCTTTATTGAAATATTTCATTAACCTCTTACTTTTTGTCACTTTTTCATTGCGTTTGTCGTCACCTATCGATTTATTTTTTGTTGTTGTCTCATATACACTGTTTTGACACCATTTTCAAGAACATTTTAGATTTGGGTAAAGCTGGATAAGCTAAATCGCAATCTCAAGTTGCAATTGTGGTTTTGTGGCCAGAAACACCGCGGGGAGATGAAAGACCCCCCCAATCATCCCATTAACACTTGTATTACCCCCAGAGGGACTACGAAAAATGATTTATTAAAAGGTAAACAAGTTAGTACTGCTTTAAATGATTTGTTGTTATACGTTTATATGATATTCAAAACTTACTAAACTGTGTGAGAGGTGGAGGATACAGTTAAGTCGCGATGTTTTTAGACGATGGACAATTGAATAATTGAATTAAGCGCTGCGCACGCACCACACGAGATTGCGCTTATTGAAGAAAATGCACTTGGTTAAAGTGGGGGTTAAGAGGTTAAAGATGAAAAAAAAAAATTGGGGGAAAAAATATGATTAATACAAACAGCAGACATTCTTCAAATCAAACTAAGCAATAATTAGAATTTTTTTTTAAAATACACTACAACAGAGGTTATGTGCGTTAAGTCATAATGTAACAGCATGGCAGTTACCATTCAATCAACAGCAGCAAATTGAAATGAAAATCTACAGTGTTATTTATTGATTTTCCACTCCATTTACAATCAGATTTAAAATGTGCATAACCTGTAAACAGTAGCTCTTACCTTTGGCGAGATGAAGATGCCGGAGCCGATCATATTTCCCACTATGAGGCAGACGCCGTGCAGCAGGGAGATCTCCTGTTTGAGCCGAACTCCGCTGGTTTGGGACACGGTGTCAGCCTCAGCCGGCATTATGAGAGCGTTAGGATCTCACAACGGCAAAGGGTAACGGGGAAGTAAAAGCGGTTTGCTGGTAGCCTCAAAAACAGGTGAAATGATCCTCGTGCGTGGACAAGGGGGGAGTATCAGGGCCCAGTTAGGAAAATATCAATTTTAAAGAGGCATTGTGCGGTAGACGTTGCGCTTCACTTTGATCAATCTGTAAAAAAAAGAACAAAAAATAAATAAAATAAAATGGCATAACGTCAGAGCGTTAGTTAATTTATACTATCAAATAATGACTTGTGCACGCGTCAATGCTTTTTCAATACGGGTAAGCTGGAGAAAATTGCCAAATGGATTTAAAATTGTCCGCAGTCGGGGTATGGCTAAAACGACACTGCATCGTTTTACAACCAGGGAACTAAGGACTATAATAAAACTCAGCAGCCGTCGCAAATTAAGCTCCAGTCCACAGTTACCACAATATTTATCACAATGGAATGTGTGCGAGCATTTTGTCTATCCCATATATTTAAGAATATATTTAGAAAAAAATCAAAATCAAATTCACTTAAACATAAATAATTACTTATGCCAAAATAATAATGAAGCCACAAAGAAAAAATCAAGTATTTCTTTGGTTTGCTACTCCTGTTGAGTCACCAGGCCAGGTCCCGCAGACTGAGCTGAACTTTCTCCCTTCCATCTCCATCCTCCTCAAAGACACTGAACTCCTCACTTTTAGCTTTGTATAGTAATATGTAGAGGTGGGGATATATATCGTTTAGACGATAATATCCAAATTGTTGTCTGGACGATATGCAAAGTTAGGATATCGGATATTTCATAATTTGTACAACCCGACCCCCAAACACGTTTTTTTATTTATTTTTTTCACCACCGTTTTTCCGGACTTTGAGGCGTTGTCATTGGGGGTTACCGTAGCGCGGTGTGAGCCAGCCGCCCCCTCCTCCCCTGCTTAACACAGTCAAAACAACAACATGGCAGCATGGAGCATCTGTGCCTACTTGGTACCGACTGAAAAACTCCGGTCGGAGACGGTATCGAAAAACTAAAATTATTTCAGTGCCAACTTTCGGTTATTTTTCTCTCCAGACGTCAATATATGACCCGCAGCGAGTCTAAAAAAACAACAACGAACGTGTGCTCAGATAATGAGCCGCTTCAGCGCAAATGGAGCAAAGCAAAGCTATAATTTATACTGTAGCTATAACTTAAAGCGAAGCAAAGCTATAACGTACTAAACTTTTGTAATCGAGTTGGCGCAACCGCGGTCTGCGGCAGGACTGAGCCAGGACATAGCCTACACCGGTTGTAAAACCCAAAGCTAAACTAAACCGGTTTAGTTTTATGACCGGTCTCAAAACAGAGCTTTGACAACAAGAAAGACATCTGTACCTTTAGCGACAGACCCACGGAGGCCGAGTTTACCTGCTGTCGTTTACAACTTTACAAGTAGCTGCGGCGTGAGGGGAATATCACAGATTGTTTGTGGAAAAGTGAGCGCTCACTCTGTATTAGACATTTTTTGTACAGTCTTGGTAAATTATTAGTGGCAGAGTGAGCTCACCATTTAAGGATCTTTGACGTGTGGAGCGCTTTTGCTTCGTCAAAGCGCAGTGTGTTTAGAAATGTTGGCATGTTGTGTCATGATGTGGATCTGGTCTCTGCAGCTCAGGAGGTAATACTGTCCTTTCTCTCTTTTTTTCTTTAAATCGCTGCTTAAGTGGAAATTGTGCTCAAAATACGAAGTTACAGGTGACGCTGCTGCGGCCTGTGTAGCTTCTGTTGTGCCGTTTTAGGACTTTTTATTGAACGATACTTTTTATACACGTTATTTTAATTTAATCAAAATAACATAGGTATCGAAAAAAGCCCCGTTAAGGCACCGGCACCGAAAAGCTGGTATCGTTAAAGTAGTGGTATCGAAAAAACAACAACGGTACCCATCCCTATTCATTACCCTAGTGTACAAAAATGTACATGCTTTTCAAACTGCTATAAAAACCACATACTTTAGTGTTTTTGTGTAACCATTTTTTAAGTTTTGAAACTTTGAGATTTTTAGGGTTAAAATCAAGAAAATGATGACATGTTTGGTAGTTTTGGAAAGGTTTCCAGTAGTTCATGTGATTTATGCAAAAAGAAGCAGAAAAATATATAGAAAAATGCTGATTTTACGGCTGTTTTTAGGCGTGTACATTTTTGTATACTACGATAACAAACGTATGGAAAGTTGTAAATCTCTCACTACAGAAGAACTACAAATGCAATCAAATACATTTTTGGCTCATCTTTGACACATCCAAGGCCCTAAAATCCACCAAAGCCCCAGCTCTCTAACTATTAGACTGTTAGCATTGGCGCTGCGCGAGCTACTCGTCACACAAGGGCCGAGCTGGGGAGTATATGGTCATTATGGTAAACGGGGAGGAGTCGTCTATTAATTTTAACAGTCTATGGAAGAGACACGAAAGGGAGAGGGAAATAGTGGAACTTTTGAAGACTTTGAAAACTATTAATTTGACTCATGTTGCTGGCAAACACATGTCCCAAACACGTTAATACTCACAGGTCTATCCCCAGTCTTCTGTAAATAAAACACAAGTAAACTACCCAGATGCTGGTGAACTTACATGAGCATTTCACTGTGATGAAGATGGACTTGCAATATTATGTTATATTATCTTCCGTGTTCTTCCTGATGAAGGTAGAGATTTAGATCAATAAATAGAATACAATAGCTTTAAATGAATTTGCCCTATTGTCTAAAGGCTTTGATTTTGAAGTATTTTGTCAGGTGTAAATTATATCACCAAATACATCGTTATTGTGAGATTTCTTTTTCACACCGTGAATAGATAATTAAAAGTAAGAAATGCATGTCCAGGACCTTGTTGTTACAAAGACAGCGCAGAGAGAGCGATGGCGTTCACAGGAGTTGTTTATTCAGGCAGTACAGGCAACGGCTCAACAGATGTTCAAAATGGAAATCCAGAGTGGTACCGAAAACAGTTCAGCAGAAACACAAAGGAGAAGTCCGAAGTTTAGTTACGTTCCTAGATACTTTATACCCCTTAGCTTAAGCCCATCCCAATGTACGTAAACATGTGTCTTATGTCTAAGGGTGGTAAGATACAGCTGAGGACTAGGCTGTTTACTCAACCACCAAACATGGACCTAAACCCTGTACATTTGAGGCCTTAGCTCATCCTATCTAAAGGACCCTTATTTGGATGTACTACACAGCACATAAACTCATTCTACCTCTCCTACTTGCACGTAGTCCATAGAGAACATTTCATAGGTGTTATAAGCAGACAAACTGATATCTCACAATATACATTTTTGTTCATATTGCCCTGCCCTAATGTTTCAATCAATAATGTCTCATGTCTTTATGTACTAGTAATTCTATTCAATAATAGGTCAGATACAACAAGTAAAAGAAAAAACCTGGACCTTCTTTGCCAGTTTGCACACATTTCTTTGAAGGATTGCAAAAATATCATCTGATTATTGATAGATATTTAAAAAAATAATAATAATCGAGATATTCATTTTTGTCAATTTCTCAAACCCCTACTAATATGCATCTATTTTTAGAGGGGTTTATTTTTCTCAGTTTTCATATGGATGGTTTGGCAATAAAGCAAATTTTAATCTTAGAAGGGCATCTATCGATCATAAAGAGTCAAATCATTACACATCCCTGACTGCACCCTCGGTCGGAGACAGTTCATTTGTGCCAGAGACACCACAGTGGAAAAAGCCAAGCAGAAACAAGTGCCTCAGACTGTGAAGCCTGGCCCCCACCCGCCCGTCTCTCTGTCCTTGGGAAAAACACATGAATGCAGGTGCAAGGGAAGACACCTGTTGGCCCGAGCAGTCCACTTCCTCATCAGAAAGTGTCAAATCATATTAGTGTTTCTCCGCCAGTTTACAGCCGGCCCCAGGTGCGCAAGCTTTTGTTGTCTGGAAAACAAAGTGCACACCAGAGTAGGATCAGGTGCCTCGGGACAACACTGACTGTACTGTTCGGAAGCGTAGCAATCTTTGAGAACATCTTTGACATTATTGTGCGAGTAGATATGTTAGCAAGTAGTCCCCTTTAGGGATCCAGCAAATTGAAGGCGGTTCTTTACAAAGTGTCAGAAACCGAGGGAAATGCAGAGCAAAGGCCATTGTTAGTCTCATCACGAAACACATGAGTTTAATGGATTCTGTGCTTACAGCACTGACAGCACAGGCTGACGGCACAGAGCCCTCGGGATGAAGGTGACAATGCAGGTCCAGAGTCGCCAATCACAGAAGAAGCAACAACGTAAAACAAGCTCTAATCACCGGGAAATGAAATCCCTCTAAATCCTCAATTTTCTATAGCGTAAAACAACCACTGGAAAAAAAATCCTCCTTGTGTGACCATCACCATCAACCGACCGAACCATTCGCCAATGGTCCAAGATGACTATGGAAAGGAAAAAGCAACGTCAGTTATTCCTCATCTTCAATATAGAGCAACGCATTCAACATTGAGCGTACAGCCCGGTTTTCTAAAGGTGGCGCAGGTTCCAGTATAAAGTGATGTTTCTGTACTTTTCTGGTTTATAAAGTCAGTTCTCATTTTTTAGCAAAACATTGGCTTGTTCAGACCTTAATTTTCCGGGTTGGTTCTATATGAATTCCTGTTTGTTCTATGTATTTTGTTTTAGATAATCCATCACCTGGGTACAATCTGCAGTATTTGGGACTCTTATACACATCTTATTTGTGGTGAATGTATTAGATTGTGTATAGATGTAATGAATATTATGCAGTGAAGTGTGCAGCGAGAGACGACAGACAAAGTGCACAATTGCTTTGAATTGCAGCTAGGAGATACGTCAAGGGTTGTGGCAAAAGTGACGTGCCCTCCCATACACGGTGAACAAAACCACGACCTAGTTTTTGAGAAGCAGGTTATTCCAGGGACATGGCAGGTGCTGAACTTTAGTCCCGTCAGTTTTGAAATGTGCAAATTACAGTGATCACCCCCCCCCCCCCCCCCATCTCGCTGATCCTGTATTCATCACCCGAGTTACAAAAAATAGCACTGATTGGATGATAATTTGTCGACAATTCACATTTTGAAGTTGCTTAAATCATGTTTAGATGCCTCTTCATTTTCCATATGGTCAGAGTAACCATCCCACAGAACATGCTGAAGCTTTTTATGACTCATACCCAAAGGTCTCATTTCCTCTGTGATCGATTGACCCATTTGTGACATGATGCATCGTTTGTCACAAATAGCCTAATGTCATTTCAGAAATAATGAATTGTACAAAACGTATAAAGAGTGCGCCTTGAGATATAAAATGTTTGATGTGTTTTTGCCAGACAGGTCTATTGATTAACCAGAAGAAAATGTGGAATATTATCATTGCAAGTGGCACAATAAAGGATGCTCTTGCAAACAGTCCTCTGGCACAAGGATTCATTTATGCGCTAGACCAGTGGTTTTCAACCTTTTGGAGCCACAACCCCCAACAACTCTGTAAAGGGGACAGTGAGAAAGTCTGAACTAGAAACCACAAGACCCAACATAAAGCATGATAGTAACCAGTTTTCTGAAAGTTAATCTCTGAATGTTCATTTAGCAGACATTGGGGACTTCAAGTTATTTATTAGTAAAGCGATCTGTATCTAGAAAAAAATAAATAAAAATTGATTGATTTATGGGAGATTACAAACTGCTGAATATCTGTGCAAGTTCTCAGGCAGGAAAATTCATTGAAAACTGCTGAATACCAAGTCTAATAACAAAGGTAAACAAACCGCGTCAGATGAACGTGAACACTGGTTTTTAAAGAGGTTTTACTTCCACAGAGGCTACTCTACAAACAAGGCAATGCCACCCTTAGTAAACGTCCTCCTTGTCGGTAAAGCTCAACAACATATGGGGGACAGAGCGAGACAACGTGGACACGCAGAGACCACGAGACCATCCATCGTGCTATGAAAACCACTGGAAAACTTTACGCAAGCTCGCCTTTCGCCATCCCTTCAGTCAATGCTCAAAATCCCACTATGAAGCCGAGAGTAGTGGCTAGCCTGGAGAAATATGATACTGCATGCCAACTCCAAAAGAGCGTGTTATCAAATTAAATAAACAGATATAATCAAACGGATAAATAGTTACCAGCGGCGCTTTGAACGATGAGGGGATCGCCACAAATACTGCTTTCCAGACTCGAAACTGAAGTCCCAGCAGCAGCGACGATCATATGCTCCTCCTGAAACCGCCAGCACGTGCTCCGCCCTGCGAGCTGTTGTCCAGGCAACCAACCAGAGGCGCTAAAATATATAAGATATATATATAAAAGATGGCTATTCTTCCGAGAGTTCTCAAATACAAACATAAAGAGAGAAAACAATGTACACATGTATACACAGCCTGTAGCCCATGAACAAACATGAGAAATACCATGTTTCCTGAATTCTTACATTTGGTCGGCTTGACTCAAAAGCTGAGATTTGCCGCACCCCCCAGTGGTCATGATGTGCCACTAACAGCATCAGCGTCACCTCAAAGTGGGATATTTCTCAAAAAGTCCATGTCATGGCCTCCGTGTTTAGTGGGTCGGTTCATAGATTTGACAAAACAGGCAAATTATAAGGGTTACACGTGTGATGTTATGACAGAGCAATAGAGCAGGTATGGGCACACTTTTTGATGGAAGGGCCACATTGGGTTTTCGAACTCTCAATTTGACTGTAATGGCACATTACAAAAGTGCAACAAATTGCAGCAGTTATGTAGTATCCTTCTTAATGTCAGTGAAAATATTTATATTGTAACACCCTTTAAACCAGGGGTGTTGAACTCATTTGGGTCGTGGGCTGAAATCCAGCTTCCTCGGTGGGTCGCAGCCCACACATAATGTAAACAGGAAAATACTATTACTATTAATTCACTCCACACTCTGTGGCGATAAGCTACTATTGTAGCCACAGCCGCCCTGGGGCAGATTGACCATTTAGCACATGGTTATAATGCGTTACCCTGATCTCTTATTATGTCAGTGCCCTCTACTGGACACGTGTGAAATTCTTTCCTCTTTTTAAATTTAGTGGCTGGAATGAGTACACAGGTTATTTCCTCAAAAATTCATAACTCCGTACAAGAATGGGCTAGAGACTCACTTTTTTTTTTTTTTTTTTTTACATACTCAGGAGTTAGTGCTCTACAAGTCAGGGGCCGGATTAAATCATCTCGCGGGCCGCATTTAGTTTGCCACCTCTGCTATAGCATGGCAGTTAGCATTACAGCAGCACATTGAGAGGAAAGTCCAAGCTGCTCTTGAAGGCTCTATTTCTGTTTAGATTTAAAGTGCGCATACCCTATTAGGACTCTTTATAACACAAATAAACATATCTAGGCTGACATGTAGCACAGGTTTTGGACTGGTGTTGTAGTCTAGTCTATTAGTGGAAGGCTAATTGTGGTAGACCGATAACTTAACGTTAGACTTGTATTAACTATATTAATGAAAATAGAACAAAGTCAGACAAGGCCTATATTTAACACAATTATATAAAACGGTATAAATTTGAACGTTCTGGTTTCAGCACCATGGACAGAGGCCGCAAGAGACACAAAGCCCTTTCCCCCCCCGGTCTAGGACATGAGCAGACACCGCACTTTAGCTAACAACATAGGGTTTATCAGAGCTGTACAGGAGTGCTATAGGGGACACGCGTTGTCAAGTAGTGAAACGCGCAGCCCTGAACAATAGTTAGCAACTTCTGGTCACTTTCAAAATAAGACACAACATAGTCTCAATGTCTATGTCAATGTAATAATGCTGAAAAGGATTATCAAACAAAACAAAGTGCCACCACATAATATGTCTTCAGTACACCACCAGTTCTAAATCAGGACAGAATTAAAAACAATTAATGTCTAAGATTGCAAATGACTTTGGCTATCGCTAATAGAGAAGCCCAGTAGGCAACCACCACTAAATAAGTTTGCCAAGTTTTGTTCACCTAAAACAAGAATTAGAAATACGAGAGCACAATATGTTTAGTTGCACATAAAATAATCATCCCGTTACACACCTTGATTCTTGATTTGCAACAACATTTCCAAGTCATTATGGATGCCTTTTATTATGAAGATGAGCTGCCTACTTCCTGTGCTGTCCCGTTATCTTCCCCCGTCTTCACGCACGCTCCTAACAGACCACCAGGCGCACCGGCCCCTGTCTCTGCTGACTCAGTGCCTTAGAAGCAGTCCTTCACCCCGAGATACAGCATCCTCCGCCCGCACGCTCCTCCTGCGCTGCCGAGCTTCCACAGCACCAGACAAAATGGCCAAAACCGCTATTGGTAAGTAGCACTAACAATTTTAAATTACTTGGATATAACCATATGAGATGAACAAGTGTGGATTGACAGATTTGGAGATATCCACGGTACAAAGCGGTAGAGTGATGGTTGATAGTTAATTATGGGAGTGGCTCTTGCGGTAGCTAATGTAAAGTCAGATGAAATTGCAATATGGAATTGAATGCACTATTTCTATTAGGCGTTTCTTCATATCGTCCGACAGTTACGCACATTTTACGCATAGATTCAAAGTGCCGCACCCACTTTGTTTCTGGATAATGGCAAATAATAAAAGTCTGTTTACGTTGCTATGCGTATTATTTATTAGAAATAACGCTTTAGCTGTCCTCCTGAATGCATCACCTGCTCTGGCTGCCTGACTCACGGCCGTGCAGCATAATGCAGCTTCGGCGACCCCACCCAACATCCCCGGTCCTTAAAAAAAAAAAAAAAAGAAAAGAAAAAAAATACGTGCCACTCTCGCTCTCGGGGGTGTGGAGCATCTCACCGCGACAAATCCCTTCACCAAATCTGGGTCAGACTTTCACAGAAACGGTGTCAAGTCCGTAGTGAAGCAATTTGCAGCTATATGAAAAAGGGGGAAGATGTGGACTTGTCGAGGATTGCTTTGCAGTCGAGGGAAACATTTACGACCACCGCTGCGAATGGACGCATCAGACATAGTTTATAAGTGTTTCTGCGGTTATTGATTGCGATATTATGGCCTTGTCGTCATCAGTAATGTGCCAATATCTTGAATATGGCCATATATTACAAAATGGTGGTCATAGCAGGGACAGGCCTTGTGTTTTGCCAGCCATGTCTGAGTCTAAGGTTTATGTATAATTAATGACACCACATTCAAAGGTTTAAACACACTGTAGGCCTTGCCAGAAGCATAACTTTTAGACGAGGGTATTGTTGTTTTTTATGGTTTTTTTTAGATGTGATTTAAAGCGTAGGTGGGTGCCCTGCCTGATCTAGTTTGTCTTCTGGCTCGCTGGGCACTTGATGGATGGAGGTGTAGACAGCTTTAAGGGTCTTGGCGTCTGCGCTAAGGGACACAGGCAGCAGACCTGGCTGGCATTAATGCCCCTTTCTACCTCCTTCTCCTGCTGGATGAATAGAGATGTGCTGTGGCACGGTGGGATGGGCAAGGAGTGAGAAAGCAGCTACTCACAGACTGTGGGTCACTGAGTTCATTCACTCCCCCATGCAAATGTGCTTATATCATTAGTTTCGGGGCGAGATGACTGCATGCGTGTATCGATAATTCGTTGATTTTTCTCTCATCATTGTTTTATCACAATACCGTCATCAGTCCATGTGCACTACATCCACTAAGCACTTATCCTGATTTGTATCATGGCCTCATGTCATATCCAATTAGGTGTGGTCATTCGAATGGTGCCCAAAATCAATGTCTTCTTTGTGGAAAGGGAAACAGAAGCTCCTCAGACAATAATGTCATGTCAAGCATGAGTCAAATATATACACATACAAATTCACTTGACCCTACTGTTATTACTCTTTTTATTTTGCACATTTGCCAACGCCGAGTTCACCATACCTCCTTGGTGCAGCCAGTCTCATCGATCAATACAATACGTTGCCGCTTTAGATGCTGGTTGGGTTTAGTGGCATCAATTCTGAAAAATGGTTTGCCATTTGTAGTCATAGCATATTGGAAATCAGAAACTATGTTGCATCTCTGCTGATGTCTTTGCTCACATATTGTATTTCTGTTTGGCAGTATCTTTAAATCTATATAGGGTGTGGTTTGGCAGTCTCCGTGTTGCCCTCTCTCTCTCATAACAATTCCTTTGGCAGCCATTCTTGCACCATAATGCCTTAATATCTTGGCGATTATATAGTTATCAAGTGGCCTCGCTGTAAAAGTTATCACACGAGAGCTGAACTAACGCTACCAGGGCGTTATTGTACCTGGGAGGGCAATAAACTCATGTCACATTTATAGCAACAGCCCCCTAATAGTCGGCAGTACACCTCCTCTCCGCATCAGCAATTTTGTTCACTTATTGGAAAAAAAAAAAAAAAATCTAACCTTGGAGATAGATGAAGAGCTTGGAAAAAGTGGGCGAGGCGCGGCGTCTTGTGGTGAAAGAAAAAGGATCATAAAATTGAGGGTTTTACAGCAGACACCGGTTTGAGGGATGCAGTATAGGCGCTGATGGAGAGGAGAGACGGGAGAACGTGCGGGGGCAGAGGATATTGATGACCTCTGCTTTTCCAGTGATGGATTGAAACAGGAAGTGTTTCTGTGGTTGAGCCAGGAGCGTGCGGGGCCGTTATAGCGTAGACTGGCATCATTATAGTGTCGTCTACTGCCTGCCATCTCTGCACTGCATCTCACCGACTTGGACGTTTTCCTACTATGGGTTGTCACAGCTTGTCATTTGTCATTGGCTTATCCACGGGGGATGAGCTCATTACTGTGAGTGCCAGAGGAGTTCTTCTTCCCTCAGGAGAAATGGGGAAATAATCTAATAGTTTGCACGGAAGAGAATCTCATATTTTTTATATTAGGCATATATAGGAGAAATTGGAAAACTGTTTTATTGCTTTGGAAGCTGTGGCTCATTTGCCAAACGATTAATCTCAGTAGGCAATGGAGGCAATTGGTTTTATTGGTCACCAGCCTCCAACAACATCTCCAAGCATTTAACCCATTATTATCTGCCCTAATGAGTCATTAAAAAAGGCAGGAATCCTATAACATTCAGATAGCTGGGAAGAAGTTGGATACTGAATTGTTGACTAAATTAAACTGATTGCTGCCTTGACCGTCAAAACGACCAGTGTGTCCTGACTTCCGGGTCCTAATGACAATTATACAAGCATGAGAAAGTGTCTTGCTTTTACAACCCTCACGTGTCTGAGGTAAATGTAGGAGGCGTATAACAGTCTCTCAGTACACCTGTGGTAGCTTCCATAGGAAAGGACTATAGGATGAAGTTTCCCAAAGGAGCAGCTCATTATGTGTTTACTTATGCTAATGCAGGGACCCACTTTCTACGTATTATAGAAATGCACCCCAAAAACAATATTCATTTCAACTTTTACTCATAATATCATAATGCTAGGCCAATTTTTGTCTATTTAATATCAAAATGCAGCATTTTTGCAGAGTTCAGTCAATTACACCATTGATCATAAATGGGAGTGCCCACAGTGTGGCCCGTGGGCGAAATGTGGCCCTCAGATCCAATTTTGGTTTCAGGAGAAACCAAAATTGAGAGATTGTATATTTTATGGCAATGAGAGAAGCTTCAGAGTTAAAACTGCATTGGTCACCAATCTGTGGCCCTCCATGGCGTATGCACCTCAATAAGTGGCCCCCATTAAAAACTATTTGAAAACCCTGATAAAAAATTATATATAAAAAAAATAGGGTATCTACAATAGGGTTTGGCACTGGCCTGTGACCCAATTTTGGGCCCCGACCTACCAGTTGAGAACCACTGCTCTAATGTATGTTTAATCAATGATATGACATAAAACCAGGACTAAACATGTCAAAAACAAGGACTGAATATTTTTAACCTGATCAGGATATGAATCTAGCCTAGATTACAGGACAAAAAAATGCAAAGCCCTTGATTTACAACAGAAAGAAACTAAAGTACATAGACAATAATTCTTAATCAGAAGAATTCATTAGGTTCAATTCAGGTTTTTAAAAAGTCTTAGACAAAACGAAGTCTTAACTGTTAACGAGCTCTAAAACAACCCCAGGACCACAATCTGCACGATCTCATCTAGTTTTGTTTACATCTTTCATCTCAAATTTTGCTCACTGGTTTGATGCAGCTGGAAGCCCCCTGCTGCTCTGTGCTCCTCTGGGACAGGGTTAACAAGACCATTAGAGAGTGCTGTGAGCTACATGTGAGCCTTGATCACATTAGTTTGGCGTCTAACCGTCTGCTGTGGGGGCGAGTTGGGAATATGAGGAAAGAACGTTTGCGGGGCTGGACTGGCAGAAAAAAATCGGCCCGGGACTTTTGGGTCAAGACCGGCTCTCTAAAAAAATCGGTCATATTCAATACAATAGTCGAGGTGAAGAGCAAAACAATAAGCCCTTGGCTTGAACTAAAACAGTATAAGCTACGAATCGAGGACAATGGCTGCATGTTGTTTCTGCCGAGGTCAAGCTAACACGTCATAGCACTCAGCACTTTAATCTTGTCGTTTACAACTTGATGGAATTTGTGTAAAATTACTAAACAATCTTAATATGTGCGTTCCGTTAATGAGGTTCCTTTCGAGACTGCGACACAAATAAACTTCTCAAAACCAACCAAATTATCACACTGTAGAGTTAGGCAATGAAATGGTAAAACTCACCACGGAGTTAGAGAGGTGTGGAGTGGAAATAGAAGTCCCAAAAAGGCAAACACATTGTAAATCCTTTCAATGGAAGCTATAAGCTATTTCCAAACTGCGCGCACTGACTACGAGCTGGTCAGGAGGGCGACTCACCTGACAATTCCCAACATGCACTTCTTTGCAAACATTTGTCTAAAAAAATAGAGAACCGAGGTTCTGTGGGTCTTGGAGGGTGTTACAATAAACTATTTCCTCTTATATTGGCAAATGTGATGATGTGGGGCATGAATGTTACGTCCGAGAGCCCCATTGCTCATTATACGAGATTATCTGGGAACCATAATTTAAGAAAGCGTGCCACCAAAAGGGTATAAAGTGCGTCACATCCCTTTAGTGGAAGAGTTGTGTAAATATAATGATAGGTAGCCCTATTGTTCCTGGCGCTTGTTGTGGGCCGGTGCAAACGGGGCTTATCTCTCAATCTGACTGTCCCGACGGTCCAAAAGTACATCGGCTCACCTGGAAAACTCCCGATGGCCAGTCCAGCCCTGAACATTCATATTAGTTTTAGTGTACAATGTAACCCAGTCCCCAAGAAGCTCCTTTGCTCTAAATCTCAACAGTAGATTTGCTACTGTACCTGCCCCAAAATATAAATCATTGCAGCGCACTTCAGCCCTGCAGGACATGTCGGATTATACCACATTGACATTTGCCATGCAAATTTGCACTATGAAGCCGTGGAGCCTGACCGAGCACTTCCACAAAGGCATTTTTCTGGCACAAACTGCAGTGTGTTGCGGATATTTTTGCCTTCGTCCCGGTAGAGTGCTGGGCATGATTTACCAAAGGAATAGGTGCCAAGAAAACATAAAAAAATCCAAGGGTAAACAAGGTTGGCCTTTGTAATTATAGTATGTCTGGGTTTAGGGCACTTTGTTGGTTGAGTTAATCCATTTTAAAATGTAGACAGTGACACGCAGTTAAGTTAAATGCCTGACTATTAATTTATATATATCCTCCTAAGCTACATCAGGTAATGAGATGTCAATAAGTATCCGAAGATTCATAAATCGTGCAAAAAAGAAAAACATATTACATTTCCAAATCAGATCAAAACAAGTTAGTCCCGAAGACTAATTCAAGCCTTTTTGGGGGCCTTTGTTCTTACCCATTGGGCATGATGGTACTGATGGTTGCCAAAATCACATTTCACAATTTTACTTGGTATTAGGGTTACGAATAGATTAGTCAGTTCCCTGCAACGAAGAGATAAACTAAATCCCTCTATCTTAGCTTCCAGATATTAGCTTTGCACTCCAACCCCCTTGTGGCAGAGTAAAACACAATCTATACGTTCAACTCTAAGTGCATACAGTGCACCTGAGCAAGCTTCCTTTGGGATATACTGATGGTTGAAGTTCCCCATATTATCACAAATGGATCAGTCTATCTCCTGCATTGGGCTGATAAACTAAAAATGGAAGCTAAAGGGCGTTGGTCCAAGCTGCGTTAATAAATGATGTGCTAAAATGAAATGCATTGCCGACGACGTGGGTAGTGTCCCGTGGGGAAAGCAGCATCTTGGCTGGAGGGGGAAATTAGGACACATACAGTCTGGAGACAACGACTCAAACATGTGTATGAAAAGCCTTTGATGCCTATTTTAGGAACATGATGAATAATAATTTTCCCAAACGTTTGATGTCTACGGCTCTGGAGGTATGAAAAGTGGGTCAGTGAATAAATGTGTTAGTGGGCCGGTGTTTGAGTAATGTTTGTGTGTTTGCAGCATACAAGGAGAAGATGAAGGAGATCTCAGTGCTGTCGCTCATCTGCTCCTGTCTCTACCCTGAGACCCGCAAAAACATTATGGGAGACTTTGAAGGTAAACATGATTATTGTGTATTTCACGAATATGCAAATTTATATCCAAGCAATGTTTCACAAATACAAAGCTGTTTTTGTCTGTTTGCCAAAGTTATTTTCCCATGGCAAGAGTAGACACAAGAGAATATCCCTTAAAGTGAAACCTGCAATGTGTAATAAACTTGGCTTAAACCCATTTTTATGACAAACAGACATCAGTCCTGCCTCGAATGCTAAAGACGTAATCCAGAGGTCTCTAGTCCAGAGGTGAATACTCTGTCCATTGAGTCACACAAGTCACGCATCTCAAAGTGACAAAGGATTTGTTACTTTATTGACCACATGTGGTTGAGGTTGCTGTTAATTATAGATTCCCATGCACCTAAAAACATGTTTTATTGATTGTTTTTATTAAATTGAACAGAAATCTAATAACTATTATTTGAGTTTTGTTACAGACAAACTAACCAATTGGTGAAACACAACATGACCGAGTTGCTATCAAACGATTGAATTGCTTTTTGTCCTTTATTCAGACCTGGACATCAAGCCCATAAACAAGCGTGCCTCAGGCCAGGCCTTCGAGGTGATCCTGAAGCCCTCGTCCCCTGTGTCTGAGGCGGCCCACTGCATCACCAGCCCCCCCAAGAGGGACCTGTCCCTGGATGACATCCAGAAGAAACTGGAGGCAGCTGAGGACCGGCGGAGAGTAAGCCTGATCCTAAAACTGTCTTTGCACTCAGCTGTCACGGGTCAATTTACATCACAATATCTGGGGCCAAAAATCTAACCTGTTCTCCCTTTATCCTTGGCCTGCTTTAATTAAAAAAGGGCACTGAGGTTGTTTGCTCACACTGATGGCTTAGCTGCACCATGTACCTCCCAAAACTAAACTGACCTTGTCCACTTCCTGTGACTCATTGATTTTTGATGTCAAAGCGTTAAATCATGCAGCTTATAAATCCACACTTCTCCCACAAATCAATCCTGATGTCAATATCACACTTCCACAGCCCGCCAGATGTCACAGACGGCCGCTCACATGAATAAACTATATTTCATACACTGTTGCTAAACCAAGAGAAGACCTTGACACATCATTGTAGCCAGTAACATAAGAGCAGGTTTATTTTTGCTCATGCCTAAGCTCAATAGTAATAAGAATTGTCATCCACAAAATATGCCAGTTCCAAATATAGAGGGTATATCCTTAATGTTCATTTGGCTTCTAGTTCCATGCAGTGACATCATCTGCATACCCTCTAATGAAATATAAAATATGTAAATACAAAGAGGGGACACATCTGGTTATCTTAGACAAGTCTAATTCTTATTTCAAATTCTAGGATGATTTTTCATTTGATTTAATCTCGGTTCACTTAAACTAGTAATCAGTCTAGAAATTATTAGCATTTCAAAAAAAGGATTTGCTGTTGAAATTGTCTTTAGAGAATGCTATGAGGGATCGAACTCGACTAAACTAGACTGAGTTTGACAAATTGCAGGGGCCTTAGAAAAATCGTATTGAGTGATCAATCAATGCAGCCGGTGGATTCCGAACCATTTCACTTTCAGTACTGCGGCACCTCTTTTCTCTACCCACAGTGCTGCGAAAAGAAAGCAGTGCTTTATTTCTGCCCACTTGTTCATTTTGTCCACCCCCCCTCGCTGAGTCATTCCAGTTTTGCAGCGATTCACTCTTTTTGTCTTGTCTTCAGTCCCAGGAGGCGTCGGTGCTGCGAGCTCTGGCCGAGAAGCGAGAGCACGAGCGCGACGTGCTGCTCAAGGCCATGGAGGAGAACAGCAACTTCAGCCGCATGGCCGAGGAGAAGCTGCAGTTCAAGATGGAGCAGATCGAGGAGAACCGGATGGCTTACTTGGCCGCCATTATGGAGCGCCTGCAGGAGAGGGTGAGTCAACAATATAGCTCGGGCATGACATTATTAACAGCAGCCAACTTGCAAAACACGGGCGGACTTCTATCTTGGTCCATAACGATTCTTCTCTCACTCTCGCTAACCACTTTGGCCTGTTGAGTTTCGTCATACCTCAATCTGAATTTGAGGTCTGCTCTGGGGCCTGAACAAGAGACTTTGAAATATAAAAATATAAAGAGGCTGGCAGCATTTGTTGAAGATTACTGTAGCTACATGTTGATCAGTGAGAAAAACATTTGCTGTCGGTCCCTGATTGAAGTCTGTTCTACTGCTTCGAATAATACATCAAAAATGAATACAGATGAACACAGGAAATAATGAAGATCATGGGCTGTGTAATGAAGCCTCTCTTGTATTAAATCTAAGCCAAATTGGGCAGCAAATTACAGAACACTGGGAGGCCGCAGATTTTAACAAGTAAAAGGAAAAAGGATTGCATTATAACAAACATCAAAACGAAGGCAAATGAACACAGTGAATTTGAGTGAATCATTTTGAGCTAATTAAGATAAGAGGGAGACAGTGAAGGCTGTGTTAGGGGGGGCGTTCGCCAGCCGGTGTAAAACCTATGCCAAATCAATATGCAAATCGCTGAGCACTTGGAGGCAGATGATTTGCACAACAGCGAAACGTCAAAAGGAAGACGTGTTAAGCCATTAAAGTCTGCAAGTATAATGTGATGTGATTTTCTTGTCAGCAGCCTGTGAACAGCCCACGAGAGCATGTCGTTGGCATTACTACGAGGCCGTTCAGATAGCATATTTCATCATTTCATATGCTGCTACTTTTCCTTTAAATGGGACTCGAGTGTATGATGCAAGTAAATTAATAAAAAAAAACAGTTCCGTAAAGATAAGAAACAATAGAACATTTCTGTATGAATTAGATGCCAATTTTAATTTCACGAGCAGCAAAATATCCCAAATAAGTGACAATGACAACAGATGGATAATACTGTAAGCATTCAATGGGTGAAATATGTAAATGAATATGGTAATTGTCAACAACTCTCCAAAATGAATATTTTAGACTGTTAATGTTATAGTTGAGTATATTATATAAGCTAAAACGGATGACTAATTCTTCCATTTATAACATTTTCTTTTTAGGAGAAGCATGCTCAGGAAGTGCGCAGGAACAAGGAGTTGCGAGAAGAGGTGACCGCATGAGAATCCCCCCCCTCATCAGGTCCTGAGGTCTCGCCCCGAGGCCCACCCAGCACCACCAACACCACCGCGACTACCACCCCAGACCCCCTCCCCCTGCGCCTCTGCCCCGACAAAACCGACCTCCCCATTGCCCAACATTACCTACTTCTGCCATAACTATCCATGATCCGTAATAATGGGAGGTTCAGATGGGGTTGGGGGTGGTAATGAAGATGCAAAAATTGTTTTGAGAAGAAATCGAAAAATGTAATGTCTCCCACCCATTCTTCCCCAAAATAAGAATGTTTTTTGCTCTGTTTCCAATGAAAAGAAGAAAAAAAAAATTGACAAGTGAAAGTGGGGATTGGTTTTTTGTAAATACTTCTTTTTTTTTGTTTTATACAAGCAGCAAAAAGTATTGATTGCAGTGTGCCATTTTTATATCTCAGTTGGCTATCTTCTTACATAAATGGATGTAATGATTTGATCATTTTTATATTTTCGTTTTGTCCATTTGAGCCTGATAACTCTTTGTTTTTCTCTCGTGTGGTGACAGGCTAAGGTGTTTGTTGTGAGTTTGCCAGCTAGCTGACGTGTGCCATGACTTTCATCTCCACGAAACGCTCACTCCTTGGCGCTAGTTCCTTGGCACTAGTTCCTCTCTCCAAATTTAGATGCTTTTGGCTGGAGTAGGTCCCATCCAACTCACTCTCTAATGATCACTTTGGCATAGGAAAAACTGGGAGTTAGCGTTTTTTGGAGACACAAACTGTCATCGCATACCCCCTCTGTGACAATGCAGAGGAACACTATAGCATTTAACGAGCCTATCCTCCTTCTCTCCGTCTTCAGCCTCTATATCTCTCCACTTGCATTTTAGAAGCACTCACTCTTGCCTTTTGGGCTGGCGTTTAGCCAAATCATAGCACAGCCTCACACTGAAGGGGAACCTGCTAAGTAAATAATATCCAACCTGGCAACCTGGAAATACGAGTCACATGACAAACCTGAACCGATCAATTACTTTTACCGCGTATCTTCAATTCTACCACGATATTTTAAAAGCCAGAGGTGCGGAGTCAAGACCTACACTTGAGATCAGACTTGTTACTGTGAATAATTTTCCACATTTTTCCGTGAGGCTAGTGCTAACCATTATCAGCAGCATCAGCACATAATAGATAGAACTACTGTTGACAGCACTATAGGTCCAGGTTGAGCTCACAGCTGGCACTAAGTATTGCAGTCTGTAAAAGGTGTATGTGACTGTATTGTTTGAAGCCTCAACATTTTTTCAGTGGCAATGCATCATTTGGCCCGTAGGTGGCGTGTGCGTGTGTTTCTCAAAAGGCAGGTAGATTATGGTTTGCTTGTGCCATGTAAAACAAAAGAACAGTGTATGACTATTTGCGCCGATGGTGACTCCTACCTGCCTTTCTCTCTCCTCTGTCCATTTGTGTGTTCCTCCTCTCCACGTATATCTTTGTGAGCAAGCAGTGGATAATAAAGATGTGGGGTTCAGTGAATGAGACTCGTGTTTGAGAGTGGTGTTTATGGATTTATTTCTGTTATATAATATAAGGCGGGCTTGTAAGTTTTAGTTACTTTGTTTTTTATGTAGTCAACTTATCATAATCAAATAAAAATATATAGCTTACAACTTAATCAAATGCACCACCTTCAGTCACTACCACTTATTACCAGCAGGGGGAGGCAAAAGATAATTTGTGCTATTACCATTGTGGTCGATTGCTCACAGTAGACGATCCATCTGCCTCTACCCGATTCACTCACAATATTGTTTTTTATTTTTCTTAGTTTATGCCAACTAATATGAAATATTTGCTAATAATCATTTAATTTTTAAAGGGCCACCTCAATTCTTTGTCAGATTTCTACACTCTTCCACCTCATTTCCCCCCTCCTGGCTTCCCCCTCCACTCGTTCCCACGCAGCGCATAGGGCCGGGTTACGACTGTTCAGGATTACCCCTCCTTGTTAATGGTTTCCTGCGCACTCACAGAGGGCTGCTGAGAGAAACTAGAAGCCTCATCTGATGCCAGGCGTCAGCGCGTACCGTCATTACGCACGCTTCTTCTGGTGCCATCCAGAAGGGATCAAGACCACCGTATAATAGATCCTTTTTAATGTCTTGTGCCCGCATTTAACGCCACTTGGAAAGCACATGCCATAAAGACACGATGAAAGACACACGGGAAGGCTATACAACTATTGTGTGCGTTTGCGTCACAACAACTTAACTTTTACGCATCCAAATCAACAGCGATTTACTCACAATTCAGAGAATAATGAGAAGTCATATCATTTAAAAATAATTTTATTATTACAGGTAAACTGTAATTTCCACCAGCAACACTTGAGAAAAGCTTAAGAAACTGAATTGTCAGTGCTTGCTTGTGCTGTGTACAATCATTTTTATATATACACACAACTCAACCATGAGACATAAATATTAAGTGAAAAAGAAAAAACAGATACAAAGACACAGATTGTTTAAAATAAAATTAAGACTGCTGTGATTGGATAGAAAATAAAAAGTATAAATTGGCGTAACTTTAAGATTTGACAGTAAAAAATAAAATTCAGAGGAATTTTAAACAATATGAACACAGTGATGAATGGGGACGATTACTCAAATGAAACTGGTGGCTAACTTCTGTTTCCAGTATTTGGTCAAACAAGCACCTGGTTTCGGTTATTCCACCCCATAAAATGCTGTAAAAAGGGAGGTCATCTCTCCAGCTTCGTTCACACACTCTGCCCCTCAGAACTGTGTTTGTTAGGGGGCACGGAGGGGGGGCGGTTTCACCCAGGAACTTGACAGGCCTCTGCTTGACCATCTGGAAAAGCCATCTCTGATTGGATACCATCAGCGGGTGGGCGGGTGTACAATTAATCAGTCAGGACAATGAAGAGCTCCTGTTGCTTTGAGCCTGGAGTGTGCCTCTACACATTACAAGAACTATAGAGTGTTCTTCTGGAGGTTGGCCTAGAAAAAATAGTCTACAACAGTCTATAACAGTTTATAAAGGTTTCAGTCAGAACGCTCCTATCTCCATTCCCCACGGCCTGTAGGGCTTTCCAACGCTGGACGAAGGGGCAGGCGTGCTGATGGTCGAGGCTGTGGCCGGAGAAAGGAGCGGGAAGGCACTGAAGGGGAAGGGAAAAGCCGAAAGCGTCGAGATGAGAGGAGGGGACAGTTTGGACGCAGTTGCCGAAACTAGGGCTGGGTGCAGGACCGGCGTGGGGGCAGCAGTCGTGGGGGGCACGCGGAGGGGTCCGTGTTCTGAGTGTGGGGTCACACTGCCGCTGCGCCTGCCTGAGAGGTGACTGTCCGCTGATGGGGAGGATGCGCTGGAAGAGGTGACTGTCGTGGTGGAAGCCAAAACCGCCTGAGGAGTCGTGGAGGCGGTCAGGGGTCCCGTGGGCTGGTGCTGGAGGAGGTGCAGGCTGTGGGCTAAGTGGGCAGCGGGGGGTGAGCCGAAAGCAGAGCCCCAGGCCAGGTGGCTGAGGCTGGAGTGGGCTTCCCTCTGACTGGCGTAGTTGTTAAGGTGCGAGACCAGGCGGATACGCAGAGGGTCCGTACTGTCCAGGCCCTCGATGATGCTGAGGTAGCGGGCCGTCTCCGCCAGGCACTCTCTGAAACCAAGGCCACGGTAGTCCATCGCCAGGGCATGAGCGTCAAAGTAACCTGAAGGAGAGACAATAGGAACAAGGTTAGAAAAATCTGATAATATAGTGTATGACACTGACAGAGAGAACATAAACGTCCACCATGCAAACAGACGGTCATTAGGCTCTTTGAAATACAAGTTACTTTGCAGCGATGTCCAATCAGACTTTAAAATCAATCATGCAGTCACTTGTTTTATATAAAATCTCTGGAGTCAAATTTCAAAGGTTTCAGCTCAGTTGGGTAATGTTTACTTACATGGATTGTCTTAAAAGTACAGAAAAGCTCTGCAGGTTCTTACCTTTGCCTCCAGCTGCATGAAGCATCTTCAGATGGTCCACAGTCATTTGCAAAATCTCAGCTTTCTCCAGTTTAGCCGAACCCTTTATAAGCAAATAAATTATGCAATTAGATCAGCAATCCAAAACAATTCGACTGCACAAGAAGCGCTCGTGTTGGAGATTTCCGTTCGCAGTAATCAAAACAACAGGCTCAGTAGTTACCTGTTTCTCGAACGCGCTGGGGACAAGTCGGCGCAGCTCACTCAAACTGTTGTTGATTCTGTCGCGACGTCGTTTCTCAATGATCTGAACAAGGCCAAGAGTTTATTAACATTAGCCCAATAAGATCAGTGCAAGACTATACCTTTGACAGCACGCAATTTCAATAGATCACGATTTAAGATTAATACTTACTCCTCGACGTCTCTTTCTCGCCTGCACCTGAGTGGTCGTGCCGGGGGACAACGATCCGAGAGGAGAGCTCAGGTTCCTAAAATAAATCAAAATGTGTTAAACATGTGCAATTACCCAACTTTTCCCCCGAGTTTTGTTTTGTTTTATGATCTAAAGATATAAAACAACTTGTTGCTCTAAAATTACCAATAGGCCTGTATATCTTATTTCCATGAAGATAAAAGTTCTTACCCATTTTCATCTGCGCTCTCTTTCTCCACCTCGATGGCCTCGTCCAGTTCGCTGTCCGAAGAGCAGCTAAAGTCGTGGTTCCGTTTCATCTTTGCGAAGAGAGTTGTAATAGTTGGTGTCGCTCTCGGTAATAATCCGTGAGGGTGTGAGTTCGTCCCGTGTGAGCGCCGCTTGTGAGCAGGTTCGCCAGTGCGCCTCTGTTTGAAGCGCGGTCCTTTCCCACGGTGTCATTTCAACCCCGCTGCCGGCCAAAAGAGGTGGAGCCGCCGGCGAGGTCCGCCAATCGCGGGGCGGCAACAGCTTTGATCGACAGCGCAGTTGGCCCAAGCAAAACTTTGTCCGCTTTGATCAAGCTGAAGATGAGGAGAAGAGGATGACGTCTCACTTTGAGCCTTTCTCGGGTGAAAACGTGAAGAAACGTCCACGTCTTCAGAACGAATACACAAGACAGGACAATACACGTTCACGTTACAGCTGCCTTTAACAATCTAATGACAACTGTATAAACAACTGTTGAACTTAGGCTACATAAAGATGTTTTTTTTTTTTTTTTTTTTTATGTAGATGGCTAAAAAGTAACCATTTCTACATAGACTAAAGAAAAAAAAAAGTACATGCACAAATTATTCATGCCATGACACATCTTGCCAAGTATTTTGATAGTTGTAAGAGGACAGAGAAATAAGTAGCCTGGTTAGACTTATCAAAGTTGAATGTTAATTACCACACACTGTTTATTTAAAGTGGGAGATTGTGAGGTAATTAGGCTCACGGCATTATTCCGTTTGGTCCATTTAAAGTTTCTGTTCACACCTGTTGTCTCTCGCGCTTGACGTCTTGGTTTTGGTGCACACGTGTGAAGGCGAAGTGATTAATCTAATAATAGAGAGGATCTCCGCAGAAACTTTGTCAGCGGTCCAATGGAGTCTCGGTCCGTGCCTGCTGCCCCCCCCCCCCCCCCCCCGCCCCTCTGTGTGTCCCGCGGCTGATGAGGAGTGGCTGGCCGGCTGTCAGCACGCGTTGGCCGTGGGAAAGTTCCCCAACCGGCGCTGATAACCAATCAGAGACCGACGGCCGTCTCCGACGCTGGAATGAATGGAGCAATTGGTCGGGGCGACGGGCGGTCTGCGATCGAGCGTGTGAACCTGTAATCCAATACTAACTCAGCCCGGGAGCAACCATGAGGAAGCCACCACGTCTGATCTGCCCCCTCACACAAACCATCAGAAGCACCGGGGACTTCAAGGACCCGCCAGACCGAGCATCGACACCGCTCCACGCGATCACACACCGCAGCACCCCGATGCGTCAGCAGCAGCCGCGGCACCGCTGGACCCGTCACCAGACCGTCCGTGTGCGCGGCTCCTGTGAGCGCGCTTCAACAGCAGCGACCGATAGTCTTTTCAGGTGTTTATGAGAAAGCTGAAGCAGAAAGGGACGTTTGGGTTGATGCAAAACACTGCATTTAAGTCACCAAGTGTCTGCCCTTTAATCATTTCATATGAATCATCATTGCTTTGATGAGACAGCTCAAAATATTGCCCAGACAGAAAATGATTTATGTGGCTGTGAATACGGGCCACACGTACGCCGGAAACATCAAACTATGATTCATGCAAAGTAGAACAATGTTGATATAAATAAATTACCAAAGCCATTATTTATGAGGCAAATATGAGCCAGAAAGCGGCAAAAGGAAAAACTATAAACACTGGTGAGCTGTTAACATTGACTGACAAATTTAAGTGAAGAAGTTGATAGTATCAGTGGGAGCTGAAGGCGTAATGGTGACAGACACAGCCAGAGCAGGTCCTTGTTTGTCTTATAAGAATGACAGGAAGCACTTAGGGCTGTTTTCATCTTATTGTCGTTGCAAGGCTGTGACACAGATGCTCTCACCAAGGCCAGGGCTGTGGGCCACAACATCAACACAAGAGTGGACATAATGTGCAAAATCTATTTTCATGCACTTGTTCTGAATCCTCTCTGAGCGCCACATCAAATATGTTAGATGATTATTACTGAGCAACAGCGTCATTTCTGTTGTGGATCAGAAAGGTCCGTAAGTCTACGTCTAAACCCCATAAAAAGTAAACAAAAGAACAATTCAATCAACTGAATACATCCAACACTATTGTTCTCTATTGGTGTTTTATGTGTCACTGTGACCCCTTGTTATTATGAAAAATAACTTGTAGATTTGACAACGTATTGAATAGAGGTATGTTTATGTAATATAATGTAAGACAATCCCACACAATGCACGTGTAGAATTCGTACCTTCCCGCTCATGGGCTTGTCTTTATTGTTTTGAGTTCTTATGTGTGTGTTTGTTTACATGATAGGAGCTCGGCAGTGAGCTGCATTCACACACGAGTTGGTGCAACTCGAAGCCATTGTCACAACAAACACAGGTGTGCTCCCTCCACAGTGGTCCCTTTGACAGTTGTGTGCGTGTGTGTGTGTGTGTGAGGGGGTAGGTGCTTCTGCAGGACGGGGGGTGTGTGTGTGTGTGCACTGAGCCTCCCCTCTCTTGTTGTATTTCAAGTTCACTCAGAGTTCCCACGCTGTTATTTTCTGCCCGGCGCTCTTTGTTCTACCGGTCTCATCACATGTTGTGATTAGGGCCGCCCTTTGAAGGTGAGGGCCCCGGACCAGCGACATCATCCAAGAGCCCCGCCCCCTCTCTACCTCCCTCACCGAACGGGGGGACAGAGGGGCTTCCAGAGCACTACACAATCAGTAGTCACCCACCCCTGCCGCTCTCTGCTGTGGTAGTCTTCCCAGGCCGGCAGCCATGGGATCAACTTCAGACGGACGACGAGGGCCACAGAGCCGGGGTTTAGACCTGGTTTAGTGCAGATCAGAGCTGGGTGTAGTCCCTCACAGTAAAGGTCTGATTATGTTCTGAGCTCGTACATGATCTGGGATTATCATCGTCTCAAATTCAGTCACAGGTGGAGGAAGAAATCAGAATTGGTTCACTTTCAACTTTCAAAACAAGGCAACATATTTGAAGTTGAAATGTCCAATTTTACTGAGAAAAAAAACTTGAAATAACAAAAAGAAAAAATGTTTTAACCTCTCAACCTCCACCTGAACCAAGCACATTTTCTGTAGTTTGGCTTTACCCAAATCTAAAAGCCTCTTGAAAAAAAGTGTCAAAATAGCCACAAAAAAACGAGACAAAAACTAGGATGAGAATGCAACAGAAAAGTGACGAAAACGTGACAAAAAAAAAGCCACAAAAGAGCAACAGGAAAGTGACAAAAATGTGTCATGAAAACACACAAAAAAAAGCAATGAAAAAAAAGTCACAAACGTGGCAACAACGCCAAGACAAACACCTGTTGAGTTTTGTAGGGCTCAGCAATTTGCCCGATGAAGGTCTCAGGAGCGAAACGTTGACCACATCCTAATGAACTATTTTGGCAAGGTTGGCAGTGTGGGTCTTAGCTTTCAAATGAGTATGTACGCTTTTAGATTTGGGTAATACCGAAGGAAATGCACTTGGTTAGGGCAGGGGTTAAGAGGTTATATAAATGATTAGAAAAAACAACAACATTTAGAGTAATGTTTAAAGTCTGTGCTGACAAATGCATACTGAGGTTTGTGTGTTATGTCCCCGTGTTACAAAATATATACAAATTGTTTTAAGATTAAATTTGCAAAACAAGCTCTCAGTTCCTTGTTGGGACGTTCCAAAAATATCACCATAAGCTTTAGATATGGGATTCTTATCCGGCTACAGGATGGATCCTTTTATGCAGAGGTCATCTGGGGAAATGCATATGGTTTGTGGCCCAACATTTAGGATCATTCACAGCTTTGATCACTATGTTCAAAGTCTCGCCGCCTTTGTGCTGCTCTATCAAAGTGTTTCAAACTTCACTGCGTTTGCGAGAGTATCTTTTTCTGTGAAATAATCCTCAAAAGTTGAGGCACAAATCAAGTCTAGACGGTCTCAGCAAAAGGAAATGGTCGGACTTATTCGAGCACACTCGGCTTTGAAGATGTCGAGAAGCAATAGTTTGTCCATTATTCAACCGACGCGGCCTTATTTGGGACAAGTAAATATTTCTACACATCCACTCAGCAGTCCACATGTCATCAGATATTTAACCAGCGATTTGTTAGGATTTGATTTCTCCCAGAGACCTCTATGACTTCCCTTAGGTTAAATGGAGCAAAGCGTGGCGTTGATGGACTGACAATGATAAATGATACTCATGTTGAGTTCAGGAACTTTCAATTAGGGCCTAACCAAACAATCTAATGTTAAACTGTGAACTGCCAAAGTGCTGTCTACTGTGGTGCTGAAGACAAATGTACAAGCTTTGGCTCAAATAAACACAATTATTAGTTCTTTCAAAAGCTCAGGCGGAGGTCTTTCTGTTGCATGTCCATTGCTGCCTTTGTGTCTCTCCATTTCAGAGCACATTGTGGAACTTGTGGAATTGGTTTGTGTGTCACCCCGAGGCCCAAGGAGTCACATATTAGCGAGTTTCGAGTTAGAATTAGAAGAAGTGCAGCAACTGGACACAATGTTGAAAGACTCCTGGTGAAATTGCCCTCAGTTGTTAAAATGACATTGCTAGAATTGTTGGTAATAAGATAAAATAAAAATGGGAAAGACGTACCGAAGAAAAGTTCTGCTGTCATATAAAGCCAGGCTATATATCTGCAGCCAGGCTCAAGAAAACGGATGAGAGAAATGCATAACTTATAATGTCTTCATGCATCACTGTAGTATAAGAGGCAAATGTGAGTATACTAAGAAGTTAATCATTTTATTTATTGAAACAATGACTTGTTTATAAGATTGGATAGAGGTGTGGAAGCGTAATGCAGCCACAGGCAGTGCAGTGGCGTCGGCCTCTTGGCCACAGACAGATCTTGGCTCTGTCCGAACAATACTGTGAGCTGCTGCGCGCACCCCTCGGAGGGTGCGTCTTGTTATTATTTATAATTAGAATTGTGTGAAGAGTGGAGGAAGGCTAACTTTGTATCCCAGGACAGGCTGAAGGAAGTGGTGTCTAATTTTTCCCTGCGTGACACTCGTGCATTGTGCCTGACAGAAAGCCAGAATGGGACATATCAACATTGTTTACAAAGGGGAGCGTGTGACAGGGGTAAAGGTGTCCGGTATTGAGCTCGGGTGGAGGAGAGTTTGGACGCGGTCTCATTGTTGGGCCATGGTCACCCATTTTTCGGCTGGTGTTGTTGTGGTCTTTTGTTGCAGAGGGAGCCGTCGCTGTTTGCAGGTCAGAGTATTGAGGAAGTGCAGCGTTGTGCCGGACGTGACCCACTGACACTCATCTCATGTCCCAGGCCCCATGGGAAGTGTTCTGCTTCTCTCTGCACTGCCACTCAAATTAAATAGTCCCAGACACATTCAGAACCAGGCGCTATCCTAAAAATAGAGCAGACTTTATATTATTCCTTAGACTGGACGATGTACAGCATATGTACTGGGTTTTAAACAGGGCCTTATTGCAGATCTTATTTTGGTGCAGTGCGACTGTAGTTGCCTGTCTGAGCCATGCACTCTTTAATCCAGTCGGGTTCACTCGATCCGACCCTTCAACAGGTGGATGACCCCTTCAGCTGCTGTGGCCCCTTCCATAGACATCCCAGACACGACCGGAGGCATCTGATACCTGCTGCCGTGTGCATCTGTGGAACGTCCCGCTTCAGTGCAGGGAACCAGTTGGGAAGTGCAGCGCTGGGGTCTGGGCATGACTGGACGAAACTCCTGGTGGGTGGTCACTGCTGGAGTCAAGAGGACAAAAGTGCTTGTTTAACGTTCTTCTCACTTTTGGTAATTGTTGGATTTAAGTCTGACTTGGTCGCACTTTTCCAAATGCCCCTTTGGCCTTGGCAAACAGAAATGGGGTGAACTTTCTCCTGACACATTGTATAATGGGGGCAGTTCAAGGCTAACAGTGAGAACCTGGCGCATGTGACCATAATGTGTACGTGAAGCGAAGTAAAGGATCATCTACTCTGTGACCTGTCCGCTTCAGTAGAGCCAATATGTCCCAAAAGTCAGACTGAGGAGCCCCTTTTAAGCACTGGCAAGACTTGAAGTTAATGTTTAATAAGTAATATCGAAGAAGAAGAAAAAGAAGAAGAACAAGAAGAACAACAACAAGAAGAACAACAACAAGAAGAAGAACAACAACAAGAAGAAAAAGAAGAAGCACAAGAAGAAGAAGAAGAAGAACAAGAAGAAGAACAAGAACAACAACAAGAAGAACAAGAACAAGAAGAACAAGAAGAAGAACAAGAAGAAGAAGAAGAACAAGAAGAACAAGAGAACTTTTGGCTCCATAATTGTAAAAAAAAAAAGACAAAAAAATGGCATTTAACCCTATTTATACTTCATGCAGGGGTTGAAGGTGCTGCATCTCCAATTACTTATGTGGCTGATTACAAGGGACACACACACAAATACCTCATGGAGGAGGAAGACACATAGTATTGACATTGAATAACAGTTCAATCCGAGACTTTGCCATCTTACATGAACATTTCTTTGTTCTTCAATGCTGTCATTTCACCAAAATGTCACCACAAAGGCTCAACCACCCAAAGTCGGCAGTTTCCTTGGCAGACATGTTATACATATATATACATAATGTGCTATTGTCTCACAGTTAATGTCACTCATGTTTAGCCACTAATTCGATAACAAGCCTGAACTGCTTCAACATGTTTCTGCATTTGACATTTGGCCCGGGCCCTGGCACCGCCACCCTCCTCTTCCTCGTTGGAGTTTTATTTTTTGGGGCCCGTTCCGTCTGAGGACAGCACCCCCCCTGACCTCGGTAATGATGGCAGGTCAAGAGTTGGGTTGTGTGAAGGAGCTGTGTGCGGCTGGCTGCAGAGCGCGTGAGCCGTGCCTGGGAACCAAAGCTAGCCGTGTGATCCCGTGAAATTGATCTCTCTGGATGTGTGTGTGTGGGGTGTTTATATTTATGTGCGGTCGGTGCGGGACGGCCCAGAGAGGGGGGTGGACCATGACGGAACAGGATAGGAGCCACAGTACAGGAAACAGTAGATCCCTGTCGCTGCGTGACCCGTCTGCAGCACTGTCTGAGCACTGACAGTAGACAAAGAGGAGAGTTCAACTTACAGCTATGAATCAAAGAGGAGACACCAGGCCCGAAATAGCGGTTTGAAGAAGACACTCTCGATGTTATTGGGACGTGACATATTATATCAAAAGAAAATGCAACAAAGGGGAAAACAAAATGGTCCCATCACACAAGAAACCGTGATGTACATTTAGACGAAAATTATGAAGACGCTGTTATAATGGAAACCTTAGATGTTTTGAAAGGTTAATCTTAAATTGAAGCGTTACTATTTGTGAGCAAATTTAAACAAGTCCAGCAGTTGAAGCTGCGCCTCATGCTGGGTGAATGTTTGTGCGTGTGTGTCTGCGTCCACACACTGCTCTTTCATCTGCTGCATCTGCTTTTCCCATCAGTCTCTTTACACTCTTTTTTTACTCTTCACTCATTCTCCTGCCATCGCAACCTCCAAATCTTCCTGAACGGTTGGGTTCACTTTCTGGAATTTGTTCATATCAAAATCTCAGGTGGATGGCACAGATCACTTTAAGTCAACAGATGTGCGGCTTTTTAATATCGGGACATTAAATCTATGAATGTTCCTGAACTTCATTTGTCACGGGATCACAAACGACGAGACACCGCAGGGAAATCTTTATATTTCATTTATAGGGTCAGATAAGTCGCTAAATAAGTGAGATTTCACCTGGACACAAAGAAATAAAGCAATTTACTTACACACACACTTCTTCTATTATTTCACTGACTAAACATTTCTCCATAGACTGATTTGGGAGACTGTAACTGTCCATTTACTCTAAATGCCTTGTTTTCTTTTTAAGTGTATGAAAAACTTTATTCCGTCTGCATTTTAACCTTGAAAAACAATGTAAAAATTGAATATTACATTTTTGTCCAGTAATGACAGAGACTGTTCAGAGACTAAATTAGATTTAAAGAGAAAAATCCCCTTTGTAATAGATTCTTGAAATGTATGAAATATGTATGAAAAATATAAACCCATAGATCTAAATCTGGTTCTCTTTCTATGAGTCAAATGTTCTCCCATAAAATTATAGCCAATTTTGGCTTTTTTTAGGGACAGGAATTTGTATAGAGCTTTTCACAGGACACAAGTCACCCGAAGCTGTTCACACAAGAGAAGGGAATTTGTATGCATAAAATGCCTTCATTTGACAAAAAAATAAATAGAAAAAATACAAAAAGAAAACTTACAACAAATTGTTCTTACATTTATGTCAGTAATTTACAGTAACAGTAAACTAAAGAATATTTGTAAAAGTCTTATTTCCCCTATTTACCTGCAGGGTCTCGCCTTGAGTTTATAGTTGAAAGTTCTTTCTGACAATAATCCTGCCGTACCACATTTTATTGGTATCGTGTGAACAGGTAGAGTAATTACAGCGGTTTTAGCCACAGACAATTCAAAAACATTAGCATTAGTTTTTGTGTTTGCAGCGGCTCTCGAGGACAGTCCAAGTCTATTCGCTGGGACTTTTAGAACGGATCCTGTCTGTACCGATGTAGACCCCAGAGCAGCATACTCTGAGGCCTGCAAAGAGCATGAAAAAGCCAAATATCCATGTTAGCTTTATCTTTGAAGCGATGCCACAGTTGTCCATAAGAATCAAAGCTAGTAATGTAATGGGGGCACAGTACGAGCACTGGGCTGTCACACGGACTACAAAAGAACATCATATGGCTTTAATAATGCAACAAAGCACTGGGGAAAGGGAGTTTGAAGCGTGGCCCACGGTCAAGCAGTTACAGGAATATCTTGGTAATATGAGGAATGAAGAAAGGTTGGTAAAAATATGCTCCTAAAGTTCCGTTTATATTATGTGCATTTTAAATCGATTGTCATTAAAACATTCAAGACCCAAAGCAAGTGTTGTTATATTCAGAAAGGCATTACTTCAGCTGCAGCTTTTGTGATTGTTGCAGATAATAAAAGATCAAAGTTTAGAGTCACATATGACACCTCTTCAACAGCGGACTAAACAGAATGACAGACGTGCGTCCACTTTTAATGGCCCCTTTGTGGACAGACAGTAACATTTTCTTCGAGACTGTTGGCAAGCAGTACACACAATAAAGTATATTTAGAAATCACTTTGAATAATATCATCTGGAAAGACACAGACATATCTATAACTTTTTATTGAACCATTGAAGTTTATTGATGACTTTGAGGTGGGACTTGGATTTTAAGGATCAGAAAGAGGTTGTCAGTATTTCCTCAGTGGGAAGTCAGTGCTAAGCGTCTATGACTTACACGTTGTTATTACATCACTCAAGGGCCGCGCTGAAAACATTCATTAGACAGACTTCTCTGGCTGTTTGCTTTTGGACTTGTGAGTGACGTGTGGGCTTTTGTGCGACTGCTTGTGAGTGTGTGCGTGCGTGTGTGTGTGTGTGTGTGTGTGCGTGTGTGTGTGTGTGTGTAGTTAGTCCGGCGCTGATTGCTGTTTATTTGGCCAGAGGCTGAGACAGAGGAGGGCAGTCAGAAGCACCCAGTGAGACTCCTGTGTTCTCACTGGGACCTTGTGTTGAACAGAGGGGTCATGCTCTTCCCTGAACACCCCCCAAAGGCACCCATCACACAGCCCCACCCCCAGGTACCCACTTCCTGTCTAGCTTTTTACTTTGGGCCTATACTGTACATGGCTGAGTATTGATATCATTCTGTACAAATCTGTAAGATCAAGTTAGAAAGAAGTGAAAACATGTTCATTTACTTTGACAAATTATACAAAAAAATGTAAGAATTAAGCAAAATCAGCCCCATTTCTTATTGTCATTATGTCATGTTGGGCGTTTTTTGTGTGTGGAAAGAACAGCTCAGGGTAAAAGGGGATAAAGAGCGGGGAGAAAGCAGCGCTGAGACTCCAACCTACAACGCTCAGGACAGACAGAAGGACAGAACAAAGTCCCACCATAATCCAGCCGCAGAAATGTTTTCACCCTATAAGTCACATGTCGCTCTCAGCATTATGATGAATAAACATAAATGTCAACATATTAAAGCGACAATCAGCAACCTTTTTTTCGTATCTTTTTTTTTTAATATAAATTAAATTTGACGTAAATTTCATGTAAGTAATATCAAATTATTATTTTTTTTGTTTTCAAAGTCCCTCCGTTTATGGATCTCTTTTTTATCTTACTTTAAGCCACAAGTGAACCAGCAAAATCAGAATGACTTTATTGATCTGAAGGGAAATTCCTTTTGTTACAGGTAGGATGTGCACAGTTTTTTTCCAAACACACTGTTCTTTAGTTTGATGAGCAGCATGGCAGCTGACCGGACATGGGCAGGCAGGAGGGAGAAAAAAATACCTACAGCAATGTTCATAATGCACAGTCTGAGCTATATCTCGAGTATCCTATCCTTTGGACACTTGCATCCTCCCTGTGTCCTAAAATAACACAAACCTCCCCCTCCCTTTTACCTGCAGACTTCACTTCATGTCGAACAAATCGGTGGGTGGATTCTGTGCCTTTTGCCACAGCTCGGCTCATGACTGGTCACGCTCTAAAGGCCGCGACGCAGACGAGCGACAACACCCGCTGACATGCTCGTGCACACTCAAGTAATGGGACACACGCCGCAGGAAAGGGGTCAGCGCTTCCCCGTCTGCCGCTCTGTGCCCCCCTATCCGCGCACGGGATAAGGCTCCAACCTGTGGAGGGAGGGGAGGGATATTGTAGGGTAAGGACGTCCACACAGCTGTCTGAAGGCTGTGAGAGCTGTCCCCCACAAGGGCTTCCCAGGACGGTGGCGGGACAGGGGAGAGGAGAGAGGAGGGGAAAAGGGCAGAGCGGCTGGAGAGGATTATCAACACATGCACAAACACACGGGGCATGGGCTGGACTCCAGTGAAGAGACTGTGGAGTGAAGTTTGGCAAAGGGCATAACTTTTCAGCATAAAAAAAAAAGATAAGATATAATATAATTAAGTAAAGTAAAGTAAAATAAAACAAAACAAAACAACGTTATGTATTCAAATCAAATCAAATCAAACTTTATTTATAGAGCGCTTTTCATACAAAATGTAACACAAAGTGCTTTACAGTGCTTAAAAATCATTAAAAATAATAAAAATCGTCCCCACCAGTAAATATACATAAATAACTACAACCCCACCACCCACCACCCGCGCACACAGACACACAGACACATATACGTACAGACAGCCCAGCAGTTAAAAGTCTTAAATAAAAATGGACATAGAGTTGAGTATAAGGCTGGGTACAGATCGACCGAAAGAGGAAACATCATCCAAGGAGCCGTCTGCACCAGGAGCAGCCCATCGCCCACAGCCACAGAGCGCCAACCCAGGGGGCCCGGAGTAGGTGTAGGAGAGACGTCCTACCTCCATCCAGGCACCCCCAGGAGAGCGCCCGCACGGCCACAGCCAACCAGCACTCCCGGGGCAGAGGGCTCCCTCAGAGGAACCACTAGGAGAACATAAAAAATAAATGAATAAAAATAAATAAATAAATATTTAATAAGAGATACATTAAAAACAGCTAAAACTGTGCGTGAAATAGCACAGGATAAAAGAGGGAAAATAAAGAAGTAATAGATCTAAAACCGGTAAATAAGGTTAATATAAGTAAATATTAATTAAAAGCTAAACTAAAAAGGTGGGTCTTGAGCCTGCTCTTAAAAACATGAACGTTCTCTGCGGTCCTGAGCTCCTCTGGCAGGTCGTTCCAGAGGCGAGGGCCATAGTATTGGAAAGACGCCTCGCCGTGAGTCTTTCTGTTGACTTTAGGAATAACTAGGAGACCCCTGCCAGAGGAGCGAAGGGACCGCGAAGGCTCATATGGTAAAATCAATTCTGAAAGATAAGAAGGACCAAGACCATTAAGACATTTAAAAACCATTAAAAGAACTTTAAAATGGATCCTGAAACACACGGGGAGCCAATGCAGTGACTCTAAAACCGGTGTAATGTGGTCCCGCCTCCTGGTCTTCGTCAGGACACGAGCTGCTGAATTTTGTAAAAGTTGTAAACCTGAGATACTCTTTTTGGGAAGACCAGAAAGCAGGGCATTACAGTAGTCGATACGACTGGTGATAAAAGCATGCATTAGCGTCTCCGTGTTGGCCCGAGAGAGAATGGGGCGGACTCTGGCTATGTTCTTTAGATGGTAAAAACCTATCTTTGTGATATTCTTAATGTGTGGAATTAAAGTCAGCTCAGAGTCAAAAATCACACCCAGGTTCTTCACCTGTGAGGAAGGATTAAAAGACAATGACTGTAGTTTGGGTAAAAGTTTCTCTCTCTGGGCCTGAGGACCGATGACTAAAACTTCAGTTTTGTCCTGGTTAAGCTGGAGAAAGTTTTCTGCCATCCAGGATTTGATATCTAAAATGCAGTTAAAAAGTGCATCCATTGGCCTGGTGTCCTCAGGAGACATGGAGATGTACAACTGTGTATCGTCAGCGTAACTATGAAAGTTGACTCCATGTCTCCTGATGACATCACCAAGAGGGAGCATATACAGGTTAAAAAGCACTGGGCCTAAAATCGAACCTTGAGGCACACCACATGTAATATTATGGACCTTGGAGGAGCAGGTATCCACACTTACCATGAATGTCCTGTCTGTGAGGTAGGATGTAAACCATTTGTGGACAGCACCAGAGAGGCCGATGTGTTTTAAACGAGTTAAAAGAATAGTATGGTCAACTGTATCAAAGGCAGCGCTCAGATCCAGTAGAACCAACACTGTCAACCTTTTGGAATCATAATTTAATCTAAAATCGTTTAAAATCTTTAAAAGGGCTGTCTCGGTGCTGTGATTTACCCTAAAGCCAGACTGAAATTTCTCAAGGACGTCATGTGCATTTATAAAGTCGCTAAGTTGGGTAAAAACAAGTTTTTCTAAGATTTTGCTTAAAAATGGTAAGTTGGATACCGGTCTAAAGTTGTTAAAATCATTACGGTCCAAATTGCTCTTCTTCAGCAGAGGCCTCACCACTGCCCCCTTAAAGGCAGCAGGGAAGACCCCCGTCTGAAGGGAGCAATTCATCATGTGTAAAAGCTCGTCTCTAAGAGATCCATAGAAAGTTTTAAAAAACGGGGTTGGGACCGGGTCTAAAGGACATGTGGTGGGCCTCACTGAGGAGAAAACTTTATCAAGCTTCTCAGCATTAACCTGGACAAAACTGTGCAGTGTTTCCTCTGGAACAAGTAGACAACCAGATGTATTTAAAACCGTGTTACTTTGAGTAGATAAAATATTACATCTGATAGTGTCTATCTTTCCCCTGAAGTGGTCTGCAAACGCCTCGCAAAGGGAGTCACTTGGAGTAAAATTGGTCTTGTTAAAATCAGGATTGATTAGATGTTCTATTGTAGAGAAGAGTACCTTGGGATTGTTTTTATTATTGTTGATAATTTTTGAGAAGTAGTTGTTTCTTGTGTTTCTTACTGTGTTATTGTAGGTTGATTGTTGTTCACGGAAGATTTGGTAGTTTATGGTAATTTTGTTTTTTCTCCATTTTCTCTCTGCCACCCTGCATTGTCTTTTGAGTTGTTTAATTTCCTCATTCCTCCATGGAGTAATTGGTTTTGTAGGGAGTTTCTTGGATTTTAAAGGAGCGATAGAATCAAGCGCTGACTTGAGTTTGCTATTAAAATTTTCAAAAATAAAATCACAGGGGGCAGGTAGAACAATAGGAGAATATTTCTCTAAAACATCAATAAAATTTGCAGCCACTTCAGGGGTGAGATGACGTTTCCTCACAGCTCTTACCGAGGTCTCCCGCTGGGTAAAACTGGTGATATTAAAAAACACACAGTAATGGTCAGAAACAGCCAAGTCAATGACAGAAGACACAGCTGTGGACAGGCCATACGTGATGACCAGGTCCAGACTGTGTCCTCTGTCGTGAGTTGGCTGTGTGACGTGTTGGGTAAAATCCATATAATTAAGAACATTTAAAAAATCCCTAGCAACAGGGTCTAAAAGATTATCTATGTGTAGATTAAAATCACCAGTTAAAAGAATCATATTAAAAGAGCTATGTAAAAGTGATAAAAACTCAGAAAATTCCTTAACAAAAAGAGGGCATTTTTTGGGGGGTCTGTAAATAGTGACACATAAAATTGGTGCAAAAGCTGACAACTATGTCCCAAAATAATAATAATAGGCCAAACTGATGCTTGCTTTGAGATAGTCTTTCATTATGACTGAGCTATGTCAAACCGAAAAAGGAATATCAAAACATGACAAAAAAACAAATAAAAAAAAAACACAAATACAAGGACACGAGCCAAACATCGCTGAGGTCAGTATCCTGTTATCATCTATCAGCGCATATGTAGCTGTGTTTTATCCTTTTCACTGTCTGTAGCGTTTTGTTCCTTGTAGATTCTAATACACACATGTGGTTACCAGGCAAATAGAACAACAGCCAAACAGAACATAACTACTACTAAATAGGTCCGTGTATGCAAATGAAGCTTAATGTGCATGAATATTCATCACATAAAGTGGTCGCCAGCTTGTCTCCCGGCCTAATTTCTAAAATGACTATTGCAGTGTTTTCATACCCCGAGGCAATAAAAAAATATTTCAATGGTTTCTGTCGCGTAGATTTTACATTATCTGGGTCAAATGCAATGGTGGCGGTTTTACGTCTTCAGACTGAGCCTTACAGACTAACTAAGGGCCCCGAACTGATGGCGCTAAACAGTCCTGAGTGTCGTCAAAGCAAACACAAACACGTCGCTGCACAAATGCTCACATCCTCTGCAACTGCTGGACTTGACTTATGTGGCAGTGTTTTGATTGTAAGAAACTGGCTATTTTAGTTATTTGTTGAGGCCTTGCGGTATTTGGTCCGTGCCATGTGAAAACACGCAGCCACTCAGGAATATTCCCGTGTTTATGTTCGCTCCTCGCTGTGTTTGTTATGCCTGCAGATGGAAATAGACAGAGGCTGGAGGTTCACAGCTCACAGACTGTCACAGCTCGCTGGCCACTTAGCACTGCATGAAGCAGCTGCAGCCTGGGACCAACAGGGACGCTTAGGGTTTTGATCTGAAGAAAAGGAGCACAAGGAAACGAAGTCTGTGTGCAGATAGCTAAAGGGTATGCTGCGTACGCTTGCCTCAGTGTTGTGAGTTCGATTCTCGGCTCTGACTCTTCACCCCTGTCCAATAAAGGCCTAAATTACAAACTGTTTTCTTTAGAGCTGTCTGCAGTTAAAGTCCATACGTGGATCAAGAATAGATCGATGTGTAGATTTTGAAAAGTTTATTAAACTTTATCATCAGCAGCTTCGTGTCTTAGATGTTTGTCTTCTTTACAGTGGTTTGTATAGATATAAATGTTTTGATTGTTTTGTGCTAAAGTAAAAAAAAAAAAAAAGTGTGCAATGATTAGGGGGAAACACTTTTAGAATAACCATTTTATTCAGTTTTATATTTTTCTGTAACGTCTGTAAATGCATAAAAGGCTATCCCAATGCCTTGAAAAGTATCATGCAAAAATATTTCCACGGATAATAAATCACGCACTCAATATTTAAATTGCTAATTTGTATTTGTTTTGTGAGTGTTGAGGACCTCTTATGTTACCTAAAACCTTCAGCTTGAGCCACCAGAGGGAACAAAGCCACGGTGTCTCCTCTGTGCCCTTTAACGTTAGATTTACACCTATGATCGCTCATAATGAAAGACTATGGAGCAGCAGAAAAGACACAGGCTACAGTTGAAAAGAAGTGACATCCACACAATAGCTCCAGACTTAGATCCAGTGCCTGCCGTCGACCGCACATATTTGCTTTGTAGATGTTTAAGCCTATTCTCATGAATATTTTGGAGATTGTTTAGGCGTCAGTGTGCTGTTGTCTTGACTGTTGTGGTTATCGACACGCTGCTGTATTAAGGGAGGCCATTATGGTCCGGGCAGCAGTTAAGAGGCTCGTGGTGGGTTTGTTGTGTGCGGGACGTCCTGGGAGCGAGTCACTGAGGAGACAAGAGGCGCGACTCGCAGACGAAATGAGGAAACGGGAGATTAAAGGGAAGAGCAGAAGAGACAATGAAACAGACATGCTCATCTAAAACAAATGATTACAGAGGTCTGCTGGGTGATAAATGTTAGACAAAACAGCCAAAGCTACAGCGTCATATGATGTCTAAACAGGAGAATACATGTCAGCCTGACTTTTACGAAATCAAAAACAGATACATGATATTTTACAACTAAAACATTTTTTTTAAGAGTAGGAGTGCAAAAAAAAGAAAAGAAAAAATGTCAGTCTTGAATACTTATGATATTGTGATCAATCATTTTTGCAAAGTATGTTCCATAAACAGTTTTTTCATCAAACTGTGTCAAAACAAGACTAAATCGGGACAAAAACAAGGTTAAATTAGAACTAAGTTAAGAAAACCAAGTTAGAGAGAAGACTAGGGCTGAACATTGCATATTTTTAAGTTATCAGTTTTTGAAGAAGAAGAAGAAGAAGAAGAAGAGGAAGGTAACGCTTTATAATAAGGGTACATGAATTCATAATTTTTTAATCATTAACTTTATGAGTTAATTCATTATGATTTCATGTGAGTTCATGATGAAATACTCATGAATTAACACGGTTGATTAATGCAATGAACTCATTAATGATAATATTTAATTAATCATGATTATGATTCTTCTTCATTCTTCATTCTTGTGTGGAAGAAACAAACGGTGGCAAGGACCAAACTTTGAATAAACCTACAACTAAAAATGATGATTCGTTCATCATGAATGTGCCCCTTAAACTGAAGCGTTGCTGCTTTGATGACTTGTATAAACATTCTAGCAAATAGTTTGGGCTCCCACATGTGCACACTGTCGTTGTGTCCCTGGGCAAGACACTTCACCCATATTGCCCGTGAGAATGTAGTGTTATCAGGAGCCAATGGTGCAAATTGGCAGCCTCACTTCTGTCAGTCTACCCCAGGGCAGCTGTAGCTACAACAGTAGTTTAGTACCACTGAGTATGGAGTGAATGAATATTATCAAAGCTGCAACACTTCACTTTAAGAGGCACGTTCATAAGGAAGTCATGATAACAAAGAATTCATCATGATGAGTTTGACTGAATTAACTGTGCAAATTCATGAGTATTTCATCATGAACTTACATGAATTCATAATGAATTAATTCATGAGATTAATATCATATCATAGCTTAATTTTATCTAAATTCTGTGTTATATGTTTTATGTTGCACGTCCGCATCAAGACAAATTCCTAGCTTGTGAACCTGTTCTCAAACAATGGCAAATCAAATCCATTCCAATGAAGTCATGATGAATTCATGTACCTTTAATAAAAAGCATTACCAAAGTGGAATTACTTGAGTCTGTTAAAATTATTATTTTGATTATAATTGAAATGTGTTGGCTTATGGACAGCCTATTCAACATTTTTTGGAGGAAAATACATTAGCTTACAAGTCTACGTTGTATTTGGATCGCAGCTTTGTCATGGTTGGAGGGGGAGTGAAGAAAATAAAATGCAGGACTGCAACAAAACTGGTGATGTTTAATAAATGACAAAAAACATAATAACAAAATCCAGAGATAACAAAGCTCAAACAGACCAGGGCTGACATAGACAATGACATGACAAGGGAAACACAGGGGTATAAATACACAAGGAAACAGGACATAGGTGAAACACATCAAGCCGGGGAAGACAATTAACACAAGGGAAGCAAAGCAAAATCACAAGGACAGAAAACACATGTCAAAATAAAACACAGGACTAGACCAAAGACAACATACAAAAACAGGGGAACAAATGATGAATCATGACAGGCTTGTCATCCCAGGCTGATTGGGGGTTCCAATGCCATACCAGTTGAGAACCACTGTTCTATATGAATTACATCAACATTATCTATAACAGAATTATTCAATGAACTGGCTAGATGACATAATTCACGTAATTGTTTGCTGTATGCTTTAAAATAAAGGAGACACTTTCCCACAGTTTCCACCTGACATTTGACCCCAGACTTGTGGGGAGAAACCGTTTTCAAATGTTGCTTTAACAAAGTGGACTTGGCCGTTCTGCAGTCGTCTTCTTTGCAGCAGCTGTGGATCGCAGCGCTCCTCGCGTCCTTCACAGGCTGTCGTCATACTTCCTGTATTTGGACCAGGAGCCATGATGTCACTTCCTGAGTGAGGGTGTGGACCAGCTGCAGACATAGAGGACATGACAAACAGACCTCAAATCAGCGTGTCCAAAGTGTCTGGAGATAACATTATCAGCTGCTGGGAGGAAATTATTTCATCCACCTTTTTCTTTAGCTTTAGAGCTGGTGCACGACTGTACATCTGTTTGGAAAAATGCACTGAAACATGTGAACTAACTGCTCTGTGGTGGCTGAACAGCGTTTGACAGCTGTGTAAGTCCATGGACAGATAATTGGAAACATGACGTCTGCAGAGGCTGGGAATGTTTAAATTCAATGAGTCTCTTTTAACAAGTTTAGCAATGAGTTTGTTTGCATTTCTTAACCACTGTGACAGACCATGACGTAACAGAACAATGTACTTCAGCGGTGATACAAACTGGTGAATAATGTTCTTACCCCCCATTTGCAGTGGTGCTTCATAATTTGAGTTAAATTCCAGATCCCACAGGTCAAATACGACTAATGAATAATAACTGTGCAGCTTCAAATACATGGAGATTGTGAACAAACTCACCACCTGTACGGAAACAATGGGGACACACCTTCTTCCTTGTAGTGAGTCAGTGGCATGTGATTAAGGGGGCCCTTAAATCAAGAAACTTATTATATTTATCTTTTCAATTTAGAGGAGTAAACGTATTAAGTTCTGAACCGTACTCGAGTACATTTGAATCCAAAATCAATACGCTTCATCTTCACTTCCTTGCTCTGTCTGTCCATCTGTTGTACCGAGCATTTAATTTCTGGCCCTCTCTGCATGCGTGCCTTCGTGTTAGTGTGACCCCGGTTTACAGTCGTGTTTGGGGCGGTCAGGCCGGGACACGTGCTTCATTGACGGGACAGTTCTGGCACCGCTCCTCTCACACCATTTATTAGCTGGACTCTCCCAGGGCCCACTGACTCACAATCGCCTGAGGAATCCGCAAACAGAAAAATGTTCAGCCCTCAAAAGTGTGAGAACTTCTGCGAGGTCTTTTCGCCTGAGTCGCACAGATGTTGGGTCTTGGCACCTCCGCAGGTCCAGCTCAAGGGGCCGATCTGGGGGTCCAGGGGGGAGACACGGAGGGCCAAATGGGGGCCCGAGAGCCAGGATGAGAGCTTCCTTTGTGGGATACAAAGCATTGTCTGTGCTGGGAACGGCCGTGGGGATGGGAACACCGCCCAGAGCTGGACACTGAGCAGCTATCTGAATGTGTGTGTTTATGGGACGGAGCAGAGTGTGGGAGAGAGAGGATCTTCACATGTGAGGCTCATGGACAATCAGGACACTACTGTGATGCTGTGTGAAAATCTGCCTCTGTGTCAGAAGGGCAGCTGGAGGCACAGGGCACCATGAAGCCACGATGAATGTGCAAAGGAAACAGACCATAAAGTTATCTTTAATGCCGACAGATTTGTAGCTCATGGCATGTGCATATAGTGCTTTTGGAAAATACTAAACCCAAGGGTTTCTCAAACTGTGGTACATGTACCATTGGTGGTTTGCTGGCTGCTTCACACAGTACACAGGCAGTTCTTGCGTTTGTATAATATAATTTAGAGACAATATGATTTTTGCCATCTTTAGGTTCCGAATTTTTTTAGTACTTTAAACCCTGTATAGTCTTATTTTAAACTTGATTTAGCTAGTTTAGACCTGGAAGTCCTTTATAGACTGTATTTTGAGCACATGGCACTCAGAGAGCTTCAGTTTTTCTCTGGAGGTGTGTATAAGTAAGTAAGCAAGTTTTATTTGTCAACTGTACAATGAAATTGTGTCCAGGTGTTAGTCCTGAGCCACTGTGTGTCAACCTGACCAGCATGTTTTCTGAGGTCGGGGAAACCTGGCTGGCTGCCTTCAGTCTCTTCTAATCCTCTGAAACGGTGCAGCGCGTCCTGGGTTTGTCCCTGTTTCAGAGCGTGGTGTCCTGCACTAGTCAGCTCCTCCACCTCCTCTTCTTCCTGTGCAGCTCCCTCCGCTCCAGAACAATCTTTCACCATCTTCTTGGAAGAGCTTAGCAGTGAATCTGTTTCATTCTGAACATCCATTAGCCAGAACACTAGTAGGGATAGAAGGCATGTGTGGCTTAGCTGTGAGTCTTGCCTGGATGCCTCCTTGTTTGTCCCTTTTTTGTTTCCTGTAGCTCCTCTTGAGAAGCCTCCACTGTGCTACAGGTGTGGGGGGCTCTTGGTGCCTCTTCAGTGTTTCAGAAGAAGAAATGTGTCTCAAATGTCTTTAGCTTATAAGCTAGCTGTTAGTTTACGTTTAAAAAGGTGCTTTCTTCAGGACCATTATGGACTCTCTGCAGTAAAAAATAAAAAATCTTTTGAACATCACAAAAACACAGCAAAGATGTACAATAGCGTCCAGGAAAACAGTGTGGAACACAGAAACCACAAGTGCAGTTTGCGGAAAAAGGCAAAAGGACGCAGCTGTGCAGTTTGCCGTTTTCTGCAAACTGCACTTGGAGGTCGCTGTATAGCAGGTAACATACAGTAAATATGTTTTTTAAGTAAAAAGCAAATCAGAAAAACTCACAATGGTTAGGAAATCCATACAACTCACAAGGAACTACAATCTCCACTAAAATCTAATTTCAGCTCATGTGATTTAAACAATGAATTTTCTTGCTTATTCCAGCAGATTCCCTTTTTGGATGGGGCAAAACAGACCGCAGCTTTCTGAGACTGATTGCCGTAAAGTCATGTTGCCAAAAACACTGTAAAACATGAGCAAACCAACATACAATTTCCCTGCACCTCTCAGTGAGAACTTCAGGCTCCTCTCAGGTTTCAGTGTGTTTTGTGAAATAACTTTGTTTCCCCCGAAATAGCTGAATAAACAGTGAGACAGCAGCTCTGAGACATGTGGCGATGCAGGGGCTTTCCAGGAGCGGTTTGTAAAGTGGACACACACATGCATTCGCCGTGGCACATTAGGGTCACGCTCGTCTCAAGTCAAACAGGGCTGCCCACAGAGAGGCGCAGGGGTCTGGGGTCTGTGTGAAGTCGGCCTGGTACTTGTTGTGCGTTTGGTTTTTGAATGTGAAGCAACTGTAATTAAACGCTGGTGGCGCATTGAGGTTCCCACATCACCTCAGAAGTCCTAATAACTTTCTGTCCCAGTGGTTACAAAATCTCCTGTCCCCTCGTCACCAAGTCTGGGCGCCAAGGGGAACAGGCCCATTATGCTCTCAAAAACCCCTCTCTCAATCTTTGTTCTGTGGGCATAAACCACCGCTTTGCTGTTTTGTTTTCATTCTTTCCCCTTCTTTGGCTTTCTGACATTCCCAGTGCGTTCCCACCATCCCCCTTGTTACACACGCACACACACACAAGCCCACTTTTGCGCCTCATGCCAACTTTTCCTGACTTCACAGGCGACGGTTCCCAAAGTCTTAAAATAGTCGCCGTGCTTCCTGGTCCTTCATCAGCACCGTATCTTATCATGTTCAAAGACAAGTTGGGAGGAGCAGCTTCAGAGCAGCGTTTGTGACCATAACACACAATATATATTTTGTTTTGTATTTGTTCTGCTTCTTATGCATTGAGGCAGAGGGGGTGTGGATGTAGCTGAAGCAGGACTTTGTAGAAAGAAGTGTACAAATACCATTATTTTTACATTCAAAGAAATTAAATTGGAGGAGTATGTGTTAAACTGTTGGCAAAAATATTTTTGTTTCTTTAAATTTTCATGATCAAATCCACTTAACCCGTTCAGACACATGATTGGAAAAGTGTTATAGGAACTCTAAATGCTGTTTGTTTATCTAAACATACGCTTATTTGCATTTATGTTTTGTGTTGTGACATGGACTGTAGGGCGCTGACTTGTCTCCATTGCAAGCGGCGGAGCTTCATTGGAAAAAAGGTTTGGAACCACTGGATATTATTACTGGTAATATGCGAGTCTAACCCAACCCAGTCCGGATGATTTTTTGAAAGCCTTTCCTTACAGTCTTCCATGTGTTAATTTATGTCTTCCTTCACACAGTGTGGAAGTCATCCGTATCTCCAGTAGCAAGTGTCTGGTTTCCGTTCACTGACAGTATAATCCGAGCAGGTTCCTTCTTGCTGCTCTGTTTTGCACACGTCTGACTCATCCCTCCAATCTGTGGGAAGAGCTCACTGCAGCCTGTCTCTATCATAACATGGGATTAACTGTCTTCACTACAGTGAGTGGCAAGAACAGGAGAGATGCCCTGCAGACGCTTTCGGCCCCTCAGCCTTTGTGCCTCTGTTTGCTCAGATCGCACTTTTGTTTATAGGCTTTATCGACTTTCACACTCATTCCCCTGCTTTGCTTTTCTGCAAACACATACTGTACATAATATTACGCTTTTTTCCCTTCTTCTTCTAAAGCAAAGGTCAAGTGAATATCTTTTGACTTCTTTTTTTTCTTTCTTAACACTGTTATTTCATACTGTAAAGGGGGGGTAATTTATCAAGCGTTTGCTCATGTGCAAAACGAGTAACACGTGCAGGTTTGATCCCGGTCCAGATGTGTGGGGTTTTGCATGTTCTCCGTGGATGCTCCAATTTCCCCTCCAGTTTGGCTTTATCCAAATTTAAAAGCTTCTTGAAAAAAGTCAAAATAGCCACAAAAATGCGACGGAAACGAGGATGAAAATGCAAGAAAAGATCGACAAAAACGTGACAAAGTAAAAAATAAATAAAAAAGGAATCTACTCTTTCATCTCCTTTCATAAGATCCTTAGATTATTTACTTTTACGTAACGAAAAGCCTTGACCCTAATGTGCACCCCTGTGGTACCGCACCCAATTCTTTCTCATTTAACCATTGTTTGTTTGTTTGTTTTAACTCCTCTCGTTTCCTCTTTCTCAGGCTGTGTGTGTGAACTTGTGGTCTTATCTCCGACACCTGCGTCACTGCTCAGAACAAATCCAGGCGGATCAGGCCCCAAAGGCCCGGGATTACCGAGCGCTTTAACACCAGCGCTGTCCAACAATCGTCTTGTTTTACAGCCATCTCGTTTGACGTGTGGTGTGGCTTAGTGCTGCCAAAAGCCACCTGTGTCTGCTTTTGATAACATGATAAAGGGACTATTTAGGCACACACACCCGGATTGTTTAGTCTTCACTACGAGGTTTCGCGCCTGGGGACTACTGTTTGAAGGGATTTCGTTAAATGATCAAATGCACTAACACACCGATTTAATGTCTCTGCGCTGGAGCCAAAGAAAACGTTTAATAAGGTTCAAGATCGTGCATGCTCACAGTTACAAAGCGTCATAATAGTTTGCCTTTGGGTGAAGTAACGACATCAAACGCTCCGCATGCACTGGTGCCAAAAGAGCTTAACGCAGCGGATCTTGAAAGTCACCTGCAATAACACTGACATGTTGCCGTCCACCTGGCAGGAGACACAAGGACGTAATGAAAGCCCCACCTGCAAGTGCGCGCACTGTCCCGGGACGATTCGAGATCTGAGAGAAAGTCGAGTGTGCCCTGTCAAGTTCTGTGAGTGGCTTTATGATGTAATTGTTTTGGTGCCCTCGGGTGTCCTCAAAACAAGCCTGGCAAAGACAAAAAACAAACGAAGGCAGAGTATTTTGATTTGAAAGAAAAAGGAGGAAGCTTTGAATCCTGTGTGTGCCAGTTCAGAGACACGCAAAGAGGAGCGGAATGTCCACGGCCATTTTAAAGCCGTACCGCGTGTCATTTTACCCCAACAAACAGAATCAAATATAAGCGAAAAATACCTATAAAAACGTGCATCCTCTGGCCTCTCCACAGTCCTGACTTGTAACTTTGTTGGGAGCGGGACAGCACCATCTCGTCTCCATTAAGTGGTGCTGCTCTTCCAGTAGCTTCATTTTAGTGACCCACAGCAAAATTAGCATCGCTGGCGTCTGAGTTTTAAGACTGTTTGGATGTGGCGTGGCAGCACTGTCACTTTGAACTCTTGCCCTCCACCGTAACCGATTTTTCTCCTGTTCAATTTTACCCAAATCTGAAAGTTTCTTGACTATAGGCCAGTCTAACGCCTCATTTGAAAGCTAAGGCCTACAAAACGGATCTAAGCGGATATTGTTACTTGTGTTGCCACGCTGGCATCAGATTTTTGCCCCTTTTTTATCGCTTTTTTGTCACACATTTTTCATTATTTTTGTGACTTTTTCTTTATTTCTTTTGTACCAAATTTTTGCCACTTTTCCATAGTTTTTATTGTCACTTTTTATCACTTTTTTGACACTCTTTTGTGAATTTTGTTATCGCACTTTGGTCACTTATTTTTTGCCTTTTCCTATTCTGACGCTTTATTCCAAATGCTTTCAGATTTGCTACATTAGTCACATTACACTTACATTATCAAATCGCTATAGCTACGTATTATGATTTTTACATGCTCTATACGTCAGTGTCCATCCTTTACCTCAAGGGTCTCGCGTCTGTCTCCCTCCAGCCGGAACCTGATGCCAAAAGCGATTGTTGTTTTGCTTTTGCTTGACTCCGACTAGACTTCCTCCACCTCTGCTCATTAATTTAAACAAACAGGAGGCCTCTCGGTTACAAGTTCATGATCACGGTTACCTCGGCGACCGGTGCGCCCATTCACAAACCCCGAGAACAAACAGCGCGGACCCTCTGGCTGTCCCCGTTTGAGTGAGTGATTGTTGGGCCACATTCACACGGGACGCTCCCCTCTGTCCCGGTGCAAACGGCTGATATGTCCGCCACACAGGAGAGGCCTTGTGCACCGCGGGCCTCACAACAACTGCGCTGGTAGCTGCACGGTGACCCTTCACCCCGGAAAGCATGGGAAAGTGGGCACACTCAGCTGTCAGGGCCCCCCACAGGAACAGTTTAATGGTGATTAGGCATCAGTGGGAAGACGAGCCAGGAATGCCATAAACACTGTCAGTGGAAGCAATGACTTATTGATCTAAGGGAAGCAAATGAATGGGGAATTCAATGAATACGATGTAATGAAGAATTTTCATTACATTTTATTCATGGCAGAACATTGTTGGAGCATGTATTATTTAGAATGATTCCTGATTGAGAAAGCAACAAAGGAGACAATTAATTTAGCTGGCCATTACACTTTCATTGCAAATGGTGTAAAATATCTTAATACAATTTGATGTTTCTAAGCTCAAAATGCCGCCATACTGTATCTTCAGTCTCCTGTATCCCGCAAGTTGAGGACCACTGCTTTGAAGTTATACAAAAATGTTGTTTATTGAATACAGCTTTCATTTTTTTAGGTTCATTCCGGCATGTTTCAAAAGTCATAGCCATTTCATATATTTCTTTGTATTTCATGCCGAGGAGCCCACAAAGTACCCATACCAAGTCAGACAACCGCACCACTCAAACGTGTACTTGTGCTGCGTGCCTTCACACACACACGCTTCATTTTTCCAGCCTTTTAAGACCAAGGAGTATTTCTGCCCTGGTCGGCTGGTTCTCACAGTCCTCCGTCGCACCAGGAATGTGAAGTATCCAGGAACCCCCCCCACGGCAGTATGGCCCGCGGTTAGCCCTGATTTAAAGCAGCGCGGGTCGTTCCCATGTCACCCTCTGTCACCGGGACATGTGCCCGACTGCACCCAGCCCAGCGCAGCAGACAGACAGGATACGTGTGGGTTTAGACAGGGCTGGGCACTCACCTAATACAGGAGACGGTAATGTTACTCTACTTACGAGGATGTTTTTACTGGGATTTATTCATTTTTATGTTGATGTTTCATTGATTTGATCTGATTTCTTGTAATTTTATGCAACTGTGAAGCCCTCTGAATTGCCTTGTGTATGAATTGGGCTCTACAAATAAACTTTCCTTGCCTTTCCTTACTTAAAACTTCACCAGTTATGAAGTATTGAACTTATTCAACTTAACATTACAAATCAACTAACGGTTGATTTGTAAGAATTTTGTCTTCTCTTCACTGGCTGCCTGTCCATTTTAAGTTGCTTTTATTTGTTTTTAAATGCTTAAATGGAGCTGACCCTTTGTACCTCTCTGAGCTCCTCAAACCCTACTCTCCTTCTCGGTCTCTTGGGTCGGCTGACCAGCTCCTCCTCAGCGTCCCAAAGACAAATCGGAAGCTCAGAGGGGACCGGGCTTTTGCTGTGGCAGCACCAAAGTTGTGGAATGAGTTGCCTTTATGTATAAGACAGGCAACTTCTGTGCCTGTTTTTAAATCTCTTCTTAAAACGTGGCTTTTTAAGTTGGCGTTTGGTACACCCCAAGAAGTTGACGTCTTAAAATGAGCTTTTAGTGTAATTTGAACTGTTTTATATATGTTTTATATATTTTAAGGGATTTGCATTTTGTAGCACTTTGGTCAATCTGGTTATTTTTAAAGTGCATTATAAATAAAGTTGCAGTTGCAGAAAGGTTCCCTATAGAGCTCAGTTTGAGTTGAATAATCAATAAATTTCTAATGTACAGGGTTTGCTGATGCCAAACCCTGTACATTAGAAATTGAAGGAAGATTTAGTAAGAGGAAAAGAACATTCATAAGTAGCGTAATGCATACACTCTGAAATCACAGAAATACTGCAAAATGACGACTCATTCAGTCACATGTAACAGACCACTCTGAGACAGACGATAAACACATTTTGAACTACTCTTACCTTTGGGAATAAATATAATAATAAATAAAGCTGAACTAAATGTGATAAATACAAATACATACAGTGCATGTCTTTGTTGTCATGAGCAGAGTCAAAGGTCACTGAAAGTGTGTCATCCTTCGATTGGCCTAATCCCGGGACAGCTGGGAGCCTGAGTGCGCAGATGCCCGAGCGATGGGCCCGTGTCACTGATCTCCATGTGATCGTATGAGGGCTGCTTCGGGACAGGTTCACTCTGTGGGCCGGGGCACAGTGCGCCCTCTGACAGTCAAGCAGCTGTGTGTGATTAATATTTCACAACCAACAAATGGACGACAGGCTACAGCCCCGTGTGCAGCCTCAGCGAGCGCAGGATAATTGACATAATTATTTCCCTGCTGCACGCACACATGTCTGAGCACATGCAACACAGGACTGTAACAAACACACGCAATATATTGATTTACTTCCAATGCAGCAATTGTTGACACGCACATGTTCTGGAAACATCCTGAGAGGGTTAGAATTTGTGAATGCAACACGAAACAAATGCACTGTTTGTGTATTTGCATGTACTCAATACACACAGAGTTGATGAATAAATACCCTAATAACTAATGGATCTCTATATGTCCCCCACCTAAGGCCCCTAGTTACTGGAAAACATTCCAGATCGCCACCGCATCAGTAAGTAACGCGTGGTTTTGTGTCCAATTTTGAACAAAGAAAGTGAAAGACAGAAACAAGCAAACATCTGATCAAACTAAAAATAGGATGCTCTTTAAAAGGGCCTCTCATCTTTGTCATTCCGGACTGAAGCGAGAGCCAAACGTTACACGGCTATCAGTGTTGTTTACGCTAGTGCGTACGTGAAAACAGCGAAATCCTCTATGATCCCATGTGACAGGTCGCTTTGATGGGGACTTTGATGTGCAGGAGTCTTGGTAATAATGGCAATGATTGTAATTGATAAGAGCCGTATGAAACTGTAAATCGCTATTCATCGGGGATAGGAAGGGCTGAATGGAGGCAGACTGGATGCGTCCGAGCCCCGGGGCTGTGTGATAAAACTGGGAGCGGTTGGAACGATCTCGATAAGAAAAAGTGGCAATTGCGTCTGCGTGTGCGTGAATGTGTGTGAGTTTTGTGCTTGTGCGTAAAAGGGGGGGGGGGGGGGGGGGTGCACAAGGTCAATGGGTATATTTGTGTGTGCGGGATGGAGGCAGCAGGTGGTGAAATGGCAGAAAACCACCTTGCTCTGTCACTCCAATTAGGGTCAAGGTGAAAAGAACAACTGCACATACGAGAAAGAGTCAACATTTGAATAAGTAATTATCTAGCGCCTTTAATTTACAGTCAATTACTTAAGAGGATTGTGTTGTAAATGGGCACAAACCGTACAAACTGTACAAACTGTACAAACTGTACAAACTGTAGTTGCAAACAAAAGTGGATTCAACTTGAAGTATTAGTTAATCTAGAATCTTGCTTTTGCAACATCCTTCATTATGATAAATATTTATACTCACAACAGACGTCCTTTGTTGTTGCCGCTTGTCACACAGTGTTGTCATTGCAATTTCTACTCAAACAAAACAAGTAAACTGGGGAAGGCGAGACACTGAGCGGTTGGTCAGAGGGACCCGATGATGATGATGATTGTTATTATTATTATTATATATATATTTTTCTTCTCTGTACTTATTGTTAATATTCAATTGTATTAAAAGTATGGGCAGTTTGGGGATGGACAGTGCAAGACATAACGTGATTGTTATGTGTATGTGATTTGTGTATGTATATGATAATACTTGCTATGTTTTGTTATTTTGTGTTCAGGACCCCCTTGAAAAAGAGATGGTTAATCTCAACGGGGCTATCCTTGAAAGAAATCAAATCAAATCTCAATGTCAATAGCGATAATGGATATGGAAATAATAATAATATAATAATTATTATAATAACAATAGAAGTATTATTAACTACAATTAATGATAATTTAATAATTAGAATCATAAAATACAATTACAATATGACTATGCTGCTTTTTCTAGGTATACCTTGTCGTATGTACCGTTTTTTGTTTTGTTTTTTATCCTATGAAAAAACAAACGTGAACATTGTCATGTTAGTCACATCAAATGTGACAGGCTGCTATGAAATGTATTGAAATACTTTTCTTGTCAATGCTGCCAAGATTAATGCGCTGGTTGTTAGGTTGCTAATTTAACTGTTTGATAAACTCAGGAAGGAATGCTTACATCCAAAGCCAATGTAATGTATACTGGATGATTGTTATGTAAAAGTATATTGCACTGAATAAGATTCTTGCTTCAGCCGACTCCTTTTGAGTTTCCATACTGTAATGTTATGAATTTTGAAATGAAAAATTCATGTGAACTGCTCAAATAAACTAAACTAAACATCTAACCTGTTAAAGTACTCCTATACTGAAACCCCGATGTTAGATGTGCCACATTAGGAATCATTTCGACCAGCGACTAAGCAAACAGGTAGTCTAGTGGTTAATGCAGCAGCCCCTCACCATAATAGATTCTCGGCTCGACAGTTTGCAGGGTGTCTCTCCCTCTCCCCTCTCACATCTTTCACCCCGATCTTTCGCGTTGAATAAAGGTACAGGACAAACATCATCTGGAAAAAAGTAAAGACTATTAATATCGTTAGTTCATGCAAGCCCCTAGAGCCTCGCTTTTTTAGAAGTCGGGGATGACATAGACACGCACAGACAGGGTCAAAGTACCTGGAGAGATAACGTGGTAACACAAGGAGAGAGAGTCACTGCACCCACATCGTACAAATGTGATGAAAAATGATGTTGCACAAACAACAATAGCCATCAGTTGTCAACTTACAGAGCGGAAAGAAAGTTCAAAAAGTAGGAAGCGGCATATCAAATGGGAGCATAGTGGTCTTTATCGTGTGTGTGTGAGAGAGACTGTGGCGCTCTCTCTAATGGAGCTGGCAGGGCGGAATCAATTACTGAGCCCCAGGATTTTCCCACAATCCCGAGCTGCTGGTGGGAAACATGACCAGTGCAGGAGTCTTTAGTACCTGCGCCGATGACTGAAACCCTACTGTATGTATTTGGTCGGGGCATAGACATTCGAGAGGTGCCAACAGCAATTTAAGAAAGGCAATTGCGTTTTGTAGTCGTTATCTCCGGCTTCAGTCGCTTCATATAACCTAATTGAGTGATTTTCATTTCAACACCATGTGCGCCCCTCTCCAGTTAACCTAATGGACGGGCAGACTAACTTACTTTGAACCAAACAACGGAGCTACTTACACCACAGCGGCAGAGTTGAAAGAAGCAATATGGGAGTCTCTCTTCGAATAATGATCCGGTCACATGGGGTCTAAAGCAAGTACATTCTTTGTTCCAGTCCAAAGCCTTGATAAACTAAACAGGTTGTTTAATAAAGATAGGGCATTAGGCAGGAACTTTCAAGCGAGTGGGAATAATAATGGAGGAATGTAACTTTCTGCCCCTTCATTCCATGTCTTTTGACTGTCTGTGTGTTATGTGTTTTGCAGTTGCCATTATTTTTTTAATATAAAATGGACTCCATGATGAATTCTAGGTCAAATATCCCCTCAAGTCTTACTCCTTGGAAAAATCAGGAACCAAAGTATGCCTTTATTGTTTAGCCACACTTCCTCTGCTGTGTGCGCGACTGTTTCTTATTTCCCCGATTGTTCTGCTAGACCCCAGTCCGAGCGGCTGATGCATTGTGGGTAGCGACTGATGCAGGAAACAGTGACTTGCAGGATAACACTGGGCTGAATGCACCGGGCTTGGTGACCCACACAATGTCTCTCCAGGGCGAGTCACTAGCGGACCAATCAAGTAGACATCTCGGCTCTATATCTTTGGGTGCTGCAGTAACACAGAGCCCTGAGCTCATAGGAACGGCCTGTTGAGATGACGCACACTTCTGAGGATGTAGAGAGGCTTAGTGCATGCGAATACAAGGGGAATTGTACACTTTGACAAACATGCCAGAGGGCCTTTCAATAAATATTATGAAATGTGTAACATAAGGTTATAATAATGTCATGTCCATACAAATAACCGTCTGGAATTTTCAACACCTTTCCCCCAAATAGACTAATGATGCACAAACTCCATTCATAAATATGACGCTTTTCCATCAGTGTTTTTCAAATATACTAGTCTGAGCCATGTGACACCAACAATTGGTTTGCAACTTTGACTTTAATCATTTGTAAAGAAAGTAATTAATGACAGGGACAGCGACACACGGCGAACAGAAGCACAACGTAGAGCCGCTGCTCCTCCATATTGACAGCATCCCGTTAAATCAGCTCCGGCATCTGTGTTTCTGTTGAAGACCTTATCAAACTATTCAATGATACAGGCTAGGTCTGGTCTTTTATGAAATAAGGCAGAGCGTCTGCACAGTGCGTATTATGAACGCTTCTTTGGGCACTTTGTTATCTCTGAGGCCAACTAACTACACAGTGTTATGTAACAGTTTTGTAGTGTAGTGTGCTGCGCTGGTAATGACTTCACCGCCAGCAAAATTGAAAGTTGAGATACACAAGTTTGGGTTATTGCTTGCTCTCCAGTGCATACACTTCGCCCACAAGTATATGTTCAAGTCCAAACAATAGCCCAACGCCTGTGCAAACACTTGAATACTGAATCCCACAGGCTCCAGGTCCGGCCTCAACAATGGTGCCCACAGAAACATGAGTCCCCCTGGTCTGATCACACATCCACTACTCCCACACTCTCCTGCATCAGTCTGTTTGTGTCTGAGGCAGAACTTCCTCTCTCTCCTCACACTGTCAGCTGCTCCAAAGAAACGTATGTATACAGAGCAAAAACACAGCTTCAAATAAGAAATAGGTCTAAATATTCACGTTATTATAAAACAAAACGAGTACCTTCTATAGAAGTTAATAAATGTAGAAAAAATGTAAGTAATACATGTTTATATTGGCTACATTTCTCATGGCAAATGTCCACATGAATGGTGCAGTTTTTTGGAGTATCTCCTGCTTTGCACCAGTGCAGAGCGTAAAAACAGGCACATACCCAAACACTGTCCCATAAGCACCTGAGGTTGTGAATGGTGGGTGTAGTGTGTCGGCGGTATAAATGTGAACGGGGCTGCTGCTGCCGTCAGCCTCCTGGCGTTGACACAGTAAACTGATCCTGGCTTCTGCAGGGAAACGTCTCTGTACACACACACGCTGCCGCTCCGGAGGGAGTGCAGGGAGGCTGCAGCAGCCCTACTCACACGGAGATTGAGTTACAACTGAATTATATCTGAGCTGTGGGAACCAGCACCTTCTCTTAGACACACACGCACACACACGCACGTGTTCTCACTCGGCCGGTGCACAGGGACATGCGCTCAGATGATCCGGTGAACTCTGTCACTGACAGATGCTTGTAAACAAACAGGCAGGCCCGCACACAAAGGCAAGAAAACGCGTGCAATGTTAGTGTGTAGGCAATAGGACAATATCGGGATTGTGAGATGCCAAAACATAAGCATGTGTGGTAGGATGAGGTAGCTATGGTGGGCCTAAAACGGGGCAAATCAACACTGTCGATTAAAGTGGCGTTGGATGCCATTGTGAGCTGTGTATGTGTGACTGACTTGACTGGGAGTTGGAAGCTCTGAATAAAAGTCAGTTTGAATAGACTTGGACAGAAGAGAGGCCCGTGCTGCACATGCCAGTGAACTCCCCACATCTTAATTCACATGTTAATGCTCTTCCTTTTAGCTGTTTATATGTCACTGACACATCCACGTTGTCCCGCAGAAAACACAGCACCATCAGTACCTCCATACTCACAACTAACCACCACTTTGCAATTTTAAGAGATTCAGTGTCAACAATGTAAACGTTGTTGAATTTGGCACGATGCAGGATGTTGTAAATATGTGACGCCACAAGAGGGTGCACTAGGCATTTGGAGATTGCTGGATTGTTCATAACAACAGATTAATTGAGGAAATGAATTGAATACAAAAAAAGATCAGTGGGTTATAGTATCCTTTACGTTTTCAGTGTAAAACAAATACAGTAGGCCTATTTTAACACACGCTGTGATGGGAAAAACTAAAGGCGCTTCCTGGGTTCTCTGCCATGTGTCTTTTACATCTGTTTCTAGAGCAGTGACATTTCACCAACTAAAGTGAAGACATACAAGGAGGAAACCCTCTCCTTACACTTATAGATAGATATTTGAGTTTCACAACAGTCTTAGTCGCATTTATAAAACCTTGTGTGCCAGTCTTAACCTGCCATCGCACGGTTCTCCACCAAAGTCCCGTAGTTGATGGGATAGGCTCTGCATGCGACTCCGAACATGAATAAGACCTGACTTTCTGCACGACAGGCTTCTTGCGCAGAGATGAACTGCACAGTGTTAAATGAGTGGTCATGCTGGGAGTCTTTGTGCACGAGAACCAGATTTGCTTGCTTCAACACAGCGCGAGGTCGCAGCGGGTCACCAAGCAGATCGTACAGATCAGAGAATAATCGTATGACTTTAATCCGTCCGTGTTTGTGGACTAAAGTGGATCTGAGTGAACTTTCCAATCCGAAACCCCACCACGCCCTCACTCTCACTGCCGCGACCACACGACTACCTGCCACCCCCGCTGATATTTTAGACACACCACTCGCACAATACCACCATCCGCTCTGCCTTGTCCCTGCAGACCGAAAGCCCCAGGAGCACCAGGAGAGGGGAAGGAGGAGGGGGGGGAGGGGGGGTGCAAACAAACTCTCCCCACTTTGGAGGCTTCGGTTTCAGCCTTCCGTCCGCCGCGGCTGGGGGGCCATGGGAACACGGAGCGCCAAGGGTCTTGTGTCAATAAGGAGCAGTGGTTGAACACAATGGGGGCCTGCCAGCGGACAACGCCACTGACAGACACCGGCACAAAGGCTGCGGTGAATGGGGAAGCGTGCACGCCAACACACAGGCACGGGCTGTGCTGCACGCACACGGGCTCAGTGGTGGACAGTGACCGAGCGCGTGTTGACAGTTGTTAGGCTTGTTTGACTACACATTTACTCCGCATGAACATAATGCGTTTCCCATTTACTCAACCAAATTGGAGTTTAATATAGCCGAACTGTAATGCATTGTCTATATTTGATTATACAACAGGTACATTAGGCTACAGTTTAACATGAATTAACCTTCATGAATTCCTCATTTTCAAACTCCTTGTAACCTACTTGGCTGACGCAATTCAATTCAGAATAAAACTAGGTGTAAAGTGGTCTAATCCAGGAGAAAAGCATGAATAAACTGAGTAAACACGTCTAAACCAGGACGAGCCAAAACTACTATAACTAAACGCATAGATAATATTAAATATGTATATTTAAATTGCATATTTACAGAGGACCGCGTACCTCCAGAAGAAGTACCATCTGTATGGGGAAGATTGTTTATTGTGTATAGCGCTTTTTCACGTGACAAAAGTTTTCCCCTGGCCCCTGATTATCCTTGTGACATGAGGGCAAAGAAGAGAAGGTGGTTTACAGTAAGCTTTGATTTACTTAAAATTAGAATTTAGGTTGATTATTTTGTGGCAATAAATCAATTAAGAATGAGTAAATAATAACCTAATATTCCTCCTCACTGTACTTTTGGTTCAAAGGTTCACAAAATCCCAGCTGGACACATCATGTACTAGTGCATTCTCCATTGGTCTCAGTCTGTTCTCTGTAAGAGACCTTTGGAGGAATCCTAGACGCTGACTCTAGATAGACACACATTAGGAGCCACAGAGGAGTGGACCCAGTGCAGACACTGTTCATGCTGCTCGTTCCATCCAAAATAAAACCCAATATTTTCGCCGCACATTTGGGTAAAAGTTACTTGATTTCAGGGACCCTTCTGTAAATATGTTTAGTCACAAGCCTGTTTTTCATTGGTAGTCCCACAGCTGTCATGGTCAGCCCAACATCAAGAACAATTGGGGGGGGGAAAGGGAAGTATTTACCATTTTTACAACAACTATGTTCAAGAAGACAGCAGACCAACAGTTCCACAGAAACATATCACCTCATTCAGACCTTGGACAGAGACAAACGGGGACCGACTGGGCAAGAGGCCAGCAGGGGGCAGCACGAGCCGGTTTAGAGGTGTGCTCAGTGCTCACAGCTCTTGTTGTAAAAGTATTGCATGTGTGATATGTGTTTTTGTTTCTGATGGTAATGAGTATGAGATTTCAATTTGGAAGAAGTTGTCGTTTTACTTTGGAACACAGAATGTACTCGTTTGATTCAAAGTGACACGTGACGAAGCAAAAGGTTTTTACAATAAAGTGTCACTACAACCAATTAGACATCTCGAATGGCATTTAGATTGTATGTACTGACTTGACAAGATGATTATTGTGGTAGTAGTTGATGGCAACTCATGATTAAAGCAATTCCACACAAATGTTTGAACTTGTATTGTGCTTTACCTACTTGACCAGCTTCTCCATAGCGCTACAGTGTCGTCATCTTTAACTCCACACTGGTAGCCACTGCTGCCCTGGTAGACTGACAGAAGCGAGGCTGCCAATCTGTGGCAATGTTGGCCCTTTTGACCAACATCTTTCATCCACTCACCCACACACTACATGTAGCCTACTACACACATGTGAGGGTATCTTACCCAAAGACACAACGACATTTGTGCATATTGTGTTTAGAAATCCAATGTTTGATTTTTGTGTGTGTTAAAAAATAAATATAAATATATATATATATATATATATATATATATATATAGAGAGAGAGAGAGAGAGAGAGAGAGAGAGAGAGAGAGAGAGAGAGAACAACATTATTGTTATTAATTATTATTATTATTAATTATTATTATTATATATTTAATAAAATGCAATACCATCAACTGTGGAGCGCTTCCTTCAAACTGCAGCGTCACCTCCTTTCATGGATCTATTATAGCCTCCTTTGGACAACAATGGCTGATGAGCAAGTAAATACCTCCCCCTCGTGTTTATTAAGGGTTAGTGATCACGAGGAAGTTTTAACCTAGTCCAACCAGCAGGTGGCAGCTTTGTGACTGAGTGAGTGCGGAAGTGGGGAGCGTAGCCAACATATTTACTCAAAGCGTAGCCCATGGACCTATTATAATAACATATTATCATTGCTCAAATAAGAGTACAGTTACTTCAAAATAATGTAATTCAAGTACAAGTGAAAACGTACGGTGGAATGACACTTTAAGGACAATTTCTTCAAAAAGCTACTGCAGCTAAGTAGACCTAGGTGCATGAGTAAATGTAAGTATGGGAGTTGAGTTGAGAGTGAAGGCCTACACACACATCTGAAGTGCAGGTCATAAAAAGGTCTGTGGGGAAGGAGCTTCGGCAATTTATACAGAGAAGTAGATTTTTTATTGTACTAATGCAGTTTATGTACATCCCCAGCAAGATTGTAGCAATAATACTAAAAGCTCAACTAGAGGATTAAAGTTGACTTCAAACTTCAAAAGTGGGCTTTAAGAAGTTGGATATACTTTTCTATTTCTATTATACAACCATTTCTATTATACATTTAACTATTTCTATTATACATTCAACCATAAGAGATGAGAAAATAGTGAGAATATATAAACTGACATAAAATAACCCCATGTCAAGGATAACCTTACAGTTTAGGAACTTATCATCTAGGGACGAGATACTGTAAAACCTCTCACAGCAGACAATAGCAGCAGCAGTGGGTCAAATAATAAAAAAAAAGGGTCAGACATTTAAAGCAATATCAAAGTTTTATTCTTAAAATGTAGAATAGAGGAACAGTAGTACAATTCAGACAGAAAGAGAGGAGAATGTAGTCCCATCTTTGAAAACCTTTGATAAAAACGTAAAAAGAGTAACCTGAATCTGTGTTCGGAGGGCACTGAGGCGAGGCCCCGATGTTTTGCATCACTGTCAGTGTTCGAGAGAATTGAAAAATACAACCTTTATCTGCGAAAAAACAGCGTAAAAAAATACAGCCGGGGGGAAAACCTCTGCTTTTACATCTGTAGTGTTTTGAGTTTTCTTTTGTCCGTATAACAAATACAGCATAAAATTGTAAAATGATACATGGCATTGTTTTTGAGTTTCATTCTTTACAGTAAGATCAGTTGGATGGTGAATAGTATCAAAAGAACACACAGGACATAATGGTGTGGACAACAAGCACGCGGCGTGACAGATACTAAGATAACTTAACCATGACATAGAGATTTGTGGAGCCAAAGCGTTCCTTTAAACTCACTAGTTAAATAATATAATCTTCATATATATATATATATATATATTCTTCTCATATAGTCTCCATATATATATATTTAATATGAGCCCACAGTGATTTGAAGGTAAAAGTGACACGATGAGGACGAAGACGTTGATAGAAATGTCTTTCACTGAGAGTAAAGGGAAGTCACACATGTTTTGTAGCATTAGCACTTAGTACATCCTCGACTGCATAAGAACAGATACTGCTGTTCCACATTTAAACCCGCAAACAATCCTTATTTTCTGTACAAAATATGTGCTTAACGAAATCAAAGGAAAAGAGGAAAGAGCTGTGGAAAATCATTAAAAACATTATCTAAGTAAAGTGAACAATTCTGTAGCATAAAAACATTTAAAAAATCTTAACAATTACAGACACAAGCAAGGAGTCTCTCTACACTATGCAACCTGGCTTCTTCTCAAAACATCAGAACAATAATAATTAAAAACAAAATTTTGGTTGGACAAATAAAAATTATTAACAGTCTTGATTGCATTTTGGAGTCAATATATATATAACATTAAATAACAAAGAAAAAGGTTGAATAAAAAAAGTTGCGCATTTGGAAGAAAAAGACACAACAGTTATATATATATATATATATATATATATATATATATATAGTTCCATTCAGACCCGCTTTAGGGGGAGGAAAATAAAATACAAACTATTCTCGCAAAAGTAAGTGCATGTCTATGAGGCGCCATTCACCTTACATGGAACAAAGTGTGTTTCTACCTGGCAGACGAACAGCAAAGGGGAAAAAAAAGAAATTAAAGCAGTTTTTTGGTTTTAAAATAGAGTTCTCTGAAAAAATGGAAAGACATAGCGCTCCCTCCTCACGAGCAACGTTCAAGTGATTTCAAAATATTTTAACTCAGTACCAAACAAACAAACAAATGGGGTTAGGTCCTCTGTTACATGTACTGCCGGTAGACTTATAAAAATGGGATGTGTCCGTGTGTGTGCGTTAAATAAAAGCTTAAAACAATGGCGAAGCATACCTGATAGTCGCTGTAGCACAACAGTGTCAATAGTAGAAGCTGATTACATTACATACATCTGAGTCTCATCATATAGTCTATAGGTCCAGTATTCTGCGACAAGCATTACAGCACCAAACGTTTCATCATTTGGCAAAAAATTCAAGCTTTAAGTGAAAGTCAAATGCTTTTGTTTAATAATAAAGTGTTACTGTGGCGCCGTGATTTGTATAAAGCTAGCATTAACATTTCCCCTTGTCCTCTCCACTTTTTATACAGCTTTCTCTCTCTTTTTTTAAGCGTATTCAGTAGTTTTTGTCACCTGCAAAATCTTGGTGTGCGGTCTGTTTGGCACAAGATCACAGCCCTCTTAAATTAATCATAAATATGGCTGGGATACATTAGAGTCACAAAACAGATTTTTTTGGTTCCAAGATTTGTGCAGGGAAAGAAAAATAAAATAGAAAAAAAGAATAATATAATAATATTTAGCGCATTTAAACAAAAATCTACAGAGCAAATCTTCCTCTTAGCAAAAATGCTCTACTATGCATTTCTACAAGCACCAAGCAAAGACTTTCAAAGAGCAGAGGACCACAGTCCCTGCCGAAGACGAACAACAAATACATATTATAGCATTTGATAAGACCATAAAAACCTCTTCATAAATTAAATAATTAACATCTCTCTTTTAGATGATTGGCCAAACCCAACTCAAACATCAGCGTCCCACTCAGAACAAGAAAAGGAAATATAATATAAAGTACATCACCATAATAAACCTGATTCATTTGGAATTTGTCTTTTGATTCATGTCTTGTGGACGTTGGGCCCAGAGTTGGACACATCTCAACAACAATAACATCTGTACATCTCGGAGTTCTACCAAAGCTTTTTAGATACATCTCTGTCATATTCTCACTCAATTAAGTTACCTCAAGGTTTGATAGCACTTTGGAGTTGATTGTTTACCAGCTAGTTTTCGTATACATATATTAAACATCAACTTATCTCTTTTTGTTTTTACGCTTTACTAAAAACTAGTCCTCCTCTAGGGCAGCACCAGCGTTGCCCCATGTTGATTGGTCATTGTCAGTAGGCTCCTCCCCCTCCAGGTCCTCCTCTCCATCGAAGTCTTCGTCGCGGGGGAACTCCATGCCCTCCATGGCCTCCAGCCCCTCCTGCGTGGCCTGGTGCGAGTCGGCACAGTCCGCGCACACGCCGTAACGCCGCGAGCCGTGCCGGATGCCCACGCTCGCCGCCAGCATGAAAATCTTCTTACACACCATGCACTTGTACTTCTTGTCCTTCTTGTGCACCTGAAACGCAGACGTCACAAAGAGATGTTTTTACCTCATGGGATGGAATTATTTACAGCACTAGTTTCCTGTTCATTAATATGCACGGTCCCATTCGAATAAATGAATACATGAAATGAGATACATGGGTGATCACCGTCGATCATCTGCTGACAGGGCACACGTGAACTCAATCAGAATCCTTTCTGATGGAGTAGATGTCACATTTCAATTTTTACATTTTTAAATATTTATTTTTATCAGTACAGTATTATATTTATATATCAACATAGCAACACAGTATCACTTTTAACACCAATATATTTTGCAGCTTATTTTTTACTAAGTGGAGCCTCCATAGTGTCAGCTATAAATGGGAAACACTGCAACTTAATGCATTTTAACAATAATTATCCCTTTATCTGAAGGACATCAGTTAATATACAAGAAATAACCGAGTCCATTATCTGGAGCTGTTCAACAATGGGTCAGGCAATTTCTTTGTGATTAATCTCTGTAGGGCTGCGCTACTGATCACATTTTAATCTAAACAATTAAACCTATGGTTAAATCACGTGCTTTTTATTCGACGGGTCTACAGCCAGTTCTGTTTATATATACAATACATTTTATTTGTTTCATAATATTTTTACAGGACAAGATCGCGAATACAAGCGGCCGAAATGAGTTTCCTTCGCAGGGTGGCTGGGCGCACCCTTCGAGATCGGGTGAGGAGCTCAGTTACCCGGGAGGAGCTCGGATTCGAGCCGCTACTCCTCCACGTCGAAAGGAGCCAGCTGAGGTGGCTAGGGCATCTGTATCGGATGCCTCCTGGTCGCCTCCCTCGGGAGGTGTTCCAGGCATGTCCTATTGGGAGGAGGCCTCGTGGAAGGCCCAGGACACGCTGGTGGGACTATGTCTCCGTGCTGGCCTGGTGTCGCCTCGGGGTCCCCCCAGAACAGCTGGAAGAGGTGTGCGTGGATCGGGAAGTCTGGGCATCTCTGCTGAGACTGCTGCCCCCGCGACCCGGCCCCGGATAAAGCGGAAGAAAATGGATGGATGGATGGATGGAATATTTTTACACATATACTCACTCGACACACCCCAATACTTCACACACAAAACTCCAAACATCATGCGTTATATGAATGTATTATGCATGTTTTGTCCTATGTGGCAATAAAAAAAAAAGTGATTTATATTTTTGCCACATTGCCCGCCCACCCTCTCCAGTCCGTGAGTGAGCAGTGCAGGTGCAGGTGACGTGTTGCAGAGGAGCCTCACCAGGGAATGTCTCTTGACGTGCTCGCGGCGGGTGAACAGTTTGCCGCAGATGTCGCAGCTGAAGGAGCGCACACCTGAGTGGATGATGAGGTGCCTCTTGAGCGTGCGCCGGTGCTTGGCGATGTAGTTACAGTGTGGGCACTTGAGCTTATTGAGGGCGAGGTGTGACGACTCACCTGAGCAGGGGCACAGAGGGGAGACAGTGAGCCACAAACATTTACATAGGCATTAGTACAGACACATATAAAAGGTGTTGTAACAGTTTTGGGCGATCTATAGAAATATAACAGAATTTAATTAGCAACAGGCCATCAGTCAAATCGCTGTTTATCAATAAAAATGTCAAGCTTCAGGCTTCTGTCGAGCTCGTCTATTCACAATCAGAACAAGTAATTGATTAACAACTGTTCCTTTTGGACATATTTATGCCAACAAGCTGCCAGCTTTCCAATAAACTACCTATTGATTTTGAGAAGCGCGAATGCTGAGCTCGTTTGCCTGTGGAGTAGGGAACAGGGCCTTTTGTTTAAGGAACAGGAACAACAGAGGCGTCGTCAGGGCGGTTGCTATGGGGAGGAGGGCTGATGAGAAGCAGGTCACCTGTGGACTCACAGTGAGAGGAGTATACGTGAATGTGCTCACCAGTGTGTGATAAACATGTGTCTCATAGTGTTGTTCACCTGTGGATTATCGGGAGTTTTCTTATTTTGAGTCAGATACAGACTCAGGATGTCTACTGACAAATCAAGGAAAAGGTTTACTTTAATGTAAATAAAACATGGTTGGACTGCGGTAAAATGCTGCTGAAGTTTTAGCTCCCCATTTATTAACAAGTTGTTAAGAACTAATATGTTCATAGAACTGAACAAAATGTTTTTGGACAGCTTTAGGAAGCTGAATGTGTGATCTCTTACCATTCTCCCAGGATTCTCCTGGCTGAATGTCCTGGATGATACTGTACTGGATGGGATTGGCCAATTCTGGAAAACAGGGAGGGGACAGAGAGAGGAGAAAGATGAGAGGAGGTTGATTGTCAGGGGCTGAACTCCTCAGAGCTGTGTGTACATTAACTAACCCCTTCAACACACACATGAAACAATGGGGGTTAACAGCGTGAGCAAACAGCCTCTCCCTGTCACAGCGTCAGTATGTAAAGCAGAGTGATCCAGGCCAAGGAGGGGAAAGGGTTAATCAGACGAGTCTGTTCGCAGCAGCAGCTCGGCTTACACTCGGCTTTTGTGAGCGTTTGTGCTGCACCTGTGTGGCCTTCCTCAGCATCAGGGCAGTGCATTAGGCCACACCCCTCTGAGCCTGGGTCAATATTGGGAATGAGGACTGCCCCAATGCTTAGACTGGATTAGAGCAGGACACCTTTCTGGGCGAGGGGCATGTGGTTTACCAGACACTGGAACCATGCAAATATATTGTACCTGCCTGAGCTGCGCCCACTCTCAAAACAAGGCACACAGCGTTTGTTTGGAGAGAAACCAACTATTTACTGGCTACAAGAGCAGTCTGTGGCCTGGCCAGGGCACACTGTGCTAATAGTTATCTCTACGCACTACGCAGTGTATTCAGCGTTTCACACGTCATCATTGACTCAAAGTGTGGGTTAGCGACTGCTTCAGCAAATGTAGCATCCTCACTCCGCACTGACATTTGCACTGCTCATTGGGATTAGGATTCGCTGCAAGAGAAATTTGGAGTAGAGTCAATTACTGAACTGTATGTATTAACTCAAAATGTTACAGAGCCTCAAACATAAAAACATCAGAAGATAGTGCAGTTACAACTGGCACTACTGACGATTAGGAGCCTACCTTCAGTCTAAACCATCTCTTTATATGGAAATACTAATGATACACAAATATCTCAGTTACCTGAAGAGGAGTGCAGTCCTTACATGTGTATGATCTACTGCAGCAGTGGATGACTTTGTGCACACATTAAACTGGTGTTGGAGGAGTGGAGGCACTAAGAGCATTGGGCTGCGTTTAGGGAGGCCTGAGGGAGGAGATGGCTCCCCTGCTTTCTTCATTATCCTGCATTAGAGCGGCCTCTCTCAGCCCCACCTCCACCGCACTGCACTTAATACAGCACTGATATTATTATGAGTACACGAAGAGCAAAGCCTAATGGGCCAACACAAGGAGCCAGCGCTCAGCTCACTATGTGCAGTGAGGCCTTATACAGTAACAGGAGTCAAACAAAGGTAGAGGCATGTGGAGCAAATGGGATCAAGACTGTACTAAAAAACTAAAAAAACACATAACTTAATGAGTCAATGAATCAACTATTAATCAAAAACATGCTGCTGGTCTTTACAAAAGAGCGTCTTTACATTCGACCTTTGTACCATACTCAACGTGTGTGAGTGTGGCTCTTACCAGCGTTTTCGGAGAGGGCAGAGAAGTCCTCTCGGGGGTAGGAGGCTGAGGGCTGGACGAACATGCCTTCATCAAAGCCCTCTTCAGGCTCTGGGGGGAAGTTGTACACAAATCTACGTGTGGTGGTCTTTTTCCTTCGCCCACTTCCTGCTGCGGCATCTGCTGCTTCTCTCTTGACTGCGGCCGGAGCTGCTGCAGCGCCCCCTGTAGGCGGCTCATTCCAGATGAAAACCTGTGTCTGGTTGCCGGCCGCCCGACTGTCATTGGTCTCTGAGTTGGAGATGTCGCTCTGGTTGGCCCAGCTTCCAGAGGCTCCGGGGGTGACTAGTGCACAGCCCTGCCCCAGCGTCACTTCCACATCACTGGGCTCCTCCTTCACCCGGCTGCCCACCTCCTCCAGCTGCTCCTTGCCCTGGCTGTTACTGGCTTTGATCGACAGCTTGGACAGGATGCTTGTGGCCCAAAAGTTGCTTGGCTTGCGGTCGAGCCCCCTCTGTCCATCTCTGGCCACCGTCTGCCTCTTGTTGTAGTCCACTACGACAGAGTCAGGAGCCTCTTGCTTAATGCTGATGTTTAGGGCATCTTTGATGAAGGCTCGACACGTCTGGACCACCTCCGTCATCTGCAGGTAACTGGCCACAGACATGACCTCGATTGCATTTTGGCTTGTGAGCAGCAGGTTCCCGGAGTAGAGAAAGTCGAGGATGACAGAAAAGCCCTGCACCGCCGCCACGTCCAGGTGTGTGACTGTGGTGTGGTCTTGGCCCTCGCTCTTGGTCAGGCAGTACAGGGTTTTGAAGTAGCGGCTGCCGGCCACCAGGATGTTCTTGTGGGCTCTGAAGACCTGCCCCGACACCACGATGTTGACGTCACACAGGATGCCGCTCTTTCGCTGCTTGTCCAGCTCTTGCAGCAGCTGGTAACAGTACGAGTTCTCATTGGGCTTGGTACGGTAGTCTTCCTCAGAGCAGTTAGTGGAGGGGCTGGTGTTTTCTGAGCTTCGCACTGGCTCCTGTCACAGAGAGCAACAGAACTTAGAGTGAAACAGAATAAACTCACACACACTGGGGCACCTGTCAGGGGCAAACTGGTCTGACAGGCTTGTGATAATGGGGGATGTGGGTGAGCCACAAAACACGCTACCAATAAGTGTGTAGGATTACACAGCTCACATATCTGAAAAAGTAAGTTGTATATTCAGATATGCAAGTAGTTTATCTAGAGGTTAATAAGGTCTTAAGGGTTTCATTAAAATATTAGCGGAATAAAACAATAACTACTCTACTAAAACCTGTATGTTCTCTACAGAAGGCTCTTTTCTGAAAGGACAGGGGACAGCTGGTAGAAGTAATATCAGCTGCTTGCTCCAAAGGAAGAAAAGCTTGGTGCTGTGCAGAAGAAGGTTTGCTTAGGAAATATAGTATTGTAGATTTACCTGGAGCAGACTGTGTGGCGTTAGGGTTGGGCCATATCGTATCGCATATCGTTATCGTGATATAATGTTTTGATATCATTGTAATTTTTTATATCGTTGTAGACACAATATAATTTATGTAACGCTCTGCTCCATCAGAGCAGCATAAACGGTGACTGTAGAACACGGGGACAGGTGCTGAAAAAGTAAAATTAAATGAAGGATGTAAACTGCTTGAGTAGATCATATTTGGAAGACAATTATGCCGTAAAAAAAAAAAAAAAGAATAAAATATCACTGAATGAATCTTCCCAATAGGCGTAAGGCGGGGATTTTGAAGAAATTCGTCCATTGTTAATTATATCGTCAAATATATTGTTATCGTGTTATTTATTTTTTCATATCATGATATAGATTTTAGGCCATATCGCCCAGCCCTATGTGGCGTAATGTGTTACTGTAAAGGCCAAAAGGACCCTGAGTGTGGCGAAGTCTACATGAGAGCTTATGCTCTCGCGCAGCAGCATATATCTCTGGCTCATTTTTGAATTGCACAGCAGATGTCCTAATCCAGAATAATTCACATTGCTCGAGCCCTGCATTTTTGCCCCCACTCTCTCTCCGCTGCACACAGAGCAGGCGGCCCACGCGCACACACAGCTGGGGTTTCAGGCCCAGTAATTCAGATTAAATCCATTTCTCTGAGGTCCCCTCCCTACCCCTGCCCCCACTCTCACACTGCAGCTCTTGTCCAGGGCAGAGTATGGGGGGCTTATCGGCCTCTGCCACAGCTGGACCAGAGCGATGGCCAGGGATGAGATGGAATATAGAGACACAGAGTCAAGATGAGATAAGAGGGGGATATGAGGATATGATTGAGGCGGCTCGCACAGACCTCAATTCAATCCTGAAACTCCACGCGGGGCACAGCGAATAAAACAATCTGTGCTTGTACCAGTATCCAACACCCAGTGTTTGAGAAATGAATTAAGGTCACTGAGTGAACATGTTTCTGTGACACTGTAGGGTCTATCTGAGCATTTATAATGGCGCCTGTCTCTGCATTCACTAACTTATCTCTAGTTATTGTGACTCCCCAGAAAAGTACATTATCACACACACTGGCCTAGAAGAACATATCAACATGAGCCAAAAGCTTATGCACACATTCCAATGGCACTGAAACATGGTGGCAAAACTACACAATGGTAAGGGACAGTTCTCCTGGGAGAGGATCTGCTCATAACAGACAGCATGAACTCTGTGACAAAAACTCTAAGTGAACAGAAAGCGATACAATATAAATGTGGAAAGGTTGAAAAGAATCCTGATAAGAAGAGTACAAAGACGCTAGTGAGAGGCGAGCGAGACCTTGAGCGAGAAGACAGAGGGTGGAGGAGAGAATGTGGAGCAGGGGAGAGCGCAGAAGCAGTCGGGTCACCCCATTTTAGCCTTCACAATGTGCATGTTCTCCCCGAGGCTCATTGTCCACTCACTGTAGGTCTTTGTAAAAGGCCTGTGCACTCACTCGCTCCCATTGCACTGGAGTCAGAGAAAGGCCGCTGCATGTGGGGGAGCTGAGAGCAGGGAGCGCACCACCACCAACTATGATATGTACATCAAAGTAGAGCAGCACAATTTATAAGGGTAACACTGTGTCTAAGTATTGGTATTTTGATGTACAGAATTACTGACTGTAAATTACTGTAAATTACACATTTAATGTTTAGAAACAATTATTCAGCTATAGTTGAGGGTCAGGACAGAACAAAAAGTCAGTTAGTGAAACTGTGGCTGTTTTTGTGTCTCCCATTATATGTTGTATTATATTTCATCATTTTATCACTCGACCCTCACCGCCATTATCAGAGCGAGGTGAGGGCGGCAGAGGTACGGCTCACTTGGCAGCTCAGTGTTGTGTGTGCACTTGGAGCCTGGTACTGAAGCTGCATCATCCTTTCTCCAGATGTGCCACGTGTGAGCCGCAGCTTAGGCCCTGCGCAGCAGATGCTGTCGGCAAAAACCTGCCTGTGCTTTGGCTCCAGAGGCAATGTCCAAGAGAAAAGAATACGGGGACAATATCAACCTCACGTCCAGGCTCAGCAGATTCAAATAAGGAGAAGAAACGATGGAAAGTAAGACGTGGATTTGTTTAGAAGTAATACAGCACAATACGAGAAAGAATTATGATGTTGCGATATAGCGATAATAATGTGACATTTTACTTAACCATTCAACACAATATCGTACAAGCCATTTGTTTTATTCTCCAAATTGTGTCAAAACAAGACTAAAAATAAACAATACAAAGCTAAAATGAGCTACACTAGGAAAATCATGACTAAAACTGAACTGAACATTTTTAAGTTTCCATGCGTTTTGTTTTGGCTGTTACCACAGTGAATTTGCGACCTATTGTTGCTTCTTCTGATATGGATTTTGGATCAAATGTCAGAAATGTCTCTGTAAATTTAGTAAATGTCCAGTGTGAGCACCAGTTGCCTTCATGATGCACAGAACAACAGATCATCACACCGTTGTAATGCGAGGCCTGCAAAGAAACCCACCCCAAACCCAAACAAACCCCCTCAAAGTCCCAAGGCCGGCGGACCCACGGCAAACAGTGGGAAACTCCTCTCAGATCATGTGATATCGCCGTCCTCTTCCACATAATGACACACTGGAGCCACTTTTTGTTTACCTTGTGTACTATGCACACACACATGTTGCCGGGCTGCTCCAGTACACCCCCCAACCTCCCTAACTGCCACCATTTAAGCGGTCCCATGACCAGCCCAGCCTCGAGGCCATCTCCACTACCGGCCCATCGACAGTATCCCACCCTCACCCAACCAGTCTGTCCCCACTTACCAGAACAATACCACAGTGTGCGTTTGGCCCAAGGTGTGGGAGGGCTGAGCCGAGACTGTCCCGGGCTTCTCAACAATGCTGCGACAGAGGGGACAGAACCAACGAGAGGAATTCTCCCTTTGGAGCACCCCACCCTGTTTCACTGACCTGTGCCCCCCCATAAACACGCCGTATATCTAACAGTCCGCAAACACTGATGGGCGGGTCCTCTTTCCTTTCGGGGAGACGGGCCTTAATGTGTTTGTGCGACCCGACTGAAAAGATGAGAAGATTCTGGGCAACTACAACCTCTATGTTATCTGAAACCTAATCCAAACAGGCATGCTTGTACAAAAATCAAGCCACGAAGCAAGAGTGACAAAGAGTAGAGAAACTGAAAGTAAGTAATCAAGCAATAGATTAGAGGTTAGCATAAATATGTACAATGCATTAAGAATGAACAAAGATGCCTTCTGTGCGAGGGAAGAGAAGGCCTGTGTAATGTTACTGTACATTGATTTAACTTCTGTTACAACAGGACTAGATCTGGTCGCATTGTGTTAACCTCCAGTCGTCTTATTCAAACATTTTAGCAGTGAGTTTGTGAAGCGAGTCAGAATAGGACGACGTCTAAAGAATTTAGGACAACGGCCCCCTTCTCTGAAGAGAGACCCACATTCACCACAGCTGCCCTGGTGTGCTACAGCTAATCGAGTTAGCTTTAACGAATGCAGCGCAGGCCTGACTAATGTTAGGAATGGATGAACAGAAAAAGACATTGCCTCGTAAAACTCCTAATTGCCTCGTGAACACTTATTTTAATGTTGCACCCTACACATTTTGATTAAATTTTAATACATTGTGGAGGATAAAAAACTTAGAATTCTATCGCCTCATTTCCCGTTAAGTATGACAACCTGTCCCTGGTAACCTCTCAGTTCAGTGTCTGGGGTCCTTGTTGCTAGGGAAATGTCACACCAAGCCCCTAATCCACTCCCACTGCTCTCCATACCAATTAGAGATGTGTTCAAGTAAGATCACTATAAGTCATGCTGATTAGTGACCGCGTGTACAAAGAAAGAAACTAAATGTAGTGTGCCAATCCTCTTGCTCGTAAATCACGGTCAATAGCAGCCACTCTTAAATGGCAATGACAGCGTCAGCCCATTGACACGATATGAGCTCAAATTCTTCAAATAAATATTAGACCAATGGAAGAATTGCCCTTTGATACCAATTTCTCCTGATAAATATCATGCACTGCCTCTGTTATACAATAAACATTGCAATAAAAATAATCAACTAATAAGAAGGCACTGGCAGGGACTGTGGCCATAATAGCTCCTTTATGGAGTAAGTCCTCAAGAATAAATTGGGGGCCAAAGATCATATGATACTCAATTAGGTGAAATAGTCGTAGGCATAGATGGGCCAGCATATAGAATGGGGTCCTAATCATGAGATATGACCCAAGAGCAAAACAATAGGTCCTATTAATCCAGAAATACTCAGGGTCCCAGGTCAGGTGGTGCCGTGACATCCTATTACTGACATCTATTTCCCTTTTTCAAGCCTACTGAAGAAAGCTACATCTGGGCACGACAAGCTGTCAGGCTCTAGGCAACATAATTTACTCGCCTCCTCTTGTCCAGCATTGCAAGTGACACCATGTATGGATTTTGGGGGGTCATCTAGCACAATGCCTCTAATTTAGCTGCCCCAAAGGGAGGAGGGGGGGGAAACACAGCAGAGATCAACCCAGACTGCGAGCCTACAGAGCGGCATCACAGGCAAACAGGCGAGGGGGTTGGGAGAGGGGTGGGGTTCCCCAAAGGCTGTTAAGGGTCAAGCCCTTGCCATTGTGTGACCTTTGGCAGGCGTTCAACCACTGGTCAACTGCTGATTTGATAAAAGGAATACTGTACAGAAAGCTTCAAAGGTTTATCTGTTCATCATAACAATGTAATACCATTTTTTTGTGGAACAGAATACTGGAAATGGACAAACATTGTTCTATTGACTTGGTAAGTGACAGGTGTCAAAGATTCATTTTTATTTTTTTTTATTAATGTTGACGTTTTCAATAGAGGAGCAGTAAAAACATCTAAACACTAAAGGAGAACGAACACCGTCACTCAACAGATATGCCTCGGGGTGTGTGTTTTATTCACCAACTCTGTTACACATTAGCCTTCCCACTGCTCTACCTTTACAGGACTGCTACCTTCACACTCAGCAGTGCTACAGGCGGCTAGTGGGCTAAGCTAGTGGTTAGCTTAAGTTAGCAGCGCTGAGAAAGCTAATTAGCCCAGAGAAGGGATTGTGGGGCTTAGGTAATCTATTTTCGCATTTGTTGGGGTTTCGGTGTAGCATACGGGCATGAAATTACACGCGACTCGACCAAAATGTGCATCAAAACACAACACGCAACAGTAATAACGATGTAATAAGGGTGCGTATAAAGGCGTCAGTGTTAAAAAGCCATAGTTACCTGTTTGGTGGGGTCGTTTCTACCGTGCTCTGAAGACAGGTGATGTCTCAGCAGCAGGGCCCGCTTGTAGTTGCGGCTGCCTTTGACAAGCTCGTCGTTGTTTTTAGTCCCAATATTGTGACACCAGGAACACGACATGAGTCCCGTTTCTTGGCTAAATTTTAACCAGGGGAATTCTTGTAGCCACGAAGCGTGAAACAGTGCGTGTTTCTGTAGCAGTGTCTGCGGTCTCATCTCGACCCCAGATTTCCTGGACTCGCTGCCGCTTCCCGTCTCCAGGCTGTCGGCGCTGCTGGGACCGTTCCCCGCTGTCCAACCAGCCCCCTCCCTGGTCTCGTCTTCCGCCTCACGGTCTTCTTGGTTCCCCGCTGCCCAGCTGCCCCCTTCCGGGTCCTCTTCTTCCTCCTCTGCTTCAGGCTCCGTGCTGTCTCCCTCCACTCTCTTCTGCGACGGTCCTTTCGCCCCCAGATCCCCGTCCTCCTCCTGATCCGGTCGGGTCCCGTTCAGACGTCGGTCTTGACAGGCCGGGGCCTCCCAGCTGTTACCACTGGACCCCGTAAACGCAGCCATTCCACCTCCGCGGAAAGCCAGCGACCTGCGGTTTCTCTCCCCGGACATTTTCGTCTAAAATAAATGTCAAACTGCACTTTCCTACCTCTACGCTCCACCGGAACAAATTATTTACAAGTAAACTATGTATTTTTCCGAAGGAGATGGCCGGTCGTCGTGTCTTTTCTCCGCTGTGGCCCTCCCGGGGAGAGTATGTAGGTTATGCGGAAATAAATAAAGGTTTTAAAGGCATAATGAATTTGAGGGTTCTCGCTGCGTCCGCGCAGGCCCCGCAGAGGTCGAATGGCAGCGACTTTCCTCCCCACAATGCACCTCGTCCAGGGACAGGGGGGCTGGAAGGGAGGGGGCGGCTTTTAAAGGAAGATGGGGGTGCTGTTCATCTGGGCTTGTGTGTTCGAAAGCTGCACCCATTTCCCGTATGCCCTTCATCTACAGCCGTTTCCTTGTATTATGGTCATTACACGGACTGTGCCCCGTGTTACACAAAGGCTATAACAAGTCGGGGCTAGGATTCTGCGTCTGTGCAATAACTTACTTTTTGAATAAATGGGAGCAAATTATATTATAATAAAAATATTTCTAAAAGAAAAACCTCCGCGTTAACAATTTATTTCGACAACTACATTATGTATTCACTTTTTTAAATGAACTACAACTAGGCTTATTTTTAGTCTTTTATCTGGCCACAGGTTACAAAATCTAGAACCACTGTAACGAAAGCCTATAATAAATGTAAAATGAATCAATAAAAATGAATCAATAAATAGGCATACTGTATGAAGTAAATTGAAGGCATTATGTATGTACCATAATTTAGGGCTTAGATAAATGGCTACGTATACAATGTTAGTCTGTCCATATTACATTACAGTTTTTCTCCATTGGCTCATTTGGCTCATTTCTTGAAATTACATTCTTAAAACTCTAAGATCATATGGCAAAACAGTCCTACAGTTCAGCACAACACTATAGCTCACTTGCAAATGATTATATCTCTCCCAAAACAGTTCATTCATGCTTCAAAACTAAATGTCCTTCTCATTTAAACAGTCAGTGTCCCCAAAATGCTTTGTCCCTTTGCCATTGTGTAAGCACTGCAGGTCTAAATGTTTAGATGTTTTGTCACTATGGCAGAGGACCATTAAAATGTCCCTCGTGTCCACCTTTCAGTCTTAGCCCAATCCTTCATTGACAATGGTTACTGTAACTTTTTTGTCTAGCTAACATAATACAATTGTGTACAAAACTGAAAAAAAAATAATCTGTCACAAATAAAGTAACTTCCATACATCAGAGTAAAAAGAAAATGTATTCAGCATAACATACTGTAAGTTCTAGTTTCACCTGACTGTTAAATGCTGTAATAAATGTATCAAATGTTCCAAGGGATTCATATATGGTATTCGTGGTATTGTGTTCTTGACTAATTTTGACAATTGAACAGACTATTGTGCATGTGATGACTTATGCAATGAAATGACGCTGACACGTTTAGATCAGCAAGATCTATTCACTTGGAAATTGTGCTAATTGTAGGCTACATGTACTTAACCATTTGCAAAGATGTACCGAGACATTGAGACATGAACTTAGGCATTTGCAATTTGGAGATTGGTTTGGAGATTTGTCCATGTTGTTTTGAGAATGTAATTTCTGTTTCAAGAAATGAGCCAAACCAATGGAGAAAAACTGTAATCTGCATTAAACATATGTCCAGTAGATGGCAGTATTTCCTGTTCTGGTCTGCGCTTGTGTGTGTTTGTAAAATAGTTTAATTTCAGTGACGCTCAATTAACAGCTTCACTCTCGCAGATATTCCACTCATCAATAGAGAAACTTGAGGCCTAGTTAATATTTGAAAACCAAAAGTCGATTGTCACCCTATCATGTTATAAAAATACGGAAAAAAATGATGTAAGACATACAATGTGATGATGGACAAATAGCCCCCAAAAAATGTTTGAGTCAGTAGCTAAACACTTAGTTACACAAATCTCTAATTGCCCATTAAAGATCTGCATGACGTCTTTTACACACAACATACATGGACTAAATAGGCCTACTTAAGCCTAATTATTCAAAAAGTATTCCAAGAACACCAATAGAAGTCATCTATGGGAAGAAAGCTTGTACTGTAAGTGCTGAGTAATTTTGCCAACAATGTAATAACTTGATCTTGAAGCCATTTAATAGAGCCAATAACCTATGGGGAAAGAGGTTATGATGTTCTCACAAAAGTGACATGCAATATTAGGAATAATAATCAAACCTCCATATGTTTGCTGTACCTGTCAGTTGCTGTCGACCCTGTAAAACTGGATCCACGTGCTCGCCCGTGTTTACACTGCTACGTCATTGCGTCACAGCGGGCCCCACCCCTCACGTTGAGCTCCAAGGCAACCGGCGGCACGAGCTGTGAACAGGAAGATCTGTCGCAGCAAAAGGACAACCTGCACTATTCTGGACGCTGCACAAACCCATCTCAACTGCACCATGGAGGATGCAGACAAAGGTAACACTCGATTGCAGTCGTTTGATTGCCTTCCGAGACAGCAGATTACTTTTAGGCGAGTTTGAAGGTTAGCAATCTGGCTAAACTTGTTGCATTATGAGAAGCACCATATGGGAGTTTTCTTTGCTGTGTGTGTGTGTGGCAGCCATAGGTAACATTTGTGGTGCAATAGTGTAGCATTAGCTTGCTATTCTAAAAAACATTTGAAAGTTTATAACAAAATGACAGTGTGTGTAAAATGATGTTGTTTAATTCTTAGGAATGGGGAAGTCAAGAGGCTAATTATTGAATCATATCAAATTGAGCCTAATTTCAAGTGTAATGTAGGCTTATTAGTTACTCTGACATTCAATAGTTGTCAGAAATGATACGTTTACTCATCATAAGCTGCTTGGAAGCTTGCATGCACCCTTTACACAATGTTTGAACACCCCTGCTGTGCCAGTTCTTCAACCCACACACCTTTTCAGGCAAGTTTGTAAAGCTTTATCATTCCGTCTTTGCTAGAGACACAATAATAAAGGTAATTTCCATGTCGTAAGGTGTTTCTTCCTCTCTCAAATACACATGTTTCCTGTCATTTTGCTTAGTCATCTACCCCTGTGTACCACTTCCTGTTCCTCTTTCGTCCAGTTTTAATTTCTTTCAGTCATTTATGTTTCTTGTGTTAAGTCTATTTTCTGCTGATAATGTTACCCAACTTTACGCTGAGTTTTTTGTTTTTATTTCCTGAAGTCATGGTTTCCTTGAGTTGGAAGTGACAGTCTTACCAAGGACCAAGCCCGTCCTTGTCTACAGATGTCAACTGTCTGATGGCTTACTCTTGTGATTACACAGAAAAACAGACTCTTGTGACCACAGCTCCTCAATGAGCCCCTAATTGAACTCTGTCCTCCTCACATTTCAAGACTTATTGATTTACATTTGACTTTATGTGCTGCATGTTCTGCTTCAGATGCTGTTTTGAGTAACTACTAATTTGTTGTGCAGTAAAGCAATCCTCTCTTATGGTATATAGCACATGTTTGGGCTGGTCATGCTCTACAGGTTGACTAATCACTCTGTGTTCTGTGTAATTATCACTGTAGGAAATTTAATAAAGACTTGGCCGGTGTTTTTTCTCAAAATATCCTAAACTGTCTCTGGTTCACTATTGGGTAATAGGTATGATATACTGGATGAATGTCAGGGTTAATTGTTAAACCAGCTTTGACTGTAATTCAGGTCAGATGTTCATAAATGTAAACATCCATCAGTCCAAGCCGAATTGCACGTAATGAGATTGATTATAAGTTGTGGAAAACATTTTTGCAGAAATTTGATTTAGTGCTGCTGCTGCATGCAGCTGTGGTCCGAGTCAGAGACAGTATAACTGATGTTGTTTGTGCTGCAAAACATGTATTAACCAGTCCAAGGACTGTGTGAATTTTTATTTCTTGTTTTATTTTATTTTATTTTATTTTTTTGCTAAAGCATGTGACATATATTCTTATTTTATAATTATGCATTGCCTCTAATAAAGTAAAATTCTGGTCAGAAGCCCAAGTTTATAAAAGGCCATGCCCGTTAATGTTATTACAGTTATTACTGGTTGGATGCTGAATGAGCTGGACATTTGATAACCTTATAGCTCAAAGCTAGATCTCATGATATTCTTGATCTACTTTTTTATTATGAAATTTGTTTTTAACCTTTTTTTCCCCCCTCTTAATTTTTTTAAATTGCTACCTCCCATCCACTGTGTGGTGCTGTGCTTTGCCACTATGCTCCTGAACTGTAGGCGCTGAAAACATTTGGGTGGGATTTTCCTCACCCAAGGCTTTGGTGAGAGTTGTTTTCTTGTAAAGACTAGTCTGCTGACCATTAGCTATAAATAAAACAGAATATATATATTTTCTTCCTTTTTAGTTTTATGTGGGGTCCAGATGACAATGACATTGTATGAAAAATTACATTACTTTTGAAGGACCTTATTTGAACTTTTCAGTGTGTTGCTTATACAAAAATATAACATGCATATTAGCTTTTCTTGATGCTGGACACTGGTCTCATACCAAAAGAACCAGATGTTTGTTGCAGGATGGGAACTGTGCGGCTCGATCGGCAGTCATTTGTGTCTCATGATTCTTGTTTTAGGCTAATCATGTGACAGAGTGGGCCATGGATAGTTGGGTAATTGATCTCATGCTGCTGGTTGTTAAGCTCTTAAAATGTCTGTTTGTTCCTGCCACAGTGGACAGTTAGTGGATAGTGCGTGGGCATTAAACTTATCTGTGTCTGTAATTTCACAATGTAACATTTGTTAATAAAAGTAAGGTCCCAACCATGAGTAGCATAATATTTATAATACTGTCAGATATTCTCAGTATAATTGGAGCACATACCAGTGATTTCTGTAACAGATGTCACAGGATCTTGGACTTTGTTATGAATCAGTGGCTGCAGTGTAAAGAGACTGCAAAGGGAAGTACCAGCTCAGTCTTTTGATTTGAGACCTCCTATTTCTCTTTTTTTTAAACCTGGTCAAAATGTTATAAAGTATTATGGGCCACTCCTCTTCTATAATGCCTGACCTTGTATGGAGATATAGACCTTTAGGTAAAGGACAGTACCTTATTTAAGTGCTTGCACTGAATAATATATAACTGAACATCCATATGGTTAAAGCTGCCATATTGCTCTTAAAGTGTTTATGATTTATGAACATAATGGTACTGTATTAGCAAAAAGTATTTTTGATTTTATGTACATACCATAGGATTCTCCTTTATTATAATATACCATAGGATTCTCCTATGGTATATTATAATATTATAAATATTATCTCTTAAGCTCCCTGACTCAGAGGAGTGGAGCCTGTGTCTTCAACAAAAGTAACATAGTTTTACAGTGTTATCATAAGCATGCGTTCCTAAAGGAATTTCTGAACCACTGAGTGTCAACAAATAAGTCTTTTCTCTTCCTTTTAAGGATCGGACTGTACCTTTTCATGTTTGTGGGCTCATCCAGGCAATAATACTAAGATTATTCTCTTCTTGTGTACTTTGACTGCACAAGAATTTTGAATTGTTCACCTGCAAAGTAGGGCTGAACGATTTTGAGAAATAATCTAATTGCGATTTTTTTTCTTCAATATTGCGATTGCGATTAAATATGCGATTATTGTTGCAAGGTCCTCTTCTCATGTATTTTTCACCTAACACAAGCAATAAATCAGCCTGTTTCATAATAAACAATATTTGAAGTGAAAATTGCAACAAAATTGTTGCTTGACCTATTCAAAATGTGTGTGGACTGCACTTCTTAAACTGTCTGAACTTAACAGTACAGTCTATAAATAAATGCTAAATTATATAGATATGAAAAAAAATAACTCACTGATCCAGTCAGTAACATCACCCAGACTAAAGTGCAGGAAAGTAAGAACAAACGTCTGCTTTAACTAGTTGGAAAAGTTTTAGGAAATCAAACTCCCAATTAATACAAAATAAGCTATTTAATTTATTAAATAGTACTTTATTATTTCGGCCAATCAAATCCCAGTCTGAGCTGCGACTCGTAGTACTTCAGATGCGCGTTATTGATGGACACGGAGAGGCCCCGCCAAATCACAGTGGAATTAAGAGCAGCATTTTGGTTTTGGGATGTAACTTTGGACAATATGAAGAAAGAAAAGAACACTGACACAAGGAGACGGGACATGAGGTGCCAGACACAGACACGTCTCTTTGACTCGCAGCCATTTAGTGACATTTCAGCTTAAACAGCACATTTCCTCAGCAAAATAAGACATGACACGGACTCCTGCCTCGGATCCTAGTTACCAACCCTTTTCATACTGCAGTTTAGTGTTTATATCTTGCGTCTGTACGACCTACGGAGCGGATATGCGGTAGACGCAAAGGTAAATAAAGGCACATGGCACTTCGCCTCCGCGGATACTTAATGGTCATGAAACGTCATTATGCTTTTGAGATAAGTTCTTTATCCACAACATTCCCAAACATAAGCCCCCTAAACTGAGCCACAAACGACTCTTTACTTTTTACAATCAGCACAGACTCACCTATATATGTCTGTGGAGGCAGAGGCGTGTGAATCCGGAGGTGAGGGAGTTTCTGTGATCACCAGAGCGTGTAGTAGCGGCGACGGAATGGCGTGATTAGCGCTGCGGCTAACGCAATGCTAACGGAGAAAAGCAATATTCCTTCGCGGTGGCTGCATGATAAAAGCTGATATTTTCACTGTACATCCACAATCTACCGCGCACCTTAACTAGACTGAGACGTAAACAAAAGCACGCGACGGAGCGGACTTTGCTGCCATATCTCGTTGCTCTATTTACTTCCCAAATCGCGTGCCCTGCGATTACGAAATCGCGTTGTGTAATATCGCGATAAAATTGCAAATGCAATTAATCGTTCAGCCCTACTGCAAAGCCTCTTTGTTACCACGGCGGCACGTAAACAGGCTGCGGCTTCGCTTTCTCTTGACAAGGCGACATACCCTTTTCTGCGAACTGCATTTGCAGTTTTTGTGATGCACATTGTTTTCCAAGATGTTTTTGTACATCTTTGCCATGTTTTTGTGGAGTTCACACACAGGTGGCATCCGAGCTAAAGGCTTTTAAGCAACATTTGAGACCTACAAATCCAGAGATATTATCTTCTGAAGCGCTGACAGGTCACCGAGGGCCCCCCGAACCTGCAGCGCAGTGGAGGCGTCACAAGAGGCGCTATAGGAAACAAAAAAGGGGCAAACGAGGAGGTATCCGAGCAAGACTCACAGCTAAACCACACAGACGTTCTATCCCTACTATTGTCCTCAGTTGTGTTTTTATATTACTTTGTGATTTGGTGTCAAATGTAAAGTGCATTACCAATAACATTTATTATTATTTTATTATATTCACTGAGACTTGGCCCTATGGTAATATACCGGACAGTGGAATCCAGCCTGAGGAGGCTTTCCTGCTGCAGAGCAGAGCGAGTGATGCCAGTGACGCCTGGTGCCGTGACGTTGCCGTGGTCGGCAGACACTGCTCACCCCTCGTGGAGTTTATGATCATTAAGTGTCGACCTTTCTACTTGCCCAGGGAATTTACTGTTTTACTGCTTGTGGCTGTCTACATACCGCCCACCTCCAACATCAAAAACAGGAAAGGGGCACTGAATGAACTGTTCCAGAGTGTCAGTGACCAACAGACAGCCCACCCAGATGCCGTTCTCATCTTAGCTGGGGATTTTAACCACGCAGACCCAAAGAGCGTTTTCCCCAAAGTCTATCAACACATTGACTTTCCAACAAGGGGAAACAACATCCTGGATCTGGTTTACACCACCAAAAAAGGAGCGTACAAGGCACACCCCCTCCCCCATCTTGGTGCCTCAGACCACATAACTATTCTGTTACTGCCAGCATACAGGCCACTGGTTAAAGTCACTATTTGCCTTCAAGGAGGAGACTGCGGAATCTACGGGCCAGGTCCAGTTGACTTAAGAACAGTTTCATACACAAGGCCATCGGGAAGCTGAACTCCTATTTTTCTGACCGGTATTGCAATTAGATCTGTTATTTATGTTTCAACATCCAGGTTGAGTTCATGGTGCACTTCTGAAAATCCAGGAAGATTAACAATTGGGAGAAGATTGAAACATGAACTGGTAAACTGATACGAGAATGGCATGCTTTTCAGAACAGGCAGCCTACAAAATACTGCTCTGTATTGTGTTCAGTTGTCCACATATTAGCCCTGCATGTTTGAGCACTAAAGCGCACTTTCCCAGAGCACTCTCAGCCCTGGGCATCCTCTCTCCTCCGTCGTGGCTTCCTGGTATTACCGCCACTGCTGCCGACTCTGGATTAGCGCTCGACTGTAATCTGGGACACGACCACAGATTACACCGCTTTTTATCTCCCCTCTCTCACCCCCCTTCTGGTCCAGCACTATTGTCACGTGATTTTCTTCTTTTTTTTTCTTCTTTTATTACCCCCCCTTATTCTTATTGAATGACATGCCGATGATGGAAGAAAGCAAGAGTGGGAGAGAATCCATAGAGAGATCTTAGAAAGTGGTGTCACGTATAGCGTTTGTGTGGATACAGGACAGGAGAGACCTTTGGGATCGCCGTTACAAGACAACGGTAACTTATTAACACAGGGAAAGAAAGATGCATGTGACCACCCCGGCGCAAAACTGCAACTAAAGTGTCAATTCAGGTACCGGCGAGCGGGCGACGGAGAGCGCCAGGCAGTATCACATGCACTCAATCAGGACGGTGCCTGGGGAGCGGAGGTGCTTGTGGAGCGAGAGGCGGCGTGTATTCAGGCTATAGTATAAGCGGTGGCAGCTGTGGGAAATGGAGCCGCTCGAGGATTACCAGTCGCCCTTTGACTTCGAGCAAGGAGTCAACACCAGTTACCTGTATCTGTCCCCGGCCTACGGTGACACGCCACCCAGCTCCCCGGCAGCCAAGACCCGAGGTAAGAAGGCTTGAGCGCAGGAGGGGATGGAGACAAAGTGTGGTGGGGGTGAGTGCGAGGGCATATATGAGCCATGGAGGGGAGGAGAGTGATAACTGTCAGATTTCACTTTCACTCATCTGCTCATTATTTGGGGTTTGACAAGCGTGGCTTCTCTTAATCTTCTGTATGAAGTATAACGATTTACAGTTTGTGCTCATTGTATTGGATTATGTTAACGCTAAGCTATTTAGATGTTAAATTTGCTTTGTTTTGCTTTAGTAGCCTGTTCAACTAGTGTTTACAGCCTTTAATATGGAGCAAATATGTCAATTCAGACTCAGTTTAGTCCTGATTTGATCTTGGTCTTGGCCTGGTGGTACTTGGGAGGTACTATATTTTACGAGGTATTACTTAAACATTACTCTGAATCTGCACAGTATATAACCTACCTTTTGCAAACTGTTACATGAAGAGTTCCTTTTATTCTTGCGACTGCTGAAGAGAAGGCCGTTACAAAAATAATGATCAAGTTGAAGTATATTCGTATCATTCATCTCAGGGAGACATGGCTGATGCATTGTGTGCATTTATTTGGATTAAATTTCTAGAGCACTTTGCCTGGCTAGTAGCTACACACATTTCTGCCCAAATCTCCTGCCATCAAAAGGATACTAATGAGGCGCTAACTGTTCTCATCAATACAACAAATTACTGCAGTGTTCATGACAAAAAGATACTCCCAGTTCTTTATTTGACCCTGGACCTACATTGTCTTTTGGGTTTTCCACCAAGATAATTATGTAGCTTTCAGACATGCTCTAGGATGTAGCCTTTGTTGTACTTTTGCGGTTTTACATTTTAATTAGCTGTTACACTTTTGAAAGCCTTCTTATGGTTTGGTGGCTATGAAGCTTATTTTAGTTTTTTAAATGGACAAGTTCATAACCTAAAGTGGACATCTTGTTATTCTAGATATGGGAAAGATGTAAAAGTATCTCATAGTTTATGCAACCATGAAGCTAAACTAAATGATTCTGTTATTCTCTAAGATTTGTGCCTTGTATCCTGCTGTGCTGTATGTCGAGGATGGCTTTGTGGCATTGATGACTTCGCTGCAGACCCAGTAACAGGAGTAGAGGGCACATGTAAGACAAGAAGAGCAGTTATCAGGGATGCGCCCAGGCTTTTGTATTCACAGGAACAATGCATTTTCATAGAAGCCAAACTTCAATGCACTTCTCCCGCCTCATGCGCGACATGCGTCTTGGTTTTTCTCAGTAAAAAGCAAACATTCCCAGTGGGACGTCTCACTTGAGCGTGTTCCGACAGATAAATATTTGCTCATTGTGGTGTCCAATCAGGCTATTCCCATGACATTAATTATCATTTGAACGCTAATGCCTGGGCCCAGCTCTCAAATTATCTGTTTTTTAGACTCTGGTGCTTATCTGTTTTCGAGTTCTCCAGACAATTAGGTTTTAATTCTATTTTCTTTGTGGGAGTACTTAAAGCCAGAGTCTTGTGAATTTACTATTTTCGTCATCACTTAATACCCATCTGTCTTTGTGAAAATGTTTTGAAATGCTGTCTTCTGTTGGGACATCAAAGTAAGTGATTGCCAACGATTTGGAAAGAAGTGGGTGGATCTTATGGTGCAAGTCTGTTTTTAATACGCAGTCATTGTCGCTTGACTTTTGTTGGAGGCCTGTGCAGAATAAAGAGTATGAACCACTATGAAAATGAACCTAGCCTGCTAAATTAGACATGCTCTAGGTCAGGGGTGTCCAAACCTTTTTCATGGGGGTCTGCATATTGAAGTGTACACGGGGTGAAGAGCCACAGATCAGTGGTTAGTGCCTCGAAACCTTTGACTAGCAGAGGTTTAAATTGTGTCCCACACCTTTTATTTATGCTTACATCCTTCATGCCAGCTCTGTATCACAATACAATGTTAGTTGTTAGGTTATAATTGTGTAGAATTATTACATTTCAAATAAAAAACAAAATTGGTCTGAGGGCCACATTTGGTCCCTGTGCCGCACTTTGGACACCCCTGCTCTAGGCTTGTATCAGAATACTTTTTGTTTATATTTATTGTAGACCGTAACACCAGCAACAAAACAGTTGAAATAAAAGACTTCAGTTAAGTTATTTTGAATTTCATGGTCAGGCCTTCAACATTGTTTGTAGAAGACTCTGTGCTAAGGTTATCCAAATAATTATCACTTTTACTGCCACTTTGGCGGCACAAGGCCAGTTCAGTGTCAGTGTTTGTTTACCTACAGCCAACCGTGAACCGCGTGTGAGATGTATTTTTCAACAGTTCCCCTGGCCTCCTTCCTCTCATTGTATTTTATTCACCTCCTCTGTTTCCTCTTTTTATCTTTGCTTTTTGTCCTATATTCTCACTAGCGGCTTTTCGGTCCTCTATAAAGCTTGATCCGATGATAACAGAAGAAAACACCTTTAGAGAACCACTGTAGAGTCCGCTTGAGTGACAGATCCTCATAACCTCTCCCGCTGTCGAGCCCAGGACGTCTCCATCAAGGAAACCTCTTTGTATTATTGATGTGCTGTTCCTACTGTGCTGTGTGAAAATAAGATGTGTGTGAGAGATGGGAAGGAAAGGTTCATGAAGGCTCGTATGTTGGAAGATAAAACACAAACTCCCATGTGATGCACCCCCAGCATCAAACAGCATCCGTTAGCATCCTTACTTTGGTGTTCCTGCGTCTGATAGCCCTTTCCCATTCTGTAAAAACATCCCCTTTGACCATCATCTTCAGCCCAGCTTCTAAACCCGCCTGTCACAACATAATCTTACTCAAAAATATATACTGCCTGGCCCCCAAAAAATGTGACTACCTGGATCTGGGGTTGCTGCAGTTGGTCAGGTCTATGTTCAGCTGAGGTCATACACAGATCTACCACTGCAGAGACTAGACCGTAACCCCATTATTGATCATCTTTGGGATGTGCCGGAGAAGACTTTGCACAGTGGTTTGACTCTCCCTTCAAGAATCTGTTTGAAAATGTAATGTATGCAACTGGACAGAAGTTGCAGAACCTTATAAAGAACCTGCATTGGATTACACGTTCAGCATCCAGAATTATGGGGTGCGAAGTGTCAGCTCTCTCTGAAATCTATGAGGACCAACTAAAAAGGAAAGGACTCAAGATTTTAAATAACGCATCTCAGCCTGCAAACCGTTTTTTTGGGCGCCCGCCCGCTGGTAAAAGCATTAAATCAAGAATATCCAGATTCCAAAGTAGCTAGTTTTGTACACCTTCTAAACACCTCAGAACGGGCTTTCTAGAGTAAATACTGACCCTATGCAGTATGGCATGGAACTGATGTGAATTGATGCATTTGATGATTACTGTATGTAAATGTCCTTTGGCCTGTCATGATAATTACTAAATTGACCCATCGTTCAATAAATGACAGATAAACAATATAATTTTGAACTCAATATTTATTGTCAGTACATTTATTAATATTTGTCTCTGTATTACTTTAACCAATTTTACCGTAGTAAATTGTGTTTCATTAAGTTTCATGCTAATTGCAACTTGTGTGTTATTAAATGTATGTTAAAATGTACTTTTAGAACAAGGTATTTCTGAGAATTCCCTTTTTTCAGTTTGTTTCAGTGGCATTAAATAGTCCTCAATAATATCATTGATCGCAATATTTTCCAGCCTCAGAATGCCTCAAATGTTGTATCTTGACAGGCCTAAATATCCATGCACTGCACAAACCGTACCAAGCAAATCCCTTTTCTCTTTTTTTATTTATTTTTTGGCAATAAAGTATTGAATTGAATTTAATCTAAAGAGAGTTCAAACTTTTTGTGAAACAATGATTAGCTAAATCCGCCTGTCACGCGCTGGAGGAGTGACACAGGGGATATTGGTGTTGAAAAGTAGACAATACGTGTGAAACAAAAAAGGGATAATCTCAAATACAATCTTGTCAGATCAGTTGAATATCACAGGCCAGGGTCATATTATAAAATTGTATATTGTTTTAGCAGCCGGCTTTATAGCTCGATTACACCTTCTGGCGATACAGAATACATTTTTGTGGTTTCCTCTCTTGCAGTTTCACAACTGCCCAGAGACTCTGCGCCTGAGGTGGGAGAAGATGCAGTGACGAGCGTTGAGTCCCCTGTCCTGCCGCCTGCCATGACCGAGGAAGAGAGACAGGAGCTACAGGAGGAGCTGCTAAAGGTCAGGTCAAAGGTTAAAAGTTCAAGGTGAATTGAATGGTCCGGAGATCCACTAGTCAATACCAGTGTGACATATGGAGGTGATGAAGAAGGATACAGGAGTACAGCACATGTCTGTGTCATAAAAGGACTTCTCATCATAATGGCAAATTTATCATTATGCTTCATGTTTTTTAGCAAATTGGCTTTGACCTGCAGGAAGATTAATGAATGTAAGGCATAAAAAAACATCCCTTATCTTCATAGGTTGAAGATGAGATCCAGACTTTATCGCAGGTGCTGGCGGCCAAAGAGAAGCAGGTAGCAGATATAAAGAGGAAGTTGGGTATTACACCTCTCAATGAACTAAAGCAGAACATCACCAAAACCTGGCAAGAAGTCACCACTTCCATCGCGTAAGTGAACCCCCACATCTTAGGCCTGTTTTTAAGTCATTAAAGACTAAGTTTTTATTCTCACCTGGAGAAAAATATATCTGTCATTCTTGTCCTGACTTGACACAACCTGGGAATAAATGCCAGTGTCTGGACTGTCTAAGGTACAGCAGATTTACATGCTTTACTTTGCAGGAAATGAGTGTTTTTTGTTTTTTTTTACATGACTTGAGGCGAGTTAAAATCAATGAAGACACTGACTGTGGCTGCAGACCATGATGCATCTCCTCTTTGATCCGACCTGTCTTTCATGGTGCTTATATCCTTCAGTTCTTGTCAGCCCTGTGTCTCTCTTTCAGTTACAGAAGAACATCTGAAACCCTGACTCAGGCGAGTCAGAAGGCCACGGCCGCCTTCTCCACTGTGGGCTCAGCCATCACCCGCAAACTGGAGGACGTCAGGTGAGTGCCACACACAATATATATATATATATATATATATATATATATATATATATATATATATATATATTGTCATCGAACTGCAAATGCTTGCTGGCACCCTTCAATATGACAGTTCGTGTCATCAGGTGACATTAATTGCTGTAAAGCTCTCCAATATCATATGTTAAGGCGAGGCCAAAACAGACTGTTCAATCTGGGAGTGCCCTGCATTGACCTGGGGCCCTCCCAGCCCCCAGGTCCTAATCTGTGTTTCCCCTGTCATCCTCCTTCTCTCTGGATTACTGAGCTGCAAACAAGATTATTAGTCCCCTCAAAGCTGCAGTGTGCTGAGAAATGCACCCTCACGGCTGAGCCTTTGCCAGGCCTTGTGTGGGGGTGACAGGAGGGCAGGGTCAAACGGTGTGCGTGTGTGCATGTGTGCGTGTGTGCGTGTGTGTGGGTGTGTGCATATATTCTTCTGCTGCGTGGCTGTGTTTGACGACAAGATTTCCTCCGTAATGCACAGGATTAACACACACCCACTGAGTTACTACACAATCGATCTTAATGGGATGAAGTAGGATTTATGGGATTTATTTGCCTTCATTCAGTGTATGGTAAAATAAATAAGGAAGCATACAATGAGCATGAATGTGTCTGCCTGTCTCTCTTTCTCGCTAAGATCACTCTAACCCCTCTTTCTTCTCTATAATGCTGCGGACAGCATGCGCTCAATACAACACTCGGCTAGTATGCCAGTAATGAGGTAAGTTAACTTGCTTTCTGCACATGCTACTAACTAATGAACCTTACACAGCACATACAGTATGTAAGCCTATGATGGAATATTATATAATACAATCCTACAAAAGCTTTTATTTCTATGAAAAGATAAGATACATTTTCATTTATGATTATTAAGCTGTTTGTCTGTAACAGATTAACAGCACGGTGGATCTAAATATGTACTATATTTGTGAGGTAATACAAATACGTATGAGAAAACGGCCATTTACACTTTAGGAAAATGGCCGTTATTACATTAGCAGCTATCAGTGATGCTGCACCTTTCATAATCTCTCACTGCCAGGCCTCTGCTTAGTCAAGCTCACACGTCTCTGGCAAAATCTAGTCCTAAAATACAACATGTGGCCAGAAGATGATAACGCACAATTGCAGAAGCAGTTATCTTGATTAGCTTCGTTTGACTAGTTGTGTGTCTGCATGTGCCATAACTACCCAGGCTTCTTGGATTTTGAGGTTCACACATACCCCTTGGGACATCTGCAGTTCACAGGCAAAGAATGAAGTCACCTCAAAAGTCTAGTATATCTGTTGTGTATCGGGTATCAACATGACCTGGAAAGACACAATTCCCACTAAAGCTGCGCCCTTTCTCTCTCTATAAAGCACGGCCAACTATATATCTGTGTGAATCTCTCTTGTGTTTTGTCCCCAGGAACACGCCAGGCTTCAAGTCATTTGAGGAGAAAGTGGAGACTATGAAGGTAATGGCGCTCTGTGTGCACTGGGTTAACATGAAGTGGTGAAGAGTTTAGGAAAATGGATTTGGCTGCGCATGGGGCCAGATAACGGCAAGTATGCAGCAGCAGGAATGTACACAGGAAATTTCTAGCATTTGTTCCATTGTGTTGGCCCTGGACATCTTTTATAAGGTACATGCCTCATCTTCCTTTGATGTGTTGTAGGCCTTACAAAGTTAACTGTTGAAGGGGTACACTTAATATAAAACAAGATGTGGCCTTGTAACTTGTAAAGAATTCTTTTTACAATCTTCAATGGGAGATTTGATTGAAATAACTTTCAAACGGGGGAAGTGTGACGAAAATGCAGCCAAAAAGAAACAAAACATTTCAATGAAACAGAACGTGAAAAAGGTTACACTGGCCTGTGAGCTCCAGTCAAGAAGCTTTTAATGCCGAACTGGAGAAAATGCACAAAAAGGCACAATTTTGTGAGTCTGCTCCTTTCAGCCAATCACTAGACAATTACAGATACTGTGCTGTTAATGCGGACATACAGGGGGAGGAAAATGTATGTGACCGCATTTCTGCCTAAATTGGTCATAAAATGTGGTCTGATCTTCATCAAAATCATAAGAATGAGTAAACCGTGTCTGTTTAAACTAATACCACCCAAACAATGACAAGTTGTAAATGTTTTTACATGTTATGGCTATTAAAAATATGATAAAACAGCGAGGAAAAAGTAAGTGAACCCAGGAATCTCGCTCAACTGCAACAGTTTTATAAAGAGAAATGGTCCAAGATTTATCCTGATCGTTGTGAACGTCTTATCTGCAACTACAGGAAACCAGTTATTGCTACAAAAGAACGTCAGCCAGCTATTTAATACAATGGTTCACTTACTTATTCCACGCTGTATCATGCAAAAGGTCTTTCTTTTTTTTTAGCTTTTAACCAGGTATGATAATGTTGTCCCCCATCAGAAACATACCTGGAGTGGTAATTCACTTTATTCACCAAGTGTTGAGTAATCTTGTTAACTGCTGATGCTGTATTTTCTGGATTATGTTGTGTCACAAACAAACTGGTAAGAATGGAGGCTTCAACCAAACTTCGAGACGTAAACCTACATAAACCCGAATGAAGTCTCATTTTTGTACTAATATCAGCTGAAGTGCCCAAAATCCTAATAAGTTGGAAATAACTTTGATGTTATTTTGGATTTACCTCTCTCCAGACGAAGATGACTCCCTCTGCGTCGTCCACTGAAGCGGCCGACCAGGAGGACAGCAGCGCCCCCACAGAGTCTTTGTTGAGTCAACCAGAACCCACGGCTGAGGGGGATGCGCCATTGCACCAAGACCTGCCCCTGAACCTGCAACCTAGTGGCCTCTGAATACCCCCCTCCATTTGACCTTTAACCCCAGGACAGTCCACAAGTGCTCCCGTTTCTCCAGTGTGTGCCAGCCGCTTTTGTGAAAGAGGCCAATGACTTTTCCTAAATGTTGGAGTGAACTGAAGGTGTCCAAAGGGTGCTTGCATGCCATTATGTTTGTCAAAGCTATTCATGCCAATGTTATTTTGACAAGGAAATGTTTACGTTCAATAAAAATTACAAGGTCAAACACATTGCAAACGAACACTATTTTGGTACAGCAATAGAACCGCTGACCAGAGAACAGGTCATCATTACACCAAAAAGTGTAAGTTCAAACCAGGACGATGTACATGTATTTGATCTCATTGGTTTAGAGCCTTTTCAAAATTGCAGCTCGACATGTAGTGGTTATTATCTCAAATGATCCAAGGAAGGATCAACAGCAACAGGTGATGCACATTTTATCAAAGAGTTTGCCTGTGTCCCATCAAAGGTACACTGCAGGTTCTGGCTGCCATGATTTAATAATGTAGTACAGTTTATTCAAATGATTTCTAGTTTGTGAGAGTTCATCTTGTAATGACTGACCACCACTGTAGCCTCTCAAGCCATTTCCCCTCGTTCCCAGGGAGTTTGCAACAGTCTGTCACGTTTAGGCCTGCCTTGGACAGACCGTACAAAGTTATGCTTGATTGCTGTGCTTATAGTATTTAAATATATTGTTTTTGTTTTCCCTTTGTCATGTCTAACACTTCTTGTGCTGTTATTTGGGGGTTATCACAACTTTACCATAACTTAAAAGAATCAACATAAAAGTCTTAACACTGTGTCTAAATGATTAATGTACTTTGTGTGTCTGTGTGTCTTTGTCGCACTTTATCACACCATGCTGGGTATAGACACTGATTTCTCAAAGCTGCCATTTTTCCCTTTTTGAGAGCATGACGGAAAGGTGATCCTGTGCTGAGGTAGTACCAGCAAAAGCACCGGCGTCAGCAGAAAACGGCAGCAGAGCAAACATCGCGAGGGGCCTTGACGAGGAGGGAGTGAAGTAAATGCCCCCCCCCCCCCCCCCCCCGCTCTCAGCCACTGTCAATATTTGAACAACTCTTCATTGTTTCTGTCAGGGAGGCAGCACCTGCAGCTCCTCCAACAACTACAGCAACAGTGTTTTCCTTTACAAAGACAGACAGCAAACTAGTATTTTCCCAAGTGTATAGAGAATAACTTGTTTTGGAATTTATTGAACAGTAGGATCAATAAGTGCTCATAATGATGTAGCTTTGACTAACCGACTAATTATATACTGTGCAGGACAATGCCCTGAGGGGAACCCATCTTTTTAATGGGAAACATTTGATTACCAAATGACTGGGCATTTGATCATAAAGTTGATGGTTTATATGTATGACAACCATGGCAGATAAATCCAACAAATAGTGGTAGTAATATAGTAGTATTCTTTAATTAAGTTTAATTAAATTTTCCCCGTTTCCCGAAATACAATGGACACTACGGTTAATCTGTGGATATGCTGTTATAATGGGCAATATTAACAATAATGTGGCTTATTACTCTATTAAACACATTTAACAGATAATGACATTGTTTGGTTTCTAATATTTTGTGTGTGTTCTTTATTTCATCAGCAAATTGCCTTTTTGTACAGGCTAATAGGGAGACGTGTAGCTTGCAACTGGCCAAAGCTTTGGAGGATGGCGTTCACTATTTGAACACAAGAGGGCAGTCAAGAACAGACCAGTGTGTTCAAGTGTTTTCGTAGACCGCCTCAGAGCATGTGTATGTAACTACCAAAGGCATATTAGAGGCTGTGGTGCAGCGAGTGGTTTTCAAAGCTCAAAAGAAGAAGACGAAAAAACAAAAATTATAATCGAGTTTTTTCATACTTTGGGGGCAATGGGGATTTCTTTGACAATTGTAATCCATACTTTTGTTATAAAGTTACCACAGTGCAATGTGTACCTGGATACACGTGTTGGTGTCTTTTGTTGAGGGAATTCCATTTGTAAACAAAAGTAGAATCTCATCTGTCACATTCTTGGCATCGTTGACTACACTCAGATCTAAAGTCCAGCCCCCTACATAAAGATGATTTGCATATTTATTACTTTGTGATGTGCATTGGGATTGCCTGGGAGTTAGATATTGAACTAAGCCCATCCCCATGTAAACAAAGGGACAATAGTGAGGTAACATAAGATGTGGTACTTTTTTTGCTGTGGACATGCAGTTGACTAGTGATATAAAAAGCTCGGAACACACAACCACAGGTTTAGGCAGGCTTGCAATCAAGAGCCATTGTGTTTTTCCTCGTCAAAATATGAACTATGGCTCAGGCTGTTTGCTTTTAAATAGTGATTTTGTTGTCCACATAAATAACATATGTCCGGGGTCCAAATTATAAAGAAACTGAAAGTATTTTTAGTTGGCCTAATGTTGCCTACCATATATTACTATAATTTAAAGCCATACTGGGTAGCATTTCACCCAATAAATAGAATATATATATTTTTTTACAGGTGTTCTTATTTGTGAAAATACCTATGAAACATATCTTGAATGTCAGACACACCTTTCCTAAAAGACCTGACTATCTTAAGTTGCTGGAGGCGGGACATCACAAAGGTAACCAATCACTATGCTTAAATACATTACAAAAACCTCTAAATTCTTTATTTCTGCAAATAGCTCATTTTTAGTGACTTGCTGATTCTTGGGAGAAATTAGGCCTACTGTTGTGATGTAGGTGGCAACATATAACCTTAAATGTTCCGCAGTGAGGCTTTAATTAGACATCAGGGCGTTGAATTATTTTCCCGCTCTGGTCATGAGGTGGGGTAGACCCTCATAGGCCAACACCGTTCACAAGGAGGAGCGTAACTCCACTTAAGCAACTTTCTCTTAGGATTCAGTACATACTACACATGTATTGGGTGGCGCTTTGTTTAGTAGCTAATAATGACTGACGATTACAGAAGAAAAAGAAGTTGCAGCCTTGAGCAATTTTGAGTGAGTTCAACAACTTGAACTTGAACTAACAGTTCATCTGCACCGTTCTTCATCTTTCATCTACAGAAACAGCGAGTCTATAAAAAGTTAACTCGTCTTTTTGCTCGAGTGATTTCAAATTGCGCCCAAAGTTTACTGGAAACGAAACCAATATTGACATAATTGCATCACGCGGCTGTACCGGCGATAAGAAATCTTCACAGTTTGCGAATGTAAAAAATACATAATTAGCGATCGGTGAAGCAGAGATGAAGGGAATGACACACACGCGGCTAACAAGCAGCTGCCAGAAAGTCTTTATTTTCCAGTTTGAAACCAGGAGCCTCCAGATCTGTGTTTGAAAACTGGAGCCGCAGGTCTGAAACCGCACATCAACAACAGCACCGGAACAAAATGAGCAGGAAAACATTATTATTATTATTTTTTTTTACAACAAGAAACAATGGCAGTTTGTACACACATAGTTTCAGAGAAGAAGAAAGAAACTAGTACAGGAGTAACAGTCAGTGTGCAAACGATTCTCCCCCCCCCCCCCCCAAACAAGAAAAATCTTTATATCGTAATACTCATCTGATAATACTGTGGAAAAGGAACAAAGTAACATCATTGGTGCATTCATTGCCTATAGATAATTACGCGATATTGCAGTTTTTTGTTAAGAAGAGCCGGGTTTTGACAGACAGCTGAGCAGGTGCATCTAAAAAAAATAAAAAATAGGGTTTTGCTATAAAGAAATATCATTTTAGTTTATGTTGCACTTTGAGTCTGTAGTCTCGACTTTTTTCTCTCCAGTTTTGCAGAGAGTTGCAGTCATCAAAAGTTCAAGGTTTTCCCATACATTAGCGTTTCAAAATGAAGTCTTTGCGTCTGAAATCATTTTACTCTGCAACATATATTTTTATTTTTTTTGTGATGCACCTGCGTTTGTGTGTAATCTGATGAAGCATGTACCTTTCGTCTCTATTGTAAAGTACTGAAGGTGGACATTCAACTTGAACATGGCTTGCTGTGTGTCTTTAAAAAGTACTCAAAGACACTAAACCTCTCCCCCAATAATATAGAGTAAACACATAGACGGGTAAGGGGACATTTTGGGAAAGTAGCTTATTCGCCATTCGACAGGGTATAGCTTTAACCTATTCCTATAAACAACACACTCCCATATATCATCCTCCTCACAGTGAAAGAAAAGCTACTGACTTTGCAAAAAAAAAGAAGAAGAAAAAAAACGCCGACAATTTTCTCTCAGGTCACAGATGCCGCTCCTCATCGCCCCCATCAATTATTCAATGCCTCAGTAAACAGCTCCCTGCGCAGCCTTAAAAGAACAAACAACTTGTGTGAGCTCATAGGCCGATACAGTCATCCCCCGATACACCTTGAGAATGAGATAATCTGAATAGGCTACTTACACCGCCCAGGCGCAGATGCAGTATGGTGGCGTGGAAAGGGGACTATACAGCTATAAGAGAAAATACACATCCCACACATGACTATTGATTTGGTTGGCTTCAAATTCACACTCAGCCTGGCTGTCATGGGAAGATTTAAAGACCAAGGGAAAGTATTTTCGCTGACGGTGTTGATATGGGACATTTTGTGGGGCCATAACCGTGCAAAAATAAATTCTGGATCAGTAAAGGAACCGATTTTAGTTACATTTGTTGTAGAACATGGTTGTTCATCGCAGTGTTTCTCAAACTGTGGCTGGTGGTTTTTACTTGGAGGTACGGGGAGCACTGGGGGTTCTCGAGGACCTAGTAGGGGGTGCTTGAAACTATTTCAGATTGGGAAAACAAAGGGAGAAAACTACATTCTATTTTGATGAGAAAAGCTATATTCTGCGGGAAAATGTGTAGTTTTGGGAGAATTGTAGGTTTATTTTGAGCGCAACATTGTTTTTTTTTTTACTTGCAAATAGCGAAATGAACTGCGACACCCTTGACTACCACATGGACTACCACTGAAAGGTCCGAGGGGTCCGCAAGACAAGAACGGTTGGGAACCACTGCTCTAAAACGTTAGTTACTTTTTATTCAATACGATTTCTATCACTATTGCATAAAGTCAAGCCTTCTCTTGTTTGTAGATCTCTTCTATACACAGTTTAGTAATCGGTCAGTCCAACACAGGCCTTTTGTTTTGTCCCGCTCTAGACCCGATTTCATCTTCATCTGCGGTGGGACGATGTGAAATGGGCACTCGAACCACTCACACTTACATTGACACACACATACAGGTGTCTTGCCCAATGACACAACATCAACTGTGCACAAGCAGGAGTGGGGATCGAACTGCCAAGCGTTGGATCCATGGTGGTACAACCATTCCCCATACGTTAATGAGTCTTTCCATTTCCATTGATTCCAACTTTAATATCGGCTAATTAGATCATCAATGTGTGGCAAAGGGAGAGATTTCTTACTTCTGTTTGGACTCTTTAACAAATCAAACAAGAACAGTAAATCATCAAGCTGCCCATTATGATAATAGTCTGTATATTGGCCCAAAGAATGTGTTGAGATTTAGTGCGCAGCATCAGAGAAAGGATCCCTATGCTCTATAAGTGCATCCTATTGATAATGTATGAAGTATGACAGCACACACACTGACACACTCTTTGAGCTGCGGCAAAGGCTTGATCATGTTTAATGCAGAGACACATACGCTTTTGTGCTTTCACTCCTTTCTCATACTGACACACCGGAGAAGACGAAAGAGGTGTGAACGCTGCATGGAGCAGATGGGACATACCTCAGGCAGCCATTGCAAACACACACACACTCCATCATCTTCCTCACAGGCTTAAAACCTAAAATAAACAGTTCCCGCCAGCGAGCACTCATTCACATCGTCACCGGGACGGCACCCCAAAGCCACGACATAATGTTACAACAGCGGGGCAGATGACGTGATCCCGTCTGCCGATCCTACCAGGGGACATGAGCAACATTGGCCCCCCGCCGTCTGAAAAATAAAGCTCAAGCGGAAACACTTCGCAGTTTCTTAATAAATCTTTGCTGATAAATGATGCAAAAGGGGCATAAATGTTGCAATGACTAGATGCATAAAAAGGTGGATGGAGATCGTGGAGAAGGCCTAGTAAACATCGCCCGCCTCCCCAAAAGTGTCTGGCCTAATTTACCGTACGAGCGGATCTATTTCGATGCAAAAAAATCCCACTTATCCTGCGGCCAACGCAAACCTTGTAAAATGAAGCATACATAAAATCTCCTACTACTGATGACCCAGAGGACAAATCCCCAGGATGCATAATTTAGCCTCAAACCATCTCCAAGACTACATAAATATACCAGTAGTTGTAAAGATGAGGTTTTGGTTGGAGTGTTCCTATTAGAGGGGATCGTGTACTGGAGCGCGCACTGGCGTTGTAAACTTTTACAACCCAAGCAAAATGATGGCTGTAGGGAGCTTTATAGAACTTGGATCGGGGCAGATAAACTGTATAATTCTATCCAATGAGTGTGTTTTAGCTTTTTACTGGTGAATTAAGTTTTTTTTTTATAAAATACATTTTGCTTTTTAAACTATTTTATAGCCTAACGTCTGTTGTCGTTACAGTATAAGTCTATGCATACACAAAGCAGTCAGGAGTGCCAACAAAAGAGCCAAGTCAATCGTTTAGGCCAAGTGGTGCCACAGGAGGTTATGTGTATCATGTTTTTTCATTTGTGTTGGTTTGATTTTGATTGTACAAGAAAATAACCTAAACATGAATTTCCATATCTTCAGATTCTGCGCCATTGTGAGATAAGTCCAACTCAGCGGCCACAAGGGGCCAGTAAAGGGTCAAACATAAATGTTTTCGTACTCAAATAATCTTGTGAGGATTCACCCCTGGCGTAAATAGTTGCCTGTCTCAGCACTTTAAAGGAACAGGCCACCGTTTTTACTCATACTGAGATATGTTCTTGCCTTAGACGAGTGGATGCGTACCTGTCTGGTCTTTACGCGTGCGCTCAGTCAGTTACAATATAGCACCCCTTTTTATCCGCTTAGAAAGTCTTAGTAACTGTAAACGTGGAAGAGCTTGGTCGCTTCTAACTTCACCCCCGTTTGGGTCCATGAGGAGAAGCGGAGAGGCTAACAACATCCTTGGTCTTTTTGCGTGACTGAGCGCACGCGTAAAGACCAGACAGGTACGCATCAACTCGTCTAAGCTCAGGTAAGAACATATCTCCTGTTCCTTTTACATCGTAAGTTTAGGCGGATGTCTTGATTGATTATGCTTTTAGCTTCTTTGTCGGCGCTCCTGTTAGCGATTCCAACTTTGCAAATACCTCATACAACCAGACACACTTTTTCTTTTTTTACCTTCACTAAATTGAGATAAACGCTACATAAAAATATAAAACTTTCTTTACACTTGCGAAATGTCCACCTGAGCATGGCTATTTTTTTAAGTCGATAAACAAACCGCTATCCCTGTTCGAGTTATAGGCCCGCTAATGCACTGTCAACAAACACAAGTGGTTTACAGCTTGGGAACACATCACACATTTACATTTAAAGGCTTCGAATGGGTGGAAACGCAACGTGCCGTATCGGCCCGGATCGGGTTAAGAGCAGTCGCTGCAAGGATCAATGCGTTTTGGAAACAGCTGTCCTAAGCATCCGCAGACATTGCTCTCCTCCCATAGCAATTACAGGGCAGGCAATAAAAGTCTGCACGTTTTATTTCGTGTGTAACAAGTATGATGTGATTTTGGTCCACATCGAATGAAAAATCCCCCCCCGGTTTTAAAGCGCCCAGCGTGTTTTAATAAGACTCGGAGTGTCAGCGATGCCGCGGAAAGACGAACCACTACCGAAGCAACCGTGGTACTTCTCTATAACTCTGGTTGGCACAGCGCCCAATTGAGCTGCAATAGTGATCCATCTTCCAAAAAGCAGCCCGCCAGACGTTCCCAGGACACGATAACGGCGAGCCCACACTGCAAAGGTGGAGAAATCTATCCCGCCACTCTTGACAAATTGGTTCTGGTCACAGGGGAGGTGGATTTCACCCGGTTGCCGAATCCTTTCCAGTTCTGTCACTTGAAACTTTACCAATTCAATTTTTTTGAGAGCTACTTTTCTTTTGTTGTCGATTACAAGTATTGAGTAGCACCTACATCGTCGTGTGTGAGGTGAAGAAGGAACAAACCTATTTTGGACAATCAGCAACATCTCTCACTGATTTGTTTTGTATTTTCCTGCGATTTTAACTGCTGCTCTGAACCCATGTCATGGCCACCACAGCACAAACAGAGCACATTTATATAAATTCTTAGTGTCATGCACATGCAGTAGTAAAAAATACAGATAGAACAGAGCATATAGTACAGAGTATCTTGAAAAAAGTGTAAAAATCCAGTGTGACAGTCGTTGAGTTCTTGAGGTGATTGCATTAAGAGAGAACGGTCAGTGAGAGGATCGTGAGGTGGTGGTCAGCCATCTCCGTGTTGCATATTTAAGTCTTATGAGGGAGCGGTGGTAAAATACCCTGAATTAATGCCTTATATTCAATTGTTATTCAAAGTGATCCAATTCAGGAAGGCACTGGAGTGTTTTGTCTGTGTCCATTTGATATAATTATTCCTCCAGCGTCGCTTTGACAGTGAACATGGCAGTTACAGGTTGCCGCATAGAGTACTTTGGAGCTCCACTCTAAAATGGATCGTCTCACTGACAGTTTCACATGCTGTTTTTGCCAAGTGAGGCTTCCTTGATTTCCCAAACATTTCGAGAGATTGCACCACAACAGATTTCTTCATATCAACACGCACTTATGTACAAGCGCTTGTACCATAGGGAGAGCAAGTGATGTTTGGGAAAACAAAGAGCAAAGTTTACAAAGCACAAAACACATCGAAACACAGTATTATCATAAGGTTGGGTCAAAAACAGTTACAGCAAAGAGTAGAAAAGTCACTTAGACTTTGAGAGTTCCTTACAGTAACATCTTTCTACAACCAGGAACAGGCCAAATGGGCCCTTAAACACCACTCACATAATCTTTGTATCACAAATCTTTGAGATAGAAGTATAGAAAGCAGAACTCAGACTAGCCAGCACCAGAGACATTCCTTTACTGTTGCTGTGGCCCTGCAAATCACAGCAACACACCAATGCACAGAGCTTCATATTAGAAACCCTTCTTTCATCAAGGCACATTCAGGACTCCTGTATCCCTCCTTTAGCATAAAACTATTTAAAATCATCTGTATTGTAGGGTTTATGTTTTTTTACTGAATCGCTCAAACCCCCCCCCCTTCTTATTGACCGCAGCCTCAGCTCCAGCGCGGACCAAAGACAGATTGGAGCTGAGCTGCATAACCTGCCCGTCAGCGTGGTAGCCATGGTTGTGAGACGTCGATCCTGGGGCACAATCTACTCCTAGGGTCATGCAAGGTGATGCTGTAACTACTCGACTGTGACAGTGTGTGCATATATGACACTTAAGTATCCCTCAAAACACCTGCTTTTGAGCCATTTGACTTTCAGTGCTACACAAACAGAAGACTATCTCCCTTTGAACGACCAAGTTGTTTAGAGACTGGAGCTAGACAGAAATGTCTCATTTGAACTTCTACAGTGTGCCTAGTATAGAGCCAAGAGGTAAAACCGAAATATATCACTGGTAAATTATACATTACCAGCCACAGAGGCTTGCAAGAAAATGCACTTTTAGTGCTGGGCCCAAGCTTGCGTAAATATAGAGTGATGCTTTATGAAGATCATCCATGTACATTTTTGACAAATAGAAGAATCCAACACTAAGATCATTGCATATGATCCAGTTAAAAGCCAAACGGAATATACATGTGGCACTATAGCTTACAATCTGTCTAGGATATTGTAGCATATATTGCCTTACACTCTATAATATAAGGTACTATAAGCATCTTGTTACAAACAAGTCTTGTCACATATGATTTACTAATCTGACTGAGGATCAAGTCCATAAACCAGACGCTCATAAAAGTGTCAACACTTGAACTGCAGAGGGACCACCACTGGACAGCCACAGACATGTATGTGTATGTACCGAGTTAGGGTCCACCATAACTCATATCGGGTAAGCAGAATAATGCCATCTTGGTTTATAAAAGCTGATAAATCAATGCTAGGGCGCTTCATAATAGACGGTAGCAAGGGAGGTAAACACACCGGAGAACAAAAGGCTGACCGGGCGCTGCCACTCAGAGTAAAAGGAGGGAAAAAAACCTCCTCATAAGTATTCATATCCCTCCCTCTACAGCAACAAGACCGCCTATTGTGCCTCTTTGATGCCAGTTTTAATTCTGCTATGTGAAACAGGTTGAAGACAGCATCCCAGCGGTTTGCAAAGCTCAGAGCAAATAGAGCCCAAAGGTAGAGGAGTTAAAAAACATCACATTAGTAGCATGATAGCATATGGCAGCTTTGGCAGCACTACAGTGTCAGTTTTGGAGAGATCCGTCTTTGTCTGTCAGATATGCTCAATGGGACGCTAATCATGCAAGATCCCAGTCTTGGGGAATTTAAAGTTCCAAGGTTCTTTGTTTTTTGTTTTTTTCAGCTTTTGTAATTAGAGCTTACGATCTGTGTTCACAAGCGAGAATGCAATGGCTGAGAAATGAATATTTAAACTAGGTGGTTGCCATGAAGCGATGGAATAATTTTACGTTTGAACAACTGAGCAAACTTAATCTACTGATGAAGCCGTATGATGGCTGTGGAAGCTTTAGGAACATTAGAAAATTGATGAAGGAAAGAATTGCAAGTCAAGCCCAATTGAAGCATCAGTTTTACTACTGGCAAAAATAGCACTTTGATGCCAAGTATGTCTTCTGTACTAGAGTCCTTGCTTTTAAACATTGTTGGAATGGAATACACTCATCAGACACAACTTTATGACCAGATTCATCTTCATATAAACTGAGATGTAAACCTTCTCTGACAACTTGCAAATAATAACATAAACTCATTAAAATCATTTGTGGTTTTCAAATAGTCGTCTCGCCATCTTAGATTTCACAAATACACATGTAAAATTTCTTTAATTCCTTACCCATTTCTCCGTAATGTTATGCCTGATTAGTGTATCTAAATTACTATCTACAAAAAATAAATAAAACACTTTTGACTGTGACCATTTTTGGTGCACACATGGTAGACTTGAGGCATGGTCCTTTTATTTTCATGTTCTACAACAAAACAATGTGTACAATAAAAGACAGGGAGAAGTAGCTCTGGTAGCACCTCCATTTCTCCCGTGCACAGGGCACAGCACCAGGACAAACTCAGAGACAACAATATGGCGCTGAGAGCCTCTGAAAAGCACCTTCGTGCTTAAGGTCATCTTTGTGCCAATGGTATTGAAGATGTTGTCCGGACAACAGCAACGCAGGCAGGATTCAGTCCATAACAAAACCCCTGTTTACCCTATCAATGTGAAGTTCACAAAATATGTAAATAAAGTCGTCTTTCACTTTAGCTGCCTATCAGAATAACCAGTTGTGTATGTGGCTTGTTTTTGGACTGGATCCTGACAGCATCGGATTGGCTGCCAGTTTTCCCCCGCACTACATGAGACGGATGTGGCCCGACCACAAAAACACAAAGCACCACAGTGATGGAGAAAGGGCAGTGTAGTGGTGTACAACATTCAGCCATTACAACGTATATAACAAAACAAAAAAGAAATCTTTTAACCTGGACACGTTTGTCATGCCTGCCCTGGGACTGGCCTGACAGCGGGGTCAACCACCTCGGGACGTTTGATAAAGGTATGGGGACCCCTTAAGTGGAGCCGAGAGCACCGTGCTGCAGCGACGTTGGCCCGAGCACTTCGCCTGAGGCACCTCCACTAACGCACAAAAAACACTCCGTTGTCAATCAAACTAATTGCAAGTGAGCCGTGGCGACAACCCCGGCAGAGGAGAATTGGAAATAAGATAACGGTTTGAATCAAGTGTAGCGTTTGGACGACTAATGCGGCGTGGAAGGTGGGGAGCGTTAGCGTCAAGCAGCCCAAGGCGAGAGCGCGCAGGTCACACTGGGAGGAAACACGCATAACAAGCTTGGCAGGACATGTCAATTACTGCCTCCTATAGATAATACAGCTTTGCCAGAACATGAAAACAAAATGCATTTGCAATATAGATTTATATAAGGAAACAAAAATAAAAATGCTAAACCCTAATATTTTTTTTGCTTTGAAGTAAAACCCTTGTTTTAACTTTATATAGATTTTTCTTATCTTGTAAACATAATACATCGTTCGAAACAATGGCGTTTTTAATGACATATAGAACAATGAGAGTGACTTTAAGGCTAATCTCTATTTCTCAAAAGTAAGAGCATCCTCCAAAAGGTTCAACAGTACAATATATCCTTACATAAACCTGTTCATACCATACCTACATACATAAGTAAAGAGTAAAAAAAAAAAAATGAAGAAAATCTTAATATGTAACCACTAAAAATAGCTGAAAACATAAAGGAGCTTTAGATGCACTGAAACCCAATGGTTGAGTCTGAAGTCAGTTTATCAGCTGGTGTTGGTCTCCAATAACGCAGTATGTTAATGTTATGTAATACAACTTAGCGTGCAGTACAAATATACAACATCCTAATGCACAAACAAGGATCTAAGTGTACATTTCCAATAACCTTTTCCATTGGTCCATCTATCAGATCCACAAAGTAAAATATATATATATTTTTTAACTCTTTAGAGCAAAGTGCCTAGAACAAGGACGTTAGGAAACCCACAGCTACTTTTAAAGGAGTGAATTTAACAAGTGCTTTTTCCATCAATTGAGAATGGGTTGAGAAGACAAGTCTTATTAGTGTTTTTCTGAAAGGAAATTCATTTTATTTTGTACCAAGTGCTCTGTTTGACACATACAGTGCAAGTGCTTTGCTTTTGGTTGGTAAAAGTGCGCCTCCTTTGGTTTGCCAATGTATCGCAGTACTAAAAAGTTCCCTTTGGGAGAGTGGACACAATGGCGAATGAGGAGGAGGGCATTCTTTCACACACGAGGGTCCTTATGAACTCATCCTTGCAAAGTACGCAAGTAAACAGTCTTGGTTTTGAGACACAAAGGAGGAAAGTTTACAAACAGTACACAACATGGCACTTTAACAAAACTATTAAAAGAAAAGTTTTTGGTTGTGTGGAGAAGCTGTAGATGAGGGCAACCCAAAGGCGTAAACTGCTGCTGGTTGTGGTCTATAAAAAATCACATACCTGATGAACTGAAAGCGGCTGAAGCTGTTGATTGTAACATGTAGCAGTTTGGAACTACTGACAATGGTCCATCTGTGTTCCCTGACTGTAAAAATGTGATCAATTTTTTGCATTGATTGTTCACCTTTTGTTTGTTTTGGGCTGTAGAGAGTGGAGAACAGACAGGAGCTGTGATAGAGGTGATAAAAAAAAAATCACCTCGGAAAGTCCAAAAATCAAACAACAGATGAATAGACTTAAGGAAGAGTGAAAACGCCACACTTCATCGCCAACATTTCTCAAAATGTTTTTTCAAAGGCTTTTCCTCTGTTCTGTTCAACAATAAAAAAAAAAAAATCTCTGCATCTTTTTCGGAATTCTTTCCTTAACACTCTTTTCCGACACTGAATCCAACATTGAAAAAATGAACAAGTCTTTCTTCAATTTGTTTCCTTTTTACATGGTTTAGCTGCACTGGAGTTTCCCAAAAGAGGCTAGGGAATAGCGAGGCAACATTTGGGAATCCTGGACGGAACAGTAAAAGCCGGCCGCGCAATCCTCTGTAGGAATGGTTTGGGGTGGGACATGGTGGAGGGAGGGATCATTGAGGGCCCTGAAAGGTTTTGAGGTTCTTGAGCAGAAAGAAGCATGCAGGGTGCGCCCCTCCCCTATTGGAGCAGCGCCTGTCGGACAGGGTGCGCTCGCAGTGGGATGCTTAGTCGGTGAACCTCTGGCAGGCCTTCTTCCAGCGACAGGCCGTGCACCACATGTCGCGGTTCTCCATCCCGTACACTTTACGGCACTTCTTGCCCTCACCGCGCACCTTACGACTGGAGAACACAGAAGAGGCATAGATTTGCTTTTAGTTTTATGAACATAGATCTAAAATATTAAACTTTATTTCTTTTAAAGTGTTTGCTGTACCTGAGGGCAGTGGTGGCTCGAGGGGGGGATGAGAGGACGGCAATGGTCTGGGAGCGCTGTTCCCCAAAACTCTGGCTCTTACTTGGAGACATCTGCAGAATTAAACAGAAAAAGGTTCATTTAGAATAAATGGAATGCCTTCAAAGATTATCAATAAAAGTGTACCGTACCGAGTTGCCAGTAAAAGTGACTGGTGGAGACTGCCAGGAGATGCTGAAGCTGGAGCTGTTGGTGGGAGTGAAACTTGTCGACGCCGAGCCGTTCATGTTGTTGCCGTTGGACGGGATGGACACAGGAGCTGTGGCCTGGGAAGGTCAAAGGTCAGGTTTAACAAATCTCTAATTTGATGAGATGTTAAACCATTGTTACTCCAAAGCCGAAATGATGGATGTAAACTTAGTGTGGCCTATGACACCTAAGATGCACAGAATGACACAAATATCTGATGATCCCCACGCTCGACAGTCAGAGGAGAGAGCAGCGTTCCACACTTGGTCAACTATAATTTTCTTATAAAGCAGCGAGCCTTTGGAACATTCCTCCAAATGAAATGATCTCATGCACAAACTAAAGTACGGTACGTTTACACGTATGACCAAACAGTGGTTAGCACAGCGGCTGCCTCGAGTGAAGCTGCACAAATTGGTGTATTTTGTAAACATGGGGCAGAATGAGTGAGAGCGGTGAGTGCACTGTGTGTGTCCTGATGGGGGTATCATGGTGTGACCAGCAGCGAGCATCGATCGGCTGGAGCATTGATCTTAATCTTCAGTGTGTGAGCAGGAACCTGGTAGGCGTGGTCCGCGTGGATGAGGTAGAGAGCGCTGGGAGCAGAGCGGCTCAGGGGGGTGGTGCCTCCCACGTGGGGCTCCTTGATGTCAGACTGCGGAGGCCTGAGGGGGTCCGAGTGTCCCGCGCCGGGCAGAGGGGCCGAGGAAGGGACGGGAGGGGACAGGACGGAGGGAGACACGGGAGACAGGCTGCTCAGACCGTCCGCCACCGAGTCTGTGTTCAGCTTGATCTCGGTGTAGTAGAAGTCCTCCTCGCCATCGCTGCAGTCCGAGTCACAGTTTCGCCTGGAGGAAAGAGCACACATGGATTCACTCATTTCATAAACTCTATATTCTGATTTCCTTCCTATTAAGTCCTAAAGAGTGATCTACATTTTATTACGAGAACAAGAAAAGTATAATTTTTATACTGAAACAAAGGAATATTTGATTTTATAAAAAAATTTAAATAAAATGCTGCTACTGTATATTCAATTAAATAGTCTACACATTTACTGCATGATGTGAACTGCTTGACTGACTATGCTGTTCTACATTTAAATGTATACTAGGATACGAGTATAAACTCATGTATAATTAAGACGTAAAATACAGATGCTTCAACAGTTTAAAAATAAATGACCAAAGTGAAACTTAAATTGCGTCAATGAAGTGAAATAATGGTATGTTGTTGCCAAGGGAAAGGCATTATAACATGGCTAAAAGCTCAAAAAGTGGATTTTGAGTGATATGTCTTCTATAAGAATGTTTGAAAATACATCAAAATTCCTTTTCAAAATTGGTTGGTCCCAATTAAACTTGAAATCACCAAATAAAATTCTATTTTTGAACAGCTCTTTCCACATATTTTCGAAACCAATACTATACAAATTTATTTTACTTTTTGCACAGCCTTCAAACATTGCAAAGCACCAAAAGGCTTAAATTGCACTGCTAGATCAAGTGTAAAAGATTACTTTTCTACACCGGAGTCATTTCCCCAACCCCCTTTACCATTAATGGGCCAACCAACAACAACGCAATCTGCAGTTAATCAGTGTGCACAAGAGCCCGGCTTTAATTGAATGTCAGTAGAAATGTGTGATCCATCCGCTATCGTTGTCCTCCCCGCCCGGCTTATTTCCCTTCAACCTGTCGAAGCCCTCCCTCGTGTTGCCGAGAGAAACTGCGTTACCGTGGCAATAATACATCAGCCATTAATCAGCGTCGTCACACACCGAAGCGGGACAACAGTGGCGGGGGGGGAGGGGAGTGACAGTGATGTGGCGCCTGGTGGGACATGCCCGGGTGGATGGTGCGGGGGGTACAGTGGCTGAAACATACTGTAAATACAGAGACTCCCCCCCCCGCTCTTATTCCATCCCTCATTATCGCCCGTGTCTCCACCTCAGCAGGCAAACCACATCTCACATCTCACTTCCAACTTTTTCCAGTTTGTCTGCTGTGGGATAGAGGGACACCTACCCCAGGTGGATGGTGCGGATGTGTCTCTGGATGCCCGCGGACGTGCTCAGGACCTTTCCACAGTTCTTCCACAAACACTTGAACATCACCTTCATGGAGTTCTGCGAAAGACACAGGACATATTTATGATCAAGTCAGATGAACGTCTGATAAATTGCCACACCATCATCCTGATCCTTACTCTAAACACTAGGACTAATGTGCTTACTGTGTGTTTAGCTAAATGTGCAGTATACCTTTTGATACTAACGAAGATGAAAATGACTATTATGAATTCAATGACAATCAGCAAACATTGTCCATAGACATGCATTAAAAGTAAAGAAAAAGCTGTACAAACTAGAAGCATTTAGACACTACATCTACCACACAGCAGAGTCCAAATGCTTCTGTGTAAACATCACTTACATATTTGGCATTTTAAAATCCCCACTGGTTTATTTTGCGCCAGGAGTCCCAACATAAGCATGCGCTCTATTGATTTGGATACCCTTTAGAGAAAAGCACTATCTCTGCATTTCATTCTTGGTAATACGGATATTGCATTAGCCGACACTGCTTTTAACTATAATCCAAATAACGCTTTATTGTACAGACCTGAGATTCACACATAATGAGAATTTCTTCTTCTATCGAATTCAATAACACAAATCTGCCACATTGAAAATATTTATGGCAGTGAGAACAAAGAACCCTCTCTTGGCTGTCCTTCCTACTCGATAGATTCAGTAAACGTTCTTTGTTTCTCTGTGACAGCCCGTAATTGATTGTCCATGTTTTCATATATAACCTCCATCCTGCTACACAATGCTATCACAGCGAGATTTTAGATTTTGTGGTTATTTGACAGGCAGCTTGCATGACCTATAGGCGGCTCACTTTGGTGGCTTTGAGGGGAATGTCAGGACACACATCCATTATAACCAGCTATGGCTGACCCACAGTGATAAGGGGCTGAAATATTCTCAATACGGTAGCGGCGTAAACTGATATTGATTTATTAAGTGGGGCTTTTTGTTGTCTGAAATGCCATTTGCTAGTGCTGTCCACACTGTTACTTTGTATGCAAGAAAGAAGTCTGTGTCTAAAATCCCCCTCTGGGCTTGTGAGGAAAATCCATTCATTTTTCCCATAAACTTTGACAAAAGAAATATGTAACATTATCAGATTAAGACCCTGGAGACCAAACGGCCATGTGATTACTGACCTAGTAATCTGGGATTATCTTAAATGAAAGAAAACAGCAAATACTTTAAGTTTTGGCTAAATGCTTTTTAACTGTTTGGTTTAGTACGTTTCAGTTAAATATTCAATAGATGTGTGTTTTATGGCCACGAGTTGCTACGTACGTGGGCAAGCCGATTCATTTCCACAATTCTTTTCGATTCTTAACTTTTGAACTCGGTGTAGGTTTTGCGTGGCCTGTTGAGCTCTATTGTTTAAACCCTTTTCGTGATAAAAGCAACAACAAATCATTACAAAGTGAAAAATTACACAGAGGTTTTTGAAGACACATTACTGCGGAGGACATAATTCTCTTTCTAAGAAGTGAACCAAACCGGGAGTAAACGTATCCCTCACCGTGATATCCTCCCTCCAATGTAATTACACTGTCGCCCTTTACGGACAACACACATTGTTTTATGGAGAGAAATGCCCGCTGACCCCCCTCCTCCCCTTCAGCTCAGCGCCTTTATATATGCTCTTATAGCCCTGTCCATCAAACTATTGTATTGTTGAGACAAGATGTTTTTTCCCTATTTTTCAAAGACGTGCATGCAGGCCTTCTTATGCATTGTTTAGTCTTGGGTACCAAAAGCCGGCTTAGCGCGTGTATGTGTGTGCGATTCCCTTTAAAGAATCATTTCACAGTTAATTAAATGGGGAGCTCTGGACGGCATTGTCTCGCAGCAGAGGACAGCCCAGCTCCAGGCGAGTAATTTCCTGTGAAACCCCTACACTTGCATTTACAGTAGCATCATGCATGTGTTTATGTCAGTCAGTGCTTTTGGGGAACCCTTTAGTATTGTTTGTCGTTCTTGAGTTCTTCACAGTTACACGACGCCATAGAAAGTTGACAGTATATGTTATGTTTACGTAATAAAACAAAGTGGACTGGAGTGGCTACTGTAATAGTGCTGCGTATAATCCATCTGAGAATGCCCCATTGGATCTAAGCAGGTTGGGCCACAGTAGTACCAGGATTGGAGTTGGAATACATAGTCTTGGTGAGCGATGAGTGAGAGCTTACCATCACCGAATGTAGAACAAATAATGCATACTGTATTGTAAAGGGACTTTATTAATCCAGTTTCTTTTTTTTTACTTATCCAGCAATCCTTCATTAATTAATTGTAGCCATCATTCTAGTCATAGCCCTATACGTCCACACCCTTCGTCTAATCTAATCTAATTGTCTATCCCCCTCAAAAGTCCATTCCTGCTTCAGTATTGGTTTGTTGTGGTTCTATGCGCAACCTTTATAACCTTCTTAACTCTTGACCAATCCTTTTATCGATCGCTATAGCTGTCTATCCATCTTGCTAATCTATCTCTGATAACCCACCGTTGTGTGCACCCTTCTTTCAGCCGGGAATCATGCTATTGTACGTCTTCATGATTTTCCACAGATTTGTTCTGAATCTCAAAACTTCTCTTCTCCTATTTTACGTCAATAAATTGAATCAAAACTAATTCACTATATCCAACTTTATTTTCTAATATATACTGTATATCCTTCCATCACACCATCATTCATCATCCATCTTTATGTTTGCTGGAGCGGCCATTAAAATCATTACAGCTTTCTTTTTTTTTCTGAGGGAGCGTCGGCCTGTGCCAGAGCTGCAGTAATTATGAGGGCCACACGTCTGGGGACAGAGCAGTCGGGAGACCCCACGAGACGAGGACGAGTGGAGGAGACAGGGAAGATATTGGAAATGGTAAGGGGTCTGATTGCTGTATTATGTAGCCAAGAAATCCATACGGTTGGTTTTAAGCTGTTGGAGAAGTTATTACTCAATGGCTTCGTAAAACATTTTTTAAGTACGTCAGCTTTATTGGACAGAGCTGTGTAGCGTGAAAGGGGTTGAAGAGCTGGTAGAGGCCTTCAGCAAAATGTCAGAGCAAAAGATCAACAATATTGTATAGTTCAATGTTTGACTGCCTTGACCACCAATCTGTGGCCCTCGATGAGAAAACTTTGGACACCACTGATGTACATGATGGAGCTTTTGGTGCTTGTCTTTGTTTAATGTGTTAAAAAAAATAGTTTGGATTTACAAAAAAAATGGCACTACAACGCTTTTTTAAGATTCCATCTTAGTTCTCTATGTAAATGTAAATTTGAATACAATGAAACTTACCAAGTCATTTCAATGTAAAAAGTTCAATTTAGAAAATAAGGGTCTGTCCATAGGGTCCAGTCTGACCCCTGACCAAATAGAGCAGTGCTTAAAGCCACACCGCGTAACATTTCACCCAATAAAAATACAAGCGGTGCGAGGGAGCTGCGTAGGAGGAAGAAGAAGACGCTCTGAAACAGGAACTAAACCAAGAGGCGTTGCACTGTTTCAGAGGAGCAATGAAGGCAGCCAGCCACCTCCAAAAACGTACTGGTCAGGTTGGCCCACAGTGGCCACGCAGAGTCGCAGTCGCTCAGGACTAACCCTAACATCTGAACGCAATTTCATTGTACAATTGTATAGTGACAAATAAAGCACTTACTTACTTACAGATATTCTTATTGTTGAAAAATACCTAAAAAGTGAACGGCTCATCTCTCCTAAGACGTGACTGTCAACGCCTCCATGGAGATGTTGACTAAAGGCCAAATATGAGATTTGAATATGTGTGGTCCTCATCCAAATCCATTCTTTGATTACCCACTCCAACAATAGCATATTCTGTGTTTAGCTGGTCATTAGGAGCATGTTTTGTATTGCTGACTCCCGTGACCCATATCACATTGACCCAATAATGATAAGACATAAATCACTACCAGATAAAGTAAATCTGAATCATTTAAACTAATGAAAAAGTTAGCACACAACTTCATACTAATCTTATCTCAATACGTCACTCGCGGAAGGGTTGATTTACTTGGAATAAGATAATTATTTAAAACAGATTGATGGCCCACGAGGAGGACAAAGGACGTAAGAATGAGTAGTGGGACCGGAGTGGAAGGGGAGAAAGGCAAAATACATGTGCAAAAATAATGAGTGACACTGAGCGCAGTGTGATGAGCTGTCAGAGTGCGCTCGATTGGGACAGGGAGATGATAAGTGCTGCAGCGGGTGTGTGTGGGGAACATCTGGAGGAGATCACCAAACTGTCGCGTGTGTTGTGTGGCCCATTTTCCCGCCGCCATCCGTCTCCACCGTCACAACCTCTGATGGATACGGCGCACGTTGGTGGAGCAAATCAGGCAGCGCGTGTTGATCTGACAGCGGCTCACAGCAACTTCAGACCCTGTCCTTATAGCGGGATCTGCCCATTACCATGCGCCTCACCGCTGCTGCCGCCATCCTCCTCTGCACCGCCTTAGTGTGACAGTTTCACAGTGCTATAAAAGTAAACGTGTGAAGCTGGAAGTGCCTCTGAACCTATAGAGTTTATAAGATCGGGACATTGACGTGTGGAATGAACAGCTGGGCTAAATAGCAGCTGTGTTTATATAGTTAATTTAAAAGAGTAAGTTAAACAATATAAAACCAGGCGTGTAAAGCTAATTCTTTTTGGTTTGGGGAATCATTTGCACACTGGGGCACTGTAAATTCCCCAAAATCTGAATTCATTTTTTTAATGATATTTATTTTAAGAATCAACCTCATGTTCAAACTGTTTTTTTATATCTGTATATATAATTTCAAGTTTACAGGTTTGGAAGGAGGGAAGATGAGACTTTTTTTTACCATGGTCTGGGTGAATACTCAATCCTGATTAAAACTGTATAACGCACAGTTAGTCCGGCAACAGTTAAATCATCTATATCACTCCACTGCAGCTGTTTCCATAGTAAGGCCAAACATTTGAGTTGGAACTAGTTTCAGGTCAAACAGCTTAAAACATAAAGTAAATCCTGCCCTGGACTTAAAAAAAAAGAAAAAAAAGAAGCAGTTTCAGTTTGTGTGACAATGGTATAAGCGGATTAAACAACTCCGAGCCGTGCATTATACAGTTTTAATGCACTTCGTGGAGGAACACCATGACGCGCCTCTAGCTCGTGCATTAAAACTGTATAATGCACGGCTCGGAGTTGTTTAATCCTTACATAAAAGATCCAGATTACTGACCTTGCGTTTGCGTGGGATGGGTTCGTCAAACAGAAGGCTGCTGCCGTCCTGTTCGTCCAGACTGGGATCCTCGAGCCCAGTGGGACCCTGGCCCGGGCCGAGGGTGGGCACTCTGAAGGGCTTGAAGCTGTCTGCGGACAGAGGGGGCGACGGCGTGGAGGGGTTGGATTGGTCACTGGGAGCAGACCAGCTCCAGTAGCCCCCGGACGAGCTGTTACTGGAGGGAGTGAAGGGTCCCGCGGAACCATTGTCCTTCCAGGAACCACACAGGCCCTCTGCCGGGACAAACAGAAAGGAAGCAGGGAATAAATACAGCATCTTCACTTTTATTGATGAATACAGTAGAGGCGTAGACTGGTGGGTGTTCTTGTGTCAGTGATGGAAGATCAAGACATTCAATTATGTTCAGACAGAGCGACTCCCGCAGCGCTGTTGCCTGTGACACGGGAAAATAAAGGTTACTTCCCTCTTTTGTTACTCACCAGAGACACTCACAAGGTCTAGTATTCATTTTCTACATCAAAGAAATATAGCAACAAACAACATTTCCCAGCGTGAAGACAGAAGTTGGGTTAAGGTTAGTTTAGTTAGTGTCCAAAAGTAGTAAAGAGCTTTTCTGACTTATCCGTCTTACAGTGCTATTTATTTTGATAATAATAAACAGGAAGTCATTCAGCGAACCTCGTACATATTGTCAAAGCTCAAAATAAAGTTGTAGAAAAAACGCGTTCAATTGAAATAACGATCTTTCCCCGGCTGTTGTAACAGCGTAACATGAATTAAGATACGTTGGTAAAATCTGGTGCATGACATTAGCGAGAAACAAAAGGCCAATAACTGCATTCATTCCCCCATTAATCTTAATCAAGGTAAGATTTTCAATTAATTACTACATCATTTGAGCTGATCCCACCCCTCCCTGGAGTACGGGCACGTCCTGACAGGAGAAACCCATCTGTGGTTACAGACAGTGGGCACAGTGTGGAGGAAACATCTGATCAGTCCTGCTCCTATAGGCTCCGTGTGCACTGGGCGTGAGGACTGTATCATGCCACACTGAACGCGGGCACATGGGCGGGACATATGTTTGAATACATTTTGAAAAATGCACAGCGGGGTATTTAGAGCTGCTGTGGTCATGTGTGCGTAAACGACATAATGCCCTCTCTACATCTGAGTGAGAGTTTCGGACAGCGATAACACGTGTGTGCGTGGTGGGAGGGGGCATGACTGGGTGCTTCCCTGGGCACTTGGGCTGTCAAGTTAGAGGCAGGTGGTTTGTTGTAGGGCAGAGCATTTGCAGTGTTTCTGGCAATTATTGAGGTTAGAGTTGACATTAACTGTATTAAAAAGTGCACATTTTAAACAGCATCAACGTTTGAAAAAAGACTTCTGCAAGAATAACATGCATTTCTGATAATGTTTATAGTGGTCTACGCTACATAGTTGAAAATATACATAATATACATGTCCCGTAAAACAGCAGCATGAATGGTGGATTTACAAATGTACATAAAGCAGCAGATGTGCGATGAATAACCAGGCAGTGTAAATGGCTGTGTTATATTCTTATACACTACTCTTCATGAGTCTGATAGTGATTCATTCTGTGCACACTGTATGCTGTGTAAGAGTTTTAAACGATGTATTATAGGGGCACTTTGGATTTATCATGGAGTAAGGACAAAAATATGAGCGCAGGGGAATCAAAAGCACAGCAGGCGGTGGAGACTGTTCAATGCAAGCTTACGCATGAGCTCACATGATAGCAACTGTGGCTCAATGGTAAAAAAATAGTGTGGTAAAAGGACCTGGCAAATTACTCGACTTGGTAAAGATCTTTAAACAGGGATATGATAAATACAGTTAAAGAGTGTGGGACAGAATAAGATTGAAAAGCTTATTTTGTAGTGATTAGTCTCACTATAAGGTGTCTTTCCCATACATATTTTATATATTTATTTGTTTGTTTATCGGGACACAGCATGTTAACACACACGGGACTCATACATGTAAACGTGCCATGCCAGATTAGCCGTGGGCTTATTTCCATCCCTTGTCCAACACTCGCACTCTCAAACACACTCTCACCCAACCGGGCCTGTTGTACTTGTTTTTGGTGGTGGGTGTAACCGGAGTACGCGGAAGAAACCGATGCAGACCCGGAGAGAACACACAAACTCCACACCGAAAAGCAACGTTAATCTGAGCTTCATCCCATCTTCCAGTTAAATACAAACCATACAAATAATTGTTGATAAAGTAAAGTATGTGCCCCGCCTAAAGCCCATAGCTAAATAGGTATAAAGTTATAAATGCAAAAACTCACCGCTGACTTTGACAGGAGGACTCCGGACCAGGGGACTGGTGGACAGACTGGTCAGCACCATGGCCGCAGTCACTTTGTCCATGTCCACTTCCTCCTCTGAACGTCTGAAACATGAGAAAAAGAACAGTTGAGTGTTACATCGTGTTAGTGATGAGTTAGAGTTTTGATACAACCTTGTACACAATAACAAATGGAGGAGGTAAACACATAGGCTTCAACTAATCAATGTAAAAGAACTCTGTTTCTTTTATGTGTCGCCAGTATTCATTTCCCCATGAAAGAGACCCATCGCCATATTTTACACACAATAAATCTCAAACGGTAATCACTGTTTTTCTTTATCACTTGTCACTGGAGCATGTTTTTAGCAGCTGGACATCCTTCAATAGCACATAAGCTTTTGCAAATCCTTTTTTTTTTTTTATTTCCTTGTGTATACTCTTTGATGTTTCTATAAAACGTTAGCCAAATTTAATCAGGATTTCTCTTGCCATCTTGCTAGAGTAGACAAAAAAGCAAAACTAAAAAGCAAAGCAATGTGTAAACACGCGCATCCAAAGGTAGGTAAAGCTGCGTATTAGATTTTAAATGAAGCAATGAAAGTCTGATGAAGGGCATGTGCCTCTTTTAATATTTGTACTGTAGATACATTGCTGAAATATATTATTATTAAGAAAATAAAAAGTATACAGCAGCCCTGAAACACTAAATTCATAAATTCTTTTGGGACATGGTTCAAAGTGTAAACATGTTTTATTCATTCTGTTTATGTTTATGGGACTACAGTATATAGGCTTACGTGGGCTGTATACTGTAGGAGCCAGACAACATTTCACACTTCACTTTGATGAGCAAATTCTCCAAGTAACACTCCAGGCAACATACCTTTCCATTATTTTATTTATGCTTTTTCAAACAACACCGCTATCTGCAATTTCAACTTGTTAGATGTGTCTTGTGTTACGGGCTTTGTGCAAACAAGACATAAAGGCAGCAGTGAACAAAGTCTAAACAAGTCTAGGCATTTTTCCATGAGAATACTTGTAGAAAATGCAAATTGATGTATTATTTGAATTATTTTTTTTGGTCAGACCAGAGGAATACAAATGGCATTCAACGCTGCACGCTTTACAAACAAACATTACGTGATTATGCAGAGATTTATTTCTTTTCTTTTTTTTTACATCAAATTAGTCATGAGTGCCAAACTAAACGCTGGCTTTGTTTATGCAGCTTCACAGCGTCTATTAGTCAATGTACGACAGACTATAAACCGCACAGCTACACCAATATTTTGTCTCTTCTAATTGGTCGACACGGGAAGACTTAATCCCCGTGTAGTCTCCCGGGAGGTGCAATCAGGGAGATCAAAGACATGTCAATAGCATTATTACAGGCACTCTACCTATGCTACACACGCACTATTAGCGTAACATGTGGTGCGGTGCAGTGTACAGATAGGTGTGCCGGCTTTTGTCTCTTCATCAGGCAGACGTCAAGAGCTGTGTGATCAAAGTGGCTTCTTGCACAATGATGAAACGTCCCGTTGCGCACGGAGAAACATGGCATCAGCCGTCACCCAGTTTTTCCGCAGACTGATCAAGCGCAAGGTTAGACTTAATTGGTGCAAAGAAAAAACGCGGAGAAATGTATCACCATTGTCCGTTACAATTCTAAACTACAAAAAAATGGCAACTGTATTGGTTTGGACATCTACATAGCGGTTAGTTAACTAATTAGCTCAAGTGAAAGTAATTAACTGATGTGAAGGAGTTTGCATAATCAATTAATTAGTCCAAATATACTGTATAAGATAAGATAATCCTTTATTGATCTCACAACGGAGAAATTCACTTTGAGAAATTCTTATGAAGTGCTTCGAGTGGCTCGTCATGGAACACATCAAGTCTGTTCTCCCTCCCACCCTGGACCCATACCAGTTTGATTATCGGTCCAATCACTCAACTGAAGATGCCATCTCCACTGCGCTTCATTCAGCCCTCACTCACCTTGAAACAAAGGACTCTTGCGTTAGAATGCTGTTTTTAGACTTTAGCTCAGCATTCAACACTATAATCCCACAGCAGCTAATACACAAACTGTCCACCTGGGGATCAACACATCACTGTGCAACTGGCTTCTGGACTCTCTGACGGGGAGACCACAGGTTGTACGTGTTGGCGGGAAGTCCTCCAGAACCATCACACTGAACACGGGGGATCCCCAAGGCTGTGTGCTGAGCCCCCTCCTGTTCACTCTGCTGACCCATGACTGCGCTCCAAAGTACGACTCAACACAACAGTGGTGGGTCTCATCAACAACAGAGACGAGTCAAGCTACAGGAGTGAGGTGAACAGTCTGGTCATGTGGTGCACACAGAACAATCTCTCTCTAAATGTGGAGAAGACAAAAGAGATTGTTGTGGACTTTCGAAGAACGTATGTCCAGCATGCTCCTCTAACAATCAACGGTGCTGCAGTGGAGACTAAGGGGGGGACCAGCACTAAGTTCCTGGATGTGCACATCACAGAGAACCTTTCATGGACCATGCACACTACATCACTGGTCAAGAAAAGTAGTCAGCATCTCTACTTTCTCCGCAAGTTAGGAAGAGCTAGAGTCCCAGCCTCCGTTATGTTCAACTTCTACAGAGGGACTATAGAGAGCATCCTGACCAGCTCCATCACTGTGTGGCACGGCGCCAGCACTGCCTCCTGCTGAAAGAGCCTCCAGCGCATCGTGAGAGCAGCGGAGAGGATCTGTGGAGCTCCTCTCCCCTCCATTAAGGACATGTATTTTTTTTTTTTTTTGTACTGTGGACCTTTTTGTGAAGCACTTTGGTCAACAACTGTTGTTTTAAATGTGCTATATAAATACATTTGATTTGATTTGATTTGACATGTACTCCACCCGTCTCGCCCGCAAAGCCGTCAGAATCACCAGGGACCCTACGCCACCCGCTCGAGGTCATCCTAAACAAAACAACATCACACATGGAGAATGGAGGGAGACCACATTGATCATTGAATATTAATGAGATTGTGTTTTATGTGCTGGGTGCAGGGATAGGCGGCTTGTGCAGAACGCCTGACGTAAGCCTGCCATGTAGGCTGCCAGGAACAAAAGATAAGCACCCAGAGCTCTGTATTAGAATTGTAAACGATGGAGAATATATCTTTCTTGAATTTAACTGATTGAATCTTGGTTTTCTTTCCAACAGACAAACATGCCAACACTGTCCACCTCCTCAATGTCCTCCCCCTGGATGTTGAGCGGTGTGTGCGGTAGTGACTTCCTCCTGAAGTCGATCACCATCTCCTTCGTCTTCCTTCGTTCAAGCACAGGTGGTTGCGCTCACACAAGTCCACAAAGTCTATGATCACTGACCGGTACTCCAGTTCGTTCCCCTCAGACACGCAGCCCACGGTGCCCTGAGGGGCCCCGGTGCTGTAGACGACCACCTCAGACTCACAGCTGCGCAACCACACGTACTGTGGTTGGTCCGTGAGGTAGTCGATGGTCCATGCAGTAAGATGTTCATCCAATCCCGCGTCCTCCAGCTTCCCCCACAGCAGCGCCGGTCTGATAGTGTTGAAAGCGCTGGAGAAGTCAAAGAACATGACTCTCACAGTGCTCCCGCTGGGCTCCAGGTGGGTGAGCGCCCGCTCCAGCAGCGTCCTCCACTCCGACATTAGGCCTGTAGTGGTGGAGCTCACCACAGGGTGGAGGTGGGTGAGGATGAGCCGCTCCATGGTCTTCATCAGGTGGGAGGTCAGGGCGACTGGTCTGTAGTGGGCCGGTTCCATGGCGTGCGCTGTTTTAGGAACCGGGATCACACAGGACGGGGACCTTCTCCGGGCTGAGGCTCAGGTTGTAGGTGTGGCTGAGGACCTCGGAGAGCTGGTCTGCACAGGTCCTCAGCAGCCTGGGACTGATGCCGTTTGGTCCTGTAGCTTTCCTCTGCTTCAGTCGCCTCAGCTCTCTCCTCACCTGGTCCGGTGCAATGGAGAGGGGGGACTGGGGTTGACGGCCGGGGATGGGGCAGGTGCTAGAGGAAGTCTGTATGGTGGGGGCTGGAGACGTGGGTGCAGGGGGGCTGAAGGCAGGTGAAGGTAGTCAGGGGAGGGGTGCAGTGTCCACCGGGCTGGAGACGTGTAAAGAGATGGGAGCAGGGAGGGGAACAGAGGGAGTGGGGGCAGAATCAAACCGGTCTCCATCAGCTGTCCCTCTGTTCATGTCTGGAGATGTTCTTCAGCCCCCTCCACACGTCCCGCACATTGCCCTGCGCCAGCCTCTGCTCCGACTTCTCCCCATAGTCCTTCTTGGCCTTCCTGATCCTCCACTGGAGCTCGTGCTGGACTCTCTTCTGCTCCTCTCTGTCCCCTGAATTGAAAGCCCTTTTCTTCTGGTTCAGGAGGGTTTTAAGCTCAGGGGTCACCCAGGGGTGGTTGTTGGAGAAACACCGTATCTTCCGGGTGGGTACAGTGTTTTCCACACAGAAGTTTATGTAGTCTGTGATGCAGTGTGTCAGGGCATCGATGTCATCCCCATGAGAGCTGCAGATCATGTTCCAATCTGTGGTTTGGAAACAATCTCTGTCTCTCATCTGCCTCTTCACTCCACACTTTCACAGACCTCTTCTGTGCTGGTTACCTTCGCACCTTTGGTGTGTATTCCGGCTGCAGTAGGATCAGGTTGTGGTCTGAGCGTCCGAGCGGGGTGTAAGCGTCCTTCATGTTAGCATACAGTAAGTATCATACTATATACATTATTAATATGCACAGTGTTTTTGATTCCAACAACATTTGCATATGAAAAGACACGTTAATAACTGACCTAACAAAATATTATCTTGGAACTAAAGTCAAAAGTAACTGAAGATATGATATAAAACATAATCCACCAGTTGTAAAACATCATGCAGTAATTAACTAGGACCTGAAGCGAGTGTGTACTCATTGTGGCCCAGACTTGGCCACAATGAGTTTATTAGTTTATTTTTGGAGTAGCTTTAAGGCACAGATGCTCCCCATCCGAGCTGCTGCCGCTTAAACACAGAACTACAAATGGGTATAACGCACAAATCAAAGACCGGGCGGATTCACTAAAATATATCATTGGGTTCACATGTTTTCAGTGTAATTGTAAAACAAAATATGAGAAGACCTTTTACAACTTAAAAAAGTAGTTTTATATAAATATATATATATATATATATATATATATATATATGTCTGGACACGCTTTGGACTTCTGGATGCAGTCCTGGTTTAGTCCATTTTCAGACCCTTAGTGTTAAAATTCTGGACCTTTAGCATTGGTTCAGTCCTGGCATTCACAGTCAGAATTTAACAGACTTCTCACTGATAGAAATTAAGAATAATCGGGACAAATTGGCTCATTGGATCGGAAACGTTGCAGCCTCCCTATAAAATTGACTAAGAATGGCCTCAGTAACCACAGGCTCAGTCAAATTAGAGGAGAAAACCAGTACTTTTATTGACCACTCAGCATCACTAATTTCCCAATGTGTGTTTTCTGTATGGTAGGGTTTTTCAAGGATTTCTTGACAGTTGTGGATTTGCAGCTAAAAACGCAATGGGGATTTCCACTGGCCACTCAAAACCCTTCTTACCACTTCCTTAATAGACATCTTCACCAACTTATAATCTCGATGGGGTCACAGGTGGACACTTGAAACATGTGCACTTAATACTAATTACTTCTTTGTTTGAGCAATTAAAAGCGCTTGAGAAGAAGGATCGTGGCGCGGCGGGGACAGGAGCAACAAAGGCAGCCCTGGGCCTCCATTAGCTGAACTCTAATTTATGATCCGTTCCTCTGTTGAATATGATGTCATTACAGGCTCCACATAAATCAAACAACCACGGTGCACAACGGTGGTCATCTTTTTCACCGTAGCAGTAAAATGGAAAGAAAAAAACAAAACTTCCTAGTCACCTTGGGAGGACATCATGTGATAGCAGATATTCTCTCTATGGCAACACGGACAGAAAACGATTATAGCACGTCTGTCTTGAATCATGAAAGAGTAAATCTTGGAAAAAACACATTAGCGGGCTAATAATTAAGATGTGATGTATTTGAGAGAGCCAGAGAGAGGGAATTTCCCAAATCGCAAGTTTGTCATTAGCGGGCCTTACCGAAGTTAACTTCCGGCCGTTACCTTATTATAGTTATAATTAAGTCTGCATGTGTGCCAGACATGTTAAAAGGTTGGACTTGGGATATGTAGCAGCGCAGTTAATGAATCACTATGTCAATTCTGATAAATCCATTTCTATTTTGTTTTTTGCTTGTGCGCATGTTATATTGTAATAAACCATCTTCCCATATCAGGCGCCCCGGGCAACATCAGGAGCGGACATATATGGCTATCAATGGAAGACACGTACACAGCTTGTTTACTAATGCTGATAACATGGCATGGCATCGGTGTAATTTCATTTCAATCTGGCTGCTGGCTATTCATAAAAGGAAAATGAGTTCATCTTCAGGGGGCAAATGAACGCGCACTATCGACGGTAATAACGTTTTTACTGGCTTTAAAGGCGGACAAGTTTTTTTTTTAATGACTTCAAATCATGCCGTTTTGCTTTTTAATTGCTGTACCGCTCTAATCCCCGCCGCACAACGGAAAGTGTCATGGCCGCTCACCTTGTAACAGCGTGTTGTTTCAGAATTGTCGCAGTTTCAGTAAGTGGTTTATTTCACTGGTCTACTCAGTCCGTTCACATGAGAAAAAGGTTTTTTGTGTAATATAAGACTTGAATACGATTGACTTAAATATTGCAATGATGATATTATTGGGATATTTGACCAACACATACGTTTCATTGATATTTCCATTTGTAGAAGTCTAAACTACAGAATATTATGTTTTCCGCAAAGGATACTGCACAAATAATTGCAATTTTGATTCAAGTGCAATCACTTGTGCTTTTATAACTGTGCCCTTTCGAGTGCCACGCCACCTGCTGTCTACTTTACAGATTTCTGTTTCGGTTTATTCCACAGTGGGCTATATTCCTTCTCCTCTTTGGGATCGTAAAAATACAAGGTCAGAATTTACAGCACCTCAGTCATGTTTTATAAACCGTGGATCTCACCTCGGAAATAGGGTGGGGTGGGGTGGGGGGGTTCCAATCTTCACATAATAAGAACCCTGACTAATGTTTTCATTGCATGAAGTTTTGGATCAGACTTTGTGTTTAAGTTATTCAAAATAAATTAGAACAACAAAATTGGTTTTGTAAAAAGTGGGTCACAATAATTGAATTATGAAGGGAGATAAAACTGGGTCAGATTACCATTATAGTTAAGAACTGATGGCACATGTCCCAGTCTATTATTCATTGAACCAGTGTAGTGACGTATCAGTCAAATTTAAAACACTGCAATTAGGTATTTAAAAAAATAAAATAAAATAAAAACATAGTGGAAAAAGCGGCAGATGTAAAAGACACGCAATTCTCTCTCTGGTTTAGTTCCTGTAGAAAACGATGAAAAGCAGAATTGCCAGCCCAAAAGTCTATATTTAGCTCAGGTTTTGGGATTCACCTGAGTTTATAGTGGCTCAAAGTTTAAACAACAGCTCCCTCTTCAGAGCACTGTTGGTTTTAGGGGGCTGTACTATTAAACTGACGCTTCACTGTGTGCTGCTGATTCATTTTTGAACTTATTTTTTTAGAAACAGAGAAAAGTGGGTGGATGTGTGTGAGAGAGAGAGAGTGGAGGGTTATGGACCAACCCCCTACATCAGGAGAGGAGGGGCTGGGCCGAGTCCAGTTTCTACAAAAACACAGGACAATAACAGGGGGTCAAGTAACCATTTGGTTTGATAGACAAAGGAGGTGTAGAGTAACAGTGCTTTGTTCACTATAATACAATCGCTTAACATTTGTTGAGTCAGTATTTTTGTTTTAGATTTGTTCAAAACGTTTAAGGGGACCTGCATTAGTCACTGTTCTGGGGAGGGAACTTTATTTGTAGAGCACATTTCAAACGACCTAAGGCTCAAGATAAAGGATTTTTTTTTTATTCACTCAGATCGTAAGCCACATACTGTATGTTGCCATAATTGTCCTTGAAGTAGACCAACAGAAGTGTGGCAGGCAGCACAGAGATGTGCCAACCATTCACTCACTCACACACCTCTCACACAGGCTAACTGTCATGGCATGATACTGTTTTAGTCTACATGGTTTATTTGGAAGTTTTAGACCAATATTGTGAAATTGATTCTCCAAGCGGAATGGCCTTCTTTGTCCATCAGGAGGGTGGTTTGTACACTTTTATTTTTTGACTCTGACTCTTCGCGTTCAAATGATAATTTGTTGCTCTCTGTTCCATTTGCCCCTCCTGGAACCGCCACCTTAACGTGGTGGAGGGGTTTGAGCACCCGAATGATTCTGGGGGCTCTGTTGTCGGGGGCTTCGTGCCCCTGGTAGGGTCTCCCATGGCAAACAGGTCCTAGGTGACGGGTCAGACAAAGAGCGGTTCAGAAGCCCCTTATGAGAGACCAACAGGCCCGGTTAGAATCATGAGGCCGTCCTTCTGTGGACCCACCACCTGCAGGAGGAGCCGTAGGGGCTGGTGCAATGTGATTTGGGAAGCTCGTTGGAGCTGCCCAAATCACATTGCACCAACCAAATCACATTGCACCAGCTGCCCCCACGACCCGGCAACGGACAAGTGGAAGAAAATGGAGGGATGGATGTTCCATTTGGCCATGATTTGCCCGCACAGAACAACTTGCACCTTTCACAACAATAAGTCATTGAATACCTATAAGTCCAAAATAAGAGCACTTGAGATAACCTCCTTAAAATGTAACAGATTGATCATTTGAATGTAAATGTAATTGTAAGTAAGTAAGTGCTTTATGTGTCATTGTATAAGTGTACAACAAAATTGTGTTCAGGTGTTAGTCCTGAGCCGCTCCGGCCAACCTGACCAGCATGTTTTTGGAGGTCAGAGAAACCGTAGCACCCGGAAGAAACCTGGCTGCCTTCAGTCTCCTCTGATTGTCTGAAACGGTGCAGCGCGTCCTGGGTTTGTCCCTGTTTCAAAGCGTGGTGTCCTGCACTCATAAGCTCCTCCACCTCCTCCTTCCTCTTCCTCCTGCGCAGCTCCCTCTGCTCTAGAACAGTCTTTCACCATCTTCTGGGGAGAGCTTAGCAGTTAATCTGTTTTATTCTCCAGTGAACGTCCATTAGCCAAAACGATAGAAGGCATGTGTGGCTTAGCTGTGAGTCTTGACCGGATACCTCCTGGTTTGTCCCTTCCTTGTTTCCTGTAGCTCCTCTTGTGACGCCTCCACTCTGCTGCAGGTGTGCGGGGCTCTTGGTGCCTCTTCAGTGTTTCTGAAGAAGAAATTTGTAGGTCTCAAATGGGTTTAGCTGATTAGCTAGCTGTTGTAATTGTGTAATTGTATAACTGTAACTGTAACTTGTTCTGCTTCTTGGCCAGAACTCCCTTGGTTTTAAATCTCAGTGGGACTTTCCTGGTTAAGTTAAGGTGAAATAAATAAATACATGTAAACAGTTGGTTCAACAAGATTTATGTTGTTTGATAAAGTGAAATACTGTGACGTGATTCTCGGGGTGAACCGCTTATTGATTTCATTGCACCCTACCGCTGTCACACCCTATTGTCAGTTGTTGCTTCCGTTATGGCAGTAAAAGCACAACTCGCATCCCGTCTGTGCCATTATTTATTTTGCCGCTCACCATCACATGCCGTAAAAACCCTTATTGTGGCCATAAAAAGGATCATTCTAATAAGCCATATGCCTCCATGCTCCATAATAACGCCAACATCATCTCCCAGCTGTTTGTGACACCTGCCCGACTCTTGTATACTACCCCTATGCTCCCACTCGTGAGGCCGTGGAAATAGGCGTCATAGTCCAATGCTTGTAATAAACGAGTATAAAGACCTCCCGAGCAGGCTTCAAAGACACACGTGCCAATCCAAACACGCACGTATGGGGAGTCCTGGAAGTGTGGGAGGCAGAGAAGTCTGGCAGGGGTGAAGGGAGAGGGAGGAGAGAGCGGGAAACGGTGGTTATTGTGTGCGGGGTGCTTGGTAGTGTTTCAGGGGAATTCCTTTAAACGCACCACACCTCTCAGCTGCCATCATTACCGGATGATTGATTTGGAGCGACACAGATACTTATGTGTACTTAAAAAGACCTTGGCCTACTTAGTTTAGAAAAGTATGTCTGGAAAGATTTGGCTAAAAAGGGGCGTGCAAAGTCTCAGACAGGATTTTGAGCAATGAACAAAGACTATCAATATAGTACAAAAAGAGCAGACAAAGAGCAAAGGCATTACCGTTTTCACAATAGCAAAAACATAGTTCACAGACTCAAACTCAAAGCTGTTATAGGGTAAATGCTCTATACATTGAACTGCAAGTCATGGATTTCAGTATGGACAGCATTTTGAGGATCTTTTGGCCAAGTAGAGAACAGTTTGACTTTAATGTAATTGCTATGGAAAAGGTCTAATCTATATCACTTGAAACCCGTGGATTGATCTCAAAGGTAAAAATCTCTAGGTATAAGTGTTAGTAACAGCAGGGCTTAATTTAATCCTCCGTTTTGAGGGAACATATTCCCTTTTCCCATGATCTTTTGGGGTGAAGTATTGGAAGGTCCAAAAAAGATTTGCGATGACACAATAGTGTTTAAAGTGAGTGTTGTGAAACGGTTTTGGTCTGTTAACCCAATTCATCAAACCAATCCAAAAATGTAACTACTGACTTATAAATTAAGCACTGGCAAGGCATTGGATCCATCAGTATGCTTATGAAGTAGTCAGTGTCAACATCTTGTAGTAGGCAATCAAAAAAAGAAACAAACTTGGCTGCTGTATGGTTGACTTAAAACATTATAGGACAGCAATTCAACCCACAGTGTAAAAGTGTCACGTTTATGAGCCTCATTTCATTCATATGGATATAGGCTACAACTATATGAGCTCTGTGGAACATGCGGGCTGTCAGAGCTTTCTCCTGCACATCTGCTTGAGGGAGCCACACACACATCTCCACACATGAAATCAAAGGGCCATCTCACTGCAGCCATAACAACATATGCAGTGGCCTGGCAGCCCGTGCCTTGAAATACGAGCCACGGGCATCTCTCCCTCACACTCTCTGGCCCAGTGAGCCGCAGCACTGCCAAACCAACATCTGATTCACTGTAACTGGAGATTTACTATGAACTCTAACCCAGATCACTGCTCACTACACTTAAGAGACATCAACAGCAACCTACATTCAGGAAGGATTCTTTATACAGTGCAGATCATTACTAATTCAAAAGTGAGAGTCTTAAAGTAGAAACACATATTTGTTTTAGATCTTAAGCGTTGATATTTTACATTTCAAAAGTTGAAAGTCACAATTTATCACATGACTCCTCTGAAACAAAGCTTCTGAATTCTCTGGGACTTTCCCTGTCAAATAAATGTCCAAAAAAAATAAATAAAACAATGTTCTGCCTAAATAATTGCATTGTGTCTTTCCTGAAGTCCACGATCATCTCCACTGTCTTCTGGGCGTTCAGCTCCAGGTTGTTGTAGTTTAATGCAGTGCGTTATAAACTAGTCAATAAGTAAATGTTCAAGGTAATTTTTTGTCATTATACAACCATCCATCCATCCATTTTCTCCCACTTGTCCGTTGCCGGGTCGTGGGGGCAGCTGTTGGAGCTGCCCAAGTCACATAGCACCTGTCCCCTATGGCTCCTCCTGCAGGTGGTGGGTCCACGGGAGGAACTGTACAGTTATACAACTGTACAACAAAATTGTACAGTTGTATAATTTAGTTCTGCTAAATATGTCAATAAAGTTGATTTGAGGACATAAATAAAGTATGTTTCATTAATGACCAGCGCTCAGAAACTGTAAATATTTCAAACTTCAGCCTTTTTCTCATGTGGCTTGATTTTTCTTAAAAAAACAAGTAAGCATCATTTTCTAAGTCAACAGCATCCGCCTGTTTTTATCATCAGGGATATTTAATGACGATTATGTATCTCTAACTGTGGCATCTGTTCAAATGCAGCCACCAGTAACTAAATAATAATTTCATGTTTAGCATTTGCATTTGATTTACATGAATTTGTGGGAAGAGCGGTGTCCTAACAGCATGAGTTCACCACTGAAGACACGAGGAGGGATACGCCAAATGTGTGGTATCTTCTCAAGTTTAAAAATTCATTAAACTCAATGGAGGAGCTTCAGAGGGTTCTGGTATTAGCTGCAGGATTCCACTTTCATTAGTGCGGCCAATGAAGACATCATAATGAGTGGTAGCTGACATCCAAAGCGGCGCAGATCAAAGGGAGGAGCGGGCCTGCGCAGAAGGAACCGCTTCAACAAAAATATCACTCAATTCCAAACACTCATTCAATGGATATTACGAATTACAAGGCGCTGGTGAAGTGGACTCCCATGAGAAGGCTGGGATGGTTCGAGAGATGCCTAAAATTTCTAAACTATATAGAGAAAGTAGGATTTCAAGATGTATTAACAAAGAAACGTGTGTGAAAGAAGAAGGAGAAGAAGACGACGAAGAAGGAGAAGAAGACGAAAAAGAAGATGATGAAGAAGAAGGAGAACAAGTAGAAGAAGAAGAAACAGGAGAAGGAGGAGAAGAAGAAGGAGAACAAGTAGAAGGAGAAGAAGAATGAGACCAAGTAGAAGAAGAAGCAGGAGAAGGAGGAGGAGAAGAAGGAGGAGAAGACAAAGAAGGAGAAGAAGGAGGAGAAGAAGAAGAAGGAGGAGAAAAAGAAGAAGAAGCAAGAAAAGGAGGGGGTGGAAGATGAGGAGGAGAAGGAGAAGATACATGATCTCTCTCTTGGATCCAGTGCCCCACAGCAAGAACCTTCTGGTTCAGATTCCTGGACCACGTGGGCAATTTCTATGTGTATTTTACATGTCCTCAATGTGTATATCTTTTTCTGTTTTGTTTTGTCAGGCGCTCTCATTTCCCTCATCAATTCAACACATGCTGTATATACACTTCCCACTTCCCAGTGGTCCCCAACCCTTTTTGACTCTCTTACCCCTTTAGTTGTTCATGTATACTCCGAGTACGCACAACCTCTATTATCCTGCCAAAATGTATACAAATGCTCAACTATACTCAACGTAATAAGAACCCCCTTGTGACCCGTACCCCTGGTTGGCAAACACTGCTGTAGCTTGGTGTTCCTGACAGTAAAAGCCTGTAGGTCAAGATCTGAGTAGAATTGAAGGATGGGTCAAATGCAGAGGACACATTTCTTCACGGGAACAATAATTTCAGAAATCCATCATGAGAAAAATATGTGCAATTCCTCCAGGTGTTAAAGAGTGATTGTTTTACACATGCTCAGTATTTCCATTGTTTTGTGTGCTATCCTTTTTAAAAAAATATATATATACATTTAAACTCCCTTCCTCGAGGCCCTAATAACCAAGTCAAAACCAACACGGACCATTACACCCCGCTTTGATGCATCGAATAAAGAGTGGGTTGAATGTATAAGGCTGGTCACGTATGGATTAGCGCAGATGATCCACTCATTAAGAGCCGACGACATTATTGCTGAGAGCCATAGCATGTCTAATCATCTGTATTTGCTAGCTGCTAATTAGCTGATTACTCATTTGCATGTTCAGTTGTTCGACCGCGAAGGCATCTTTCTAGTGCACGGTTGACTGTTTCCCTTTTTCCCAAACAGATTCAGGGACACAGTCAGTAAAGAGCAAAACAAGGCGTGGCGTACATTATCTGGGCATTTCGCCAAAGCGCTGTGTGAGATACTTCCTCATTCAGACGGACAGTTGCAGCTGCGTTGCTCTTGTTTTCTTCTGTCGTGAAAATGGCAGAGCACGATGTAGCCGGTTGCTTTATGTTAAGTGACAGTCTATACGACATTACACACAAAAGACAATGGTTGAAGTTTATAAATAACATTTTAGTCAAGGCCATGTAGTAATGAGCCATTGCAAGATAGGGTCAAATATGGGCAGTCCAGTGACGAAGTAAAAAAAACACCAATCCAAACAACAGAATGGCAGGCTAAACTTGGGGAAGCAATGTGATTTAAGCAACCTGATGGTTTCACCAACTCAATATCACTTTGTTTTGTCAGTACATATATAAATAAAGTGACTATTTCCAGTCATAAGCAGATTTGACCAGTGTGTACTCATATGCATTTTTGTTTTGTTTTGCCTGCCCTCTACATTGCAAAGCTTTAACAACTTCTTGCGTTCCCAGATTGGCGTTGCACTTGTTGGTTTCCGTTCATATGTTCATTCCCTCTTGCCTTTGTCTTCTATGCTCCATGAAGCCTCATAGAGCTTCTTTTATCTTTTTTTCTACTACAAATGGATGACAATAACCCGGCGACACGCAGTGCTCTTGTCAAATGTAGTTTAGTCAGTGTAGGATTTCATTCCCTGGCTTTGTGTCTTCTCTAGTATCACACAAAATGCCTCCCAACTCGGCGCCGCTCTTTAGCCTGGTTATCGGCAACACAATCCCAGCATGGGGAGCTCCCACAAACACAAAAAACAATGGCAGAAACACTGGTAATTGGATCATGTATGCAAACAGGGACTGCATGCACACAGCTAATAGGGGCACTTACATGCAACCAAAGCCATACAAAGCACAAGATTTGGAAATCCCCCCTCCGCATACTCACCAGTTAAAATGTTATGTCTTGTGTCATCCCACAGCATAGGGTGGATGCAGTAATTGAATATTCAAAACAACCATAGTATATTTATGTATTTTGACAAGCACAGTTAAAGGGAGACACTATGGATAGTGACAGTTAGATAGTAGATAAGGACAGTTTTGATGCAAATAAAGGACATTTGGTCCAGATCATTGCGTGCATATTGTATCAGTAACAAGTCTCTGTGTTCTTAAACAATATTGCACATCAGGGATGCACTACAGTGATTGCGAGTCGATATCCTTCATTTAATCACATGACTCCTCTGAAACAAAGCTTCTGAATTCTCTGGGACTTTCCCTGTCAAATAAATGTCCCAAAAAATAAATACAACACTCCATGGAGACAGGATATTTATTGATGGCAAAGGAAAATGTTCTGCCTAAATAATTGCAGGTCTTTGTGATTTTTGCAAAATTGGATGCAATGACTTTTTTATTTTTTTTACTGTCGAGCTGTTTATGTGCAAGCAATACAATGTAACAGCATAAGATTGTTTATGGAAAAATATAGTGAAGTTTAGGTTTAATCTTTGAAATGTATCTGAACAAGGCGAGACAGACCATGCGCTGCGCTTGGGCATGGAAGAATCTTCAGGTTGCTAAATGTATGTGTTTATATAGCTCAAAAGCGCTGGAGGCAACTCACAGTGGCTCTGCAGTGTGGATGTCAACTTGACGTATATAAGTCCTGATTCCCTCTCATTTCCCAGCCACAAAGACGGGAATGAACCCCTTGAGCGACGGAGACGGTGGAGAAAATGATCGGGACGCTCTCTCGGCTCTACTTTACCTTTTAATAGGCCTTTGATTAACGCACACGAGCACACTTCAGCGCTGCCCTAGATATGGTCTATAGGTTGGGGTTCGTACTTAAGTCGTCACTCTTTGGGCCGGGGGTCGACACACACACACATACGGCCTGAATGGGTATGTCCCAGATTCATGTTAGAGGTCCCATTTATGTACTTGCAGCCTGTGGGCGAGTCCCGCAGAGCTAACAGGGTTTGCCTTTGTTTGCTTTGACTCGAGATGAGATGATTGAGTGACAGGTAGAAACAAACCTTAGAGAGGGGCTTAGAGATGAAAATAAGTCCATATTATGACAAACGAATAGGATTTTCTGGTAAATTTAAACGCCCTGTACCCAATATAGCAGTTGAAGGAAATTTGCTTTGTCCTTCAGTGTATTGTAAAGCATTTGCGAGGAGGACGCTGTGTGAATCTAATTATAAAGCCTTTTTCATATTGATGTTGTTAACATTAGCATTGCAAACTCGTCCTTGTGAAGATTTGGGAAGGTAGAAAAGCGTGAGAAAAGTCAAGAATGAGTCTGGACCACAGCTAACGGTTGAAATTGAACATGCTCCCGCGGGGATAAGGCTTTAGGTAAACTTGAGGTGAATGTAAAAAACAGTGCCAAACACGGAGGTCATTTGTTGCAATAGGGCAATTTGAAATAGGAGTTTAGAAGAATTTAAAGATAAAGCATAAAAAGCTTTAAAAATGGGCATGCTTTGTCAAGAAAGAAAACAAGCTTTATTTATATAGCTCTACTTCTTCTTCTTCTTCTCCTTCTGCTACATGTGTGTATAGTTTGTTGACAACAGGGAGCTTCTTTTCATCTACCCTCTCTTTTGTTGACTCCCAAATGAACATCATATACTGTAGTTGCATTTACTTCTTAATGTTTGGAGCCGATCCCATGCGGCTGCTCTTGTGTTGTATCTAAGTCTGTCTTTTGACTTCGAATGAAAGCTTGAGTCAAAGACGTAGCATCAAAAGCTACTCCTGAACAAAGGGACCAACGACAACTATTCTGTTTTCTTTAAGGCTTTGTGCACTGCCCTGATTTAAAGATCAGCAATACAGACGCATTTGAAGGATATTGAACCCATAGGGACTGCAGTATATCTGGATTATAGAAGGAAAATGGTTGCGATATACTATAAGTGATAGAGACGTCTCGAGGCTGCAGAGGGAGATGATGAAGCTGGTAAAAGGGGATAACCTACTCCCACATATGGCAGAGTGATGGGCTGCCCCTGAATTGATGTTGCTGTTCGCCTTAATGAGCGCAGGGAATACTGGGGTCTCACGGCTCGAGCCTCTCATTTGGCCTTTTGAGTGCGTGTGTGCAAATGTGTCAGTTTGCGTGTCAGACATGTGCAAACTACCAGGAATGTAGACAACACGATGCGATAGGAGGTTTATATGGAATCCAGGTTTTGGAAATTACATGTTTGGGTGAGTTAGCTGATTTATTTTCTCTCTTTTGAAATCATAGACCTATGCAGTGAATGCAACAATCTGTGGGGAAAAAACAACAGTACCTATGGAAAGTATAGCACATTTTTAGCGACTGGCTGACAAAGTTGTACATGTGCCTAAACTGTAAGGGATGTAGGATGGAGGTATTGTGAGTAATACCAAATAGTTTATGCTCAACTAACTCCAACTTTCATGAAAACGGGAGGAAATGGGTGGTGCAGCTTTATGGGATTTTATAACATTTTGTCCAGGAGCACAAATGAATAGTTTCTGAAAATACTTCTTTCAATTGGAATTTTCAAGGTCCGGTTTCCACATAATTGTACATAATGGTGAGAATGCAGGCATACCTGATGAGAAATGAAAAGAATAAATATCTACTCAACAGGTCACATGCAGCCAACGCCTCACCAAATACGTCAAGACAAAACCTGTTTAAGATGTAACCAAAACAAAAACAAATGGAACAAGTAGACTAACACAAGGGCTGCAGAATAAGAGAAAAAGAATGCATAAACCCCGATCAAATGGAAAACCTCAGCTATTTCGCGATTGCGGCTTCTTGCAATATGGATACTGTATAATCCAATAATGTGATAGCAAAGAAACGGTCAAAGTATTTCATTCACTGTTGATTTACTAGTTTTCAAGTGTTCCGAGGAGAAACGTTTCCAAAAGAAGTTTCAAAAAGGTGAACGAGGTGCAGATCTGTTGTAAAATGTACTAAATGTGTAGAATTTCCATTAGATGATCTGTTGATTAAATAATGATAATGGAAAAATACAGTAGCCAGAGTGAGAATGTAATCATATGGTGAAAGGGGCAGAGGGGGAGTGTGCAGCCAATGCAAACAAAAGCCCATCTATATGAGAGTCACGGCGATCTTTGTGGGCTGGTAAATACTCCCCCCTCTCTTATCCCTCACAGCTCTTTCTTCTTCTGCTGTTTTAGTCTTCCTCTCGCCTGCCACGCTGCATCCTCTGCCTCCATCGCTCTCCCTCAGGTTGGATAAACAAGCAACATCCATTAGCCGTACAGTAGCCGAGGTGCGGTAAACAAAAGGAAGTGACTGGAGAAATGAGCCATCAGAGCGGCGTGTCAGGAGCGCTGTGAGTGATGAGCGCAACAGTGTGGAATGGCCAGGAAAACATCAAAGCGCATCTTTTTTCTGGCTGCTGTGCTGCTTTGGCCCTCTGCTGGCCCACTATCCATAGGCTGAAAGTCTTTGTGCCGAGATAATGCACCTCAATCCTGACAATGAATTCAACCCGGGCTTCATGGCACGAATAGGCAACTAGTGTGTCCTTGTTTCATCTGATGCAACTACACGCTGAACTATAGCAAGCAGGAGAATTGATCAAGTGATACTTAAAAAACACAACCGTCAATACATTTTGATTGTCTACTGCAACACATTTTAAAAGCCCTACACTTTTTTTCTTTTTTTAGTGTTGTTTTTTACAAACTCAGGACCAAAACAATGCTATACTGGAAGCACATTGGGAAAATCATGCCTGAAACTAACCCTTTTTACATTACCTTTAAGTAACTATTGTGATACGCGATTGCTCCAGTAGGTCAGGTCCAGGTTCAGCGACGCTGTGTGCCCCAAAGAATGAGATGACCAGGTTATTCCATTAATGGTTTCCTTCTTCCCTGGTGGCACAGACATATTTCGTGACTTTTTTTGACTCTGGCAGTGTAAATTTTGCGATATATTGAGGTAGCCCCACTAACAACAGATTTATCATCTGAACAAGCGATGGAGTTCAAAACATGATCAAACTGTAGAGAAAACTGCATCCAATATAGCAGTGAGGCCTTAGCTGTCAATCACATCACTTCATCTCCTGTTGGTTAAACGTCCAATAATCTGCAGCTACACCTCAGAAAAAGGTCAGCCGATGCTCCAAGACGAGACGATGAGATCAGAATCAAAAGTATAGCATATCGACTTTCTAATGTCAATCATTTGTGACATTTTTCAGAAGCAATTGGAGCCAGGTTTCTCGTGAGCCTTCCTTGACGTGCGCGTGACCCGCTGGATTTACTTGCCTATTTATTATGCAAACATATAGATGAACTCTAATCCCCACTAATACAAGAGCGTGATTTTGTGTTATTACTACGATTAAACGCGTTTTCCGCTTAATTTCTCGACGATTAGCGGAAGCTGCACTTTTGGCCTTCATCAGCGAGACCATGTTGGCGTCTTCATTACGGCATTTATCTCAGCATTTCAGGGTGATAATGGGGGTCATGAGGTCCCTGTGGTCTGAGTGCTGCTCCTGCCCCGTGGACGTATATGCTCACAGGGGGAGCAGCTGTCAATAAGTCCCATAAAGCACAAGACATAAACAGCACAAGCACCCTTTTATCACCGCGCTTGAATATCAACACCTTGGCGGTAACTACAGCAGGCATGCAGCCGCACACTACTACGGGACAGTCCCAGGAGGGCAATAGGAGCGGGCCTCTTTCCCAATTACACCTTGAGGAAGAGAGGAGAAGGAGGAGGGGGGGATTTGCGGTGTGCAGGCTATCGCATGTGTGTGTGCGTGCTTGCTGAAGGTGCTCATAAAAGCCCGGAGATGGCTGTGATGGAGAGCATTATAAAGGGCTATCAGGCGCTTCCATCGCCTCCCACAGCCTCTGGGCAGGACAAAGGATCTGCTCACCACTCCAGCATTTACCTAAAGGGCTTTTACTTACAGCCCTACCCCCTTTACCTTTTCCCCTTTCACTGTTCCTCCCGTCAATCCACTCAGTTCCAGTGCAATTTCCGGCAATATACGGGTGGATAAAGTTAAGAAATGTGTTTACAGCTTTAGAGGTGGATGCTTTCACTCGCGGCTGATCAGACATGAATAGGACAGATACTGGGCAGTGATCATCTATGAATAGGACAGGACTGACCGATACTGAGGTGAGAAGATCGTTAGAGACGCTCTACTTCAAAGTTGTTTACCCACAGGTGAGAGTAGCTGTGATTAGAGAGGAGGAGCCGGGACAACCCTAACTCCTCCCCGTTGGTCTATTCAGCTGCGTCCAGAGTGGGACTTTTGTCGCTGACGAAGCCTTTTGGATGAGAGGCGAAACGTTCGAAGACTTCAACTACTGAGTACAGAAGATGAATCAAGTACCTTCATTGAAGATGGACAACTCCTGTACGACTGAGAACTTACACAGACGTTTTATGGCAATATCTTATTAAACCGACACAGTACACTCCATGAAATGAATAAAAAGAACAATGGTGTAATTAAGAATATAATCTTTAGCATGTCGTTAAGTTTCCATGTGTTTTGTTTTAGACCTTGATAAAACAAAATGTGTAAATCTCAGATGGAAGACTGCAGTGATTGTGACTTCTTGAAACATGTATTGTGCAGCCCTATAGGTTCTATATCTGTCTAGAAATGAGAAGTGGTGGTGGCAAGAGAATGCTGCTTCCAAGCCTGGATAAATGAAGAGAGAAGGGCAAAATCACAACGCAAATCAACACTATTTAGCAGATCGTTTGTTGTTGTTGTTGTGGGAGGCCAGTAGCAAACAATAACTTGAAAAATAAAGTTGTTATAATATTGTCAACGATTATATACATTTTGAAACAAATTTTAATTCGCGTAATCAATTCCGCACTTATTCTACTTGTCTAAACTGTGGATGATTGCTCATATGGACAAATTTGTTTTTTGTTTTTGTTAGTTTCTTTTAACATTTGCTGCCATTGCTTAAAAACTTGACATAAAGGATGTATTATGCAGCCCTACATTCGGAGGGTCTGAAAGCAGGAAGTCCTTGAGATCACATGAATAATTGATGGATAAAGTTACGAATGATAACTCACAGGGGTGTTTAGATGGCTTTTGTTGTTGAGAGGGACTCATGGCGGGGGAAGGTCTCCATCAGGTGAGCATCATCTCTGATTAATTTACTGCCACTTGCCATAAGGATGTGTGCCGCCAAGCGTGAAAGGATAGGCGTAGCCGCACCGAGATTGGAAGCAGGAGAAGAGAGAAAGACGGAGCGCTAAAGAGGGTCAATCTATTCCTTTGTCCTGCTCCAAGATTCCAACAAAGACGTTAGGAGCCTTCCAGGTGCTGCTGGTTGCCCATTGTTCTCCCCAATGCAAAAAGCAATAACATATGGTTAAAAGTGTTTCCTCAAATTAAACTTATTTGCGTACTACTTTGAAATATAATCCTATCATATAAATGCAGTAATCAAATTTCATGACATGATGCAACAAAACAATGAAATTCTTTGAGTTGCATCATGTGAAGAAATCTGGTTGCCATTGACTGAATCCACATGCACAAATGGATTCAACTAATAACCCGATATGAGTCCACAGCTTCCAGGATATTTGATTTTGAAGTTGGATTTTTTTTTACAAACTTATACGAGCACGTAACATTTGTAAGCTTGCGTACTGAACTCTTACCTCTGTGACATATCAAGGATGTAACGCATCATGCCACTTGAGACAAACAAAGAGTGACGGTCCACAATTGGTTCAAGGGAATCATATAAAAGACGTCTCCTGTTGGTGTTTAGGAGCGCAACAAACCAATCAATAAGTCATACACAAGCAAATACAAATGCCTCATATTACACCCGCGTTATCGATCCCTCAATATTGTGCAGCACATCAGCATTCTGAAGAGCAGCGCGCACCTTAGTCTGCGGCCGATCGCTTTGACCTACAAAACGATTTCCGATCCTAAATGCTAAACGCGAAAGACCAAAAAAAAAAAACTATAGGGGACCGTGCTTCACAAAATATGCTTGAACATGTGCCGCTTCTTTCACCTGCGTGCGTGCGTCGGTATGCCGCTGATGTTTCAGGTCCCAGCGCTCGCACGCAGCCACGGGCGAGGAAGCCCTCTGACGGACGGCTTTCGCCAGCTAACGTGCCGATTGTCACTTCGCATTTGGGTCAAAACAGCTTCATGGCTTTGCTTACTACTGACTGCAGCACAAAAAAAAAAAGGTATAGACCGATCTCAAGTTGTGGCTGTGTGATGTTGAGGGAAGCCTTTGTGCTGATATGTGGTAGTGAACCTATTATTAACCACTAACCCTTCACTCTCTGCAGAGATTTGAGTTAAATGATTTGCATATTTGCATACATAATTGGAAATGCTAAAGACTTGAGAGCTTCGCCTCTTAATCTATAGTGCTAATTGCATGCATCCTTTACATGCAGTTGCCAAGAAAAAGCAATTAGGCAGGGACCAAATTTTTCAAACATGCCAAGCGATGTGTATACTGTGAACTCAATTCTTTGCCAGACGTTGAGCAAACTCATAGCATGTTGGCTGCCGATTTCTTACGCTATACTAAGTTAGCCATATAGTGTCTCAGCTGTATAGAAACGGGCTCTCGCTGTCAGTCAAGAGGAAAAACTGTTTTTCCCGCGAACACATGCACAAAGAAGGCGGAGTGAGGCAGTAGAGTTGGAAGAGGAGGAGGAGGTGGTGGGGTATAGGACCAGACAAAGAAAGGCAGCAGCGGGAGGGAGATCATGAGTGGAGGACCGAGGAGTGAAATGAGCGGGAAATGGGGAGATGGCAGAGATAGAGATTCAGGGAGTCCAGGAGAGAAGAAGTAGGGGGGGGAAACAGCGTACAGCGGCAGGAACAAAGGAGGGTCCATTTGGGAGAACAATAAAATACGGTATCAAACACAAAGAGCAGCAGGAGAGGCAGGAGGATTGAAACAAAAGCAGGCTCCAGTTTAATGTTTGTGTCAGGGGCAATCAGGAAGACCATGTATCTGAATGCAGCGCGACACGGAGCTGGACCCTGAAAAAACTCATATCAACTATCACATTTTATAGAGCAATTCAGCCTTTCTGCTCCGAACTCAGAGTTCAAGGAGGTATTTTGCAAGTGCATTTAGGTCACTTTCAGACAGTATTGCACAAAATCCTAAAGACTAAGCAGCAAACATCAAAAAAACAATTCCTTTCTTTTAGCGTTTCTATTTCACAGCTTTAGGTGGTGCTTAGGCCCTTCTATAGATTGTTGGTATCAATTCACAGAAAATGTGAATTTTCTTAACCCCCACCTGAACCGAGCACATTTCCTCCAGTTTGGCGTTACCCAAATCTAAAAGCTTCTTGAACACAGTGTCAAAAAAGTGACAAAAACGAGTATGAAAATACGACAACAAAAAGTGACAAAAAAGCAACAGAAGAGAAACAAAAACGAGCCGGAAAAGCAACAATAACACAATAAAAAACACGACCAAAAAACGACACAAAGAAACCCCAAACGACATAAATGCCTCAAAAATGTGACAGAAACGCGTGACAAAAAAGTTACCATCCATTTTGTAGGTTCTCGAGTGTGGCCATCAGACAGTGGAATATGTTGCCAACAGAGCTGACCACATGTGTACATTTTAACATTTTTTTCCACAGTTTAATCCTATTTTGGACCTGGTTTAGTTGTCATCCAGTTATAGACCAAGTGTACATCTGGTGGTAATCAGAATACTAAAATAACAAAGCTAGTCTTTTGTGTGAAAAATTATGTCTTATATACTATGCCACTGTTAGAGGGTAACATTAAATCTCTATTCGTCATACTGGGTCAAGCTGTAAAGTCGTACTATCTCTGTCATAGCCTTGACTGTGGTGCTCAGGCGCCTATACTTTCAGCCACTGAATGTTTTGCTTGCGTATCAGTATGACGCTCTGAGAGGGTATTTATCCTTCTTCTGTGGAAGCATAGACAGACTTGAATGGTTGGACTAGCGCAATGGGATCTAATCAGTTAAATAGAAAAAAAGTGGAGGATTGCAGAGGCGAGTGCTGTATAAAAATCATCTTGTAAAAACATTAGCCGTTTTGCTTTAACTCCAACAAGTCAACAAAAGGAAAGGCCACATAAGCCCTACACTTGCAGAGCAAATCTCAGAAAATAAAGCAGATGGTAAAACAATTGCCCGCGTTAGCCTATACTTTCAGCCACTGAATGTTTTGCTTGCGTATCAGTATGACGCTCTGAGAGGGTATTTATCCCTCTTCTGTGGAAGCATAGACAGACTTGAATGGTAGGACTAGCGCAATGTCTCGAGTTCATGTCTCCGGGTCCCGTACCGATGGTAAATAAACTTCTCCTGTATAAGACATCCTGACTGCTGCCTATTCTTCATAAATCCTCTCGAACACCATTGTTAATTCTCTAACAGCCACAAGCTGAACATTTTCCACATTTAAAGCCGTGGCTGGCAACATATAAGAGAAAGAAATACCATGTTACATACTATTAAATTACATACTAGGTACTACATACAGAGATCTCATCTAACAAACTAACAAAGAGGCCGCCCTAGAGCTGCTATAGGAAGTGCCCATGTTTACATAGATGTCAATGGGAGGTCATGAATTATGCATACTATATGACGCATATGTGTTTGTGCATATGGCCTTGTTTGCCGACCTAAACTGCAGGAAACGTGTGTCTGTGTAATGTCTAATGGGGGAGTAACGTTGCTCCCCATTAGGAGTGTGTGCCTCAAACTACAGAGGGGAACAAGAAAGACTGAAGAAGTGAAAGAAACTGAGTAAATGCAACCATTTCAGTTCAAGTATTTTTTGCACTCTACAAGTTATGCAAACACTTCAGTTTGGCAGAACATTTGAGTCCCACCCGACCCAAATACAGTCCCTCTGAAAGAAGACCATGGCCAAGTTGAGTCCGAACAATAATAAGCTGATCTGCAGATGCTGTTATGGCTCACGTGACCGAAGCCACTGGAACCCATTGTTTACAGGGAAAGGGGAGACGCGAGTAGGAGGGGGTGACAGATACTATGTAGTTGGGGAAAACTGCAGCTTTGTTGATATTAAGCGCGTCGTGATGGTGGGGGTTGGGTCGGATCTTTGGATGTAAACATTTGAATGCAACAGTCATTATGTAAAATGCTTTTTATTACATACAAGATTATCACTTAGCACTAAACAATATATCATTAAATTAGTGGCGACAGTGACACATTATCCACATCGCAAACTCAGGTTTCATCTGGCTAAGACACACATACGGGTTAAGGAGAACCTACTCATTCAGTCCTGATTTCCGCAGCGGTTAGTTAGCACTGAGCATGTTTTGACTGCGCTCCTATTGTGAGCAGTCAGTCCAAAGCATTTCATATAATCATACATTTAAGTAAAATTGTAACAACTGCAACAATGCAATGGCAACAAGGCAAAGGGTATCCAAGTAGCACCACTAACATAATGCTTAAAACAGCTATGCCAATACACACTTTCCAAATAAGTGGGGGCTGCCTATGGATTCCAGCTGTCACTTAGCCTAAAGCTCTAATCACACATGTATGTAAAACCGTGAAATGGCCAGAACGCTACCTAAAGGGGACAGCGTTTGTTTGGGATCAGGCAGGGCTCGCAGGTGAAGCCCCTGGAGCTAATGACTAATGTCTTTAAAGAACAAAGGACAGCACAGAGCGCGGGAAGAAGGAGAGACAAAATATTAGTGAGGTCCCCTGCAGTGGAGCAATACAACAGCTGAAGCTTTATCATGTTTGAAAGGTGGGGCGACGGCGTGTGGCAAGGGCCAATTATGATGTGATATGTTTGAGCAGCAGCTGGGGACCGCCATTTTGCAAAAGTTTTGACAATTTGAGGCGTGAGGGCTTTTTTCATGAGCCATTCAAATGTCAGAATAGTTGATGCGATGGAGTCAATGGGATCTAATCAGTTAAATAGAAAAAAAGTGGAGGATTGCAGAGGCGAGTGCTGTATAAAAATCATCTTGTAAAAACATTAGCCGTTTTGCTTTAACTCCAACAAGTCAACAAAAGGAAAGGCCACATAAGCCCTATACTTGCAGAGCAAATCTCAGAAAATAAATCAGATGGTAAAACAACTGCCCGCGTTAGCCTGCTTTCCAAAACCGTGTGCTGGAAAGCTAACAGATGATGGATTACCTTTAAGACTCGCTTTCTGGAAGTGCTCCGGGACTTATTTCTGGGCCTTGTCTGGTGCCCACTCACGACTTCTTATTGAAACCCGCACACAGCGCCCGGAGCCCCCTGATTGGATTGTGAAGTAAAATGATATTCCAGCGTTGTCCTGTTTGGGAACAGTTTATGTAGATCAGCCGCGGCAGATGGCTCTTAGATGTCAAAGTAACAAATGGCTAACTTTCAATTAACTTTATCGTTCCCTTCTCTCGACATACGGTCTTTGTGTTTTTTGCGGGAGGCATCTGAGGGTTCACTTGGACTGAAATGTTTGGCTTGATTCGTGCCTTGGAGTTTAGGATTGCAAACTGTTGAGATGCCACACAAATTTGCATTCCGTGTTGGCTCATTTTGCATTTAGTTCTGTAACCTCTGACAAATAGATTCTGACTCCAACTCCATGTGCTCACTGCTAACAACATGAAGACAAGAACACTCAAATAAGTTGTATTTAGACTTTTGAAGGCCGCAAGGGATTCCCAAACTTTTAAGGCCACGACCCCAGAAATTACCATAAAAACAATTCCGGACCACTGTAAAAAGTAAATAGCACTATATTAAGCAGTAAAACAGAGCAATTCTGGTTTCAAAATGTATTTTGTTTACTTTGTTATTTGACCTTAATTCGCACTTGCTAAACTAAAAGGTCTCAGTTGTGCACTCTGTTGCATGAGTTCTTGCAATAACAGTTTCTAACAAGTGGCACATACCCCTTACAGGTAAGATCTATCTCCCCCATGTTCAATTCAAGCCAGCAAACCTTTTTTTCCCTTTCATTTTATTGTTCTATTACTGTGTAGTGAAAAACATGTGACACATGGAAATGTAATGTAAATTCTATTCGCACTCAAGACAACCCAAAGACCTCGATTTAAATACAGATCTGATTAACACCTAACAAATCAAATATATCACTTACCTCTCTTAATCCGAGTAGTGCTTTTAAAACCACACTTTTTTTTCACAGCTGAAATTGAATGCCACTGCACTAAAGCCATTACAGGCTCACCCGGGGAGTAAATATCTCCTCTACATCTGTTGGTCCAGAAGGTGTATGTATAGCACATCTGGGGATTCCTCACTAATGTAGGTGTCATACTTTTGATTCATTACGCACGGCTGGATCATACGAGAGCACAGTAAAGCATTTTAAAGCCGGGGTAGGCTCCTGACAAACAACTGGTGTCTCATGGGCCTTTTTAACCGTGTCACAGGTGGTCGGGGGAATTCAAGGTCACTTTTTTTAGCTCCACTGTGTGCGATTGTTGTCCTGTCGCTACACTGGGCTAATTGGCAGGTAATTGCTGTCTTTCTGTGGACAATGATTTCTCTGTCATTAGCCGAGAGCAGTCGACGTCGAATGCGACACACAACGCTGGAGGGGGAACGGTAAAGATTTTGGCGATGATCTTGTTTTGTAACAATCGTGCACAAACAAAAGACACTTGTGGTTTTTTTTTCCCCCCTGCGATGGCTCTGAGGAGGAGATCCCAACTGTACCCTGCATGTGTCGGAACAATAGGACAGCAGTGACAGCGGCAAGGGTGATGCATTAAGTCATTAGTGGCACAATGGTAAATAATAATCACATTAAGGGCTTAGGGAGGCCTGTGAGTAATCTACTATATCTCCTGATGTATAGGTTCATGTTGTTGTCATTGCATAGATGCTTTACATGATACAAGGCATTTCTTTACTGTATGTAGAGCTGTTACTATATCGACTTATTGTTCAATAGATAACAGATAAATTATACATTTTGGGCTCGATATTTATCGCCTGTACATTTATTAGCATTCCCCCAATTTTTTCTTTGAAAACCTTTGAAATCTAACTGAAGCAAATTGAGTCAAATTATATGTGTATATGCAGCTGGTATATGTGTATATGCCAGTGTGGTATTTTAGGATATGATTATGCGCTTTTCGAACAATGGTTTACTGCCATTTTTTTGCCTTGAGTTGACAATATCTAGTATCGTTAGAGTCGATGATAATGTTTATCGCGATACTTTCCTGCTCAATATATCGAACTTCAAATTTGTTATTGTGACGGGCCTAACGGTATGAGTTGATTTTATTATTTTGAACGATAGGTATTTTTCTCATTTGAATTCCAGGAGACAAAGAAATTATTGAAAATATGCCTTAAATTTAGCAGGTCAATCATATTTGAGCCATTAGTTAAACAATATGTACCTTGCAGATATGCTACTTTGTGTAAAAATGAATATGCATGAATACTTAATGCTCTCCAAAGTGGCGTGTCCAGCACAAAGGAGACGACTGGTCTGCAGGAGGAAGATGGACTGCTATTAAATGGTGGACATTAAGACATGCATTAACTTCAGATCCACACTTGTGGGTGTTACGTAGGGCACCTCCATATGTGCGGGGCCCACCCCACATCACAGTGCACCTCCTCTGCTAAAGCCTGATAAAACTGATGAGGGACACTCAGATTAAAGCAGGCCACAGTTATGACACCCTCACGCCGTGCTCTTAATTAGTACATCTCCATTTTAATTAATAAAGCCTGTCAGCCTGGCAGATATCAATAATTCACAGCAGACAGGTCAATGGAGCTTCAAAATGGACGGCCATAATTAGAAATAATGCAGCGATATGGCACTTCTTCAGGCTGCGTTGTTTTTAATAGGTTTCACTTGAGACGCCTCAGTGTCAGTGTGCCTTTGCCCCAAACCAAAACTCTGAACACTCTCTGCTGGAGATGGGCAATTATTTAAACTTTGACTCTACATTTTGTACTCTATTTTTAAATTTTTAATATTCAGCACAACACAAAGGGAATGCATTTCATTTGCAAGTCTATTGGCACGTAAAGGACATTAAAAAACAAATCTCGGTGTAAATATGAAAGATGCACATCGGCCCGTCTTTCTGAATGTATAAAAAGTGAATTAACATCAATGCAATTTAATTTGAAAACTGCCGTTTGCAGCAGTTTACATGAAACATCTGAATATTGCATCAGTCTCTTTGTGAATACATGCATGAATTTCTTTGACAGCTTGAGTGATTTATGTAATTTTTAAGTGTATTTTTAAAGGGGAGAGCTGATTTAATATGCAGGCTTATTGTTTAATATTGCACATTTCCTTTTGGAAAAATTGCTTTTTTAATTCAATCAGATGTTTCATAACAAGTCAAGTGACTACGAAACACTGTATGTAGTTAAATACATTAGCAATTGAGTGCATGGACGAGCAATAAAAGCTTAAAATAAATCAAAGCAATCAGCAATGTTTATTTAACAGAATATGTGTTCCAATGAAGCCTAGTCTTTGTTTAGATGCAGCATTTGACAACACTCCTCTTTAGGCCCTATATACAAACCATATTGGTCAATATAATCAATTAAGAGTTTTCAAACCTGCGGCCTTCACTCCATTATAGTTGTGGACTATAGATTAGAGCACCTCTGCCATATCTGCATCGGCTTAGCACAGCGCATTAGGGCAACAGTGAGTGATCGAACAGATACGACTACTGCGATCTAGGATAAATTAGCATACAAGTGACATGTTGTGAGGCGCTGGATTGATCTGCCTGTCGATTCATGACGTCGTTGCTTTAGGCCCAGTCGCTCGCGCTCTCAGTAATTGGTGTGTTCAAACTCCTGAAAAGCATGTTGTGTTTATTTACATCTGCAAAATGTCTGCTGATGGCTCCAAAATGAGTGTTACACATGAGGAGTCAATCCACACAATCACCGCTGTCAAATACGTGATTCACACTCATTCTGTTTAGCGCAGGAGTTTGGGGTTCCATACTGTAATATCACCAAGTTTATCCAGGGCATTTGACTTACAAAAACAGAAAGGGTGAAGGCCCTGGATCCCATTTTTGGTTTACATTTTACAAACAATGAGAGGGAGTGCGTAAAATCGGTTGTGGTCTAACTCATTCTTTTTTTTGTTGCATGTGTAACATTCATGTTCTTCAGAGTTCATAGGCATGTCTCAAGAGCATTACAACTACAATACTGATAACAATAACTAGTTTTTTTTTCAAAATGTAAGTAATCTTGGTGGCCCCGTGTAGCCAACACTCCCCAAAAAAAGTTAAAGATGTTAGCACAGTAATGCTGAACAAAATTCAATCCTTGCTCGGAAAAACTTTTACACTTTTAGGACTTTGTAAAACCCTGAAAGCAAACTATTGATTGAGATATAGCAGCAGCAGCATTCTCTCACTACAGTCCAGTGCCTTGGCAGGAGATGGCTGCATGTCTTACTAATCCATGGTTAACCGCGCTCAGCCTCTCTCTCACTGATATTCAGAGGGCTTAATTAAAGAGCCCATTTGCATATAAATTTGAACTCAAAGTCCTTGCTTCCATGGCATCACAGGTGGTCGCTTTCCTCGAGCCAAGACCTGTCGACTGAGCCCACATAAGCCAACTCGATGCAACTCCTGCTTTTGCTATTGACAAAGGGGTTTCTCTTTGATTCCGCCATGAACAATAAAGTAGATTTAACAGCAGGATGGGCCGGCTCTGTGGCTACTTAACAATTCAATCCCAGATTAAAGATCCAAGTCGTTTTTCTACAAGAGATACTACAAGCCCAATACTGGTGTTTTTTGCTCTGTATAAATTAAACACACAACCCAGTAAAGGCCGTGTATGCCTTGTGCAAGCCCCAAGCTTCGACTGAAGGCGGGCTCGTCAGGAAGGGCATCTGGTGTACAGGCTCGGCCAATTCCAATACAAAAACACTGGGTGCAAGGAAGTAAGACAATAGACAAATGATCTCCTCACTTTTTGTTGCCCTAACCGTATTGCTGCCAAAAAAAATCAGAAATCAAAAGTTTTACTTCTACCTGCTCCTTTTTTTCCTTTGTTTGATGCAAATATGTCTGCAAAGATTTAAAATAAAGACTTCAATCAATCAATTCCTTCTATAACAGCACATGTAGGATTGAGACAGAGTAATGCAGTAGATCTGAAGTAAAGGGTTCGAATGTTCATCACTATGAAAGTTACATTTTTCTTTTTTCACCTTTTTCTCTCCTTTTTTTTAACAAATGTTGTATATCTTTTTTATTGTATGATTGTATGGGTAATGTGTGTATCATACTGCTAAAATATAAATAATTTGCAAGGGATCTGAAAAGTGTTAATGCTTTTGATAATTATGGCTTATTTAAATGGATAACATCAGTTGCAAGTTCATCAGTTGCATAATTATCATTTTATTTCAGTGAAGCAGCAATTTTGGGCAGAAAAGTTATTTTTATTAGAATATTTAAGCTGCTGACAGGAAGTGACATAGAAGAAGGTAACTTTCTATAGCAGTTTGACTCATTCATTTCCCATTGACTGAACAAGATTGCACGGCAACAGTTTAAAATGGTTTACCTTCTTCTATGTCACTTCCAATAAGGAAGTGAAACTTGTGCGGCACGGTAGTACAGCGGTTAGAGCTCGGACCTTCACAGCAAGAAGGTCCGGGGTTCGACTCCCACCTGGACGGGACCTTTCTGCGTGGAGTTTGCATGTTCTCCCTGTGTCTGTGTAGGTTTCCTCCGGGTACTCAGGTTTCCCCTACCACTAAAAACATGTACAACAGGCCAGGATGTTTGAGAGTGCGTATGGCGGACAACAAAGGCAAATTATCCCAAGGCTACAATCCGGTGTGGCTTGTTTACATGCATGAGACCCATGTATGTGCATTAACATGCACTGTCCCGATAAAATAAAACAAAAAATAAATATAAACATCACAAAAATGGCCAAACTAAAGAAAGCTGGGTACAATCTTTAGCAAAATCTTCAATATAATTGTGTTCCCTATGTTTTAGCATAAATTGTGTCTAATGTGTCATATGCACTTTAACCTAATTGATTGCATGTTTATATAAATTGTAGTACAGTAGTTACACCAAAACAATAAGCCATTAAGAACTGCTTTTTAACCACATAATCCGCACAACACTAGCATTTAACACGAAAGTCTCTCTACAATACCCGCTCGTGCTCGGAAATTGGGCTCACATCTTACATGCATTCAGAATAATGTCTCATTTCGCGGTGACACCGGAGAATAAAAGCGGCGGCCGAGGGGGAATGGATGTGGCATTGCGAGCCGTTCACAATAGGCCAACACAAATGAGATCATATCAGTCTAATCTTACCATCAGTTACCTGAGAGTTGGAGAATTGATTTGGAGATTTCAGACTCGCTCCCTTCGAGGCAGACGGATGCAGCGGATGCAAGCCGTACAAGCCGCATAATACCCACATTGAGAACCGCGGATTCCAGCTGAGATTAATAACAATAGGCTGTTTACATCAAGGACAATGTTAACCTATATCTAAATCCGTATCTAGCCGTGCATATGAGATGTATGTTATCAACCAAATAGCCGTCTTAAGCCTCGCTTTAGCCGCAAAGTGGCAATTACGCTTCAAAAACAGGCTACTTTCATTGGCAATATATGTGCTATAACAGAGGCTACATATGATTTGCATTGTATGAAAGTCAATTTATGACAGTAGCGTTTTTTTCTCCCCTATGCACCATCTAAAAATGTGTCTGGAGTTACATTTGATAATAAATAAACTAAAAAAAATACATGAAAACTACTTTAGGATCAAGACAGGTCTTGTTTGCTACCGGTAATCATGTGGTTGCAATTACTGAGGATTTTGACACGTTTTGCTAGTTTTGTGTTTTCTATCTTTTTATCTGTGAAGCAACATATTGTTAGCTAAATATGCCTGTTTTGGTATTTATTCAGATAAACCCTGTAAAAACAACCCTTCACACATATTGAGCATTCTCCCAGTATAAACACATCGCGCTTTATCCGTATGTAGTCGGGCCAATCTGATAAGCTTTAACATAATGGTCTATCAGATAATAGCCCATGGAAACCGTAGCTGGACTGTGAATGGGAGCGCGCGGATCACAGGAGCCGTCTTTTGAGATGGTAATCGCAATGGGTCCTGAACTCGACCAGCATCCAAAACCCGGGAGAACTGTTGTCGTTGGCATCGCTCGCTCATCCCTGACGCTGCCTTATTTAGAGCCACACTCCCCGACACGCCCCTCGCCATGGCCGGATTTCCAAACGCTCTCACCGCATAACAGATTGTGCAAAACAAGTAAGAACCGACGGAGTGTTTAGAAATTATTCCTGGACACACAAGCTCAGGCAAATGACCAAAAACAAATTCCAGTCCGTCAGGAAACCAGCAGTTATACTTGGTGCACGCCTCTGTTTTTCTTAATCAAAAAGTGTAGTGCAGCATAGTTTGTTCAAGATCTTTTTATAGATTTCTACCCAATCAACATAATGTAAAATAAGCACGCGTTAATGACTTCTTCACACTTACCTGTTGTCTGCGTAGTTGGGAGCAAAATAACCCTAAAGGTTTTTACGTCCAGGGAAGTGGGAATGCAACAATTTCGAAGTCCAGTACATTTTATGAGCAAATTTGCATAATCCCGTTATTTCAAGACACATTGAAATGGAAAAGAAAAGATCCCAACACTCAGATCTGTTTTGGGGGCTTTGTACTAATAAGCAGCGGGCTCTCCGTTTCTATCCACAAAAACTATGGTTATACTTCACTTCCTCTGCTAGTAATTAGTCCAGAGAACGCCATTTGTCAAAAGCCAAGCCATCCATTGCTTCTTTTCCACTGGCCAGCCCCCACTATAGCGCTTGTTACAATTGACTGTTTCCTGCTTGGAGAAAACATAAGCTCTCGTAGGAGGACGAGGGAGCAGATCTTGGCAGCTGGCTCCAGTCCACAGCCTGACAATGTGTAGATATGTCAGTGCATTAAGATACAGGAAAAAGGCTATAGGACCCAACAGATTGAATAAAGAAACGCTTTGCAAAGGAAGCCTGTGGGGAGTTTGAAGGAAAGACGTCTATGTATTTGTAACTTGCAAGCTTCGATGATCTACTTGGGAGCACAAAACTTGGAGTTGTGTTTGAATCATTTTTATATCTTCTGCTATAGGAGATACAGTAAATGCATTGAATAGAAAGCATTTTCTAACCAATAAAAGTGAAGTATTTAAAAAAGATGAAACAAATACAGCAAAATAGCTACATACCCAAACTTAAATTTGATTTGAGTTCCAATTAGGAAGTAGTCACTGGTAACAATGGTGGATACTATAGCCAAAGGTCCGACATGGCACGATAGCCAACATCACCAATCATGCTTTTTTCCTCATCTTGTGCACCCCTAATGTGCAGTAAACAAATAATAAAACCCCTAAAGTAATGAGCGCTGGGACTGGCGACACAGACATGAAATGTAGCTTCACAAAACCCCCGAGGTGCACCTTCTATATGGCACGCTGTCATTTTTCCTCCATTTGGGCGATGATTGCAGACGTGGCGCGAGGCTGCTTGAGTCTGTGAGCCCGTGAGCGAGGGAACCTATTGTATCTGGGTTACAAGGGACCTGGAGAGTCATCAAACAGCCAGACATTTTCCTGGTAAATCACCGGCAGAGAGGCAAGTTTGGAGAGCGCAATTAACAACCTCAAGGTCAGACTTCTCCGCAGAGCACCTCCCAAAAAAATCTCTCTCTCTCTCTCTGTCTAGTGCATATGTCCTCAAAAGTGGAAAGCAAACTACATTTCTTTTATACACTGTTCAAGTAAAATGTATAGATTTTTTTGTATGATCCCAAGACAAAATGGTTGTAAGTATAGTGGAGTATTTACAGTAGTGTAGTCTTTGTGGTAGTTGTATCATAGCATTGATTTTCTGCCTCCTCTTTTACCTTTTCACTGCTCATACTCTTCACCACCATCCTAACGATATCTCCCAGCTCCTGTAAACTGTACTTGGTGCTCTCTGGTGACACCATTTTCTCCCGGTCTGAAAATTGGTCGCAGGTGTGGAGAGGACCCGAGCCATGGATCTTAATCTTACGGCAATAATGGCCATGTGCAGCCGCGGAGAGGTCACAATAGGGATCTGTGTGTGAATGGAGCTACAGGCCCAGAGCTGCTCCTATAACGTACAGCACTGGTGAACTCTTCATGTTCCTCATCGTGGGAGCACAAATTATCAAATTGGGCCAGAATGGATTTCTCAGTCAGGGTTTTGCAGTGGGTTTGACTTAGCACAATAGGATGTCACGAGTGCAGGGTTATAAATAATTAAGGACTAAATCTATACATCGTAGGAGATTTGGCTTCACATTGACACGTTGGATGAAGTCAATACAAGTAAGATAAATCGGGAAAAGTTCAGTGACGTTGTAGAACTAAACTATACCACAGCACACTACCGTCAGGGAGTTCTTATAGTAATGGTTTGTTAATTCGCGGTGAGAAAATCATAAAAAGTAATTGTTTATTTTTAACATGTCTAGACTTGTGTTTGGTTATTATTCAACACTCTCATGGCAAGTATTCATTGTGCCAAGGACACCTGTCTCGGGTTCTTACATAGCCACTCAGTTCGATTATGGCGCCTCCTATGGCCCTAGTTACCACAACGCGCTGTCCTTACCTGCCCAAGTCCCCGATCGGTAGCACAGCGTACCCCTTTTTGGCAGAGCAACAAAACGCCTGGCTTTTACAAAACAACACGCTGCAGCCCCATTTGATACAAATAAAACCTGTGTTCAACTACAGCGACGAAGCAGGAAAGGCAGAAACGGTTTGTTTTGATGGAAAGCCAAGAAAGAACTGTCTGTGCATGCCATGAAAGTATTTTTTTTCTTCGATAAAGTATATGAGTCGATTATTAATGTGCTAGTGGAGTAAGAGGCCAAATGGTCAGCATGAGTTATGCACTGGGCACACAGCGTTGGCCAGGCCCGCAGTGATCATGCCAAGGGCGTCCACCCTGCACACGGCCTTTACATACCAACAGAGCTGTTCCTTTTATACTTGCCAAGATGACTGCATTCCTATCACAGAGGTAAACAGAAAAAGGACATGTGTAGAGATGTTGATTCAAGACCGAGTACAAGATAGGATCTCTGTTCAAATAAGGGCCAAACGGCAAAAGTCCTTTTGCTTATACATTGACGCTACTGATTAGGGATGAATGTGTAAATGTCCATCAGGTAGAAAGACTTCATTTTGTGATATATTGTGGCTTTTTGCAATATGGATATTGCCTTACCGAATAATGTGATAGCGATAATTTGGCGATATGTTGTGCAGCCTTAGTAGACACTGACTTACACAGCTGTTTCTAGTAATGTATTAAATTTGAATTCACTAAAGCCATCTTTAATATCCTGCCTAATCACTGTAGATAGTGACTTTCTGAGAAACACTGCACGCAATGGTTGATTCCTAATAGGGTAAACAAATGGACATGCTTCAGCTGGGTTGTTCGAATTCGGTATGTTTATCAGTACACTGGATTATTGCATATAAAAGCTAATCTTTTATGGGTGTCACATCTAATATCCCCCATGGCTTTTCAGTGTTCTCATTAGGACAATAAACAACAACTTATGAAGCGTGTGTCCCTGAGCCAAGGCCAAAGATGTGCAAGGGCAGTAGTATAATCAATAAGACATTTCACAATAACCATATGACCATCCATATTATTGCAATCCCTATGCAAGGGTGTTATCATAATGGCACAGGAATGGAACGAATGCCTAGGCCAAATGATAGACTTAATTCAAAAACAGATTTGTTTCATCCTAATGGGCGGCTGGAGGGAAACAAATCAATGCATCAGCAGCAAATAATTATTAAATTTAAAGCAGGGCGCTGCATGAAGTAATAAAGCTGCTTGAACGAGTGACTTTTACTGTACTTTCAGCAAGTTCACATCGATTGGACGCCTCAGAGTGGAAGAGCAGGAGTAATGAGGAGTGATGTCCAATAACTGGGCTCTGCTTTACAAGGGATTAGTGTTTCACGTTTACTATGTGTTGTTTCTTTATTAGATGGCGTTTCAGAAGCCTGGACCCATGTTATTAATCTTTAATTGCTCAGTTGTGGCCTTGCCTCGGAGAAGGTTTATGCTGGCCATCTACATCTGTGCCAGATCAATGGATTCACGATAAAACAGCCCAGGTTACAAAACCGTATAAATGATTTCATTTGTTGGTGCAGAGGAGAACAAGCTGGCACAACAACATAGTTGAACTGCAGTTCAACTATGTTTGTAAACTCAACGGAAGCATATTATTTAAATAACCGCATCCATAATTGTTTAAGGAAATTAAGTCCATATGGTGGGGTTCTTCTAAAACAATAAATGACATGCTGCACTGTGATATTTATGATACCATTTTTCACCGACTAAAATTTGGCATGTCATTAATAATACATTCACACTGGCTCAGCCTATGTAACATGTCAGAGAATATATGATGAAATATATATATGCAGCGGAAATGGGGACTCCTGTCAAACACTATTGCTTCAAGTCTAACAAGGAAGAATTGCACGTCAAGCCATAAAAAAAACTCTATATTTTATGGCATAACTATGACATAAACTTTAGATGACCTCAAGCCAGCCTCTTGGTGGGCACAAATCAGCCTGACTGTCAACACAAACACGCACATGAAGAAGAGTGGTACCTGGAGTGCGGGACGTCGATGCTGGAGGAAACCACCTTGCGTTTCTGCTCCAGCAGAGAGACGGACCTCGTGTCAGGGTCACGACCCAGGCGCTTCAGCTCCTCCACTGCCTCTGGACTCAGAGAGCCACCCTCCACCCGTGAGCCGTCTGAACATCCATTACTCTGCTGCAGAACAAAGAGCAAGTGTTGAAGCAGCGTAGGTAGTAACAGAGAGACTGTCAATTTGAACAGCGTAATAAAAAATCGCAAATATAAATCACAGTGTACAGTTGTAAACATGACCTCTGCCCTTGCGTTACAGCTGACAGAAAGCCAAGTGCAGCACATTATAGACACTTCAACTGTTACGATACTTGGACAACTATGTGCTAAACAGTTTTCTCAACAGACTGGCAGCCAGTCGTGACAACAAAGGATGGCAGTTTTTCGGCAGCTGCTTAATTTAGGTCATCTTTAAGTTTATGACCTACAACAGAAGACAGCCCGTTGAATTAAATGCACCTAATGCGTGCTTAAGGGGACCATCACTGTCCAATACATCTAAATACATGCAATATTCATGTGGAACTCGGTATTAAGGCTGATTTTATCTTCTTCCCAGTGGCCACTCTTTGTCACAACCTAATACCTTCTTTCCACGAAATGAGAATGACAATTGTCATTACGCTGTCAAGTCATTCATGAAAATAGCCTCTGTTTAATTCTTCAATTTCTCCATTTCTTAATCACAACTATGTTGGAATATTAATGTTGCAGCTATTGTGTTAATATTCTGGATAGACAATATGTAACGCTACCACCAAAAGTAATTTCTAGATTCCATTAGTGGAATCTAGTGGAATCTAGTGCAAAAAAGTATCCACCTCTTCCACAGAAATGGATGGCCACATGAACACCTGCCTGCACCTACGCTCACACCAACACACACAAGCTTCGACGGGCAACTGAAGCGAATGGCTCAACTCAGGAAACGCTCTCGAAAAAGCCCAAAATAAAGACGGGGGACACAGATGACTGCCCACATCAACAAAGCATTCAGGGCTGCGCTGTTTCAACCCCACAGCAGAGTAAATGATTCGGGCTACAATGGTGAACCCTAGTAATTCATTCACACACGTCATGAGAACTTAGATTAATGACGTAAAGAAAATCAACCAAGAGCACTCCAGGAATGAGTATCAAGTATTGGTCACATGGGCGCTCAGTGGTGCGCCAAAAGCTTGGTAAAAATACAAGATGGATTAGGCAGGCTCGGCTTAGAAGTGTTATGACTGGAGTAGTAGACCTGCAAGGATCAAAAAACAACCCACATTTCACCGAGCCAGGAAATTGTGAGGTATTGCCAAATCGGTTGTGAAATCTGAGTAGTAAGTGTCAAAGCTGATGTTTTCCACAAGTGTCCAGAGCCTCCCCTCCCCCAAGTATTTAATACCTTTATTCTCACTAAAACTCATAACCTGGCTGCTTTGGGCAGTACTTTGTCAAGCGTAACCAAAAAAGAAACCTTTCTGGGGCAAAGGTCATAATAAAGCAAGCTGTCGGGGGGAATCAAATTGAAAGCTGCTGACCCAAAGTCATAGAGTTCTGTTTGTTGGAGGGAAGAGAGGAAGGGAATAGGTGGGACATGCAATGTTATTGTTGAGGACCAATGATGATAAAAGAGGTTGTACCATTCCAAAAATATTAGGAGAAATTCTGTAAATGTTCAAATTGGACACAAAAACTTTATTTGTACAGTTCTGGCTATGACTTGCTAATGTTATGGAACTTTATTAAAATAACCTAAAATAGCAGTGTAATCATGTCCACTTTGCTGGCCAAGTACTTTTCGCATGCAACACTGCCTAAATTAAAAAAAAAAAAAAAAACGTTTGAAGCAAGCGGTCATCTGTTTTTCATGCAAAGATGACCAAAGCCGCCTCGAATTAAAGGCATCTATTATTATTTGCAGTTACTGAGTGTGTCCAACAAAGGAAATGAAAACAGCCTGCCTTCAAACAGATGCCTCCTCTTTCTCTCTCCACAGATTACTCATACATCATCAGAGGGACACTTCACCGTGCAGCGCGCTCTGTGTGTTGAGGCTGTTGACGCCAACGCCGGCCTGGGATCAGCGCCACAGAACAAAGAGTCACTCCGCCACAGTCAACAAGCTCGCTCCACCGACGTACACATTATCACAAGCAACCAAAGTGCCACCGGAAAAACAAGCGACGCCTCAGTCCTTTTTGTCAGGGCTAGAAGTCAACAAGTGGCATCCCGCGCCCCTCCCTAACTTTTTTAGGGGGATTGGTCTGCTATACCAGCCCGGCGCGGTGCCAAAGGGGAGCATTCTTTCAAGCATGCCACTCCGGGCCATGAACCAGGGGCGGGCCGCTTTGTTGGCCGTCCAGCTGCTGTTCACATATGACCTCACAAACAACAATCCCCTACTGCTGATATTTAAATAGATCCCACTCATTAAACATTACATTCACATATGGAACAAGCCGGTATTATTACACACTGGCAGCAGGACTCTACTCGCCGGATCCCTCCTCCTCATTTTACGGCTTGTTTTCGACCTCGGGTGGGAATTGAGTTGTGCTGAAAGAGACTTGACCATTGTGCTGACAGGACTGCCTCAGCTGCAGCTCCAGCCTCCACTCCACTGGCCACTGTAACCCTATTGAGCAACACATTTAGCAAGAGAACCACTATATTCACACAGCGCAAAGCAAGTACACACCATCACCTGAAACCTGTGAATAAGATTCCATTTCGTTTCGCTTTGTTTAAAACTTCTACAAAAAACACTGTAGTGTGATTGCTGTGCCACTGCTCTGACTGTGTAACTAAAGACAATCTCATACAACCTTCAACGTATAACTAAAAAAAAGCCACACACACACAAAAAAAGATCTGCAGTCCATGTAAAAGCTCAACAAATTAGTGCAAGGACCAGAGGAATCCAAAACTCCCAAAATCAGACAAGTAAACAAGCTGTTATTCAGCCTTATGCATTCCTCAGTCACTCCCTCTCTATAAAAAGAAATGAGAAAACACACATCTCCCCAAAGCCAGAATCGGTATTATGATCCCATGGGCGCTCGTCCTCCCTCTTTATCAGAGCGGCATGTGACCGACACCAAGGAGTACTGCAGGAGACAGAGGCAATTAGGTCACTGCTAATTAGGCTCATATCACACAACAAATATGGACATGATTGAAACTTACCATTATCCCTGGAATGTCACAGGAGACCTATTATCTGTTATCCCAAACAATAACAGCCTTGTTGAGCAGCATGACTTCATATTGAGGTCTGTTTAGTTGGAACATTGTGTGTCAACCTGCATTACCTATGAATGGGAAAACCAATATGAAAGAATTATGCAATGCAAATGCGGGATTGCGAGGCAGACCCGGAGGTATGCATGTGTAATAACATGCTAAGTAAACCCTCTGCATGGAAATATGCGCCCGGCTTTTTTTTGCGTAGCCCAGAACGCTGCAGCGCGTTGTTTGTCTCGCTTTACCCACCCACTAGCTGGCATAAACACTGCGCAGGCCCTATCAAGCCCTTTGTCCCATTTAACTGAAGTCGCCAAATGTCATGACAGCCCGCCATTTGATCCAATATGACAACATAATGACGCTAAGGCCGTCTCTACGCGGCTGGCTTTGCGCTCGCGGGTTATATTTGGCAGCAGTGGCGGCACGAGCGGTGGCGGCGTGAATCCGCTCCGCGCAGGAAGCGGTTAAAAGCCGCAAAACACCGCACAACAAAAAACAGAGCGGCGCCGCCTGCTGCACACACTCCCTCTCACACACCTTCAGGCTGGACTTGAGCGGTCCTTTGGCTGCCGTGTGGTTGAAGCCCGTGGCGATCTCTTCCTCGGAGAACTCCTTCAGGCTGCCGTCTTGCATGAGCACGGTGTAGACGCTGCGCTTGGCTCCGGCGGCCGTGGCGTCTCTGTTCTCCTGCTTGACCGCCTGGACCACTCCTGTCACCGGAGCGCCGTCCCCGGTCGGACTCGTCGCGTACACGCGGCTGCCAAGGATCGAGCGCTTCACCAGACGCCTCGTATGCATGTCGGGAAGTCTCTCGGCAATTTTACAGCAGGCACCACGGGTTTTTTTGTTTTTTTTTTAGACCATCAAACGCCAAAATGCAACGCGTAAACAACGTCGACAGAACCGAAAAGCCGCAGCGGGTACACTGACTACGCGCTCCAACAAGCCTGACAAAATGTTAGAAAGCGACAACATACTCAGAGGGCCCGGACTCCCGCCGCGGCGTCAAACTCTCCGCTGTGCATTCGCAAAAAACGCACGGGGAAACTTTGAAATGGCACAACTCCGAAAGCGGTCGGCGCGAAAAATGATTCATTCGCAGCTAAACCGCCTCTACATCCAGCCGGCTACCGATCTTTTTCTATGGCTGGACCTGTTTGTTTTCCCCACTGCTCGCTGTGCGCGGCGCGGGCGGGCGGAAAACGTGGAGTCGGGCTCGATTGGCGGAAGCTAAATTACATTCGTGCACGATTTCCCAAAATGGCGACGTGTAACAGGGGAACGAGACCAACATATGAGGCATCTACTCCAGACACGCCGCGTGGATGTGCCCCGCTTCGTGCCGAGTGCTGTCATTCGTGTGTCTATGTCGAATGGGTTGGAAAACAGACCTGCGCGCTAACTCCGGTCCGGGCCGTGGCGTCATCCAGTCCGCCGCGCGCTGATGCCGTGTAGAGGTTCTACCGGCGGAATGCTGCATGTAAACATGTGCGGTCCAGCGGCCGACGACGCCTGCAATTGGTCGGTGAAGCACACGCCTCCACAAGCCCCCACCGCTCCTTTTTTCTGCTCCAGCAAGCCGAGAGGATGCCTCATTCCAAACAATGACGCAAGGATGGAGAGGAAACGGGGATGGCGGGGGCTCTGCACAGGGAGAGAAAGTGAAAATATTGGGATATTTGGGTTAGAAACTTCGAGCAGACAGTCAGTCAGGCTCAGGCTCTAACCTAGTTGTTACAGACGCGTAGCCTAGTTTTTGAGGTGTCGGGGGACTCGTTTTAACTACCCTGGTTTAATAAGGTACATTTTTGCACAAAAGCCCTGCTGTACTCTCATGCAGCAAATCGACTGTTTTGATTAAATGCTCAGTCCAACACACTTTTATTTTGAAGGTTATACAACGACTTATGTATTCATCTGACATGCAGTGTTCCACCGTCACTCAGATGCATTTGGACCATTAGTCTCTTAACCCCCGCCTGAACTGAGCACATTTTCTTCAGTTTGGCTTTACCCGAATCCAAAAGCTTCCTGGAAAAAGCGATGAAAACGAGGATGAATATGTACAACAACAACAACAACAAAACAGTACCTGAAAAAAGCAACAAAAGAGCAACAAAGACACAATTAAAAAGTGAGGAAAAAGCAAAAGAAGAGCCACAAAACATGCCGTAAAAAAGCAACAATAACACAATTAAAAAGGGACAAAAACACGGGTAAAAAGTGACACAATCTACAAAAAGGCATCAAAACGCAAAGGAGGGGGGCAATGTACAGAGCGACAAAAAAAAGAAGACAAAAACAGACAAGAAATCGACAAAAATGTGGAGACAACCCAAGACGACAACAACAAAAAAACTCCAGTCGATAAGCTTTTAGATTTGGGGAAAGCTGAACTGGAGAACATGCGCTCGATTAAGGCGGGGGGTGAAGAGGTTAAAAATAACCTCTTCTTGCACAATCAGGCATCGAAAAATATTTACTCTATCTTCTTATCAAGCTGACTCACATTCTATCTACGTGTCAGTTATTATAGCCAACTTATCATCCAGAGATAGTATTAGTCCATCCTTCAACCCTCTGTAACCTTATTAGTATTTTATCAGCCGCACTGCAAACAACTGCGCTGACAGCAGAGGTACAGTTACATCCTCTTCAAGAATGTGCCAAAGCAAACTACGTGTGATCTCACCATTGCATGTGACAAGCTGCTGTGACAGCGACAGTGCAATAAAAACTACACAAGATTTAATATAAAACTTTGCAGTGCCTTGACAAACCCATTTCATCATGTGACTAATTCATTTATGGAGATTATTACCAAACGCGTCAGACAGAATATACTAACTAACGTCGTCACGGTAACAAATGGCCTAATTAATGTCAAACCTAATGTTTTTTTGGAAAATAGTTTGCAGGGGAGCCATTTTTCCACGTGGCAGCGCAGCAGCAAAAACAGAGACAGTGACACACTTTCTTTCTTTTACTATTGATATATTTTTAATAGAACAATTCATGTCATCAAATATTTACATGCTGAGAGAACAGGGGAGTGGACAGCCAGGGGTGACAGATGGGGCCATAACTGCCAAAATAGCATTTACCCCCTGATCAAAGGCGGGTCGCCAGAACAGAGATGTCCGCTGCTTGTGAGGGAAATAAATGGCATCATTACCAGAAGTCATAGAGCTGGTGAGAGGCATTGGAGAGTGTAACCGAGTGTGCCGCTCATTCCCTGAAGGGACATAGAGGTTCGTGTGACCCACAGAGACACATAAAGACAAAATAAGTGGTTTTAGCAGAGTATATATTACCCACAGGCTTACATTTGATTTGGCACAAATCTTTAATTTTGACACAGGTCATTTTCTCAGAGGTCATATGCAGGAACACCATCAGGCCTTTTGTTTTGCATCAGAGCTTGACATCAGCAGTCGTTCTTCCCTTTATGGCACATTCAGTTGCTCAGTAGTTTCTTGGTCATAATGTCTGGTAGTAAACTTTTTATCCTTAGGAAAATAGTAGCGCGAGAAGTGGGCTATGGGCAAAAGATTAATTCTGGTCAATGTTTAAAAACTGTGTGCCATTGAAAAAAGAAAAATATAGTGCTCATCAAAATAAAACAGTTCTGCTAATATTTCGGAGAATGAAGCCTCAAACAACCTATTCTAGTTGACAACTTTGAAAACCCCTATTACAGTGGCCAGTTAGCTACAACAACGCAGAGACTTGGGAAGAGTGAATATTCACCGGGGCAAAGATTGGCCGAGCACATGAATTTGGATGGGACGAAGCTGGAGAGAGTCTAACACAGAATCATAACCTTTATTTGTCTTGCTGCACATGAAATTTGTAACAACTCAATAGTGGCCGCTGAAATGAATACTTCAATAGTAACAGTTGCCAAAGCTGCCAGTGAGCAATGTTAATCTCATGCCCCAATATAGCAAAAGGTCACGGCTATCAGGGAGCGTATACATAGCCATGGTAATGAGCATATATCAAGCGGAAAGGGGCATCATGTTTTGATTGGTGCATCTGGAATCGAGGTGGCCCGAGGAATGCCCGGAGATTTGAACTGTCTGATTTCAATTATGGATCTAATAACCGTCAACCAGGGTGGATCTCCCAGCTTCGGCGCGTCACATTGACATAAAGGCTATTCGGACATATTGTGATTTTGCGTGAAGATTGTGGAAAATATTTACAACATTTATCATTGGTCCTTTTATATTACTGGACAGATGTCAACTAGAACCAAGTACCGTGTTAAAGCAAGTACCAACATAATGTACCATTTGTCACATTTGACCACAAAGCAATGTCTATTAATGACTTTAAAATGAGCCCAAGATATAGCAGTGCATATTGTATTGCAAATAAAGTAATGATTTGATCACATTAAACAGATTAGTACAGAGACCAAACTGTGCAAAAGTTTTACAAAGTTTTAATGCTGATTTTGTATTACTGTTATTTTTTAAATGTATACGCAAGTTCAGTAATAGTCCAAAGAGAAAAGTATTACATTTGGTGTGGAAATGTGGTATATTCAGTAGAAACGAGTTACGTATATTCCGAGCTGTACGAGGGTACATGTACCATATTAATAACTAACTAATGTATTATCCAATATAAAAAGCATTTACTTCTAAACTATAGACTTTTGCACAGTACTGATTTCCAGATGCGCTTAATGCATGATTCATTATCAAGTTAACTCGTGTAAAATAATGTAGTATGACACTGGGATTTGTTTACAGAAAAGAAGTGATGATATATTATAAGTGCCAGTACCATTGGATTTATCGTGTGCTTAGGATGATAAGAGACTTCATATGTACCAAGAATAGGTTCAAGGGTCATTCAGGCATCTTATGAAAATAAAATAATAAAATACTGGTCACAGTATGAACAGGAACATATGATACCTTCTTTACACAAAGTTTTAGGAAAGTGTACCTTTACAATGTCCAGGAACATTTTATAAAGACTCTAAAAACGTCTACAAAACCTCATTTACTTCTCAACACTTCACATCAGTTAAATGTTTGCTTTTTTAAATAAATATGAATTTCACGAAAAAGAAATCGCTGACTATAAAACACAGAAAAATGCTTCCATATGTAAAAGTATTGTGAAACCACATGCTCATGTGCTTTAAGCTGTTCCTCCGGCCAACAACCATTCTCAATGTGGCGGTTTCTGCAGAAGGAAACACAGCAACACAATAATGAACTTTCACATACAAGTCACGATACAACCCCAATAACTAAAAGTTGTAGTGTATAAAATGATTGCAACCTTTTGGTTTTTCCAGTGATTTGTATGTGCATGCAATTCTGAACCAGCATTACAGAATCTCTCTAGATAAAGAGACATTTTGAGACACACAGTACATGTTGTCGCTGCCATTAATTTTCTTATTTATATATTTTGGGGGGGGATTTGGAGAAAATTTTCAATTTTGAATAAAGCAGTTCTTGTTATTTGCACAAATTAGGATGATACCGTTTTTATACACACATTTTCAAAAAGTGGGGTTGTAAAAGTCACTTTCTGTAGAGCAGCCGTCTCTCCCTGTTATAGGCCTATGTACATTATGCTTATCATTACAATATATGGCACTGTCAGGCACCGAGTGTGTCCTTGTTCAAACCTTTACATTGTGTTTGGCTATCGCAGGCTACTTTTAATTGTACATAATTGATCTTGTTCACAACCGAGGAGTTTCTCACGCGTACTGTCAGCTGTAATGGTAAACCAAAGTGCACTGTTCCACATGATTGATGCCCAGTGGCTGTACCGCACTTCATTAAACACCAGGCCAGAGTGGTACCAGTGACATTCACCCTGGTTGATTAAATTAGTCGAATGGTGGATATGATAAACGTACCCCCGCTGTAAATCGGACACATACATTGATTACTGTGAACCGTCTTGCCTGTTTCTTCAGCGCATGCAAGCGGTCACTGAGTGAGCGCATCGACGGAAAAAACTCAAAGCCGTGACATTTCTCGGCTCAGTCCCAACTCTCCCACACTCTCGTAATCCGGCTCTGGTCTGGTGACCTCTGAACCCTCCGCTCCCATCGCGCCCCTGCTGTGCTCGTCATCGGAGCTGCTAGTCTTTGGCATGCGGATGGTCTCGTAGCCCGGGTCGTTGCTGTCCAAAACGGGGTCGTCCCCCTCTTGGTGGGGCTGGTGGGGCAGTATGTCGTTGACCGTGGCGTACAGGTCGCTTGAGGAAGAAGCAGGGACCAGGCCTTTGAGTTCGGCAATGCTGCTGTAGTCATGCTCCTTGTCGTCTTCGTTTATAGAGCCATTGGACTGGTTTACAGTGGAGTATACCGCAGACTAGAGGGACAAAAGGAGAGGAATTGTTCATTCAAAATGTATTGTCCATCGAGTTAGAATCAGATAGCATCACACAAGAAATTGGCGTTTTTGTCATGTCTGTTTGATGTCTCACAGCTTGAAACTTTTTCTCTTTTTTTTTGGATCACAGAGGAGGGGGGGGGGGGGGGGGCCCTCGGGACCAGGAATAGGATTTTAATGCACACTTACCTCATTGTCTGGCAGAATGTGGTTTTCGAACCCCAGCGAGGGAGACAGAGGGGAGTGTAACTGGAGAAGAAAAGAAGGAAAAAGATTGATTTAGATATGGCAACCACAAAAGGACAAACATCAATCCCAAGGCTGCCACTTACAAGGGTTTTAGTTTTCTTTATTATTACTTTTTAGGCAAATACGTGTCTTCTGTGATGTAATCATTAAAAACTTTATGCATATCGGCAACATGATTAGCTCCTCAGTAATTTTACGGTTTCTGCCCATAAACAGGGGCTGGGCTATTGTTCAGATGAGAACCCATGGGTGTAGGCAACTGCAATCCATAACCAGGGTTTGCTCTTCAGATGAGCGCAGTGAAAATATATACGAAATTCTAGAATGTCTTTGAGTAGCGAAGATGAGTAAAAGATGATGGATGGATTAAAAACTGAACCAGCAACAAGGCTACAGACGCAGTTTATGTCAACACCCATCTTGCTGCATTATTGCTAAGCATTCAGAGGTGTAATCGGGATGCAAAACCTCTTTGAATTCCTTAAGAGAGCACTTGGAGACTAACCAATAAAACTGTGTGAAATTATTCCTCGCCCTATGTAGAGGAACTGGCTTTGCATGTATGGTTTGTGTCTTGATACATACAAAGCTAATGTTGTATATAACTACCCATTCATTACAAACAATATTGATTGAAAGTCGATAGGCGTTGACAGGAGAGACGTGTTTTTTTTTTTTTTTTGCCCGCTTTGTCCACTTCGCCCGATGATCAATGCAAAAAGTCATTAATCAACAAAGCACAACTGACAACTGACCCAAACACATGTGGAGTTTAACAAGAACCTCAATAACCCCCCCAGCATTGACTAAAGACTTGATAGCGCATGTATTTTTCATGTGTCTGGGAGGAAAAGCGGTTCTGCGCAAAAAGTCTTAGGAAGGTGTACAGGATGAATATCAAAACTAAACTAAAACATACAACAAAATATCTAAAACTTCAAAAATCCAAACTTGATGCTTAGCCTAAAGACATTCATTCTCATATAAGAGCATCTAGAACTGTCCTCACAACAAATCATTTCCACGAATGTTAGTCTTATTTGCAATATGTCTCTAGGTAAACGTCTCCCCTCGAATATCTCGGTATCATTCCGCACCAACTTTACATTTTCTCTCAGCTCCAATTTAGCGCTTCGCCTGCTGATTCTGCAGACGTTTCTCCATCTTGCGAATGCCCAATCTCACCTGATCATGCAAGCTGAACAAGGTCGTGCCTGGTTAGTACCTGGATGGGAGGCTGTGAGGGAATACCAGGTAGCTTTTTAGCATTCTCGTGTGCCGCCATGTTTGTTTTGATGCAAACAGATTATGCCTTTATCTGATTGGTTAATCCACCTGTATATCACGAACCCATCGGATAAGAAAAGCTTCAAGACTAAAGAGTTGACTGGCCAGGGAAGACTTTGACTCAAACGTATAGATTTTCTGGTTCAAGGGGAAGTCCTCTTTTCAATAAACTCAATAAAAGAATGGTGTCTGTGCTCTGTTTCTAAAATGGTACAGGATCCATGTGTTCTATTTTGCAGATAAATTCACTTTTTATCCAGTCCTGGGTTTGTGCCGGCGCCAAGGTTAATGCTGATGTATTAAAAAAAGCAAAAGCTGTTCTCTTGTTCAGAGCTGCACTTCCCAGTGTTTGTCAAGGGCAGATTCCACACAAAGGCTCCGCACTTTCTATATATACAGGTGAAAAGCAGCTTGCACAAATCATCCATAAAACCCGACCACGTCTGTACTATCCTTATGCGGACACACGTTTCTTTGGCATTTTTTCAGCTGAGGTGAATCAATATAATCCTATTTATGGAGAACGCGTGTTTGGAGAAATGATTACTTTTATGGATCTGACACACTTTGCAGCAGATGCCATTTTCATATTGCCTTAATTAGCCGACCAATTAAACAAAGTGCCGGAGGAGTGGTCTCTATGGGCAGCGTGGACACAGGTGACTTGACCCATCCACTGCATCTCCGAGTGTGTTTCTCAATATTTGTTTGCCTAATTTGCTGCCTGCTTATTTGCCTGGAGTACTGGCACAATTAAGACATGAATTTCCAATTACTTTGACCTGCAGACAACTAAGGTCATATGTGCTGATAAAATGCAATCAAGAGGACATGCGCATTGTTTTGATTATCAAAACAGTGGGGGATCATCTACCAAGCGTTTGCTCATGTGCAAAACAAGTAGTATGTGCAAAAGTGTTTCTCTTTATATAGTGTGCACTCGCTATTTAGCACTTATCTTTATAAATCATGATTTTGATCATTTATTGTATGTAGAAAACCACAGGAAGATAATTTCTATATTAAGCTTGTGCATGACGGAGCTTCGTACGTTTTAAATGACAGTGCAGGACAGTTGTGGTGAACAGGTCTGGCCTCATTCTACACATTAGGGCATTGTTGGAACATGTAGGGGGAGGAAAATACATATATATATTTTTTTTTAACTATTCCCTTTAACCACTGTCACGGTAATATAAACAACAGTGAATGGCTAGTTCAGTCAAAAGGCTACATAATTATCTTGTTTGTTTCTTTTTGTTGTTGTTTTTTAAAAATGACAACAAACATGAAGTGATCTCCATTGAGTCAACATGCCCATATGGAGCATTGTCGAAAAATCAATACCCATACGAGTAAATAAAAAAATCTAAACTAGAAATTCAACTGCCATACGTATCAAACTCAAGTTTAGTTTAGTTTATTTGTTTATTTGAGCAGCAAACGCTCTGCTCAAAAAGCGTGGGCCGAAGCAAGAGCGCCCACCCCCAAAATCAATATAATTAAAATAATCATTTCACAAGAACATAGTGGAACAACAAAGGAACAAAATAGCAACAAGGAAACAACAGCAAAACAAAATAGACCATACAAACCAAGTTTGAAATAATTATTATCGTGCCAACACTACATCTTGGATTCCCAGGCTTGTACACATTATGTATATTACAAAAACATTAGGTCAGCAGTTACCTCTGCGACATACTGTAAATGTATTTGTTTTTACGAAGTATTAGTCAACAACAACGCATTGCCACTGCATTATGTTTCCCTACATAAAGACATTACCTGAGATTGTCAGTTTATGTGCGAGATTACAGGGTAGTGCTAATGTGTGTGTAGGTGAGACAAAGACATGCAGGACAGTAAGCAGATTACTGTCACCTCACAAGATGGACAACTCACGTGTCAAAGTGTCACTCACTGTGACGTCTGAGGTGTCTCATATTTAAATCCTCCCTCCAAGACTATCTACGTTAGCAGCGCTTCATAAACAACCCCAGGAGATATGCCAGAAATGTAAAGCATATGGAAGCCAACTTAAATTACATCCCCTAACTCATAACATAACTATAAAGCAGCTTAGTAAATCCACTATTGCAGCATTCATTCATGGAGGGCTATGACTATAGAAGTCGGCACGGTAGCGCAGCTAGAAGGACCCGGGTTCGATTCCCACCTGGACGGGGCCTTTCAGTGTGGAGTTTGCATGTTCTCCCCGTGTCTGCGTAGGTTTCCTCCGGGTACTCCGGTTTCCCCTACCACTAAAAACATGTACAATAGGCCAGTATGAATAATGTGTGTGTGTGTGTGAATGCATGGTGATGGTCAGAGGGACCGTTGGCGCAGATGTGAGCAGTCGCGACAGGGCTTCTGTCAGTCTCCCCCTGGGGAAGCTGAAGTTACTAACATAGCTTACCACCACCAGTATGGAGTGAAAATAAAATGCTCTCATGTAAAGCGCTTTGTGACCATGTCTGTGAAAGGCGCTAAATAAATAAAGTTCTTCTTCTTCTAGTAGTATAAATACAGTATATGGAATAAGGTGACACAACCTTCGAAATATCGAACTATCAAGATTGTAAGGAAGCATTATCATTATTTTCTTTACATTTAAAGGCCCTGTACCAAGTTTTCTAATTTTAAAATGGAATTTTAACTTTACTACAAGTAGAAATAATTGGTACAACTCCTTAAATGAAAAACTAGTACCAAAGTAATTTTAGAACAACCATGTAGTAAAGGGGGATTAAGTTCCTTTATAATTTGAAGCATGTTTTACAGGGATGGCGACCAGGAATACATATTTTTTTTAAGATCATAAGCTCAAAATAAGAAAAGCCCCAACCATTAAAAACTTGTACTGCTTTGTGACCATAAAGGTGCCCACTCGTTAAATAACTATTAAAGATGCCACATATGTAACACATGTATATATAGTACTTAAGTCTACAATATTGCAGCATTGTCAAGTGGTTCAACTGTGCTGACAAGTAGAATATCTCCTCGTACCTGGCTCTGAGTCCCCTGTGGATTTCCCAGCAGCCCACAGGCGAGGTCAAATTCATTTTCTGCACGGCACATTAGAGAAGCCCACAGGCGACCTGAGCAGTCATATGATTGCAAACAAGTGTTGCCTCGTTTCTGAAAATGTGGTAAAGCTATATGCAACGAACACAACATGCAGATGTTAATGAGTTACTATTTTACAATACAGTATATTAAACATTTATTATGAAAAAACACTTTTACGGCAACATTATTAATACTACAATGTTACCCTAAGTGGTTTGGGAGAGGTTGGGAGGGGTTATTTATCTTTGTAATATCAAGACAAACAAATAAAGTCCTAACGGTGAACTTAAAGCTACACTGCGGAACATTCCAGGTTAAAGGTCAGAAGAGCAACGAAAAGTCCAAAAAACAAACAAACACAACAGCAAAACCAAGTCTGCCCCTAATTATCAGATAGACATCAACAACACTACTAGGTACGGCACAGTTAGCCTGGAGACCGGCAGGATCAATTCCATTTCTCACAGCGGTACATACGCAAACAAACAAGAAGCGGAGTAACAAATCAGCGAAGAGTTTTGCCGATGCCTCCAACGGGGCGGGGGTTCCAGACTGATCCCTCTCTGTATTGCTTTTAGGAACTTGGTAATGCAGGTTTGTAAAGCGCAATCTAAGTCTAAGCCATTATTATTATTATTATATTATAACATATTATTATAAAAGACCATTTTTATGTAAAGTTCTTGTTTTGCTACCTGTAGTCAAAGAAATTGTATTAAATAAAACACCCATAGTGAAAAAGATGCTTGTACAGTATTTGTATTCTATTTATTAGGTGAAATGTTACGCAGTGTGGCTTGAAACGAGGCAAAGTAAAGCAAAAACTGTTTGTGAGGTGACTTTTTTTACCTGTGGCACAACCAGATTCTGTAGATAAGTTTTTATAATGTTGTTTACATGTTTATCTCTCCGAGTAATACAATACTCTACTCTTGAGTCTTGCCTGATTAAATCTTTTGCAGACTCTACCCACATGGGATTAAAAAAGGTCACCAAGAAAAGATTGCATATGGGGGAAAAGAAAACACACTTCTTTGTCTTCATGAGAAACATTTACCGTGCCTATACCTAAGGGAATTACAAGATTTACATAGAAGGAGAGTGCGCGTCCGGATGAGGCCGAAAGAGAGTTACCATAGCGTGTATCATCCATCATGAAGCTAGACTGTCATGGTGATGGTGGCCAGCTGGTCTCCACTCTCACCCCTCTCTCTCTCACACACACACACACATTAAACTTAATACACGTGGCTGGTTTTGACAAGACAAATCACCCGGTGAGTCCTGGTCATACCACGGGCGAAACCGCGGGGAGCGCAGCAACATTCGGCGTTAACCTTAAATCAGCCTCGGGGAGTCTTCGTGTAAAAATATATGTAAACACACGCACGCCTGTATACATGGTGGGATGGACGCGAAATGCACTGAAATTACTGGCCTGCTTTGTTTGTGTGTCCATTCATTCTGGTAAATAACGGTGTTTGGTGGCAGTAGTGGTAGTAGACGTGTGAGGGGTGTTGCACCAGAGACAGGTAATTTAGGGAATTTCATCATCGGCGTCAGGTCAGACGAGGCTAGACTCACCGGCTGCTCAAATGAACTGTAGTGATTAACTAATTGGCTTCAGAGGCGGAGACAAAAGAAAAGAGGGATGAGAAGGGAAGAAGAAAGTGACTGGGAGGAGAAGACAAAGGGAGAAACAACAAAGCCGACCAAGAAAGAATGGGCTTGTAAAAGCACAATGTACAGTACGTTGCAGTGATAAGTACAGAGAAGCTGATAGAGACTAACCAGGTGGTAGGATAAACTTATGCTACACTCTGATGAGGCTCTGGGGATATATTACTTATTAATGGTGCCACATTATGCTCTTTGTAAAGCAACAGTAAAAGTCACTATACAGTTTTCTATATCAAATGGCTCATGCGTGGAGAAATGGAGTGATATGGACAGCGTTCTACATTTCCAGTAAATTGAGATTTATAATATAAGTGCAATTAGATGTTTTTTCTCAACTTAACCTCTTAACCCGAACCGAGCACATTTTCTCCAAGTCAGCATAACACCAGATCTAAAAGGTTCTTGAAAAAAGCCTCAAAATAGCAACAAGGGTGAAAAAGTGGCAAAAGAGCTACAAAAAAGTGCCGGAAAAGCAACAATAACACAATAAACCTGGGACAGAAACATGAGTGAAGAGTGACGAGAAAGCGACAAAAAACGTGACGAAAACGCGATGAAAAAGTATCGAAAACACGACAAAAAAGCGTCAAAGAAGCAATGGGAAAAAACTATGGGGAAGCAACCAAAAACTACAAAAACACAACAAAAAAAGAGTTGAAAACATGATTAAAGAGTGAACATAAAAGCCACAAAATAGCAATAAAAAACGTGACAAAAATGTGATGAAAAAACGGGCAAAAATAAAAAAGCGTCAAAAAAGCAACGGAAAAAAGCTACGGAAATGTACATGTTGATCTATACTTAAATTGTCGTTGTTCTTGACTTTTTTCTTTTCTTTCTTTCTCTCTCTCTCAACAACATGTCACTCGACCATCCTAGGTAATAATTTGTACGCCACTCTTCGGTCTCTTCCTTGTCGCACTTGGATCCCAGTCTCCTATCAGCTCTATCTATTAGCGCTGCACCCTCTTCACTCCAGCCCCATTGTCATTCCCCTCTTCACTCCCACTGTCTCCTCTTACTCTCCGAATTGTACCCTCCTCGAACTGTCAGTCTCCCAGAAGCCGCACAGAGCTAATGTGTGGGAGCAACCTCAGCCTGAGGTTTTTTTTTTGTCCACTGTCAGGGCTACTTTACAGGGCCCACTGAGCTATAGAGATTAGGGCTTGACAAAATAACTAGCACATTAGGTCACCTAAATCCTCAGCAGTACTGGGCTGTTCCGAGTTGAGGATGTTTCACTTCTTTACGCTCTTTGTCCAGTTGAAAAATTTGAGAACTTTTTCCACAATAACAAATTGAGTTGCTCGATAATTGGAACAAATAGTATTCCTATTGCAATGGGAGCAGAAAAAACAACAACTGGGATTTAATATTTAACATGTCTGTTTTCTTTTATTTCCCTCCTGGTTTATCTGGAGTTTACTGCATCACTACCCGTGTTGTTTCTATTGAGTTCATGTTAATGCTTTAATCATCTACTACTTTGTTTTTGTTTGACTCCAGGCTGAAACAATATGCAAATGAAAAAAAGTATGTTGAAATAATATAGCTCAAATTATTGACAATAGCAGCATAACATATAAAAGCTATTGAATTTGCCAGTTCATTTGGAAAAGTTACAGTATTCACTTGAAAAATAACAAATTTATGTCCATGTACAAAGCGCTCAAACCAAGGACATACTATTTCCTAAAGCAGCTTCCATGTTTCCCACTTGTCATCACATTACTTACTTTATACAACCCGTTCTAGCACCGTGGATGCTCACCACAACATGGTTATCAATAACAGCTGAGTTAAGCTACATTAGAGCTGTATGCAATCTATTCTAACATGATTACGGGGCGCACTAAAAGACAACTGGACATATCAACCTGGGCAGAACCATTAAAGAAGCTCTCACGGGCCACGACTGTAGCTTTCAGTGCCATTTTTCAATGCCAAGCTGTAAAGAGCCGTGTTTTTAGCTCTTGTTTTGCTAAGAGGAGGCTTCAACAAACAAACAACCATTGCGGGTAAGAGTCGGTAAGTGGCCAGGCAACACCTGGTTTAGGAGACTCCACATTAAAGCAGACTTATAATAATACAGATATAGAGACAATGATGATGCCGTTGCAGAAAAAAGTTATTTCTTTTTAGGCATTAGGTGCTACCTCTTGGTCAGTGCTTGTAAATTATACTTGCACTCGATCAGCCACAGGTGTGACGGTGCATACGTTCACACTGCTCTCACCTCTCCATTCTGTAGACCCGCCCCCATCAGCCCGTTGACCACCGCGGGCTGGTTATCGTTCTCATCCAGGACCTTCTCTGGGACAGGCGGGGGCAGGTCCTCCTCGGGCTCCTCTCTGCGGACGGGGGCGCTCGCGTGGAGATCGGAGCGCCTCTTGGCCTCCATATCAGCGCTGTGGCGGCTCTTCTTCCTGAGGTCCACAGAGGCGTACTCCACCCCCGCGCACAGGGGCAACCGCTCAGGGGTGCAGGGGCTGGGGTGACCGTTGAGGAGGGTCGTGGAGGGAGGAGGGGGTGGAGGCTCCTCCCGGGTCAAATGAGTTGTACCGTTGGGGAGCCCCAGCTGACGGGGAGAGTCTTTGAGCTCTTTGACCGTTTCGTAAAGCGAGTCCTCCACGCTTACGTCCCGGGATGTGGGTGCGATCTCCTTCACCACCTGGAAGTCAGAACCAGATGTGATGACTCTGTTCAGTCAAATGACATTATGAACCAGGTCCAGCTTTAACCTGCTGAATTTAGGTTTAGGACATACTGATTGTTACATGGGTAATAGTTTTGGATGTATGTAGCAACAGCCGTCCCTGGGACCTTCTGTATTTTTCGTCAAAGTCATTCTGTACCTTTACAAACCCTAATGTGAAGCCGGTTACAGTGCTATATGTATGAGCAATGCAAATTTGGTATAACACAACAATATTCTTTCAAACAATTCTGAGTTGTTGAGAAGATATACCAAAAATATACTACCTACAGCCACAAGGAGGCAGTAGTGGTACAACTGGGAGTATTTTAAAGTTTTCTAAACTTAATGATTCTTTGGTCAAAATTCTTAGTTTTACTATGTGCAAACATACATCTGGAGACAGAACTAATGCCTTCATGTAACTACAAAGACTCATGGAAAACATCTTAGGCCTAGGATTCAAATTAGATATCCACACTAACAAAAGATACAGATGTATTTGAAGGCGAGGAGTATCTCTCTGAAAAAGATGCAAGGTATTTTTCCTCACAATGAATAAATCATTGCATTTCCCTCAACTACTTTACAACTAATTACATTTCTTTCCTCCAGCCGATAACTCAGCCTGACTCGACCCCCACAGAAATGAACTAATCTCCTTAAACACACAGTGCAGATGTGCTGATGCAGGCGTCAGGGCTGACCTCATAGGTGCTGTCCCCCGAGGCGGGAGGACCGTCCCTGATGAGGGCGCTGCTGGGCGGGATACTGGGCAGCTCCCGGTCCTGAGGACACTTGGAGGACCTGAGCTCTGATTGGCTGGAGAGCAGCTCCTCTGATGGCTGGGGACTGAGATCCTGTGTGTCTGTCAGGACTGATGAAGAAAGGAAGTATATGGTTAGAGGCAAGATGACTTTTATAATTAAACCACTAAGATTTCTGGGATGACCTTCACATTCCATAATAATAAACTCACGGAGATTTGTAAAATACCGGAGTTATTGTTGATTTAAAGGTAAAGGCCACAGTTTTTCCAGATATACAGATGTGTTCTTACCTGAGCTTAGACAAATTGATTCTCACCTGTCTGGTCACCCCCGTTTGGAGCTGTAGGAATATGCCGGGAGAGGCCAAATGCTAACAACATCTTTGGTCTTTTTGTGTGACAGAAGACCAGACACGCACAAAGACCAGACAGGTACACATCAACTGGTCTAAACTCAGGTAAGAACATATCTCAGTATGGAAAAAACGGTGGCCTGTTCATTTAAGAGCATTTGTAAAGCACAGCTAACGAAGTTGTTCAATGCTGTTTTTCAACATTTTTGATGTTGTTTACTGTCAACATTGCTATGTTGACAGTAAACTTGAAATTTTGAACAGTTAAATAATGATACAAATAACTCCTACTACCCATTGTGAGTCTGGTGTTACTCAATTCACCCATCAAAGTCATAAGTTATGCCACTTTATCAACAGCGTTACTCAGTGCACTTACTTGTACCGCTGGTCAGAGGTCCATTGTGTGAGCTGCTGACCCCCAAGTCCGTGGCTGGACTGTCTGCTGATTGGCTGATAGTGTCCCGCTCTGACACCTGCAACAGAAACTTTCCATCAGCTTCCTTTTTAATATCTGGCTTTCTCTGAAATTAGCATTCAATTCAGCTCATTTCATATGCGTATGAATTATGTATGCTTATTACTTAATTAAAAGTGTAATTTTACATTAGGCACAAGAAAAACTGGAATAGATTTGAGCAACTCCAAGTGTAGAGAAGTGATGTGTGCACAAGAAAGTTGCAACGAGTACATTTGTAAGTGTTGATGGCTAACAAGTAAGCCATTTTAAACAACTAGTTTTGCTTAACTAGCTGTAAACAAACTTCACCATTGCAATTATAACCTAAATTTACTTCAATCTTCATTTCAAATTATTAATGAACACAATGTGATCCTGCGTATCCCAAACAACTCCACTGTAAAGATTTTGTAGTGAAATTGAAGCCCCCTTTGTTCAAGCCTGGACTGTTGTTGTTTCCCTACGTCAGTCAGCATCACCACAGCAGCTCCACAACTCCCCCTAGTGGCCACTGTCGCTCACGTCTTTTGTAATCAATGATGTAATCTTTAACTATTTTGTGACCTTAACTTTTTGAAGAGAGCATAGCAGGGGGAAAAAACTGTTAGATAAATACTCTTATTTACAAATGAGTTAAAGCGAATATGCAAGCTAGAGATGATTTGTTCTGTTATAGTTGTTACATGAAGATATTAGAGACTGTGAAATACATTAGGGGTCAATTCTCTCACCCACAAAGACAAAGACCCCTATTTAACCTGTCAACCTATGACACTGTCCATCTTGTAAATGGGTCCGAACACCTTTCAATCGCCTGAGTACTAAAAGGTTACATAGAACATATCCATCAGACATAAGAGGCTGTACGGACACTGTATTGAAGAGCGCACAGAGGACAGTGTGAGAAAGTAAGTGGATGTCGCAGAGCGGTTAAAAGGTTGTTATTTGTCACACTTAGACATTGGAGGGGTTTGCGCGCCCGAATTATGCCGGGAGCTCTGTTGTCGGGGGCTTCGTGCCCCTGGTTGGGTCTCCCATGGGAAACAGGTCCTAGTTGACGGGTCAGACAAAGAGCGGTTCAGAAGCCCCTTATGAGAGACCAACAGGCCCGGTTAGAACCATGAGGCAGAACGAGCCATAGGGGCTGGTGCGATGTGATTTGGGCAGCTCCAACAGCTGCCCCCACGACCAGGCAACGGACAAGTGGAAGAAAATGGATGGATGGCTGAATGGATTATAGGAGGAATTATAATAGATAATTATAGAGGAGGCCTTGCGTTAAACATATATATTGAGTATGCATGGATCCTTTAATGCCAAAAAAAAGCTGATTGCAATTTTGTTTTTAAGCCAAATTGCTGATTTAACTTTCAAGCAAGTTCAGGGGCATTGCCACTTGAGAGAAGACTAGAATATGAACTGCAAAACTAAAACAATAATCACCTGCATTTCAGAATTTTTTATCAGGGGTCTCACAGGCATAGCAGGTTTTATTCAATAACTCCCAATGGACACATATCATTTTGTTACTTTTAGGACACATCATTTCATCTTAATAATTGCAGGCTTTGCAATTTGCAACTAGTAAAATTGTCATTTGATTCATTGAACCGCTACTATAGAGGGAGAATAGCACAATATTGATAAGACAAGACAGTACAGTTACCATTTCAAACCAATCACAAGGAAATTAATATAAATGATGTTATGAATCACAAAAGCTCAAGCCAAATCAAAATGGAAATCATTACTCTCTAGGAAACACATGTACTTTGACACCAAGACAAATATTATTACATTACCCAGTGTGGTAAAAGGCCCAAGTTAGTATATTTCGGGGTGGGTGAGGTTCAGTAACTCACCCCATTCATAAGGTTCTCATGGTCCCTAGCTGGATGGCAAGTTGCTGCTTTCTTTTGCCTGAAATATATAAGACAAATCATTAGCTGAGGAATTATGTTGCTACATAGTAATTCTTAGTAAAATCAAACAAGCACAAGCTACTTTGAACAACATAAAAAATCACATGAATGAGAAAGGGTGTAAATGTTGTCCAAGTTGTGGGGAATTGTTATGTTAAAAAACATATTGCGAGTGTAGGTGTATTGCTGCACCTGCCTTTATCGTTGTTACATGTAAAAGTGATCATTTGCATATAGCTTACAGAAGCACGATGATTCATGACGACTGAACTGTGGTATGCCCGTAGGAACATGCGGATCGGATCGCATTGTCCCCACACCTATAATCACTGTACTGTGCCCTCGCAGGTATTTGTTCTCCTTTCATCAAAGCCACACGGTATGGCCTTTTCTTTCAGTGGTAGATCATATTCAGACATAAACCCAGGAAACATAAAAGCTGCTATCAAAGCTGTTGCAAATGTCACTCTCTCCTGGCACCTCACACTTTCCCAGAACACAGAACAATGATGGCTACACTTCAGAAGAAAAAAAACAAAGTAAGCTGTATAAAAGAAATAATGAGATAATAGTTAGCTTTTTTTGCCTAAGAGGTGTCAAAGTGTCAAACTTAGCATAGGTCGTACTCAAAGTAAATCTGTGAGAGAGTGTGTGGCAGCCAATCCGTGCCATGCTCCCTGAACCCCTCTTTCCCAGTGTGAGCCCGATGAATCCTGGCGCTGTCATCTTGGAATATGCTCGCGCCATCAGGAAAGAAATCTACTTATAGAATAACCTGGTCATTCAGGATGTTCAGGTCGTCAGCTGATCTCATTCTTTGGGCACATGGTGTTGCTGAACCTAGACCTGACAAACTGCAGCAGCCCCAGAACATGACAGTTATTTCAATCCAGGTGGCGACTTTGTTAATGGTCCAGTAATTTGGTCAGGTCATTTATCTAAGGAAGAGGGGCATTATGGGATCTCTATTAGGGCTGTGATGCATTGGGCATAGGGAATGGCCGCTATTTCTTCATAAACCAATCCTTATCTTATTTCCCTTGAGTTTTAGTGTGTGTCTGTGTGTATGTGTGTGTGTGTGTGTGTGTGTGTGTGTGGTCCCGCAGTGAACATCTCTCACCCCTGGCAACTGGCACAGAGCAACAGCAGCACAGAGACCAGCAGCAGGACGGTGAGTGCGCTGAGGGTGCAGACCAGGACGAGTTGCTCTCTGCCCACCAGCGCTCCCACGCCACTGGCCACCGCTGCCCCAGAGCCCACCACCCCCGCTTCGGGCCCCCACCAAACTCCACGCAGCATCGGAGCCATGACAGTCACACGCAAGAGGAGGAGGACATCGGACACGGGGAGGCTGCAGGTAAAACAGATAGAAATGCATTTATAAAGTAAGAAACATCATCAGAGTAAAACGTATATTCTAAGATCAAAATCGATTTTTCAAACTTAGCCAAAGAAAACGTTTTATGGGATATCAAATATAGCCTGTTCATCTAACACTCCCATCTTTCTTTGGAAACTTTGCTTCATAGCAGGAAGTTGCTGTGAAGCCTTTGACCAGCTGTGTGCAGCAGGTGGCAGTGTGGCGCAGCATGAGGCACAGTGCAGTCTACTACTGCAGTGACCCCTTAGCATGAGCACTCCCCTCACGTCTCTGCCTCAACACCAAACTTTCAGTCCTTTCACTCAGCAATTGATCGCTCCCCTGACGTTATCAACGGGTGAGAGGCACCAGGGAGGCAACAGCAGCAGGGAGTGAGCTCCTTCAAACCTTCATATAGATTCCCCCAGCTGTGAAAGCCAAGACATTTGGATCTCTGTTCTGAGGCAGACAGCAAAACAACACAGCCATATCCAAGTTTTATCACCTGTTTGTGGCTGCATTTGCTGGTTCACGAGAAAGAGAACCGATATTTTCACAACCTAATCATAGCATAATGTTTAAAAAAAAGTTTGCCTAAAAGCGGAATTTTGTTTTCTATGTTATTTCACAGGTTTGTGTAAAATCTAAAGGCCTGATGTAAAGCAAAAAAATAATAATACTGTAATTATGTTTTCACAGACAGAGCATTTACCCCTGAACTAGGTTGGTTTGTAATGGTGAGAGTTCTGATGAGTGAGAATAGAGCATGGCGTTTTTTTGTTTGTGAATTCATGTACCATAACAAATGAAGAAAACATATTATGTGGCAATAACTTGACAACTACTCTCCCCTAAATGGTTTTAGTTAATAAGCCATTCCAGGAGCCATGTCTGTACACAGCACAAGATTGTGTCTCCCATAAAAAAAAAGAAAACTGTCAAAAACCTCCTATGTGCCTCGTAGCCAGTCTATGCTAATATAAGCTGGGAGTTTGGGAGCCCTCCTCGAGTTTCACGAGCACCTTGAGCCAAATTCAACTTCTTCCACTTCAAAGGATACGGTGGAATTCCCAGACTCCTGTTTGTGCGTTTTCCTTCCCGGATATAAAAGACCGGTGTTGCTACGGGTCGTTGGGAAGAGGACATCGCCTTACCTTGACACTTCAGTGGATGATTAGTGGGGTCGGCCTTGCCTGGAAGAGAGCAGATAAAAATGAGAGGATAGGATTAGTGCTCTGTGGAGAAGGGACTGTGTGGTGCTGAGCTGAATATGATACTCGGATGGTGGCGGCGCTGATGGGAGGGATCTGAGCGGGCACGGTTATTTTGAAAACAGCGTGATAAAGTACGGTGTCTCGGCTCCCATGCACCGAAACATCATGCCACTTTCATTGATGTTGTCTATGTAACTGAGATGATATTGACCAAATGACTTCATCCTTTAGGGGCGTGATCCTCAAAATGAGGTTTGCAGGCTAGTCCAGGTGGTATCCTCTTTTGCACTTCTTTTCCTTATTAAATTTTTACTTTTTGTCTTGTTTTATTGTTTTATTGTAAGTACTGGCGGAAAACTAATGACATTTTTTGATTGACTTCTTCAAATCCAACCCAGCTTTAGTTATATTGCAACTGTAAAAACAACAGAGTTGGCCAAAGTGCAGTGCACATCATAAAATAGCAACACAAGCAAATGGTAGAAAAATATGGCAACATAAAATCTGTACAATAAATGGAACAATAAAAAACAGCAAGAAAATACCACAGACGAAAATGAATCAATGTAAGTTATAAACCAAGGAGAAAGGGTAGATTTTCACCTGGGACTTCAAAGTGAGTGACTCAGCCTGTCAAAAAGAGCAGTCCCCTTGCAGCTTCCTTTGCGTTTTGGTTGCAGTTACAGCTTTGGTCCTGGTTTAGACCTATTCAGTCCTGGTTTAGTACTAGTTCAGACATGTTTTAGATTTACTGAATGAAATCATTTAAGTTAGTTCTGCGACTGGTTTAGTCCTGGTACTTGGTCCAGCCCAGCATCAATCCTGCTTAGGTACCCATAAATAGGCAGCCATTGTTGTATCCTGTAGCACATGCAATCCCAAAATTTCGGTGCACAACATAAACTGAGCCGGCCGAGGTCTCTTCGGACCACGCAGTGTTCCTGTCTGAAGGAGTCATAATGTCTCTTTTGGCACTAAAACCAGAATAATCACCGGCTGCCGCGGTGCCCTGTCACCATGGCAACCTCCTCCTTTAACCGCCACATCTATTTATGGTGGGGCAGCAACATCCAGCTAACAACATCCGACAGTTGTTCATGAGAAATTAACCAAAATAATGAACAGCAAAGAAATTGACTGCTTGTGCACATCTGAGACATGTTGTCCTTGTTCCAACTTGAAACATGAAAATGCAACAAGTGTCTTCTGTGCATGGCTTGTGTGGCTTTAATCTCATACACAGAAAACAGCGTATATAGTAGCTCTATCCATCATAAACGTTCACTATACCGCGGTTCACTAGTACGCCGCCACATTTCAACCTAAACCCCTGAAAGTAAAGTTTTAGTCAGTGCATGCCTTCTATAAGCCCCTGTATCTGAAATAAATAAAACAATCCATCTATAACTCTTGTGAGGGTTTTCGCATTCCTCATCCTCAAAACACCACACATAACTTTAAGAAACTCCTTTCCGGCTGGTATGTGATACACGGATGCAAGCCAAGGACTACAAGTGGCCTTCTCCCTGATGCTTAAAAGACTCCAAATGAAAGTACACAGAAACTTTGGACCAGAAAGAGAGACTGCGGCTTCTGTCTGGTGTTTCACGGAAAATAACATACTATTCTATTTGAAAAAAAGAGTATTTTGAGAGGCAGGAATCTTTACCCCTTTAGCAGCTGTGCACACAGGCAAAGAAAACACTACTAGCATGTTGGCGTGTTGGGGCGGGGCCTTTTGTAGGTGCCAAAGAGGGGATTCTAGCAAAAGACAGTGAAGCGTGGCATCTATTAGGATCCAATGGCAGTTTCTGTTTGGGAGCCACTGTGACACCTCCATCTGCAGTGTCCTCTGTGCCCAGAACACAGAAATGACTTACACAGTTGACTGGCTGCTCCAAGAGAAGGAAAGCACAGGGAGATAGGTTTTGGAGTATGTTATGTGCAAATATATATGACATCCATTTTTCATCATGGGGGGAATGGATTGCCCTTGGAAAATGTTGTGGATGATTTTGAAAAAAACAACACATCGTCCAATCAGAAACCTTTCAACTTTGGTGCAAAAATGCTCCAGACATTATAGCTGCACAATATACAAGAATTAATGGTTTAAAATCCACTAAATCTCATCAATTACTTTCTGAGTAAGGCTTATTGTAGACAAAATCTACTGTAGCTCAAGAAAGATCTGGAGATGGGTCCCTGGACCGCAGTCACCCACTGCTCTGCACTCGTGGCACTGAAGGCTAGGTCAAATGAACAGAACACATTTTCAGTGTGTTACCTTGAAAGTGCATTATACAACTTTTTAGTGAAAAAAAAAAGTGTGTGAGAGGTCCGCATGGCGCCTTAACTTTCCATCACAGTGGCCTCTGGGACGCTCCAGGATCAATTGTCTGGAAGGTTTTCACTGCTGACGGACCCTCTCACCAGAAAAACAAACAAAACAATGTATCCTGGAAAGATGTAGAGAGTATCTTTATCGAAAGGAAAGGCGCCATGCTGACCACTCATACAGCCACTGAGTCACTTTAAGGTCAAAATGCACAAATATCAACTTTTTTTGCATAATAGGTTGCATAATGCACCTTTAAAGTTAACATTGTTGTACACTCTAAACCAAAGCCCTGTCGCACTTCAATAACCTATGAAGATTGAAAAAACATTTTTTAAAACATGAAACCCCTGCATTCCTATTATATACAGAAATATATACATGACCTTGCATCGCTGGTTACACAGTTGGAGGTGGTAGTCAATGCTCAGCCCATAATATCACATGGTCCATGTGATAGATTTCTAAGTATTAACATGACCGATCAATACAGTCATCCAAACCGCCACCCGAGAGCTGAAGGCACTAGATAGAACACAAAGTAAAAGAAACTTTGGAGTAGGATTGTCCAGGCCTTGTAGGGCCAATATGTCTGCCATAAAACCAAGAAAAACAATGGACATGGATCCAAGCACATCATGCACACCCCACTGACCATCTTGTGTCCTGACCGCGGGCCATTTGGAGGGAAGGGGTGAAAGAAATGGGGGGATGGGTGTGGGATGAGGAGGAGACTGCTGCCAACAGAGGGAAGAGTGTAAGATTAAAGATGGAGAGAGACAATGGATGCTTTTAGTGTTAGTAAAGAATAAAGCTGTTGACAAGAATGTCGCTTTGAGCAAAGAGAGGAGCTTGGCAATTTAGCAGCAACCAAGATACTATTACAAGGCAGCAAAGGTTTTCTATGACAACATCTGTGATATTTTTGCTAAATAAAGACATAAAAAAATGCAGAAATTACTTTTGTGGATTCCAGTGATACAAGAGGGTGTAGAATGATGGTGGGCCAAAGTAATTAGCCACTATTTGCTCTTAACTATCTCTGGATGCAGCTAAATGTAAGTGGAAAACAATTTCAGTTTATCGAGCCTGGGGGGAGATGTGCAGCTCTTCCTTCTAGAAAACTGTATTCAATTAAACTACTGTCAGAGCAAAACGATAGCAGAGGTCATGAAGTTATTAAACTGAAACAGGAAGTGCACAGTGACAGAGAGAGATCCCCCGGGAGACATTGATGAAGTACAGCGCCCTTCAGATTGCGCCACAGGAGGGACCCGGCCCCAGACTCTTCCAACAAATAAACATCACGACACAAACGGGGATTCACCAGCGTATCCAATTTGTAACCCGATCAAGACCCTCGTGTCTGTGTTTGCGCGCCCGCATGAGCGTAAAAAACAGGCGCTTTCATCAAGAAACATAATCTCGGTTGCTATAGTAACCCCGTCCGTGCGCCGGGTTAATGGTTTTAGTTTGACAAATTGATCTGTTCTTTCCGAAGTATGAGCGCATTCTTAAGCGGGTCAGTTTGTTTGCTCCGGCGGATTTCTCATTTTACAGATATCTTCATCTCTAGGCAGCGATGGAGTGATATAGGATTTCCCATTTATGAATATTATTGATTTCCCATGGGGTGTATTAATAAACGGGATGTAGAACACCCTGCTGCTTGGCCAGTGAAAACATCTTGTTATAGTGTGCAAGTAGACTTTTTATACTTCACCATTCCCGATAAAAGGATGTTGAGTATTTGTAATAAGACATATCTCAAGGCACGAACAGAACACACTGACTTTACAACATATTATACAAATATGTTTCTAGCAGCATCTAGCTTTGGCAAGTTACTTCACTGAACAAGAGGCAAAATAGATGGGTCAAGAGGCAGCATTTTGTTCATACAAAATGAATGACAATCTCAGCATAAATAACTTTTCTTGATGTCGAATATCGGCTACCATTATTTTTTTAATTACAAGCCACTACTATTTAAAGTTAGAAGTTTACCAAACAAAACTAAGCAATTCTAATACTAAATAAATAATAAATCGACTGAGAATGTAAAGATCTACACAGAAAACAGCTGCAGCCCTCCCACACCTCTGCTTTTACGTTGCAACTACTGTTAGCTCTGGTTTGGGTCAGTTCATGTCCACCGAGACACCCCCCGCCCCCAGTTAGCCATAAATGCCAGACCCCGCTCTCCCCTCATTAATTCTCCGTACTGTCTGACCTTCCTCCGACTCCTCGGAGACCGCGAGCATGTTAAGACGTATATGTAAACGTATATGTGTGTGTGTCTGTGAGCACAATGCGGCTTGAGTTCATGTCACAGCGGCTCGTGGGAGTGGGGCACTTCCTGTCTTCCGACGCAACACTCGACCCCAGACTTTAAAGTGGCCCCGCAGATGTTTTTCATATGAGCCACAAGTCGACCAGAAACTACTGTCGTTAAAAAAACGGAAGAGCACAAAGCTAATTGAGACACGGTGACCTCTGGCGTTTTCTCATTATGGCCTAATAAATGTGATCAATTTAGAGTTGCTTTACTTAAAGGTCAAACTGCTTCTTGTATATATTAATAATGACTAATCTAGAAATAAACAGCATAAAAATGTGTCGTTTGTAACAGAAACATAGCTTATTTGCATGGGTTCATTGTATAACTATTAGATAATCTTGCCACGAGGGTCACAATGCAGTGTATTCATTAAGCTTGTCTGACGCAGGGATGAATTAAAAAGACTGGGCTAGAAAGCTAGTTTGTTGATACCTCCGGCAATTTTTATTTGCAAAATGTGGTGTTGGAAACGGGTGCTTCGGAAAGAGGGGAGAGTTTATGTAAAGAGCATCCCACATAAACAAATCTGGGGACTATAACCATACACGCTAAAAGGCAGATTTTCGATAGCAAGGCTCACGCAAGTTTATGCACTTTATGCTTTAAGCCTAAAACTTACAGCTCTTATACTGCAATTTTGTTCTTCAAAAGTCTCCTCTGTCGCCCACAGTCTGCATCTCATTTCTCCTCTCTCGCACTTAAACCAGTTTATTATCATCCCCGTTGGCCCTGGGCGATGGCTGAGACTGTGCTGCTGCTGCTGTGCATTTAAATCATTAGGACTGGCTTTTTCTGAGGGCGCCTGTTCAGCTCCGATCCACAGTGTCCATCTGTCCGAGGCGCATTCTGCTTCAAAAACTTGAAGACCGTGCATTTTCACTTCCTCGCCCGAGCAGCTTTCGCAGACTTATGTCGGTCAGCAATTGATCGTGACACATTTGTTCTCATTTGTATCTCACATGCTCTCATCACTCTCCACCAAAAACAGGAAGTATTATTTTTGGTGTTGGCTTCAACCATTTAAGAACCGAAAAAAAGCAGCTGCTGCCCCATTAATATGACATGACTAACTCAGATACAAGGGTGTTGGCCATGTTGCCTATAGAGCAAAAGTGAAACTACTTAAATATAAAAAAAAAATATCAGGTTACAAATTATAATTCTCTTTCTGCCAGTCCCCAATCTGGATAAAGGTACTTTGGGCAGCATTGCAGTACAAAAGCCCCACTCAGATCTAGTAATTCATATTAAAGGCATGTTTTCAACTTCTGTAACTCAAACTAGTGACAAGCGGAGAAACGGCACAAAGACTTACGGATAATCAACTCCCCTGTCTGGACCAAGCACATCATTTCTGCAAAAGCGCAAGAAGAAAAATAAAAAATCCTAAATGTATTATCCCCAAATGTATTAGCTCTGTGACAGCGCTGCCACTCATCTGTTAATAAAACCCTGAAACAAAAGGGACGTGTGTAAATGTGCAGCCAAGAGATTTTTTCGCGGTTAAACAAACCAGCGAGACATGGCATCCAAAAATGTAAATGAGAGCCCCGGCCGCGCGTGAACAAACTGACACTTTTTTGTGATGATTTCAGGGCTGCCACTCACACAGTCAGTGACCTTCTTGGTAAACACTGACGCTAGCACTGAACTGTTGAACTCTGGGATATGTAGGCTGAAGGGCATGACAAAGGATGTCTGTCGGTCCGAGAGCAGCATGTGCGCAAACATGGAGCATCAATGTGGATCCTTGTTCTACTCGACTCCCGCTTGACTTGTGCAATCGGCACACAATTATTTTATTTAGAAATGCAACGCACACATGTTGTTCATTGAGCCATAAACCTATTATACTGTATCTTTCCTTAAAATGTCTGAAACGTGTGGTTGATGAACTGGAAAGAAGCACACTCTTATCATACAGTCATTCGTAACGATACTCTGGTTTTATAATGCATGTTTTCTACAGATGCTGCCAAAGTAGGGACTTCCCGTTGAACTAATTTAGTTAAGTTGACTTTTGTCATGCAATGATAACATATGAAAATGTATTTTAAAATACAGCACAATCTATATTAGTGCTATAAAAATACAAAGTCATTCCTTCTTAAGAAAATCCACACAACATAACTTCTACAAGTGTCTAGCAACTGTAGAGTTCAGTAAAAAAAAAAAAAGGTCTGAAGCAGATCCATCACATTATATTCAATGTCATTATAGTAATTTTAATAATATTCAAAAGGCAGCGGGAAATGTGTGAATAGCAGCATAACAACTGAATAAATCATTTAAAATTATTCGCCTTCTTGCTCTCTGCCAAACATTAATATCCCCTAATGTGATTATTGAAGAGTGTTTTTATTTAGTGCAGTGAAAGTGCACACGCATAAAATCCCCCATCACTGTCACCTTGAGATAAAGATTTGCATAGACTGAATGAGGAGCAGATACAGCACATCATTATTCAACGGCTTTTGCCTTTATGCCTCTGAATAGTTGCCAAGATAAAGGGATTACGAGGCGGGATAGAATAGGCTGGAGGATGTCACGAGTGCACGTTAGAGAGAAATCCATAGAGGTAATTCATTGATGCGGCTAAAGCTAAAGCTAATGAGATGCAACAGATGCCCAGAGATTCTGGCAGGCGCACACAGATGAGGTCAGAAGCACACTTTTTCCACACAATGACAAAAACGTCTTCTTCTTCTTCAGCCACACCCCAAGGCTGTTAAAGGCCACACCGAGCTGGAGATTACCGCGCAAGAATTCATTTATCTCCCGGAGTGACATGAGCCTATTGGATAATGGAGGATACAGGGCCACACGGGAATTAACCAGGGCTGAAAGATACTGGAAATAATACAGGTGTGATAAAACTATAATGCGGATCGAGATACGATTGTTGGTTTTAGTATATCGCGGACTGAATTTTTTTGTATTTTTGAGATACATATAGAATAGGGACATTCTTGACTACGCGAACATTGTGTTGTGCCACTTTTGAAATGATTTGTGATCCATTATGCAGCACAAGGGAAGGAGGAAGTAATTATAGCCACATGAGAGTGCACAGGACAGCGGCAGAAATGGAAATGTCATGAGTCTCTTAATGGGTGTGACCACAGCAGGGGCGAGGTTATTAGGAGACCTAAACAGACCGAGTGGCGGGGGGCAGAGCAATTTGGACCTGGCGATAACACGCCACAGTCACGCCTGCGAGGGGTCTGCAGGTTCTCTAATGGACGCTGAGAAAATGAAACAGGCCATAGGGATGGACAAAATAGAAGTCTAAGAATAGGGAACTGAGAGGCAGTGGCAGTTTTGATCTTTCAGTACAATATTACAATATCATTCACATACAGTGGTTGGGGATCTCCACACTCTCATACAGTGCTTTTTTGGAGAAAACATCAAAAAGTAAAACAAACAAAGAAGCAACAATTTTCTTGCCTTTTTTCTTTTGGCAGACTTTTTTAAGCCTTGTCCCTTTTTTACACGTAGAATACAAAATGTCAAAACAAAAATTGGCATAACCCATTTACCTTCATTCCAATTCTTTTGGCATGTACATACTTACATAGACATTCAGTAAAGTACATAAAGGGTGATGATTATTCATATATAACCAAGTATTCAGTGACAATTTCAGAATGCATACATACATTCAACACTTGCCTTGACTGTGTATCTTGTTATTTTGGTTCTTTGTTTGGTCTGCTCAACCAACCCACCCCTTTCCAAAGCCCCTTCCTCCCCTCTCCTCTCACCTCTATCCCAAAAGAGCTGGGCCTGCATTTCTAGACCTTAGCAGCAACATGTCTCCAACCTCATAACGATATGGTAAAATATGGAGGCCTGCAGGGACATAAAGGGCACGTCTCCAATCAGACGGAGCAGCTGGAGCAGGTCGCTGAGTGGGAGTATATGGTGTGGCTCTGGGGATGAAGCCAAAGTCATACGCCACAGCCCCTATAAGTGCCACAGGGGGAGAGGACACTCGGCAACAGGGCAGCCTTATGATAGTAATCTGAAGGATGCTGATTCAATCCGCCGGGTGCACGACTCTGGAAGACTGCACAAAAGAACACACAGCTCTGCCTCCAGATTTATATCATTTGATTTGTTCTTTTCGCAACACTGGGATTATTCTGTTGATCTTATAGTGGGGTGGTGCCGAAGAAGTGAGCAGAGAAGAGAACCGAAAGCACAAGGAAATAATACTTTTGAGGAAGTGGGAATTCCCTCTCATCGTTGTATTGAATCATTACATTACAGGACCACACGATAGTCAAATTATCATTATAGCAATATTAGGGGATGCTAGTTTAGAAAGATACTTCAGAAGATATAGGCTGGTTTTCAAACTCATGCAGCACTTATTACATGTATATTTAGCTGTAGTATTTGAGTATTTTCAGCACTAAACATGTTTTCATAGCCAGCCTTAGTAACCACCAGCCATACAAAATTTGGAATAAGAAACAACTCCACAATGGCTTAGAAACTTCGTGATCTGTCAGAAATGATTTGAGCAGTGCTACCACCTGTTGTGAAAAAATAACATTCTTAATCTATTCAGGATATTATTTCACAAGGCCAGATAAACCAGTGTTTAATAAATATATAACAACATGAAGTATTTATTTGTCATGCTGAGGGTGCTGCCACTGCCTTTTTGCAAATCATCTAATGGGGTCGACCCGGTGCGTCTCAAGGGAGCTCTGAAATCCAAATGAACCCAGCAGGCGAACACAACACGAGGCTGCCTGCTGGGGCCGCGAAATCTGTCACTCATCATTATTTAGATTATTCCTACACACATCCACGCACGGAGGCACAGCGAAATACAGAATACCATGGAGACGAACAGCCATCTGAATCAAGATGAACCAATTAGAGGGAGATAGGCAAGTGTGTGGCAAGAGAGAGAAGCAGAGACTTTAGTGAGGCAGAGAGAGAGAGAGAGAGAGAGAGAGAGAGGTACCTATAACTGACATGTGGCCACAAGCAAATCTATTCTGACACATGGGTGGATGATGTGGCGAGTTACTGCTGAGAGTATGGGCCAGACGAGGAGTGGCACTACGGATATTATTCATAGTCTGGCATCAAACCTTTTAGATGAAAACAAGTTGACTGTGTACACACTGGAAAGGACATTGATTAACAGGGTGTATAAAAGATTCTTCCTTTTTTTTTTTTTTACGTTGTAGCCACAGCTTTTTACGTTGTAGCCACAGCTGCACTGGGGTAGACTGACAGAAGCGAGGCACCCAGTCTGTGCCATCAGCCCATCCAACCACCACCACTCACTCACTACATTGGTCTCAACGTAGATTAGGCACTCAAAGCTTTACAGCAATGAACCTCTCACCCATTCCTACACCAATGTACGCAGACACTGGTGGGTGAAGTGTCTTGCCCAAGGACACAACAACAGCAAGCACTTTCAGGAGGCAGGATTCGAACCCCCGACCTTCCGATCACAAGACAACCCACTCTACCATCTGCGCCACCGTCACCCCGACACATTCATACATACATTCACCCCAGGCTTCCTGGTGTTCCCAAATGGTCTCCCATCCAAGTACCAACCAAGCCCTTCCTGCTTAGCTTCTGAGATCTGACGGGTTCGGGCAGAGCAAAGGCAGGATGGCCCCACTACATTATTTGTTTGCCTGTTGATTTTGCACAACATAGTGCTGTTATACAGTCTTCTGCATGTTTATTTATAAGTTATTTTTCATGTCTTCAAGGTGGGTAAACCACCATGTTTGACGGACCACGTGTTTCTCTGATGACTTAATCCGCCTGTCAATCACTTCCATCAGACCTGGCAATGACACCACCAGGTCCCAAACTACACGTCTTTGAAGAGATGTTGTAGTAGTACAGTAGAAGTAGCATTGGTAGTTGCTACTACGTTTTTTTTTATAACATCACATCTGTTGTATACAAATGTTGTTTATTATTGTTGTTTCCTTGTAAGCTTTATTTAGGCATAATCCTTTACGAGCTAGAAATACTCACTTGAGTGAACGTGTGTCTTTCACCATTACATTAAATGTTACAAATTATGATGTTCCAGGTGTCAATCCTGTATTTGTATTGAAACAACTGGCGTCTTGTTTGTTGATATTATTTATTTGCTTGTTTATTTATTAGTTATTATTTCTCAGAGAGTAATGGCTGTTGTTCAAAACAGAAGTGCAGAAAATGATTTCCAACCAAAGCTTCTACAGCGAGTTGCTAAAGCTAAATTAATATCCCACAACCTCATATTCATCTGTTTCTCTCTTGAGGAGGATTTGGCGCCACAGACAAGGCCAGAAAATAGATTGGCAGATTTGGCCTTAAGCTGCTTGGGCACAAAAAAGACATTTGCAATCCCAGCGCTTTCTTATAACCAATCACTGCCATTTCCTCGAAACCTCAATCAACGCTTTACTCTGTGTTTACGTTACCATATTGCACGGCTCAGGCTCACACAGTCCAAGATGAAATAATCCATGTGTGCGAGTGAGGAAGTGTGGCCGAGGCTTAGCGCTGGGTTAAAGGCAGTTGTTAAATTCCAGAGAGATGTCTATAAATATAACTTTCTCACTGTTCAGACTTTTGAGTGCAGGGAGTCCCAGGAGGAATCACAGGAATGTAAACAGGCCACACACGCAAACGTACAATATGCAGCTATGTACTTTTACAGAAAGATCGGCTTCACCGTCCAGGTTAGAACACGTTCTTCATAGACTTGTTTGTAAACAATAAGGTTGAAAGAAAGGTGCATTCTGCGTAGCCGTTAGTCAAGTGGTTGGGTTTGAGTCCTGGCTGAATGTCTCTCTAAGCTTTTCACCCTCTTTCACTCCGTACTGTCGGATCCAGGGGTGTCCAGACTTTTTCCACAGTGGGCCGCATACTGACATACAGCATGGAGGGCTACATGTCGGGGGTCAGTGCAGTCAAACATTCAACTGGGTTTATTTAAGAGAGATTTAAACCGTTGCCCACACCTTTATTTAGGCTCAGAACCATAATGCCAATAAATGTTACTTTTTGAGGTTTTAATTGTGTGGAATTAATCAAATTCAAGTAAAAAGTACCATCTCTGGGGATGTGCACCAACAAAACAAGAAGCAAAAATAAAAGAAAGGTGCATTTAACTAAATATACTATACCGCAAATACATCATAAATGGATAAGAAAAATTGTCTTGATTTCAAACTTTAAAGCAGGGGTTGGTTTGCAGGCCAAGGTCACCAAATATGTTAATTTAAAAATACATAGGTATGGGCAAACATGTGAAATAGATGAAATAATTTTGCTGAAGAATTTCAATGAAAAGCTGTATACAATAATATCTCATGTACCGGTAGTCTTCATGTCCTTCCCTTGTCCTTTAAGAATATGCTGAGAAATACAGATCCAACTGTTCAATAAGCTGTGCTGCGATTATGATGAAACAGCAGAGTCATTCCAGGGATATTAGCCGACTTACACGACTGGAGCTAAAGCCCCGGGTATTAAGACTTAATGAAAAAGTCAGACACCATTATTCATACTATCCCTAACCTCGGTAATATGGGCTGGTTGGGACACACACACACACACACACACACACACACACACACACACATACAGGATTTTTAATAAATCTATGCATCATTACACTGGGAGAGTAACATCTACTCTTCTCAAAGTCATACAAACTTTACAACACGATGAGTGCTATTAGTCAGCGTTAGTGTCGGTCAACATGTGTCATACAGTCCCACAGACTTTTGATGTTTTTGTTTAGTCACTCACTGCTGTGGCAATGTTACACAAGCAGCGTAGGATAATTAGTAGTACTAGTGTCAGAAGTCTTAGCAATACATATCAACATTAGATCAGTAGAACAGTCGTTTAAGTAGAATCGCAACAACTGCAGTTATTTCACCTTATCTTCAGCAAACAACAAAACGTGTCGTCTTCATGTGTTCAGACCTCTTACACATGTTGCAAAAAGACAGTGATTCTTGCATTAGTTCAATCACTCAATCAAACTTTATTTATGAAGCGCTTTTCATACCGAAAAGTACCACAAAGTGCTTTACAGATTACAACGTTTAAAACAATACGCCAGGCACCCCCCCTGCTCCCGAGGCAGAGGGTCCCTTCAGAGGAAATACTGGGAGAGCCTAAAAATATAAGAAACCATCTAAAACACTCATAAATGTTTAAAATCCATAAGTCAAAGCAATTAAGGAAGCTCGAAATGAATGTAAAACATATAAATAATATCATAAATTATCATTCAACATAAATAAATATATAAATAATTAGCACTAAGTGAATCAGTTAAAAGCTAAGCTAAAGAGGTGGGTCTTGAGCCTGCTCTTAGAAACCTGAACGTTCTCTGCGGCCCTGAGCTCCTTCGACAGGCCGTTCCGGTTTTGACACTTTCTCACCATATGGCCCACCCCATAACCACCTGCTGTACAAAGGACTTTCTGGGTCACTGGTGGATTAGTATAGGCCCTCAGAGGTGGGGCACAACTGGGTCAGCCCTCTTTGTTTAAAATATTAAGATGATGAAACACATACTGTATACGTCTTCAGAGGTTCTGAGCCCCGAGCAGAGAGGAAAGCACACAGCAGCAAATTTCCTGTCTTTTGACGTGAATGTTTAGCTTTGTGGTCTAGCTAGCATCCTTCAACGTTGTGGTTAACATTGCAATTCTTGTCAACGGAAGCTGGTGAACAAATGGGGCTAGAGACATCTTAAAAAGGGGGTATGGGGGAGATCATGGAGGCTTGAAACTGTTGCTATCAATGTACATTTCCATGTTCATGTTAGAACTATTACACCTCCAACTTTAAATGGCAGGAACAAAGTGCATATCGTATCAAATTCAACACATTTTTTCTCGGTCTGCCTTGTTCCCTTTTTGTTCAAGTGTGTGAAATGTTTTGCCCAGAGATTGGTCGCCAAACTTCCCCAACAACAATTTTGCTCTTTTGGACCTCAAGGTATGAATAATTGATTACTGCACTGCCTGTTGATCCATAAGGTGATTCAGTAATGAGCTCTATAGCCTGATTCAGAGAAAAGTCATAAGACTAATGCTGTTTTTGTGTGCGTCAAATAGTGGCATTAGAGAAGGCGATCAATTTTCACATAGCTCCAATGATAAACAATGAAGAGGAACATGTTGTAATTTTCTTCCTCAAAACAAGGAGCTTTATACTGGAACAGAACAGTGACATATGGCCCAACACAAAGCCAAAGCTGCAATGGCCTATTGAACTGTGAACAGAAAGTGCTGACAAGGCAATGCAAAATAGGGCCATACGCAAGATAAATATTGGGCGAAATTATGCACTGTATATCAGATTTTGTATATTTAGGGTAAGTAGTACACAAAAGGATGCTTCTAGTGGGAGTCAAATTGCTGGAGAAAACAAAAGAAGAAGAAAAAGCCTGTCTTAATGGGCAATTCTTTCTCACAGTGACAGCTCCTATACCGTAGAGAATGGCGGATTCACCAGTGGCTTTCCTTCAACATCTGTTTTGACGGCGTCGTACATCACCTCTAGGGTCTGGCGACTTCACAACACATCTGTTTATGAAAGGCTGTTAAATTTGCCCTTTAGCCATACCAAGTAAAGTGTTTTACACACGGTGTTACATATAGGAATCACATCATTTGACTCCGGGGATAAAACAGCCAGTATTCTCTTCTCAAGACACAAAAAGCTGCATCTGCCAGAGCAGCGTGACCCAGTGATAGGCTGTAAAAGTGACAGTGCATAACAGAAGCCAAAACAACCCTGAAGTGGCGCTAGAGCGGAGTGGGTGTTTTGAAAGATGACGCATTCATATTCTAGTCCTATTACACATTGATTATGCCTCATGACTGTCCAGGCCATTTGGATTCACAGGAAATAATAGATTTTGAAGTGCGGTGTTGACATAGCAAAGATTTTAAGTGTGCCACTCAGTGTTCATATATAATGTAAGGCCGCACAAGGATGGGACAGATTCATATAGTGGTACTCTGTCAATGATGTCATAAGATCCCTGTGGGTCACAACAACTAGATTATAAGCAACAAGGCGGGGCCCATCACATCCAGGTGTAGTAAAGCCAACAAAAATCCTTAGTGTAGGAAAACACATTTTGTTCACTTTATTGAATCGATTAAATTGGTCATCGTCGCCTCATCGAAATTGTGGTATATAAATACCACAATTTCACTTTCCCAAGTTACTGTTTAGTAACTAACGCTTGTGTTGTGGTGGCAGCATAAATTGAAGATATTCTCTTAAAACAATGTATCATTTATATTTGAGTTGTACATTCTTACTTCACTGATACCATTTATCGTCTATGAGTAAAATAACTTCCCTAGAGAATTGTTGTGGTGTTGGTGCGTCTGTTTGAATTTCTTTGTCATTTAGTTATCTGAGCATTGCAAAAAGTCATTCAGTTTAGTAAGGTCAGCAATGTGTCACGCAGGGAGCAGTGTCTTGATTGAGGCTTTTGTGGATCAGTGGAAAGAGCATTTAACCCTATAGGCCAATGTCTTGGTTCTGATGCTACTGTGCAACAATGTAAAAAATATAACATATAATACAATATAATATAAAATTCTAAATTATATGATTATAGGGCAATTATACTGGCCGCACTGTGGCATAGTGGTTTGCACTCAGAAAGAAGGTCCCAGATTTGATCCTGGACTGAACGGAGGAACCCCGCCTAGCCTACAGGGAATGGACAAGAACAACTGAAGCTCTAACAAGGACTGGACGTTCTGCGATCTCTGCCCGTCTGCTGAGGGACTCCATTCTTCGGTTCTCCCCGAGGTTTCTCTTTCCTCCCACTGGGTTTTTGAGTTTTTCCTCGCCATGCTGGAGAGTCTAAGGACAGGGGACAGTGACACCCAGGCAGCTTGTCACCACCTGCTGCGGACACTTATTACTTTATGTTTATGTTTGCCCCTTTGCCTGGATACTTCATTTGCCTGAACTTTACATTGTCTTATTTACTGTTTTGTTTTATTGCCTTAATGTTTGGTGCAGCCTTGTGAGGCAACTCCTGTTGTTCTTTGGGCTAAAACCATTGATTGATTGATTGATTGATTGATTGATTGGATGGGACCTTTCTGTGGAGTTTGCATGTTAGGTTTCATCTGGATGCTCTGGTTTCCTCTTCCACGAAAAACATGTGCAATAGGTTCCCCTCTGGGGCCAGGACATCCCTTAACAAGAGATTCTGAAATTTCAGCAGTACTTCCCTGATAATGCAGTTACCTTAAAATCTTTGGCTTTACATGGAAGCAAAGACTGTTGGAAGCGGGGCAGCCCATCTGCGCCATCAGCCCCTCCGACCATCACCAACCCCTCACTCTCTCATTCACACATACACCCTATTGTACATGTTTTTAATGGTCGGGAAAAGTACCCGAGCACCCGGAGGAAACCTTCGCAGACACGGGGAGAACATGCAAACTCCACACAGGCCCTGGATCAAACCTTGGGACATTCTTGCTGTGAAGCACGAGTGCTAACCGCTGCGCCACCGCACCGCCCTATGGACTCAAGCAGTGGTGCCAGCTGCTGTAAAAGCCACATTGCAGAGAATCAGCTTTGACAAATGAGTGATGAACGTACTGGACATAGACTGAGCCCACTCCACTCAAACTTATATGTGTGTGTGTGTGTGTGTGCGCGGGTCCTTCTGCTAAGTAATTCTCCCATAATCCTTTACTCTGAAAAATGACACAGCTGCCAGACATATCCTCTCTGCTGGCACCTCCAACCACCACTCTTTTTTTCCTTTCTCTTCCTGTCTTTTGTGTATGTACGACCCAAACAAAAACACAGCGTATTCAGAGTGGCAGACGGTATGATTTGTATCTATATAGGGTGCTAAAAATATGTGGCATAATCAATCTATCATCTGCCGTCGGCAAACAGATTCATCACCATGGCAACCCCCAAAATGAGGGAAACAATTCATTATGTGGCGTTACTATGACACATTCACACAAAGTAACAGTGGTAGTATTGATTTGCATAGAAATCCATATCACTTCATACAATATAGAAAAAGTTGTATTTTCTGCCTGGCTTGAAATTGTCCGTTAAAAAGCAACATTTTAATGACAGAAGCAGGATGTTGTACCCACATGACTGATCTGGTGATACAAGTATCGCCATTCATTTCCTAGCAACCCAGTAACCCAGGGCGACAAGACTTAAGATGACTAGAAAAAATACTGGCTCTTTGCTTGTTGCCAAGACACACATCCAATAGACCTGAAAAGTGCCTAAATCAGGACTAAACTAGGTCTAAATGAGGCCTGACTTCAGATTAAAAAGATTCTAAAACTATAGGTTGCAGATGTTGGGTATAAGAATTGGTACAAAATGATATTCTTTTAGAAATGGAATTTTAAGACTGTAAAACATGTCCTGTTTCATTCTTTCTGGACAAATGTCAAAGGATAGCCTGTGTCAAAGGCAAGGTGAATTTTACTGCACATATTAAAACATTTAGAGGCTGACTTTTGCAATGACACAACGTGCTGTACATACACCCATCACACTATGACAAGGCTGCACTAAAACACACAGTATTTAAATTAAGTCAACCTGCTGACTAGATTTTGGCAGTGCAGTGCTCTGCGTTCCAGAAAATTACTTTGATCAAAACATGTACGATTGGCTGATGGTGTCACACAGTGAAACACAGAGTGGACTATGTTTTTTACCACACCAACAGAAAAGGCGTAGTGAGGTTTATGCTAAGAAGACCAATGAACAGAGCACACATCACATACAAAACTCACTGCCGAGGCTTAAAAATGCTGAAAAAATGCTGGCAGAAAGCAAGGCCACCTGTAGTTGCTAAAGGTGGTCGAATAATATAGTTAACAATGGTGTTTCCTTTATCCAAGAAGGATTAGATTTTATCATTAGAAGGACCATCATTTGTAAGATTTGGTCAAATGTGTGCCCTTTGTCATCTGAAGAGTAGTCTTGAGTTCAGCTACTGTTCCAGAGTACCAAAGCATTGGTCTGTAGCAAAGTGTTGTACGTATCTAATGGCCCAGTGGAGCAATTAGTTGTGTTGCCTTGAGTGTACTGCTTGCCTAATGTGAGGGCAAGTGTGCGCTGTCTGAGTGATTAGTTACTGCTTGGTCTGCCTCCAGGTCAATGTACCCGTAGCATGTGCTTTTGCATATGGGCAATAACAGTCATGTGGTCCAGCCTGCCAGAGCCAATTTGTCTACGTAGAAGGAACACGTTTTTTTTTTTTTTTTACTTTTATCTGAAGCCAAATTTACGACAGTGATGCATTGGCCCCGAACACACCCTTTGTACTTTAAAAAAAACACCATCTCTATTGTCTTTTATGGGGCACAGCGCGGCTCCAAAATGGTTTAAAAATAGCTTTCATGACACGCATGAAAAGAAGCGAATTCCCCCGCCTCATTTGTCGCCCTGACTAAGGATTTTATTACAAGCTTTTTGACTCGGATCTAGCCTTATTGAAACTAGCTTGTGTGTGTGATCAAACTGGCATAGAAAGACGGATGGGTACTAGGCAAATGTCGGATCTCCTTTATCTTACAACACTAACGCTGAAGCAGCCATAGCCATTATTTCTTGTTACAAATAGCCACAACAAAGCAATCTGTGGAAGTCAAAACAACTACAGGCAATTTCTGAAACATTCATTTTGTTCATGCATCGGTCTCGTGGTAGTTCACTCAGGGCTGTAATGACTGCATATGTAAGCGCTAAGTCTAAATCAGATTATATTAATACCGTCATAAGTCAAAGTCGTCACATTAATCACCGTATCATGGTCAGTCAGTGTAGCACAAAATGTCCAATAAGATAATACTGTGACCACGCAATTTCCCTCAAGGATAAATACAGTTTGTGTAAGTCATAGTAAGGCCACCGATATGGGGCAGGTTTCTAAGTCTATCAGAATCAACTGGTCTGATTGCAACTTTCTTACTGTGATTTCTTCGACCTTCATTATATGTGGTCTGTTCCCTTCCAATAGACTCACGGAATCAAATAGATGCATAGAATCAGAAGCTGCTACAGTATGGTATTATTTGAAAGAGACCGAACTCACAACTCTCAAATCAGCCATTCTTCCACCTCTATATAAACTATTCAGTATTCAAGACTGACTTAAACAGGATCAAGCAACTTCCAAAGATTCCACTTTCCCTTAATAGTTTCCTCCCACTGCACCCCTCCTCCCTTCCTCCGCAGTGGATCAGTATCCGTATGGTCCTGGCCAGAGTTCAAACTCTTTTCCCTGTCCCTGTTCACTGCAGTGGGGCATCCTGATGCGGTAGGTCTCCTGCTCAGATCCCTCTTTAGTGACCCGACCCTCTCTTCTCCCTCTCCTCTCTGGCACCGCGATCACTTCCTTTACCAAAGTGCTCTAAGGTAAACAGCTTTCATCTTCCCCTCCCTCCTCTTCCTCTTCTCTAACTGAAGAAAAGGTGCAGCTTCCGCAATACAACTCCATCAGTTTTTTTCGGCTTTGTAGGCATTTTCCTTTACAGTGCTGCTCCCGGGGCCCGGCGTGTGCTCTTCACAACCCCACTGAACTGTGAAATAGACGATTACACAAGTCAAAGGGAAGCATTTGACTAAGCAACATTCAAACAGCGCATGGCCTTTGCTGATTCTGGCTAGAACTGCTACTGCTCCAGAGGTTAATCTTCTGAACACAGTTAAGGGATGCACATCAACAAAGAACTTGCACCCGTTCTGATTTCTGTGTCCTGAGCCATGTAACTGAATGTTCATGACATATAATTCAATGTTGTGGGTTCGAGTCCCAGCTTCGGGAATTTGCTGAATGTCTCTCCTTGCCTGAATCGTCTTGTCGAATGAAGCATATGGGCTAAAAATCCTTAATAAAAAAAAGAGTCTTGAGTCACATTTCCGTGCTAGTGCAGAAGCTTTGGGCCTTAGGGTACATATTGGACAACGGCCAGTTTGAATTGCAATACCTTATTTATGTGTAATGCCTGATTTGAAAGCTAAGACCTACAAAACGGATGTACAATCTTTCCTTGTGTTGTTGCGATGTTGTCGTCACTGTTACAGCCCTAGGTCTCTTTCCTTTTTTGTATTCGTTTTGTGTGTGTGGTTAAAGCTGTCTTTCCCTCCATTGATATCTGGCTGTGTGAGCTCTGGCCTGCGATTGGAGGACTGGGTTCAAGGTACTGGTTGGCTGCTCGTCCCTGGTCCTGATTGGTCCTGGCCCCTAATCAACCACCTGTTGCGGCCACGCCTTTAAAAGGCCACACCTCCGAACATTCGGGGCTGCTGCTCTGTGTGGCCAGTGCGCCCTTTCGTGTTTAACCTTTTTACATCCAGGTTTTTGTTACAGCGCTGGGTTGTAACAGTCACTTTTTAGTCGTGTTTTTATTACGTTTTTGTCACTTATTTGTCATTTTCTTATGGCCCTTTTTTGTCACGTTTTTGGAACCTTTTGTTGCTTTTTTTTAATAAATGTTTTGGTCATGTTTGGTCACGCTTTCATCCTTCATCCGGGTTAAGAGGTTAAAGTACACAAAAGGATCATGTGCATTGCTAGTTTTTTTTTCTAGTTCCCCCCCCCCCCCTCCCCAAGTTTCCACAAACATAAGTTAGTGGACAATGTTTGACTTTGTGGTGAAAGGCGAAACGTCCACTTTTCTAAAAAAACCTGGTAAAGATGAGGACTTAAACAATCCTTCTCCACGATGGTAACCTCCTGTACGAATGAGAACCTACGCAAACAAATCATGTACTTAGCTGTTAGCATGAGATTAGCAACTAGCATGGCTCTTCTATGTAAAGCAATGACTTAATTCTCAACAAACCCAAAAGGAATTTATAATCTAGTCAAAGATGAAATTATGAATATAAACAATAAACAAATGTGAAAAAGGATGTCAGACTTTTCACGCACTCAATAAAAGCACCAACGTCCCTTTAACGTCGCACAAGCACAGCATCGTCGTTCACCATCACACAATCACAATCAGCTCTTTGTGAGGTCACTTGGCACAGACATCCTTTCTTAGAACTTATTTACTCGTTCACACTCATTCTGCCTTCCTGCTCCCGTCCCGCCTCGTATCTTCCTTCCTATTTGCGAACACAATTGTTTACGCTCAGGCGCGCCACAGACCAGCATATTTACCAACAGCTGAACAAGAGGAGCCCATTCAGAAGACACAGTGAGGGCGAGGAAGGCGGAGCACGGGCAGAGTAAATTCCCCGGATAGTTTGTCCGCATCAAAAGAAACACCAGCACAAACAGCCCTAATGGCTCTAATTGCATCTTTGTTTGAACAAATCCCGCAATGCACTGGGCACACTCCGTTATTGCTTCTCTAATCCTCTACACACATCATCCTCTCCTGTGACATAAAGCCCTGTAGTCCATTATCAAACGCTGCCCCTGATGTAGAAAGTCATTTGCAATCAAGCTAAAGGCCATTACCCCGCGGACGACGGACAGAGCTGGTTATGTTCCAAGTTTTACAAGACAGACAACGGTCAGTGACCTCACTTTCCAACATAACATCACATACAGACACAATATGCACCAATGGGGGAGAAACTAATGCACAGGCCAGTCTTTATTCATAATGCACATCAACTGTCACTGTTTCACTGCACAAGGGCTGGAGTTTTGCCCTTTTTCTTACACTTTTAATTCACTTGTTGACTGTACCGTATTTTTATGCTAATTTGCGATTTACGTTTTATTAATATCGAGCTTCAGTTCGCAGTAGACACTTTCCAAGAGCATTCACTATGATGAAAATACACAGCGACATGAACTGCTAAACTCATGAAGACACACAACATACAGTATTATGTAACTACCACAAGACATCTGTTCTTCACTTAATCCGTGGTGATCGTAATGTTATTGTGTGAATGGCTTTATGGCTGCACATTTAAAGTAAATTCAGCCGCTCGGCCCACCCTGCTGAAAGTCACAGGCTCAAAACATGTTTATACTCAGCAAAGTTATCGTGTTTAGATAATTTTGATCAGAAAAATCACTATATGAATACCAATTAATATGGATTCTGTTCCCAATCCAACTGTATTTGCTCTTACAAAGTATTGCAAACAGATCGGAGTGAAGGCAGGGGCTGTGCGTGCGCTCACAGTTTGTTTGTCTATGGCTTATATTAATATGCCGATCACCGGAGAGATAACGGGGGCATTTCCTATTATAAACCTTCTTGGGACAACAGAACAGGGAGGTTCACTTTGGAAATACCACACTGGATTTATATGCAGGCAGAAAAGGTGCGGTAGAAATTTTACGTGGTCAGAATTCAAGAAAGTGAAATGAAAAGGCAGCAACAAAGGGGATAGCATTTGATAACTGTTACTGAACTATTTGAGGATAATACGTTCCAATGAATTCAAACTGAAATCAAAAGCTAATGTGTTTTTTTTTTCAACAAATTGTGTCAAAACAAGACTTTAAAAAAATATTAAATCAGGACAAAATGTAAATCTCAGTCAACATTTATGAAGTTAAGAGCAAAAGGTAGCAAATCGCAGAACTTATCTTAACTAATCAGTAATAAATTGACTTTAAGATGGTGAAATGCTTAGGGTGTCATCTCGGTGACCCAGTCTGGGCCAGTCTGGGTCACCGAGACGGAGGTGATGGACCAGTGCTTCATGTCCGTGGAAACAGTGGATCCTGCCTCCAGCATCCCACAGCCTCTCTGTGTTATCTCTTTGTTTGGGAGATGCATGGTTCAGGGATGTGCACATGACAAGCACATCGCCCCCCGCATGAGCAGGGACACAACCCACCAACAAGGCTGACACTGTCCGTGCATCTAAGGAGCGCTTCAAGCTAAATGTTCATGGATAAATATTTCAGTCCAACAAATAATGCTTTCACTGATCATTTCTATCCATATTCTAGGTGCTGTGCACTTAGGAAGAGGAGATAGTCAGTGTAATTAAAATATGTTGTAAAGTGACAATGCATTGCTTAAAAATGACAGAGAATATAAGATTGGTAAACTCTCAGGCAACAAACTAGGAATGCACAATTTAACGCCATCAATCAACGCAATCTAAAAGACGCAAAGGCCGCAATTATTTAGGTAATACACTGTCCTCTAATAACAACAAAAAAACAACCTGAAAAATAATGTTCAAAAGATGATAGAGCAAAAACAGAAACCACTAACATGTGCGTGGAAGCGTTATCTGTCTGTCCAGAGCCTGCACTTCTTTTACCATATTGACTGAGAGTTGACTGTGAGACTGGGGTGACTTTACAGAGGCCGTCCCCCTGCAGAGTGGACCTGCTGCTGCTGCATCTGCACCAGAGAGGCTCCTTGTCCCAGAGTCCATCACCTCTCCTCCCTCTGCACTCCGTACTCTGCAGCCTGCTGTTCATCATGTGCGCCTATTATTAACACTGTGCCACACATCACCAGTGGGTACAAATCAAGTGCAATACATGTAGGTGCTTATAGAAAAATGGGAAAAAGGACATTTAAAGTTAAGGGAAAGGATGTCGTTATCTGTGTACATTAATCTAAAGCAATAGAGTAGCTGTGAAGTATTGAATGTTTTGCTTTCAGACATCTTTAAGTATTTCAAGGGTTTCAGTCACATTGCTTTTTTTGTTATGAATGCTATTCTCAGGACTTTTGACCATTGAAAACTAAAGAACATGTTGTTTTAAATTGATATATACGTTTCTCATACTGTATTACACAATTAAAACAATCTATGCATCTAAGGGCTTTTGACAACACCTATAATCTACAATACAATCTTCATCCTTCAAAAAAAAGCCCAGCCCAAAAGACTGCAACACCACATAAGGCAAATCATTACCAATTCCCTGCTGTTTATCTAATGCAGATTTTCTAGCTTCGCTGAGGGAATACATACTAACAATTTTATGGGAAGAGGGACTGTGATTTCCCATAAGAACTTCCCCAAGGCAATCTGGCTTAATGTTTACTTGCTCTTCTTTCTCAACGCGCCGTTGCTCAGTGGCACGTAGGTAGAAACGGTTTTACCGCAACACACAGGGGGAAACGCACCGAACAACCTTTTTTATCCTTGAGTAAATTGCAGAAGGTCACCACTTGGTAACAGCATTCTGTCCGGTATAAAATGGAAATAATCACATAAATATATTCTTTAAAGGCAAGACACTATAAGCATTGCAGAAGAATCAAAGTAGGCACTATTTGAAGCATATGTCAATGTACATGTATGTATGTGCTTGTGCTATATCTAATTCTTTGTGATGACCTTAATTCAACTATTTCAGCGTATTACTGCAGTTTGCTGAGGGTGTGGACTTTAAAAGACAGAGAAACTTCATAGAAGACTCTATGTGACGTATGTCAGAATGTGGGCTGGCGTTTTGAGTGCAGAAGAGGAAGACAGACTCCACACATTATAACACGGCTAAAAGCTAAAAATGATATAGGACCTTTAAGACTAACTTTTAGTGGAAGAAACAAAACAAAAATAAAAAATATAATGTTTATATGTCCTGGGTAATTTTAAAGAGGAAAAGAAAGGTTTTCCATTTTAACATTTCAGTAAGTTGGTGTCTTGCATGCTTGGCATTTTATTGCAAGTGAAGATTACTTACTCACTTTAGCTTGTGGGCAGGACCAGGTGAGATTCCAACTACAGTACGTTAGGACAAACAAGTTTGGCTCTGGCAAAGGGTGACATGTCGCCTGCAGAGATCACAACGCAAGATTAGACACTGTTTACACAGGAACATGCTTTAGCAAAGGCGTATGATTTCTATGGTGTTCCTCTGTTGTCTTTTTACATTCCAAATAGTTCCTTCTTTGAGTTTTATGTTTCAAGTAACAGCTATACAATACTTCTACTTTTTACATTGGTAAAAAGCAATAACATCATCAGCTTTTTATCATCTGAACAACATTGCTAAGATCAGAGGAATAGTGTCAAAACCAGACTTAGAGACACTCATCCATGCATTTGTCTCCAGCAGGTTAGACTACTGTAACGGCTGCTCACTGGCCTTTCTAAATGAGCTGTTAGAGCTGCAGTACATCCAGAACGCTGCTGCTCGAGTCCTGACAAGAACCAGGAAATACGACCATATTAGTCCAGTGCTCCGGTCTCTGCACTGGCTTCCTGTCAGTCAGAGAATAGAATTTAAAACAGCTCTGCTTGTGTACAAGTCGTTTCATGGTTTAGCACCAAAGTACATCTCTGACATGTTAGAGCCGTATGAACCATCTCGGGCCCTGAGAACTTCAGGGAGGGGTCTCCTGGTGGTTCCCAGAGTCAGGACTAAACACGGTGAGGCTGCGTTTCAGTTTCATGCAGCTAAAATCTGGAACAGTCTTCGTGAGGATGTGAGACAGGCCTCAACTCTGACAATGTTCAAATCCAGGCTGAAAACAGCTCTTTTTACCCGAGCATATGAAAACTGAAAGTATTTTATCTGCACTCTTGCCTTTTACTGTAATTGATAAATGTTTATGTTGATGTTTTATTGATTGATTTTATCTGTTTTCTTGTAATTTTATGCAACTGTGAAGCACTTTGAATTGCCTTGTGTATGAATTGTGCTCTACAAATAAATTTGCCTTGCTTTGCCTTGTTTGGTTTTGGTAAAAAGCCCCATTACTTTGAAAGAGCATAACATTTCACCCAATAAATAGAATTAAAAAACAAGCATTTCATTACAGGTTTACTGTGAGTGGGCTCACTTCTCAGACCTAACTTTGCCAGGAGCGGGACATTGTCAGCTTGTCTCCATGGAGATGCTGCTGCTTTGCTTTGACTACAGATAGGCAAACATGAGGTATACCATATTAGGTCCTCTTCCAAATGCTTTATTTTGCCTCGTCAGTGCAGTTGAGCATTAGAAGCATGTTTGGTATTGCTCATGTTTGGAGTTTTAATACAGTCTGTTTGCTGCTGTGTTGTAGCAACATACAGTACTAGTATAACCTGGCTTGTTTCGCAATGTGGATGTACTTGAGTGCAGATTTGGAGTATGGAGCCGATGTCTTTCACTCCTGCTTTTTAGCCACCACAAATTAAATTTTAGAAAGACATACCAAGTGGCCTTTGCACTTCATAAAACAAATGGAAAATCAATTGGACAGAGGGTCAATACTTGAGAGGAGCAAGAGAAAACAGCAGGGAGAGTCCGAGTGTCTGTAGATCAATACTGTCTATTCATATCAAGAAGATTCCAAACCATTTCACCCCTCTCTTCTGACACACACTAAATCTAATGTCTCTTTCAACGTAGCCTTGTCTTCGCTGTGATTGAAATGTTGCCTCATCCTTTCTAAATCCTCTAAGACTTGCTTCACCGACCCAGTCACTGAATGCAGCTTTAGGGACAGACGACCAGTCAAGTTAATTACACGTCAGCTCACTAAATAAATATAATATCCAATAAGGACCGCAAAATCTTATTATGTATAAACCCTGCCTTGCATAAAGTCCAACATGTTCCAAAATGTATGTCGTTCTTGAACAAATTAAGCAGTTAATATTTTAGTCTTCCTGAAATATTATTGCTCCGGACATGTTCAAAATGTGCAGAGTGCACAACTGCACGCCTAATCACAAGTACAACACTTAAAATTGCAATTAGATATTTGTCCTAAAATTGTGTGGCCCTATAAGAGATAATACAAGCATGTTAAAGAATCTCAAATTGATGTAGTATTATCTGCTCTGCACCATTTTCTACTGATAATTATATAATTTATTTTAGACTCGACTGCAGCAGAAACTTTCCCTCTGAGATTTGCAGCGCATTAGTCCACTGAGGCATTCTCAATAAACAGCGTGCTGCCGACTGCTAAAATGGCTTTAGTTTGCGTGAATGTTACCAATATGTCAAAGTAAGTTATGCATGAGGTATTGTCTTTCTTTTCACTTTAATCCTCAACTCATCTATATTAGACCATTATTGATTGTTCTTTTAGTAAGACAGAAGGTTTACTAAATCTATATTAGGCATAGATGTTATCAATGTATCCCTGCTTGGGATTTGCACAAGGAAAAGAGTACACATATCTATCACTGTGTGCACTTTCAGATGGACAGGTTGTCCAGTCCAGAAACTACTTGGTACTTACAGAGCCAGTCTTCCCCACTATTTTCTTAGAGATGACCAGGATGACTTTCTTTGTGCTTATTGACGCCTAATTGAGTGTGAAAAGCGTGTGGTCTTGCAAAACGCCACCTTGACAGCCCATGATAAAACTATTCTTACGCAGCAGTCGCCCGGTGTGCCATTATCCCACCACCGGGGGGACATATCCAGGTTTTCCATCACTCTAGAAACATTACTGAGGTTTTAATGAGACCGGGATCACTGGCAGCTGTCGAGTCTCCCTCTCCTGAGCAGCTCGGAGTCATGCAAATGACTCTCTACAATGTCACATAAACACAAGTCCCCCCGTCCCCCCCCCCCCCCCCAGACACCAGAAAGGTCAACAGCACCAACCGGGAAGTAAAGTTAAATGATTTTCAGGGCTCACTCTGAATTTTAAACATCTAGACCTTTCTTCAAGTACCATCATTAAAGACACAGGACATATTAACAGTACTTTTTTACTTTGTTCAGTTATCTTTCAAAAACAAACAGAGTCATCAAAAGTGTAGGTTGATGTCTTACATAATAATTATTCATAGGACAGACCATTTTCTTAGTAGTCTCTTTGCATTGCATTTGTCATTGCTCCCTCAATAGTTGAGCAACATTTTGCAGCAACAACAGGCCCGGTATTGACTGATGGAAAAATGGCTACCAACCTGAGGCAACAGCCTCTCCAGCCTCACTCACACGCCACACTCATAAGGTAGGTAACATGTCTTATCCACGGACACACACCCGCAGCACGCCCCTGTCTGAGCTGGGACGGAGTTGCCAACCTTCTGGCTGCAGGAACCATACGATTTTAGCCACTGTTTTTGTCTTATTGGCTATGATGCAATTTACAATTCGAATATCATATTTATGAGACAAGATAATAGCTATGAAAATAGAGCTGATAGGGTTTGGTAGCCAACATTGTGCAATGCACTTTCGACTCTTCAACCAGATTATTCTTTTATCAGTGATTCCAAAAACTCAACTTCATGTAACCAGTCTTGATTCAACAGAGCAGGCATGAATACACTGTCCAATGCACAGCTACAGAACCATTCAGAAGCTTTTACATCTAATGTACTGTAAACTTCTACATAAAGTGATTAAAACATACTGCACCTTTACAAATGCACACTCCGGTGGTGCAGATAGAGCAAGTCATCTTGTAGCCTGACAATGTTGTTATGTCCTTGGGCAAGACACTTCACCCACCTTGCCTCTAGTGTCTGTGTACACTGGTGTATGAATGTTAGTGTGAATTGGTGAGTGGTTTCTTGATGCGCTTCGAGAGCCTAATGTTTTTTGTTTTCACTTTACATTGCACCATCTATACTTCCATATCTGCCCTCTCCCGGTTATTACAACAACACACAATTAATACTTAAACATTCTCAGGCATATCTTGTACCCAAAAAAACACTAATTAAACCGTGTCTTGGGGGTGCAAAGTCCTGCGTTCATCATGCATACACCAATGATTTTGTAATGAAAAAATAGTGAGACTTCTGGCTGTTGTTCACCACAATTCACATTATTGTATGCAAATTGCCTGGCCCTATGTAAACCAATGTACGGTATGCGAAAAGGCTTTATCACTTGAAGGTATGTATAACAATAATAACATTTAAATAACAATCTCACAACATGATGATGCATTGTGACTTTGCCCGCAGCCTTTTTCTCACCACTCTCCCTCTTCAACAGCTGCAACAAGCCAGCAAAAGTCCCAGCAGAAGCAGCATACAATATACTTCATCCTTGTCCAACCAGTGTGATTTAAAAGAACGCTATGGCAATGTAGCATTAACAGCAGATAGATAATTATTGACTGTGACCTCCAAAGAGAAGAATGTTTGTTGAGCCTATTTCTATTAATGTTTAGCAACAGAAGCACAAGGAAATGCAGAGCTGGGAATGGAGTGCTTCAACAAAGTGCAAATTGTGCTGGTTGAAGTGAGTGTTTGTGAAAGCCGGGCCGCTGCAGGGAAGATGGCCTGCCAACAGCTCCTATTCAGCGTCACATCAACACAGAATGATGGGAGGGGACCAGGGAGGGCTATGGTGGCCTTTTCTGTTGGGACATAGACCTGCGGAAAATAGTGAATCTGGCAGGTCCGTGGAGGGGAAAGTCCTATTTGGGGCTGAATGAAAATAATACCAAATTGTGTATTTGCTAAAAAGCATTTGAGATCAGATTGGATATATTTTTTGTTTTAAAAATTTCAAACATTAAGGGAAGTATAATAACCATTTTGACTGAAATATGAACTGGTAAACCAATGTAAAAATCACTTCCATTTCCAAACATATCATAGAGATCTATGCTATGAGCAGGTTTTAAAATATGACCCTATGGAAGTAGGGTATGGGAAAGAATATTATACTACCCTGCAGCCCCAGTCCTATTTACAGTATGAACAACATCTCAGACATAACATTGTGCAGTATGTTGTATGAAATATGTGCTTGACCATGCATAAGCCTTCAGCCACACAGTGGTGGTTGTCTGTGTCAATAAGGACAGTTCTGCTTATGCATGTCTGATCATATCTGCCATTAAGGCACCACATAATGCTTCACATGTGGTCTGGTATTGTCTGTGCACACCAGCCACAAGGGGTAAAGCATTGTATGTACTTGTCTTAGGCCCAAGCCAACATAAATGTAGAGGGATGCACTAGGAAAGACATCGGGTATAAAACGTATTATAAAAACTAGTAACTTCAAACATTATAAAGACAGACTGAAGCTTTTTTTTACCTTCAAATTATTCATGTCCTATGCCCCTTTCAATAGCATGTATGTACTAATTACTTACATACAGTTATTATGATAGTACACAGTTGTTTTTTGTCTGGTTATGGGTGCCATTTTGAAGACTCTTCTTCATTCAAATATATTTTACTCTTTGTTGCTATGGCAGTGGGCCTCTAATTTCCTACACAGTACATTTTGTAGACAAAGTCCACACATCTCCAACACTATTAAGTGGCATAGATTTTCAAATCCTGTTTAGAATAAGTAGTCATAAGTCTATATGACATACCACAGTAATAACAATGTAATGATGTCTTCAATGAAGGTACTTGATTCATCTTCTGTACTCAGTAGTTGAAGTCTTCAAACGTTTCGCCAATGTAATGATGTGATATTTACAAAGTAGCCAGTACAGGTCCAAACCCAGAATCAGAGCTAGGCCTATAGGCATAGGCGCCGTAAAGGGGTGGAAGGTTAGGACGATTCTAAGGGCCCAGGCTGATGAAGGGCCCAGAAGAGCAGACCCTCTTTTTCTTTTCTTATTTCTTTTCTCTTTTTTATACATAGGTGTAATGTGCTAGGGCCCCTCATACACTTAATGTGTATTTTGTCCGTTTTGACCATAGATTTAATATTTAACAAACAAATAATGTATTTACTGTTTAAGTCACACCCCTCCCCCTCACAATGGTTCATTCCACCTGCGCTGTCCGAGCTACGCTCGCTAGTGTAGCGTCTCTTGCTTATTGCATTTGTTATGATGCAGTGCAGATAGTGACACACGCAGGCATGTCACATCAAAAGTCAGGGCATCAAAAACGGAAAGAAAAGAAGGAAAGAGAAGACCGAGAACGCCGAAGTCGACAGTATGTCACACAGTTTTTCAAAAAGAAAGGTAGCTTGCCCTATTCCTGTATTCCAAAACTTTCACTTACTTATTTTTGTTGCTACATGACCTGCTTTTATCTAGCTAGCCTAGTCAAATAATTACTGAATTATGATTTACATCCAACAATAATAACATCTCTGCTGTCTCCGGGTTATCATGTCTCGTAGACACAGATTCAGCGGCCGCTGCACACCCACGTCTCCCTTCCCCCGCGGCCCCCGTCCCCGTCTCAGCCAAACAAGGTGAGCCTGAGCGCAAAACTTCACGAAGATTGAAAGCTCTAAGCACGTCTTATCTACTGTGTTCTCCACATGATGATAACTTTACTAAACAAAAAGTAATCTACACGCTTCAAAAATTACAAAAAACAGTTTGCCGTGTGTTCTGTGAAGTGAGGGCCAGTTACGTGATGATCAAATCCATTCTGTATGCCAGCCATTGATTTCAATATACAACACTGATCTGACTTGTGAATTTGAAGATGAAGTCAGACACCTCAACTCTGTATATAGGGCCACTTTCCCAGGGTGTCTGTCACCAATTGATCTGCTCAACAGCATTTACAAGATGCAGCTGCAGAGTATTTTTGGGCAGGTCTGCATAGTTTTGCGAATATTTTGCACATTGCCTGTGACCGTTGCTGGTGGCGAGAGAGCATTCAGTAAGCTGAAACTGATTAAAAATTATCTTAGGTCTGCTATGTTGCAGGACAGACTTTGTCACCTTGCCATACTATCCATTGAAAGCAAACTGGCAAGAAAGCTGAACTTTGATGATTTGATACATGATTTTGCCAGCAGAAAGGCACGCCGCTGGGCCATTATAAAGTGATGTTGAACATAACTTTGTTATACCTGGATAACAAACAGTTTATGTCTGGTTCAGTACTTGTTTAGTCCTGGACTGGTTTAGGCCTGGCATTACTCCTGGTGTGTCTTGATTTTGAGCCCTTTTGGCCTAGTTTTAGTCTTGGACTGATTTAATTATGGGTTAGTTGTAGCTGATGTTTCCTGATTGAGCAGTTGGAAGCTTGTTCACGTAAAGTATATGTCAATATGTGTACATTATGTTCTGTTGTGTTTGCAATTGCAATTGAGATAATAAATATTCTCCTTTTATGTAAACAAGTACATATTTCCATAGCTTTTTCTTGTTTTTGTAGGCTTTTACTCATCAGACATTTTAACTATGCAATGTGCTAAGTATCTTTTTTAAAGTATACAGGGCATGTTTATTGGGTTACATTTTATCTGTAAAAAATGTAGGGGGCCCAGAATTTTTTGTTTCCATAGGGCCCAGAATTTCTGGCGGCACCCCTGCCTATAGGCAATGACATTAGCACTTTATTACCTCAAATTAATTGTCTGAAGCTTTGTTCTACAGACCATCATTCAACAGCATAGTCAAATCAGCTGGCTAAATATGTCAACAATGACCTGTCTGCAGGAAGGTGAGTTGGTATGAGGCAACAAGTCCTGCACCCTCCCCGCTGTCACTGCTGCTGTATGCGAGTCTGCCGCAGTCTCAAAATACACTCTGTAAACTTTACGTCTGCAGCCCTATCCAGAAATCTCTTTACTTCATTTCACTGATGATCCAACAACACGATGAACAAAACTTAACTTTGTCGATGTGAAAGCCTGACTTACCGGAGATCCACGCCGAACCATTCAGAGGTCCTGCTGGAACAGAAAGTGGATGGGTTCGCTAGTCCAGTGCGCGTACTGTGTTGAGCTGCGTTGCTTGCGCTTAGAGACGTCAAAGTGATGCGAGAGCGCGTGGTGCGTCCATGAAGCGGGCCGTGGTTCGTGGTCCAGTCCGCGCGCACATTTGCAAAAGGACTGAAGAGAGAGAGAGAGGGAGAGAGAAAGAGAGAGAGAGAGGGAGGGAGGGAGGGAGACACTGCGTTCCGTTCAGTCTGCAACAACACTACTGACGGAGCAGGGGAGCCAGGAGGCACAGGGGAGGAGGCGGAGGCAGGCGGAGGCAGAGCATTGTGGGAAATGGAGTTCAGCTAAATTATTACGTTGCATTCCATTTCTGATCATTTATTAATCTATTTAGTACTTCTTATTTAGAAATGTATATTATTTGTAACAAGACTAGGCCTTAGTTCCTGCCCACGCACACTATTAATGTTATGAATGTAGCCTATTTGGTCTGGCACAACGCTATGGATTTGACAGAGCTTTAAAGTTAAGGGACTATATTCAAAACCCTCTGAAGTGTACTGACACATACGCTTACAAGAACCACAATGACAGCACTGCTATTGTACCACATGGCTTCTATTAGTAATAAGCCTATAGAGCATTTTAACAATACTTAAATATTGTTGTTAAAGTCAGTCAAATCAAATACATACATTTAACATTGCTCATTATTGCCATAATCCCGTAGTGCCACCCCCTTCCTGCATACTTGAGATCCTTAATAAAAGTCTCCAGAGGAAATACCTTTCTCCTGGACCAGAAACAGAAGCCTACTTTAAGTCCAGTCAGGTTCCGGTGGGTGTTGACTTCAGACAGTCATTCTCAGGATGTTTTCAACTCTCTCTGGGCCAGCTCGGGATAAATTTGGAAACTATTCTGCTATTCATATTATTGTCACTGGAAATAGGTGTTGCTTAAGTGTGAATGCTTCTAACAATAATGGAGAGGAATAATCAAACAAAAAAATGTGGGGGGGGGGGGATAAAAGCATGTATTTATACCATCTGTGATTATATTATATTTCTTTATCATGTACAAAATGCCTGTTTTTCCATACCTCCATAGGGCACTCAGAGCATCAAAGAACCACTCTCCCTGACACTCAATGGACAGTATGGATCTGTAATAGTAATAGTAATAGTAAGTACTACAGTTTAAATATCGCACATGCAATGTTTTTATGCATTTATAACATTTGTAGATTCAATTAGCAAACATTGTCCCATTGTCTTAATTTTAGCAGATGCTTAGGGTAGGGTTTCAAGGAGACCCAGAACATAAAATAGAATCAACAAGGGTGAACAATTGTTCAATATGTAACTCAGTACTGTATACTGTACCTGTTGTGATGCCGGTATGGATGGTCTCAGGAAGAGATCATCTTTTGCATTTTTTGACTACGTTAACATGAAAGAGCTTAAAAGTTGATTTCTAACACAATATAAGGTTAAAGTTGTGTTATTGTTATAGGTGGAAATGCTTTGTCCCTGAGTCGCCCTGTTTCTAAATTTAGACCCCAGCACCAACACTGTGTTACTGTAAAAGGCTGTGCCCACAGTTCAGGAAAAAGACTTGAGAAAAAACACTATGTAAAGTTAGGTACAGTGCTATACTGAGAATAACATGTTTGTTTTTTGACTACGCTGCTAAAAATAATGTGCGAGGGTCAGGGAAGTTCACACACACAGTACTTTTAGTTGATGAGATGAGGAAGTTCTGCAGTATAAGGGCAAATTATTAATAGAGAAAGGAAGAGAGCACGAAATTCAGTGGAAACACCATTGGAAAAATAATCAGTTACAGTATATAATTTGAATCTAATAAAACAGGAAACGTTAGTGTCTGTGATGATGGAGGTTAGCGCTTTAACTATGCTCTCACGTTCATTGACATACTGGCTTCATCCACCTTTCTTTAAGATTTACTTTTGTCCTGCAGTGCTTCAAGAAATGTGATCCAATCTTCCTTTGTCATATTTTGCAAGATGTTCAGCAACACATTTTGGCCTTTAGATTCTCCTCCATTCTCCTCCATTATCTAATGCTTCTATTGTCCACCTTTTAGTCCAACAACTACCACTACTACAAGCCTACTACTACTACTACTACTATTACTACCACCATGCTGTTATAACTGTAGTCGATTGTACTATACTGTTAGAGAAGTATGAATTCTCATCCCTATATATTAAAATTGTACAACTAATTGCATTGGCTGACCTTTGTCCTTTCCCATTTGCTGAGTGCAAGGCCGTTCCCGTTGTCTCTTTGTCTATTTGATTATGAGTTGTGTCTGTTTGATGGTCTATTTGGAGAGCAGCACCTCTTTATTGACTCTGAGGCTGAAAGGACCACACTCATCTTGTCTTAACGTAATTGCGTGGCACTCACTGTTTGTCGGATGATGGCAGCGGAGTGTCAGAGCTGGTTTCCTGGTGTCGCCTCTGTAATGAGCAAAGACGTGATAATACAAGGATGTTTAGGCAGTACATATGCAAATGAGATTTCTGAGTAATCGCATAATGTGATTACCCAGTTGTAACAGTTCAGTTTTAATCATAGACATTGAAAATAAACCCATGACCATAGACGGTGTTTTCTTAACTCTTGAGAAAGTAAAAGAATCAATAGACAGGATTACTCAAATAAGCAAAAATGAAACCAAACAACTACAGATATGTTTAACAGCAATAAACAACATTACGACAAAGTTAACATTTCAAAAACGTGGATTTGGCATAATAGTATATAGGGTCAAGGGACAATGTTGCACTTGTACACACATGTACGCCTGGGCCTTAGTGTTCATATTGCCAGTCTGGGCGACAGTGCCTAGAAGGCGGAAAAGCACTGTATGAATGTGATCATGTGACCATTAACCAGTTGTGGAAGAAGTATTCAATATTCTTACCCAAGTAAAAGTGCAGATACAGGACCAAAAATGTTACTGAAGTAAACATATAAAAGTATGCATTGTAAAATGTACTTTATAGGTAAAAAGTAAAAGTATTTGAATCAAACCAGGTCTAAACGAGTAAACCACTTTGAAAATACTTTTACCTCTAACTCAGTTTAAAAATGTAGTGGCGTAGAAAGTACAGATACAGGCTCTAAAATGTACTAAAGTAAAAGTAAAAAGTATTCATCAACAAAAAGTACCTGTAATTTGTCATTTTAACTTGTACTTATACTTTTCACTTTCCACCACTGCCATTTACCAGTTTACCCAATAAAGGACCATAACTCCATTGACGTGGCTTTCTAGACCACTTGAAATCCTATAATTATTTCATTTTCAAATGTATTATGTAATAACGCACTGGGAGAGAGGCTACTGATTAATAGGCTGGTAAAATTCAGGTGCGTAGAAAACAAACTGCTTGCTAGTCAATTTATAGCAATCAAAAGCACAGGTAACTCTGGATAAGCATAAAGTCACCTTTAATTTAAATGTCGATGGGGTATTCATATGAGAAATAGGCTACTGCAAATAAAAAATATAAAAAATAAAAATCGTACTTACTTCTTGTACGTACCTAACTTTTACTTTTAACATTTAGATGGTTTATTTAATGATGGCCCTTACATGCGCGTTCTGGCAGCATTGATAGCTGTGTGTTATCCTGTGGCTCCCTCTAGTGGTCGCTTATCAAATCCAGCTCCAACTGCGACAGAGGTAAAAGGTCACGGCAGAAAAACATGGCGGCGTCCTCAAAGTCCAGTGTGGTGCTGAAGGCTGTGAAGAAAATAGCGGTCCAGTTTTGTCCTTTCGAGTCCAATGTTCGGGCCACACGGTAAGGGGCGCGCGCGGATGCCCTGAAAATATTCAGGTTACATAGTTGGCGACAAAAAACTATGTCACTGTTGTACGGGCATTGGTTGGTTGTTCACTTCATTCAAAACATCGCTGTGTTGACTTTTATAAGAAAATAGTTGTATTATTTGTACGGAAGTGTGTACTTGAGATGCCTTGTTAATGCATACGTTGAGCGTTTCTCTCTCTTCTTTTTGGCAGGGAGTTCCTGGCCATGGTGGGCTCAGAGAAAGTCAGAGCCACCAACATCAACTGCGAGGTGACATCTGTAGTGAAACATGACAAGTCTGAACCAGTGGTGGATATCACGTATGGTATATACACCAGCTATATTGCAATATTTTGTTACTCTTTGCTTTTAACAATTTTTTTTTACCATCCATCCATTTTCTTCCACTTGTCCGTTGCTGGGTCACATTGCACCAGCCCCCTGTGGCTCCTCCTGCAGGTGGTGGGTCCACAGAAGGACGGCCTCATGGTTCTAACCGGGCCTGTTGGTCTCTCATAAGGGGCTTCTGAATTTTTTTTTTACCATTTCATGTAAAAGATATCTGTCCTGTTTATCTTGTCTTTAACCTCTTAATCCCACCTGATCTGAGCACATTTTCTCTAGTTCAGTTTTATCCAAATCTAAAAGCTTCAACAATAATAATTTAAAAAAAAAGCATAAAAATAGTGACGAAAACAAGGATAAAGAACGTGAAAAAAAAAAAAAATCGCGTCAAAAGTGCAACAAAAACATGAGGAAAACACGAAAAAAAAAAAGCATTGACAAACCGCCTTGGAAATGCAACCAAAAAGTGACAGAAATGTGACAAACGTGACAAAGAGTCATAAAAACAGGCAAAAACATGACGACAAAAGAGATGAAAACACGACAAAAATGCTTTGTTTAGTTTATTTGTTTTTTTGAGCAGTATACATTCTGCTCAAAAGGAGTGGGCTGAAGCAAAAAGCTTATGAGCGCCCACCCCCAAATTCAGTGCAATAAAAAAAGTACATTTCACACAGTGGTTCAGAAGGAACAAAACATCAAAAAAACCTCGTCCAAAGAGAATTTGATACATTTCAGCAGCTACATTAGCACAGACCAACTTACAAAAAAATATTTGAACTGTTATTGAAACAAAGTACAACAACTATCTCGTTTCATGTACGATATCTAGTACAAAGCAAGTAAAACAATGTGACCATTAATATATTTCTTTCAGATTGTTACCCGTGATTACTGGGAGTTACTTTTAAAAATGTGACTGAAAACGCGTCGGAAAATCCGGGCCTACGCGGACATTTTTAGTCTATCGTGTATTTTTGTTCTAGTCGTGGCAAAAGTCAGTCAGACAACAAATAACAATTGATTTTTGATTAGTATTATAGATTTTGGTTTATTTTTCTTTATTATTTTTTGTTTGCTTTAGTGGTTGGGGTGGGTGGGTGGGGGGTTTGAAGCTTGTCGTCTTGTTTTTATTCTGAGTCCCACCGTGAACACACATGGTGGGACTCGTGCATGTAAACACGCCACGCTGGATTGTAGTGATGGGCTCATTTCCATCCGTTATCCCCCACTCAAACACACATTCATCCTGGCCTATTGTACACGCTTTTAGTGGTAGGGGAAACCGGAGAACCCGGAGGAAACGTATGCAGTCATGGAGAGAACATGCAGACTCCAAACACCTTTCGATTTGGTGACCTAAAATGTAAGCAATAATAATGAATTAATTTGGTTCTATATTGTGCTGCGCTACAAACTATACTGTCTGCTTAAAGGGATATTTTTGGATTTTTGACATAGGGCCTCATTTCCTAGTGATCCAGAGTGTTGTTGATGTCTGGAGATATTTTTTTCTGAAATTCATGCAGTTCTTATATTTGAAGAGTCTAGTTGCGCTAGGCTAGGGCAAGGCTAAAGCATTTCTATGGTAACAGCAACCCTGCATTAAAAACAGTCTGACCCGCTCCACAGTGCACCTGAGGCAAATCACTTATAACGCCAGACTACCCATATAAATGTCTGTGTCGATAAAATATTTTTAACCATTTTGCATTTAAAATAACTTTTCTATTTGAGCAGCATCAGCTTCGTGGCTGTAAGCTAACGCAGTGGCGGAATGATCTGTGAGAAAATAGTCCTTCAAAATGAGGTAATTCATGTGATACAAGGTCAGTTATATTAAAAAAATTCTATCGACACAGACATTTATATGGATAGTCTGGCGTTATAAGTGATTTGCCTCAGGTGCACTGTGGAGAGGGTCAGACTGTTTTTAATGCAGGCTAGCTTCAAATATAAGAACTGCATGAATTTAAGAAAAAAAATATCTCCAGACATCAACAACACTCTGGATAATTAGGAAATGAGGCCCTATGTCAAAAATCCCGAAATATCCCTTTAATACAGTATCCTCTACTCATCCACAAATTGTGAGTCACTACCTAGATCCCCACATTTTAGAAGTCAGCAAAACACACCAGTTTGGCTCAAAGATATGGGATTACTCTACCAGGTCCTGTTCCAGCCTGCTGAATTTGCACGGGTGGGCCTGAAATGTATGTACGTCTGATTATGTAAGAAAGAATGATATCTATAGCTGGAGTGGGCAAAGTTGGACCTAAAAAGTTTAAAACAAAAGACTTCCTTCATCATTCGTCAAGATAGTTCCCAGAAAGATGTGAACTCTGTACACACCAACTCCCCTCCAAAAAATAAACACACTGACTCCTTGTGATGTGACTCAAGCCTCGAACAAAACACTTTGTCTGTCTGCCTTCAATGGAGCATTGTGCAAGAACTTCCCATGTGTTTTATGACTGGTTACGTTTTACCCCTTAATTGACCTGTTACCCAGTTGAGTCATGAGTTTAAAGTGTTCTGTTTGCTTTTTCTTTATTTAAACAGTGGATGGAGAAAGGCTGGTGATGAAAGGAGCCAAACTGACCAGCAAAGAGATGCTGAGAGCGTTTCAGTCTCGCTGCATTGCCAAGGATTTACAGGCCAAAGTGTCTAGCAAAAAATAATCGTATTTTCTGTATATGTGTATAATTTATGTGTATATATTGGTGATGTTTATAATAAATACTATTCAAAAGTGGTTGTATTCTATTCATACAGGTTTTGTGCATGCTTTTATATTGTCTTTATTTTCTGATGGCTGGGGTTACCATATTTCTAATTTTTGGAGGTGGTATACCAGTTTCAAAAATGCTTACTTGAATATTTGGATGATTCTTTGAGAAAGTATCGCTTCAAATAGTGTTGTACAGTGTTTTCCTTGATAAAACAAACAACCTGCCAACCTTTTAGAGAACATTGCACAAGCCTCAATCTCAGTGATCTTTGACACCGCAGTCCTAAATGCCAGAATCTGCTTTAGAGATTAATATTTAGTGAAACGTTACTAGACCTTATCTGTTTTTATGAAATATCTTTGTATATTTTCATTTGCGTGAAGAATTTTGTAATTGCATAATTGTTGGAGTTGTAGCCGACTATTTATGCAACTTTTTATGTGGATAAAAAGTTGATATTAGTGTGTATTTGACCCAGCGGCTGTCTGAGTTGTTAGAATGGCATCTTTACTTTCCATCACAGTGGTCTCTGGGATGCTCCAGGGTCAATTGTTTGGAAGTTTTCTCTGCTGATGGAGCCTCTCACCAGAAAACCTACATTATAACTGATCCTGGAGTGTTGTAGAGACCACTGTGATGGAAAGTAAAGATGCACTCATACAGCCGCTGTCACTACAGGGTCAAATACACACAAATATCAACTTTTTATCCACATAGAAAGTTGCATAATGCACCTTTAATTATTTGCCTAATAGTCGGCTACAACTCCAATAAATTCTGCAATTACAAAATTCTCCACACAGATGAAAATACACAAAGATCTTTCATAAAAGCGGATAAGGTCTAGTAATGTTTCACTAAATAGGAATCTTTAAAATCGTTTTTACATAAAGTATGCTACAGTTAGGGTTACAAGTTACATTAGGAGCGTAATAGAATGTGTGCTGGATAATTCTTGTTTTTCACTTTATTGCAGTAGCCTGTATACCGTATGAATGTATACTTAGCCTATTGATTATACTTAAACCAGTAGGATACATATTATGTTACTGTGAGCTGCATCATTCAATGGGCGGAACCTTTTATGTCGAGCACTTACGTAGCGGGGATCGATTGGCCCAGACCCTGCGGCTGAACCACGCTGGTGCTTTAAAAACTCCGTGTCTGGTTCTCACAGTGGGACAAGGTTTGCTCGAGTTGATCTGCAGGTGTTTGAGGATAACGCGCCAAGGCTGCAAAGATGGTCGAACAATTTGTTGGGACTTGGAAGATGGTTTCCAGTGAGAACTTCGATGAGTACATGAAAGCAATCGGTAAGGCATTTGGAGCTGATGCAGAAATATATATATATATATATATATTATTCTTTATGTTGTCGGGTGGTAGGCTACTTTTTATCCGTGGTTCATACCGTTAATTTTACCTGTCAAACTAGGCTGCAGCTACTTTTGCACGAGGCAAATGATTGGTAATGAGTTTTGACTTGTATTTTTGCATCCTAGGTGTGGGGTTTGCAACTCGGCAGGTTGGCAATCGGACCAAGCCCAACATGATCATGTCCGTGGACGGTCAGGGCGTTGTGACTCTGAAGTCTCAGAGCACATTTAAAACCACTGAAGTAAAGTTCAAACTGAACGAGGAATTTGACGAAACGACCGCAGACGACAGGAAGACAAAGGTATGTGATTTGCGCACAAAAATAAATAAATAAAAAGGTTTGTCCTCTGGATATGAATGTTATGTGTTACCATTTGCAGACCTTGATTACTGTGGAAAATGGCAAACTTATCCAGAAACAGACCTGGGATGGCAAAGAGACGAGTATAGAGCGGGAGATCGAAGATGGAAAACTAATAGCTGTGAGTAATTTCGATTTTTGTTTGCAGATTGTGTTTTTATAAGATCCACAATAGGCTGTAGTTGGTATCCTTAATGGGCACAAATATTACTATTTACTGTCATTGAAAGCCTAATATTTTTTTCTTCCTACAGAAATGCATTATGGGTGACGTGGTCTGCGTTAGGACGTATGTGAAGGATGCATAAGGCCCTGCAGACTGCTGGGACTCCATTGGATGACGAGCTCAGTTCCATGAGCCTACATTGACATAATTAAAAATTGCATTATGTGTCAGTATTTGTACCACTCCTTACTGTACATCCCCAAATACAACTGCCGTGCCCTTGATTTTGTTTGTGGTGACTTGAATAAAAATGCATGAATTTTCTCAAAAGTGCCTCTGGTTTCTTCATGGTCAGGCTTAGCATTTTGTGGATTTAATTTGCAATATTGGCTTATTTCCTGACTTTGTTTACTTTGTGACATCTGGCAACCGTGTGCTAATGAATTTTTGGCTTGTAACTTGGTTCCAATTTGGAAATCTTTGTTTCAATAGCAAGAGGTCAGTGAGGAAATTATATCCTGCTTCCTTTTTTGGGAGGCTGAACATTTCCCATTACTTGTGCACACGCAGCTGTAAGAACATGGAGAAACTCCCCAGAGCATCATGGCTTGTTCCAAATCCTATCCATGCCTTTTGGCTTGGCGTCAAGGGCATGTTTTGGGGATTTTTCGACAGTATGGAAACTTGGCTATGAGGAGGAGGTTGATTGGATTTAATGTCCAAATCGTCTGAAAAGTTAATCATTGGCAAAAGTCAACCATTTACATTTCAAAATGTCCAGATCTAAGTTTGGAAGTGTGACCCAGTTCTCATGGCCTGAGAGTGGAGTTCACATCTGCAGTAGATAGACTTACAGGTGCAGTGCTTGTGTACCTCAGGGGGCTGTTTGGGTAACTGTGGGAGATGGGCTTGTTTTCATGGCCCTCAGAAGCATTATAGCAAACTCTAGAACCTCAATAGTAAAGCAATGTGTTTTATTTGGACAAGATAATGGGCTAGCGACAGGTGTACTAGAGGGGTGGAACATATTCAGCTGATAGGAGCGTTGTTTTTGCATTAGGCAGGCAACATGGTTTTTCTACACTTTTAGAGGTATAGTTTGGAAGGAATACATGTAGTACTGCATTGTTGACACTATGAGAGAAGTACAGTACATATGCTTCACAGTCTAGCTTCAGTAGTGATATTGTGGGCGCAGTGGCATCGCTACAGCATTTTTATGCATGTGCAGTTTTTCTTTATTCAAGTAATGCATTTGTATTCTTTCAGTAGTACCATATCTTTGAGGACTCTGGCTGTCCTCACAACTTTGACATAAACAAGTACACACAAGAACAATACAGGAAAGAGGGAAAAAGGAAAAAGCAAGATAGAAGTCCAGAGAGACTGGAAATCCTAATGACAAACTAATGTGTGAACCATGCCCTCTGTGGTTTGATTGGCTGCAGGTTTTTTTTTTTTTTACTTTGGGGGTGTCTCTTTGTCTTTGCAGATTATGTCTTTAACAGGAATGGACCTCCATCCTTTGCATAACATCTGGAAAGGTCCACAAGAGTTTTAGGAGTTGACACCCTTCCTCCCCTTGTCCTGAACTCCAACCTAGGGACAAACGTTAAAAGTTCCAGGATACTGATGTAGAGATACGCTATTATACAGGATCCATAAATCATGTGTCCTTCCTCTCAAGGAGGACACTCTTTCTACTGCTGATTAATTAAGACTTTCAATGTTGGGTTTACAAACAATGCAAAAAGTTTAAACTGTTGCTGTCCAACTCATTCCTATTTTTTCGTGGTGGTGCTTTACTGTCAATAACATAGGCTTCTGTTCACAATCGATAAAAGTGCTTTATTATTAGATGCACAGGACATAAAGGTCTTTTATCCACCATTTTTTATACTACGGGTATATATATAGCCATTCAATTGTGCAATCTCAGCACATTTATGGTCACAACAGATACAAGATTTGCTGAGGCAACATATAGGAAGAGAACATTCAAAAGTAAAAGAAGTGTTTTGCGGTCTTCTTGCTTCTGTGGCTATTTGCACACATATCGGTTTGTCCACCAGACACTTTACTATGTATTTTTTATTATAACGAAATAGTTTCAGAAAAAAAGAAAGAAACTCATAGCCACATAATTAACAGACAAACAAACAATACCCCAAGACACCAGACACTTACTAAGCAAAAAAGAAAAAGAAAAAAATTATGGTAAATTGTTCTTATTGGGAAATAACCTTTTGAGCGCCTCTGTGGCCTGTACAAACTAACCTTGATTTAACATACAGTTTGTCCTAAACTATTTCAAAATGGGAATACTTTTTCTGCATTGGCACTGCATATTCCTTTCCTTCCTCACATTCTTCAGTTCAATCCTCTCCACAGGACTCTCACCTCAAACACTGACCCAAATCCCAGGACGACCACACAGCTGGACTGAACTATGTCAACTATGGCCCCACCGAACAGCGGGACAAATCCGTTACCCATGGCAACACTCTTTCTTCTCCCAGAACCTCACAAATTCACTTGTGCTATAGCTAAACACTTGTCAGTTTGGATGAATACCACATTAGAGCTGTGAGCCCCCCACCCTATCTCCTCAGAGCAACTGGGCAAACATGTCTGGGATTCCAGCGCGGGACCCTGCTCTGCATCACTTTACTACTTCAGCCTAATAACCGTTGAACCCTTGCCCCGGCCACCACCAAACGCATTCGCTTACCTTTTATTGGCACGCGGTCTATTTTGCTAAGTGTAGACAGAGTTGCATATTTGTAGTTGAGTCATTATTTCTTGAGTTGAGTCAAAGTCATCCTCAAGTTCTCACTGTTTGAGTCCAAGTCACTTAGGACTAGTCCGGGTCAAGTCCAAGTTTGAATGTGCAAGTCAGAGTCATGAAAATAAGGTCAGAGTTTGAGCCCAAGTTGAGTCACTCTAAAATTGAGTTTTCTGACTATTTTCCAAATGGTGTCCACTAAATGGCCTCTCTCTAACTACTTTCTAACCTAAATGATAATTCAGTTAAGAGCTTCTTTATAAAAGCGTATATTCAGAGGTTGGTAGTGCCAAGGACCTGAGAACTATTTTGGTCCGAGTTTGTTGTCTATATGTCCAATTCCATGTCTAAGTCTTCTAGCCTTCTAGACTGTGTAAAACACTGTCAAACTTACATCTCCAAATTCATGCAATTCAAGTTCATAGTGCCTATAAAAGGTTTCTCTCTTCCTTCCGAATATGTATCCAGTGCAGGGGAGTTCCTTTTCCTGTACCTTATCTGTGTGAATTATTATCTAAAATAAATAACCATCTAAAACAGTAAATCTTTTGGTAAAGTTTGTGTTGTTGCATTCAAAATAGTACACAGTTCCTGAATCAAAGGGCTTATTCATAGTATATGCTGTCCACAGATGCATGAGGCAGTAACCCACTAGCAGAACATTGTATTGTTCTCTCAAACAGAATCCTCTGTGCACCTAATAAAATATACAAAAAGCACAAACATGTTTAATGCCTTTGAGGGCATCACAAAGGAACAGTGTGTTGTTTCTCTCAACATGCCTCATCAGGGGTTCAACCGCCAACAAAACACTGCCTGTGTAAGACTGTATAGCTGAGGAAGGATGGTGGAAGCCTTTAAAGTGTACCTATACAAACTGACTACACAATGGTGGACAGGACGCCCAGGGGAGCACAGAGAGGGAATACACTACTGTTTGCAATCAACCCTCACAGCCAGGCAGGCCATGTGACCCCAAATCTCACTGATTATTATAGAAAATGTCAATATAAATTAACTTATCACAGAGCCATTCAGAGTGGTTTGTTGTGACTTCAATAGGAGGCCTCTGAACTGAGACAGACGTGAGTGATAGAACCTTTACTGGCAAAACCATACAGAGTAAATAGCACAAAGCTACTGGTATAATGCCAACTTACTTCTATAACATTTGCAAATATTAATTTAAAAACTGTTTGCCTCATGTGTCGTGGTTTGGAAATAATACATCTGACTTTGGACTCAGTGGTTTCTTTTGGAAAGACAGCACCTTGCCTGCGTGTATGATTGTGGATGGTTGGAATGGGATTTAGCAGCCAACTGTCTGTCTGTCCCAGGCAAAACTGTGCGTACAAAAGTAGCTAACTTTTGCATACTAATGATGGTGTTAACCATCTAATTGTGCTTTCCCTCTCTTGTAGACATTACGAACCTGAGCTTCAAGGAAATTCTAATATTGTGTCTTACCAACTGACCTTCAACTTCGATTGCTTTGACGTAGTGTCATAGAACAGACTGTTTTTTCCGTCTCTGAATTCAAAACAATCCCCTTTTCCGTCTATAACAGCTCAGATAATTCAGATGACATCACAATAACATACTATGATCAAAATCAATACAACAAGCCTACGCAGGGTCATATTTGGACGCCTAATCACTCAGTCATAATAATTTCCTTATCTATACTTCAGTCCTCTTGTGTACATTAGGAGCTGTTGTTTTATGTCATCACCTGCCTGCTGCAAATTGTTTAGGAAATAGCTCAGCGAAACTTTCCTTGAGAAATAACAATGGACATCTAAAGGCAGGCACTTCCCCACAATGCACTGGGGAGATAAAGGCAGCCGCTTACAAGCTAAAGGAAGCAATCTCTCACTGTGTGACACTTCTGTAAGTGACTTGTAAACAGCCTCCCAATATCATGTTAAAGGGTAGATTTGAGATGCAATAGAATATGATTCACTTCATGAAGTGGATACTAAAAACATGTATGTGCTTTAATGTATGTAAGAAGGATTTTAAAAGTGTTTCCTGTAGGAGTGAAGTGGTTTGTGTGGAAAATTTTACTTCTCAAACAAGTCCTGGGTAAGTCTAGCTTTAGTCCCAGTTTAGTCCTAGTTGGGTTTAGTTAAAAAAAGAAAAAGGGTGAAATACTACTTTTTACTTATTAAACATGGGTACTTTTGTAATTTCACTTATGTACAGTTTTAATCTACTTTTACATGTGTTGCTCATGTATCTGTACTTTTACTGAAGAATATTGAGAACTTCCAGCACATGAGAAAAATATGAGACAAAAAATAGGCAATGAGATTAGTTTAAGTTTAATGTGAAAACCCCTCTGTGTCAATGATTGAGACAAACAATTTAATGTGGAGACAATTTGAGATTTCTAAAAGGACAAAATGAGATCTCTTTTAAATCTCAACCAGAGTCTAATCAGAGCTTTTTACAGTCTTTTGCTCAGGAGACAAAATTGAGAAACAGGAGCAATAATCCGTCGGCTCAGATCGGTCTTAAACAATGCTCAATTTGGTCTAGGAGAAAGGAATGAGTGATTATTGAGAGGTCTTCTTGAAATATCCTTTCCTACAGGAAACCAGTGTTTTTCAACCTGTGGGTCAGGACCTAAACATGAGAAACGTACTGTGGACCTTTGTCAAAAAATAAATAAATAAACTGTTTTTGGTATTTTTCTTTCTTGTGATGTATTTTGTATTAAATACTCTTGTAGCAAACTTGCTACAAGTTTGACGTAGCAAATCGTAACTTGCAACGTCACCTGCAGTTGCGCTTATGGCCTCCTTAAGAGAAATACAGAAGTAAATACAGAAATAAATACAGAAACAAATGTAAATGCATAAATAAATAAATACAAAAATGTAATATTTAAAAACATAAATAAATAAATACAAAATAAATACAAAAATACAGAAATAAATATATGAATAAAAACATAAATATATAAATGCATTTATTACAATAAATGCATGCATTTCTTTGCAAATTTGATCTTTTATTTATTTATTTATTTATATATTTATGTATTGTTTTGGCAGCCACGGTCCTCCATATGGGCAGGTTTTCAGTTGATCATCCTTATGTTCAGAATGAGTGTATTATGTGTAAAACAGGCTCAAGACCCACCTTTTTAGCTTAGCGTTTAACTGACATCTATTTATTTAGTCCTAATTATATATTGTATATTGTGTGTACCAGTGACGTGCGGTCAGGTGTCATCAGTCATCATGGAAAAAATTATTAAAAAATAGAATACACTATATATAAAGAGGGCAGAGGTGTGGGCCCAATCCTGAATTATTTGCTATGATTATTGTCCCAACGCACAAACAAAGCTCTGTGGAGAAAACAGATATAATGTTTAATACTTTCAATTTTGATAACAAATTTTACAAAAGTTTTAGCACATATGCCTGGAAAGGTACAAATAACATCTACATGTAAAGTTGTTCTCAGTTTTCTTAAAGGAATCTTACTGTAGACGATGATATGTAGCTGTGTGATATGTTTTCAAAGGCAGAAGTGTCGGACCTTAAGTCACGCATCCAGTGTTGCAAGGCCTCAGGATTTGAGTGTCATGTCGTGTGATTTTGACACTTTACAGCATTCGAATAAATAACAGACAAAGTGAAGACGCGTAAAGACCAGACAGCTACATATCAACTCGTCTAAGGTAAGAACATGTCTCAGTATTACAAAACCGTGGCCTATTCCTTTAACCTCTTAACCCCCACCAGAACCGATCCCATTTAAATGCCCCGGTGGCATCGAAGGGTAAATATGTCATTTCCGACTTCCAGCGCAGCATCACAGAACACGTTGCGAGGCATTTTTTCCAACACAGTTTTATGTGTTTGGGGTGAAGATGCTGGGCTACTCATATTGGAACGGCCGCTGTTTCTGGACGCAGGAGCGGGGGGCCAGTTCTAAAATGAGTGTACGCTGACCCATCCAGAGCTGAAATGAATAGGTTGCGTTCACGTTATAGAATTCTATTTCAGTGGGAGGGCAGGTGCCAATACAACTCTACGGGAGAAACAGTTTTTGAAAGAAATTTCCAAAAAGAAAATGACCAAATGTTTCCTCTGATCATCATGTGATAGTGATTGGATTCACAAACCTGACACGTGAATTTTATGGCTGAAAGTCCTTTCTACCGTCCAACATCGAGCACATGTTTTTGAATATAGTGTCCACTTTTGGACGCCTTTGTGAAGAAATAATTAGACCTATGTTCATATGTGCTGGAAGATATGACTTTGAACTATCGTCAACCTGCTATCGTCAATAGAAAAGTTTATCACGATATTATGCAGAAAAACCTGAGACATTCACAACATGCATAGAATAAGTAACTGGTCCCTTGTATTAAATAGCTGGCTGATCCTTCTTTTGCAGCAATAACTGCTTTTCTGTAGTTGCAGATTAAACGTTCACGATGAATGATATGTTATGGCCAATAAAAATATGATCAAATGTAATTGTTTGGGTGGTATTAGTTTAAGCCGACACGGTTTAATCATTCCTGTGATGAAGATCAGACCACATTTAGTGACCAATTTAGACAGAAATGTCTAAATTGTCGCGACTACACACATCTGCGCCTCTGATCACCATCATGCATTCACACACACACACACACACACACACACGTCATTCATCCTGGCCTATTGTACATGTTTTTAGTGGTAGGGGAAACCGGAGTACCCGGAGGAAACCTACGCAGACACGGGGAGAACATGCAAACTCCACACAGAAAGGCCCCGTCCAGGTGGGAATCAAACCCCAGACCTTCTAGCTGTGAAGCGAGAGCGCTAACCGCTGTGCTACCGTGCCGCCCAAATCAGAATATTGTACCAATATTCTGATTTGTAAAAGTTGGTCAGTCAGATGATTACTTAAGTCAAACACACTGAAGCAACACTGCGCATCATTTTAAATGAGTGTTGTGAATCATAACAGTTTGACATGCTACTGACGGTTAGTCTTTCCCAGAACCTGGTGCCCATGCTGCTGACGCTGAAACTCGTCTTCACTGGCTTCACTGAGAGCCTCAGCCAGATCCATCTGCTCCTGAGGGCCACAGAGACAATCATTATTCAATACAGAATAAACACTGTGTACCGGAGCTAATGTTCACTCCAAATTGGGGCTGTCCACTTTAACCCACAACAATATCAATCAATCAATCAAGTTTTATTTCTAAAGCGCCTTACAACAACCAAAGTTGACCAAAGCGCTGCTCACAATAAAAATACAATATAAAAAGGAGTACAATTTCATTAAAAACAGACCATTATCACATCCACAACTAATTTTAAATGCCTCTTTAAACAGGTGAGTCTTTAGTTTTGCTTTGAACAGGGCCAGGTCTGAAACAGCACGTAACTCAAGTGGCAACGAGTTCCAGAGTTTTGGACCTGCCACAGCAAAAGCCCGATCACCCCCACTCTTTATGATGTTACCTGGGCACCTCCAGCAGGTGGTGTTGGGCAGAACGTAGGGTTCTGCTGGGCTGGTAAGGGGTCAGAGTCTCACATAAATACACAGGTGCAAGGCCGTGGATGGAACTGAACACAAAAAGCAAACGTATCTACTGGATTCTGAAATGGCCCGGAGCCAATGCAGGGAGTAAAGGACAGGTGTGATGTGGTCATGTTTGGATTCGGGGAACAGGCCAAAACATTTGCCGGAACACTCATTAAACACCATTATATCAGATCAAATCTTTGCCGGATCCTCCTAAATATTTCCCGGCTCCTTGACCCTAAAAAACTGAAAATTGGGGGAATGCGTTCCCCGAATGACAAAATGTAAATTTCTTCTTGTTTTTGAAATTCAGAACTCAATAAATCAAATTAGAAACTAGATATTAAAAAAATCCATCTGAAAAAACGTTCTAATTTTGTGCAGGTCCAAGGCCAAATGTGTAGTCTGTAGGTGCTACTTATGTGGTGATATTGTCGTGTGAGAAAAATGAATTGGGAGAAAATGACCCTTAAAATGACAATTTCCCATAAATGTATTGCAAAATGTTGAATCTTATATGTTAAGAGACCAATTTGGCCCAAAACCTTTTGCATGCAGTGTCTCCCCTTAAGTATACACTACTGTAGAGCGAACAGCAGAAGCAGGGGACAGCAAGAGCAGGGTGAACATGAAGTCACAGATGGACAGAAAAATTTACTTTTGTATTGCATATCTAAAATACGACACTGATGATTATGACTAACAGAAATTTCTGTTTGTGTTTTGAGATTCAAATTAGTGATATATTTACTTTCAAAATATGAAAATAGGCTACTTTGTAAGTGGACATTTTTTCAAACAACTACCATGTACTGTAAGTGGTGAAAGGCACAACATTAAGTAAAACTGTACCCACCCAGGAGGCTTCTGTCATATCTCCATGAAGCAAACGTAATGACTTTAATTGGTTCTTCACTCTATTGCATGAACAACCCAAAAGGGAGGTTTCTGTAGTTCAAAGGGTACAGGACTTCCCTCTGCTGCCTCAGCGGACACAAGTGCTTGTTTTCGGACTTTGTTGCTGACATTTAAAAAAAAAATCTTTCAATTTTTACAGAGGTTTTTATTTGATTGCCCTCCAAAACACTAACGTTTTCCCTTTCCATTATCTTCTTCCCTGTGCTGTAAAATAGCTTGCTCAATATTTGTCAGAGTAAATACAGCGAGTAAAGTTTTAAAGTATACATGCTACGGTGCATTTTGTGCCGACTTCTTACATATACTTGTCTTTGGATTAAGGCCAAAGCGCACACACCGCATGACTGCAATGACCTTACAGCATCCGGACCCCTTCACCCACTTTTCCTCTGCTTTGTTCACTTCTTTAAGTCACTGCTCTCTATGATGACTGTGCTTTAACCCCTGTCTGGACAAGGGGATTAGCCTGGTGCATGGCGGTACGGGGGCAACATGCCAGCCCAAAAATGCAGTAATGAAGCTCAGTGTCTAGAGACCTGATCTGGAGTTCAAATATTATTTACAAAGGACCTCCACTGACACACATTTGGCTCTTCTGATAAACACAATGGCATTATCTATCTAATGTTATTAATATGAACCCAGGGTGGCACCCCAGAGTTGGGGTCAAAGCACATACTGGATTGTTCAACACATGAAGGACACAAATTGTTAATTTATATCATAAGTGACTGGTTGCGTAACTGTTGACCCTGTTCCCAGTGTGTATGTCTGGAAACCTGGCACACATCCTGCAGAGACACAGGAATCTTTTTTTTACCCTAAATTCAAATAAGAACAAATTTGGGTCAGACACTGTGTACTTTCTCTACTAGTTTTATTTGTTCAATTGCATCAGAATTAGGCATTTTGTACTTTGATTTCACCTGCAATAGACTAAATATTCAAGCTTAGAAGTTAGCTAAAAAAAAAAAAAAAAGCAATAATGGCTGAAAGTGCAGATAGGCCCAGTTAGAGAGATTAACCCTCAAAGTCAATAAATCTGCATTTTGGTAGTTAGAAGGTTATTTCTGTGGTAGAATTCTTATAATGACATCTATGGGGCCATTACACATGTAACAAACAATCTTGGACAGAGGAAGAAGCCAATAAAGAAAAGGTGACCGACTGCTACAGACTTGAAACAGACATTTTCTATTTTTCATAAAAATCAATGTGCAAAGTGAAAATGTTTTATGAATTGTAATGTCCCTGGGCCTGTAGCTGCAGTGACGTCTTTGACCTGAACCCAGACACAGATCTCACAGTACTAATCCTTTGGTGGGTTGCATGGAGGTCAGCATTTGCTGGACACTGCTTTTATTATGACCCGATTACTTTTGGGCACAGTCAATGTATGGCCTCTGTGCACACGGATAACGCGCATTGGGGTGCGCCTCACTGCATCCATTCACTGGGGCAGGCGCAATCATTTGGGACTGGCAGAGCTAACACCTAACCAGAGAAGTCTGGGCCAGCACAGTCAGCAAATGCACCCTTGTTACCATTTAATTGGAGGTCAAACTAGAAAGCCACAGAGAAAAGTGCAGAATATGACCGTGAATAGACCTACTTAAACTGAAGGGCCAACAAAAGACAGTTTGTTACTCTTCAGAATTTTTTCTTTTCTAGCGTAACCTTTTTTGACCCCAAAGACCATCACTGCTCCTCTCTCTCACACACATTCCTAAGCTACATGAACTTTCTTCCATGCACTCCTCTTTCTGGAAACTATAATTGTTTTACATGTCAGCTGTTCTCCCTACGCATTCACTCTAGCCTCTCTACCTTTATATTATTAACATGCTGCAACATCCATTTGAGTGAGTGCAGAGTAAATTAACGATCACTCACACTTACCCTTGCATATACTGTTAGGGAATCAGCGCTTTCCCTTTGAACAGCTGGCGTTTGCTGCCCTCTGGTGGTATGATCCGAAACCTCGTGGAAGCCTGACCTCTTCGTAAGGGCTGTAGTGGTCAAATGTGCTCGCGTTTCTGTTTTATGGTAACGAATAGTAAGAAATAAAGTTTGTGAATAAAAATGTTATATTATAAACAAATGTCGTGCTTTTTTTTTTTTTTTTTACATATGTATTGGATTTTTCCTTTTACATACAACATTGTATATATAAAAAAAAGATTTATCAAAAAAAAAAAAGCAGGTTATATAAATCATTCATTTACACTGTCACATGTTCAGGCGTAACCATGACAACAACTGGTCGAGACCGGAAGCCCTTATATTTACAGTTAGCGTTAGCTTCGGGATGTGGGAGAGTGCGGTGGCAAGTCTGCACTAGGAGGGCTGACGGAGGATTTCCGCTGAACATTTTCCCTGTAACACGAGCTGTTATCTAGACATGTCTTCTTTTACACCCAGTGAAAAGGAACATAATGAGATTTACCAGAGCACCGCGACGACGGAGTATTGTCAGAAGTTGCAGCAGTGGATGTGGAACTACTACTGGGGCTATGCGAGTTGGCAGAACTGGGTAGCCCTGTCCACGTTGCCTGTCCCTCCTGCGCACCTTCCTGATGGGACACAGACAACAGGACAGCTCTTTGACTCAAGAAACTGGCACCATTACCCATATCAGCTCGGTGGAGCAGCTGGATATCCTGTGCTCGCTCAAAATGCACTATATCAGACCCCCGCCTCCCAAACTCCCACGCCTCCCCCCCGCACAGGACAGCAGCCAAATGAGACACCACCACATCCAGGTACTTTATTTGATATTTATATTTCCCCCCCATTAATGCAGAGGGGAAAATGTAGTGTTGGTTAAGCCACGTCATGAGTTTCAAAGCAGGCTTATAGTCTTGGGAAACAAGATTATATGCTTAAGTGTCTCTTTCAGGCCTCCATTACTAAATGCTACAGAGGCTTTTGCTAAGTGAAAATGTATCCCATATTGCGGCCTGTTCAAATTGTGGATGTGTGTGTTTTAACAGGGCGAGAGTACACTGTCCCCCCTCCCCTCCTGAGGTTTATGGCTGAAGCAGTGGACTTCTTCATCCTGTTTTGTGTGAAAGCCACAATAGTGCTGTGTATAATGCACATGAGTGGAATGAAGTGAGTAAGGTTTACCTGCGCGACACCACACACTACCTTGAAATGCTTCATGATGAATGAATTTGACCGTCATAAACGCAATTCAACATTGTTCACTTATACATTTGTGAACAAGGAAAGGTTGACGATGTTGTAAAATGCACAATGCCAATACGAAAAGAGCATTAAAGTGCCAAGGCAAATGGACCAAAAATATCAAGTACACCTTTTTTATAATGGTTAAAAATCTGGCACATCTTTTAGCATAGTTATCTATATTTAAACTTAACTGATGTACATGCTACTGCACACCAAATGCTCAAATCCATTGAACCATGTCTTGACTTCTCGCATAATGTTTATATCAAGGGTCCCTGGGGCACTTCCTATGTGTTGTAGTAAGTAGGCTATGTCAATAGACCTGTCAATCTTACAAACTTTCTTCTAATTCAAGGGACATTGCCAAATTCATAACCCAGTTCATTGTGGAGGAAATCGATGAAAACACCTCTATGGAGGACCTTCAGAAGATGATGGCTGTTGCACTGGTATACAGGGTCCTTGTGTGCATCTACGAGGTGAGCTTAAGTCTAATACTTTAAAGTAAGTTTGCCTGCAGCTTTTGAGTTGACGCTACCATTAGCATAAATACACTGTTTGTTTATGGCTGCTACCGTTCTCTTTTCCCATAGAGGGCAGTGATGCAATGTTGTATGCACAGTTGCTTGAGATGAAGCAATGCACTAGGTCTGAGGAGGCGCTCTATATCAGTGCCATGTTTTCCCAGATGGCACCTGCACTGGGAATCACCTCCACTCTGACAAATACCATCTGGCCTTTCGTCTGTCATTGTGACTGCCCAGAACACTGTGTACACTTGGAATTCCATGCCTCCATTACTTATTACATTCATTAATGTTGTGTTTTTGTTTGTTTTTTCTTTATAGACAATTTGCATCTGGACTTCTGGGGGAGCCACACCAGGGAAGTTTCTGCTCGGCCTCCAAGTGGTGATGTGTGATACGACAACAATGGTGCGCCCAAACCGGGTCCTCGTTGTCCCGGCAACAAACGTCTCTTTGTCTGCGTAAGTCAGCACGTCACAAAGGGTATCCCATAATGTTACAGACATATAGAATTATACTATTATTATTATTACAATTTAGAGATTACGGTTCATAAACGCAATCTCTAACAATTTTAGGATCGCAGTACTTTTTGCTGCAATTCCATATTGATACTTTATCAAGTATCGCACTACTTTCAAACACAGCACATGCACTTTTCAATCTTAACACCTTAATAAATGTAATTTGGTTTATAAACTTTGGACACGTGACTTTTTTCTCTTTTTACACATGTTAATATGTTTATATTACCGGTCATAATTACTTAAAGTATCGGATCGTGATGAAAGTGTATCATCCCAGCCCTAATCATAATAAAAAATATGTTTTTTCTAAAGCACACAATTAGGGCTGCACAATATGAGAGGAAAAAATGCGACGATGATGTCAAGCTGTATTGTACATCCTTAATCTCAATTACAAATTCCATACAGACTCATATTGTGAAATACCATGTACTACTGTTTGCGGATCATGTCCTCTGTTTATGTCTTATCTTTCAGCTCCGCTGTTCGAGCGCTGAACAAGAACTTCTCCATTGCCTTCCTGTTTCCTGTCTTCATGACTCTGCTGTTTTTTCAGCACAGCCGGACTGTGTATGATATTGCAGCTGGCACCATTGTTGTACAGCGCAGGACGGGCAGGTAGTCATGCCTCAATTCATTTTGAATAAAGTGGAGCCACATATACAAGGATATTTTTGGTAAATACATACACTGGATCTAAAACTTGAAAAAATCAAGTCTGTAAGTTGTCAGGAATGTATTTTATATGCTCTGTAAATAAAGGTTTTTTGCTTTGCCTATAACTAGTTAAACCAATACTGTAGTACCGATAAATACTTTTTAAATTATTATTATTATTTTATGCTGCGTAATGCTCATACGTTTTCCTTATCAGTTTATTTTTTTACTCTTACCTGTACCCAACTCTAAAATTGTAAATACATTCTAACAACAATGAAACAATATTGATATTCTTTTGATGTTATCAGAAGTGTTACTTATAAGCCCTCTCAAGTGTAGTATTATTTTGTGTTTTTAGGAAAGCTGTAGCTGTAATTGAATCTCCTGATGTCTGTGTTTCTAAATATGCAATTGTGATACACACATTTATCTTGCGTAAGGGCCCCTTGGGGCACATTTAGTCTTTTTTCCGTAAGTTGATGCAGCATTCACTTTCATCAGAGCAACATTTTTGTTATTCAATAAAAATTGTCAATAACAACTGTCCTGCCGACAATCTCGCTTCATAAAACAAGTGGGAGGAAAAGGTATGTGAACCCTTTGGAATTTCTTACAGTACATTTCTGCTTAAATTGGTCAAAAATGTGGTCAGATCTTTATTAAAATCACAAGAATGAGTAAACCGTGTCTGCTTAAAATAATACCCAAACAATGACATGTTTCATATTTGTATCGGTCATAAACCTTCACAGGAGAAATTCCAAAGGGTTCACATACTTTTTCCTCCCACTGGTGTGTTTCTACCGTGCCTCCTCCGGGCGCCCTGTGTTGGTGCCTTGTGGCTACGGCCGAGGTGCCGCTCCCGATGCACACCGATGGATGGTGTTTCTTTACCTGGTTTATCTGTACCCAGCCATATCTCAGCCTTATGTCCATTGCGTCCATTGTTTTACCTTGAGTGTGTGTGTGGTGTGCTTGTGTGGTGTGTCTCTGGGAAGGTGGGTGGGGAGAGTGTGAATGAGACAATGTGTTTGTATTTGTGGGAGGAGGTGGGTGTGAGAGAATGTTTTTAAATCTGTAAAGCACTTTGTGATACATGAAATGTATGAAAAGCACTAAATAAAAATGTATTGATTGATTGAATAGTTGTCTACCCTTGCAACTTGAATATGGAATGGATGCACTTTTTTGCACATGACACAAGTCACCCAAAGCACTTCACACAGGGTAGGGGAATTTTAGCCAGATCTTCCACGAACGAGCTCAATGTCAACATTGTGTCATGTGTTCTCCAGAAGTTCACTGCCGCTCTTGTCCTTGCTGCAACTTTTTGTGAGTTCTTCCATTTGCACAGAGGGGCTTAGCAGTAATTGTGCCCCCGAGTGTCACTAATACACATCACACAGGGACAAGAGGCAAAGCCCAAAAACTAAGACCCAGACAGGGATTAAGTGTGAGACAAAACCCCAGTAGACTGAAGGGGCCTGTGGAAAACAGCGGAGGAGTGCAGAGGGACAGAGGCGTTTGAAAATTCTCTCTGATCTCCAAGCGCTGGGACCGGAGGCGAAGAGGAACCCTGCAGAACAGTACATTAAAATTCACCCAGCCGCACGAAAGCTTGCAGATATTATACAAGAGCTGCCCTGTGGTGCAACTACATTTGGTGTTTGGATGTTTGTTCTGTGGTGGTGTGCTCCTGCAATACAAATAGGTTGTGCAGATGGTCATGACACTGGCAGGTCATCTCTTCAGTTTGAAGGTTACACAATATGAAGTTATTTCAGAGCTCTTATAATAGAGATTATACGTTTTTTTTATGTGATAATCCTTTGCAAGTGAATAACAATTTTGATTTATGTAATAGTGCTTTTCCAGACACTGTTCGTTCTCTTCCCGTTCTTGGTTGGGGAAAGGTTTTGGCCACAGCAGCCCTTGGGTAGTGTGGCTGCCAATCTGCAACTATTTTGCCCCTCCGCTCTGACCACCTCTTCAAGGCTCACACCACAATCATACATCTAGGTGAAGTGTCTTGCCCAAGGACTCATTTCCCCTATGCTTTGTTCTCTAGATATTAGCCTTATTCTGCTGAACTCTCATCTGGGTGGCACAAATTCTGGATAATGGTGCTGCGAAAGTCAAAGGGCAACACAGTACCGCACATTTCAGTCGTTTTACAAGAAACGGTCCTCTAGAATTGGACCCAGGGCAGTTTGTATTCTTGCACTTTATTTAATGGGGTAGCCGTTTGTTACAAGCTTTGTCCACCAGAGGGCGTCCACATGTCACAGTACGTCACCGCCTCTCGCCTTAAACGTGACTTTCTATTGGTTACCCAAAGCCCAACAGTCTGAGCGCTCGGACCAATCCGGGCACATCTAGGCCACAAACATCTGAAGTAGTAATAATGTGGAATGTGCTGGCTCGGCATGAGCTGTCAACCAGAGACTGCTGGAGCATGTAGGCTCGTACAGTCAGTGCGCAGAGAGGGAGGGGGCGGAGAGGGACTGAGGGAGACACGATGACAGAGCACGCAGAGCTCCAGCTGTATTGTGCCTGTCTGTGAGGCTGTCTACAACTTCAGCCACACCCTTTTGAACAACTGGCAAGTTTGCAAGTCTTAATCATGCAAATACTATGAAGGTGTAGTCTGGATAATATCTGTAGAGTACATACAGAGTACATACATAGTAAGGGCCTATGACACTGGTACGCAATTTCACTTATGCTTTTGTAAAGCCTTTAAGTTTGGCGTTTTTTCTGGTTGTGACATAGTTTATACCTAGTTCAGACATAATTTAGTTTTTAGCCTTTGTAGACCAGGTTTAGTCTTGATTTTATTTTTGATCTAAGCCTGGTGGCACTTGGATGGTCAAATAGGTGGTACATCGTATGGCAATAGAACCACTGGGCTATGACATTTTATATTATTATGCTACATGGTACTACAGGGCTAACAGTCTTTTTAGAAAAAAACGTTATGTTTGTATTTTTAGTGTATTTAATGTTAAACTTATAATAACAGTATAATACCATAGTCTGAGGAGGGTGGTGATAAACGTTAACTGCATTTGTATTATAGCCTATTCAAATGTTTGTGTTAGCTGTAGTAGCTGTTTTGTAAGTACTAGTACAAGCTTTACTTTGGACCAGCAGCATAGTACTGGAAATTGTCCCTTTATGTAAATGTTATTCAGCTTTATTTACTTGGCACTTTAAGGTTTAACCCTTGAGACATGCAGTGACACACATTTTAAGACATTACTTTGACCTAATGAATCACTAGATGTTCGACAAAGGTATGCTGGCCTTGGAACAACCCGTCAGTACAGTGAACGTTAAGTACAATGTCAGTTGTATTTTTGGTCTCCAAACATCTGTAATGAACTCACAGACGTCTAATGCAAGGATGAAGCGAATCTGACTAAATTCAGCATGAAACACAAAGAACATTTGGGTCCATTTGATAGTTGATATTCCATTATGCAAAATGAGCTGCGTTATGCAATTAGGGCTTGTGTGATTTAAGGACTCTGCTTACTGCATAATTGAAAACTTAAGATGTGAGAAATGAAAGTTGGAATGAACTAAAAATAGACCAAAGGTTGCTGGGATAGGAAAAAAAAAGATCCCAGACTGTGAATGCTTTAAAAATAGCTGACTTCAACAAGCTCTTTGAATGTCGTGGAAATGTTTGCAAGCACCTCACAACACAGATATTATGATTATGCATCTGCTGTGAATAACAATGCCCCCCCCCCCCCCCCCCCCCCCACACACACACATGTTCACAATTCACAAACAATTCGGGAGAATCGTATATTCTTGACTAAAGCTTCATCTATAAACTTGTAGGAAGGAGGGAATTTATTTGTATTTTAATTCCTTCCTCCATCCATAAACTTGTTTTAATACGAACTCAAATTGTCCTCTGAATAATATCTACCAAAATGTGCTCAATCCTTTCTTTCGTACACAGAAAATGCATCTCTACGTGACTTCATGAGCTATTTCCCCACAAGAGTTATACAATCTTCCTCTTCAAACTGACGCACGTATGTTGAAATGTAGAACGCTTTTGGTAAACCGACGAATTGCAAAACATTTTCAGATTGCTGTAGCACAGGATTATTCACCTTTTAGCTCTTTTCATATAAACGGTGTTCTCAGTTTTAACAGACCGGTAATGCCTCCATGATAGAGATTAAGTGGTGTAGTTGCTGGCTTTGCACGCCCACAGGGTTGGAGTGTTCATGGCCGTGTTGATGAGACGCCAACTTCATTGATTCTTGTTTTTAAAGGACTTTGGTATTGAGTGTCTAGACGAATATTTGCGTCGACTTTCGCTTCCATCAGCGGGAAGAGCATAACTAACTTTGTTGTTGGCATGAAAGTAACGCAACCGTGACACAAGTTTGATAGATTTCTTCAATGGTTATCTCTCACAGAGTTTTAAAGTTACTTAAAAAGTTAAAGTAGACATGTTTAGATGCAAGTGATAGCGACTGTGTTATTGAGAGTGCTAATGATGATGGGCAAAGGGCACAGTCACAGCGGCAGTATTGATTCCTGCCTGTACAGCGTTTTAATGAGAGTATGCAGTGAGGCATTTAACCTTGTCATATTCCTTTCTATTTTATACTTTTACATAAGTTAATTGCGTAATAGGGAAACTTTAAAACGGCTACTTCTACAACCTCTGCTTCGGGTGTCATTAAGTATTCTTACGTTTTGCTGACTCATGTTCTAAGATGCTGTTTTAGAAGAGTCTTTCATTTTTATGTCACCCTTAAATGAATTGACAAGCTTTTTTTGTTTTCAGACTACTTACTTTCCGCTTGTTACCTGTCCTCAATATTCCCCAAGTTACAGAGAATTACTGAAGGTCGAACTGTAACCTATACATACATGCAATGGCAAATCAACTAGACAGTGATAGGGCACAGAGTGGCAAGACCCTAGAATTGGCAGCCATCTCTTTTTCATATTCATGCGTTATGCAGCTCGGCCCACTGCTGGCCCTACAGTTGGCTGTCCTTGTATCACTCTGCACCCTTTTTTGCACCACAATCATTTCCCTAGTCACTGCCGAGCATAGAAAACATAGTGGACCAAGTATTTTCAGTCATGATAAGCCTACATGTTTTCAAACATAGGGCCCATGTGCTACTTTACACATAAAGATAATCTCTTCTGATATTGGGAAGATGCTTGTGGTGTTATGCAGGTTTGTAGGCCTAACACCTGCGCACAACAGAAGGAAAGTTACATTTACTTTCAGCACTAATTCAAACAAAGAATGCAGGAGTACAAGTGATTTGCTCCTGTCAGAACAAAGGGGAACATTTTCTTTATGGAGAAAATTGCAGTCTCATCCACAACAGTAATGAGTTCAACATCCACAAGCAAGTAGCAATTATTATTCTTGTACGCCCAGAAATCTAGCTGAACTTTTATATTTCTTCAAAAGTATATAGCCTAGCGAGCCCCAATTAGGCACACATGTTTTCTTTTCTTTCTTTTTTTTGTGCGCAAAGATCAAATCGGAGCTTGTGGGATTATTTCCAAAATGTGCCTTCCCAGGAAAGGCCCATTAATTTGGGTGCAGTAATACACATGCCTTAGGAAACTCTCCTTGCGTTCTAATCTCCGATTCCTTGTACAGCAAAGGTGTGTGTGAGAACAGGTCAGGCGATTGTAAGTATTCAGAGAAAAAATACACCACTTTAAAACAGTGTAATTGGGATGATGAACCACTGCTGAGAAAATGACATCCAAAATTGTCCAAATATGGAGTTTATTTGAACTCATACATAAGAAATAATCAACATATCCGTAATGCAATTTGACTTTGTGCTTGGGTAAATGAATATGTAATATTATGTGTCTACAACCTTTTTGATACTTCATATCAGAAGAAAGCTGTTGTATCTCCGGGGACACTTCTCTGTTTGGCCAGACGGGGGAGCAGTGAGCAGCTCTGACTTGAACTGGGCCTTTTCTGCACACACGAGGGCAGGAAAGTTGAGAAGATGTTTTGCAGGAGCGTGACACTGATCTTTCTACATCTACGCACCTATGACAAGCATTAGATACTCTGAGCAAGCCTGGAATTTACACCTGCACACCGGCTCGACGGGTAAGAAAGAGAAACACGCGGAACTCCTGTGTAGAACAACATACACGAATAGTCAACAAACTGAGTCATGATCCACTGAATGATGTGAGTTTCAACAAAAGCCTGATGCAATGAATTATGCATCTATCTAGCCAACTATGCAGGCCCATCTTTTTACAATGTTATTAATTTATATAAGTGGAGGGTCAAATTCTTGCACTGTTAAAAGCTGAGTTGTTTAGTTCAGCTTTTAAAACGTTGTCCCAAGGTTGAAGACTTTAGTAAAATGCTGCCCAGCTGAAATAGTCTGTGTTTACGTGATATTGCACTAAGTAACACGCGTTGTATTTTTGTGTGAAGTATTTATTAGTTTAATTTTTTATTTTTTCTCTCTGTCAAAATCAATATTCAACCTGGACGAGTGAGTAGTAGTAGTAATTTTAAATGCCTCTTTAAACAGGTGAGTCTTTAGTTTTGCTTTGAACAGGGGCAGGTCCGAAACGGTACGTAACTCAAGCGGCAACGAGTTCCAGAGTTTTGGACCTGCCACAACAAAAGCCCGATCACCCCCACTCTTTATGATGTGACCTGGGCACCTCCAGCAGGTGGTGTTGGGCAGAACGTAGGGTTCTGCTGGGCTGGTAAGGGGTCAGAGTCTCACATAAATACACAGGTGCAAGGCCGTGGATAGAACTGAAAACAAAAAGCAAAAGTTTGTACTGGATTCTGAAAAGGACCGGGAGCCAGTGCAGGGAGTAAAGGACAGGCGTGATGTGGTCATGTTTGAGAGAGTTGGTGAGGAGCCGGGCAGCAGCATTTTGCACAAGCTGTAATTTGTGAATGAAGGTTTGACTAACTTAAGTTAATAAGTTATAATTGAATGTACTACTTTTACTTGGATCTTAAAATTTTAAATGCACACTACTTTAATTTGTGTTACAACTTCTTGACTTTTCTTGACTTTATGTATTACACTTTTAATTGGCTTGCATTTTATACCATATACGAGCTGAACCAACTATGATTGGGCCCTATATCTTTGATTGTAACTTTGATTTACAGTGTATATAAACCCACAGACCAGGCATCTGTCACTCTTGTGGTTGCTCCCACACACCTTCTCTGGCGTTGTGCCCGCTGATGTACGCCTCACACCTTCACAAAAGTACAGGTACGTCTCTAGGGAGTAACCTAACCTACCAAGAATCTGCTCCTCCTCTGGGGCCAGTTCTTTATTATTCCTCAAACATGCCTGAGCCTTGTGTAACAAGGTCGCAGAAGGCGTGCTCTCAATAGTGTGTGTGTCTCCACACAGATGCAGGTTATACTGTAGGTCTAACCTGGAGCTTTCCATACTTTTCCGGAAAGTAATTAGATCATTCTACTCCAAATATATGACTGCATTGATATACAATACATTTGCAAAATGTAATTGCAGTAATAGTAACAGTTGAATGAGAGGTGACAATTGTGGTTAGTACTTTTACAAGTCCTAGCTGTAATTACCCTCTACTCACACTGCATGATCAATTTTGAGCACTTGAGTAATAGATTGATTCAATGTAACTGTTGTTTATATTGATTTGTTGTAATTTCACCTCGGTTTCACCAGCCCCGGCCAGTATGAGTAGGAGTATACTTGCATGTACACGTAGAGCGGGAGAAAGTGAGTAATAGTTTCTACAAGAACACACTTGTATCTTGTGCTAATACAAGCAGCAGTGGACATTCACAACTTCAGATCACATCTGAAACCTGGACCCAAACCTTTCTGTGGGCTGTAAAAAAATGTATACTGTGTACTTTTAGTGAGTAAAAGAACCAATTTATCCTCTATTCTGTTTTTATCTTCAGTTCTATATTGCACAAAAAACAATTTGTGATGAAAATAAAAACACAGTTCACTTGTTATTATTTACATATCACACTTTGCTTATGGGAAATTAAGAGTCTAAATCCGGGTGATGTACATCTGTGGCAGCCCACCCTGTTTCACTTTGCTGTATGATACAACTCAAACGTGTTACTAGTTTGATCTCCCGTTTGGGGGAATACATTTCCTCATCTTTCAGTTTTTCAGGGCTAAGGATCGAGGAACTATTTTGGAAGATCTGGCAAACATCTGAGATGAGATAATGGTGTTAAATGAGAGTGTTCCGGAAACTGCTTTTGGCCTGTTCCCCGAATCCATCACATCAATCCAAAGGTCTTCCTGAAACTACTAATTTACAAAGTAAACACTGGTTGGCATTTAGTGTGTTGGAGCAGCTGCGGTTAACAGTTATGCTCCAGACTCAAGACTTTCAAGGCAGAAAATGGGTAGCGGGGCTTTAAGTTAGTATCTTTAGGCACTGTCTCAAAATTGTGCCAGATGCTTTATTTAAAATTCCATCAACATTTTGTAATAAGTTGTGGTCAAGTGACATGATAACATGGTAATAGGACGTATATTGCACGGTAACAAAGAATAACAAAGGATAATGTATTTTGCTGCGCCATAAGGATATTATTTATTATTTGTACAAAATGAATATGCCATGTTTGTAGCCTGATAAACCACACACACTTCTTTTCTGCGTGAAAGAAGGTGGATCTGGACATACACAGTAAACATGTTGCTGATTGGCTAAGGCCGAACCAATCACGACCGTCACAGAGAATTGACAAGGTTACGTCACTTGCTGCTCCGCTATGTTGTTTGTTCAATTAACATTAACATTAGCCAAAACTAATCATGGATGAAGTAGTCGAGGATTTTGCCTCCGTGTTCTCGTGAGTTTATATTCAGTTCATATTTTGTGAGTTAGACTAACAGCTGTCGTCACGTCCGCTAAATGCTAATTGCTAATTGTTTTATTTCACTGACGATCTGTGCGCGTTAGGCCCGTCCGTTCAAACTGCTCCATTTGCTCCGTGACCAGACTAACTTCCCTGCGTGGAATGGACGGGGAATAGTATGGCAGAGCCAGGCAACCATGTTCGTAGAATCAGTAAGTAAGTACCGGTAAGTGCTTTATTTGTCATTGCACGCACAAGCGTACAACAAAACTGTATTCAGGTGTTAGTCCTGAGTCTGTGAGCCAACCTGACCATCATGTTTTGGAGGTAGAGTAAAACCGTAGTACTCGGAGGAAACCTGGCTCGCAGCCTTCAGTGCTCCTCTGATGCTCTGAAACGGTGCCCCACCTCCTGGTCTTGTCCCTGTTACAGAGCATGGTGTCCTGCACTGGTCATCTCCACCACCTCCCTCCACCTCCTCCAACATAAACATGCATAGCCGTACTTATGAACACACTTTTGTGTATATCATTTTCCCTCAGGAGCTTAAAACTTTTTAATAATAATAATAAGAGCGAATGTAGTGAGTGAGTGGTTGGTGGTGGTTGGAGGGGCCGATGGCGCAGACTGGCTGCCTCGCTTCCGTCAGTCTACCCCAGGGCAGCTGTGGCTACAATAGTAGCTTACCACCAGCAAGTATGGAGTGAATGAATAGTGCAATGTAAAGCGTCTTTGAGTGTCCAGAAAAGGGCTATATAAAACCGATGCATTATTTTATTATTATTATTATTATGATAATCATCATTATCATAATAATAATAATAATGGCTTACACCTGTTTTGCGCTTTTCAAGCCTGTGTTACCAAGTTTCTCAAAGTGCCACACTGTAGTCATTATTCACTCAGACCATACTTGGTGGTGGTAAACTACTCGTGTAGCAGCCACAGCCACCCATTGGGGCAGACTGACGAAAAAGAGGCTGCCAATCTGCGCCATCTCCGACCACCACCAAGCACTCACACTCGCATTCATTCTGGCCTATTGTTCATGTTTTTAGTGGTAGATGAAACCGGAGTACCCGGGGGAAACCTCTACGGACATGGGGAGAACATGCAAACTCCACACAGAAAGGAGCGCTAACCACTGTGCCACCCTGCTGCCCACTGAATTTTTACTGAATCTGAAACTACCCATTCAAATGCATTGCCCATTGAGTACCATGCTGTGTCCGTGCACTTCCACGCTGAATGAAACACTAGCTCTCTGCCACACAATGGAGCCTACCTCGCTGGCTCTTTGTTGGGCATGCATGTGACACGAGCACAATGCGGCCCTGGACAAAAGGCCACTTATTGAGTGACTGGGAACAGGGAGTAGGATACATGCCTGATCATCTGTCACCCGGCCACGTCCTGCAACTGCACGGCTCAGTTTACACGCGGTGACAAAGAGGCGACCTTACTGCCATGTTGGAAATCTGGGAAGAGTCACAGTGGTCAGAATGAGGAGAAATGGGAAATGCTGTCAAAGCTAGAAGAGTTTGGTATAGTAGTTCAATAGAAATGCACAGTGGTCTATAGACAGATAAGCGGATGGTTAGCGATACTTAAATGACACCTTAATTGTCCTTTTGCACTTATACAACATTAGTTTGGCCATTTAAACATATTACTCAGAGACAGAAGAACTTAGTTTAACCTTGTTTTGCAGATGAGATGAGATTTTCCATGTTGTCACTGTCAGCTGACTATCATCCCCTGCAGCTAAGTTGATTCTCTAGCTCTTTCCTTTAAAAACACATGGCGTTGCTGTCTGCTGCACTGCTGATGTTATAATTACTGTGATTGTTAATACACCCCTGCCGAAGTGACAGTAACCTTGTATTCTTGCTAGATGGAAGATAGTTGTGTATTTGTGTTCTATTTTTATGCAACTCCAAAAGAATGCCTTGTAACCTTTGCTAAACATTACTGTGCAAAAGCCCCTGAATGTCTCTGTTTTTGTCCAATTTAAAAGCTTTAAAAACTAGAGGTGCAGTGGTGGGCTATTTTCTGTTGGATAATAACGGTCTATACGCGTAATGGCCAATCTGAGTCAGGTTCCATTTATTTGACATTTTATTTGGAGCAACAGAGCGGCTGAAGTGTTAACTGCGACTTTTCCTCTTAATAACTGCGCCCCCTCTTTCCCCTGACTGGACTTGTTTGCTCCGCTCCCCGTACTACTAGCCCTCGTATATTTTTGCATGAGTAGCTTACAAACTGCTCCATTTGTGAACCCGTTCCCTCGCCGCCTCTCCCCGTGGCTGAGAGTCTCTCCGGAGGTGGGGGCCAGAGAGCCGTGTGAGCTGCGCGCTGCAGACATCATTATCGGAGGGAGACGCTTTTCCACCGTCGGCGCCGGAGCAGAGCAGGGGAGCCCTGGCAACAAGGAGAGACTCAAACTCAGCGGCCCGTTACACCTTTCAGTAAGTCACCCAAAACTACTGCTTTCATACTCGTTCAACCGACCTGTCACTGCTTGTAGCCGGACACTTTCCCCTGGAGGAGCTATGTCAGGGAAAATGGCTAGATGGACTGGGAAGGGTGGCGTTACTTCAAAGCCCTAGGAAAATGTTTACTTCGCCCCCTGACCTATTTTGGAGTGACCGATCGGCGCACGGGCGCGCGGGCTTCTGCCCCATATACTTGTCACTCCGAGACACGAACGCAAAGTACTGTTTAAGTGGGTGCAAAGAGAGCGGACGGTGGGCAGGCTCGTGGCTGGGAGAGGAGCGCGCTCGCCGGTCGGGCTGGTCTCGGGGAGGCGGTGCACTTCCCCTATAAACTGCGCCACTCGACCTCGGCTAAACATTTGCTCTTTTAACCAACACCAAACCTTGCCACGCAGCCCCCTTAGGCAGATCCGAGCCCGCTAGACTATGTTTTAAACTCTTTTGATGTCGGCGAGCGTTGTCAAAGGCGAAGTGATACATTTTTTTTGTCTACGTTTTTTACTATCGCGGAAGTGCAAAAAAAAAAAAAAAAAAAGAAGAGGCTACGAACGCACAGGGTTGAGCGCCAGTCCAGAGTTGGTTCAAGCCACTAAACATGTGCTTTGCATGTCACAGTGGCCCATAAAGCTGTTTTTAATTTTTATTTTATTCATGCGTGCGTGTTACTATACTGTTGTACTCCGGCGTCTCGTTGTAAAGGACATAAGGTTTGTGGTTGCCCGTGATGTCATTCATCCGAGCTGGACCATTATATAACGGGACTGTAGGGAAGCCTGCGATAGCGGGCTATTTTTACTCTGTTTACACCTCGGAGTTGCACTCAGGGACCAGGGTATAGGCTCTGCTGGGTCCCAAGTGGAGGAGCGTGCTTTCACTCAACATGATCAATTTAATATGAGGTCCAAATAAGATGCATATTATAGGCTGTGGCTGCAGATTGGGGCAAACTGTACAAGGTCTGCCATTTCATGATTCTCTTTTTTTTATTTTCTTGTTGAGCGGGTGTGTAGGGCTTGGTTTTATTTGTCCAACCATGGCAACTAAGTTTTGTGATTTTACATGGCAGGTGCAGTCAAAAGTATAGGGGTTTATATTTGCAAGCATGAATACAACTCATCAGTAGTTATGTGGTCAGAAATGACAAGACAGAGACTTGACCTTTTATTAATCGCATAACAGACACATTTGACAAATTACGAGTTGGCTCCAGTGTTTTGCGTGTCATGCTGACTATTAAGTCACTCCACAACCGAGGACATGCCAAACTTGCCGTGTTTGCGTATTCACAACATTTTCTATTCTGGAATTCTGTGATCTTTTTGTCGTACAGTGCAAGTACATGTGCCTTTTTAAGGTGTTTTGCCGCAAAAAGGTTTTCAGTGTGGGCTTGTACCTGTTTATGCAGATGCAGGATGTGTCAGAGTGGGATGACTGAGTGAGAAAATCAAAGAAAGTATGTTGGAAAGGATTTAGATGAGCAAATGTGTCCAGGGAACAGTAGAGGGCATCGTTTGCTGTAGGCCACCTGCTGGAGATTGAAATGTGTTCTTATAGGCAATGATTTTTATATCTCTACACGATGTAATTCTTATATATATTTTTTATATTCATACTGCAGATTTCTACAAACGTTTTTATGAGGTAGATTCTTGTTTCTGATTGATTATTTAGCCAGCCTGTTACAGCACTGTACACTAGTGTTTCCCACTCAGGGGTATGGGGGACGCAAGCACATAGAAGGTGTTGTTTGAAGTTTATTAGATTAAATAGCAAGGTAAAACTAATACTATTTGATCATAGGACAGCTATTTGAATAATATGTTGCCATTCCCAGTGTTTTATTAAGAATACTTCACAATGTCTTTAGTTTAGTTTTAGTTTAAACCACTTTCTAAATAATCCCCAGCTCTCCTAAAGTGGTAAACTCGGAGTAGAAATTCAAAAAAATTAACCACTCAAAGTATACGTGACAGAAAAGGCCTTATGACTGTATTTCATGTCGGTATCAGGAAGTGCCATGAGAAAATTGGCACGGGCAAGGACGGGGATTTTAGAAATGTCCTTGACCGTGAGTGAGTGGGTTTTTAGAAATGTTTGTTTTATTGGAGATGCCCCTATCTGCATGGTCAGCTGTGTCATACGGTAGGTGGTAGGAAAGAACATTGGAGAAGTAGCAACAGGTAATGTATGTGTGGAGCAAGTTACTTCTTCTTCAATCCAACTTCTGCGGCTCATGGGTGCATAAGAAAATAATGCTGTAAGTTACATTTTATAAAAGGCAGGGGGTGGGCTATATGTGCTATACTCGCACAGGAGCACACACTTAACCGTCGCCACTGTAGCCTTTGATTCCAACTGCCACTCACTTTTAACGGTAATGAGAGGCAATTAGACGCCAATGTGTCCTAATCACGAGCTGTTTAAACTGCACCAGGCTCATTTGTCAGAGCCATATGGGCTGATGGAGACACACAGTTACCACAGAACCGCCTGACTTTCATCGTCTCTGTCGTTGGAAGTACTTGGGGCATTGTGTTTTACTGTTACAAAGCAATAAAAACTTGCACATTGTAAATGGACAGCAATTTCACGGGACAATGACCTGCCAATACAAGGTCAAAATGGAAGTGTGTTAGGCACTGTGGGAGTGACTGTTAATAAGGTCATGGTGTTTGTGTTTGCAATTTTGGACAGATGGAAATCAGAGAGCTATTAAAGGAACCGGCCACTGTTTTTTCCATACTGAGATATGTTCTTACTTGAGCTTAGACGAGTTGATACGTACCTGTCTGGTCTTTGTGCTTGCCCTCAGTCACGCAAAACGACCAAAGGTGTTGTTAGCATTTGGCCTCTCCCAGCATATTCCTATGGCTCCAAACGGGGTGAAGTTAGAAGCGACCCTGCTCTTCCACGGGCACAAAGACCAGACAGGTGCGCATCAACTCGTCTAAGCTCAGGTAAGAACATATCTCATTATGGAAAAACAGTGGCCTGTTCCTTTAAACAAACTGGTTGTGTTGTTGGCTGTAGATGGTATTGTCAAACGTTTGTGACTGTCACTTAGAGTTCATTGGGTTATAGTCATGTTACATGAGATTCATTGCCGATAATTATACTGCACACATCCATCTTCAAATACTGATTATGGTTTTATATGCAATTTTTACCTTTCTTACTATTATTACGTAGATAATATCAACATTTTTATTTTCTTTATATAAATGCTTATTCGATTGAAGATTTATGTAAACTTCTACATTTTCACAGATTATTATTTTTGCTACTGTTAATTACCATTGTCCTTTTTTCTTCTTGATGCACCACTGGTGTTTGCTACAGTAAAATTTCCCCATTGGCAGACGGATACAAGTTTCCTTATAAAGCCTTACAATCTTGTGCAAAGTGCAAATATTACTTGAGAGGATAAGTAAGTACTAGTCATAGTTTTGAATCGGATAATTGGGAATTGTCTGTGCAGTAGTTCCAACTTCGAACCACTGGAGGCCAAAAAGGTCTTGGTGGCCAACAACAAATAATCTGGATTTTGATATTTCTTTGTAAAGTCATACTTTAGTATCCTCATCCTGACCACTCCACGTTTCTTCATATCATTCTGAAAATGTATTTTTCAAACATAATTTTTTGAGAAAATGCAAGTGATTATGCAGGAGTCAAGAGCAGCTTGTAAAGACAGAAGAGGATCAGGGGAATCAGCTTTTACTTGAGAGTGCACTCTCTCTGTCTTTTTCTTTTCATGCTTTTCCATTCATGCTCTGAGTCTAGCTCGCACACAGGCAAAAAGACAGATTTACTCACAGAATAAGGCTTTCAAAGTAAAACATGTGCGCCTTTAGTGCCTCTGCAGTCTACGCATTGAGCATTGATTAAACTGAAACACTTGAATGTACAATTGATCCTTAGAGGACTAAATATAAAACGGCCACTCAACAGAAGCGATGTTGTTTTTACCTTAAAGCTAACAAAAGTGTCCCTAAATATAATAGAACATATATATAGAATTTACTTTTTCTCAAAAGTCATGCAGTTGCGATGTTCAAGTCATGTTTTAGGGCAGAACGCTGAAATATGAATTATTAAACTAACATTCAGTCATCAGATTTGAAACATAATAAAACCCAGCGAGATTAGCTCATCTTTTGTTTACATACTATTGCCTAAATGCCTAAATAGTTGTCCCCTTTCAGATTTGCTAACTGCTACCATTAAAACGGCCTCTTTCCAGTATTCAAGTGTAGTTTTTTTGTTCAATATAGTTGTAATTGATCGATGGGCAGCTGCCAGAAAGTGTAAATTGTCAGCTTGTGTGACTGTGTTTTGATGCTCCCTATCCTGGATGTGAAGTGGCAATCGGATCAATACTAATCTTCTGAATGGCCTGGCTGTTCCTGTGTGTGAATGAGAATGAGGGAAATGCGCAAGAGCTGAGGGGACCAAAGGTACCCACAAATGTTGTTACACAGCGAGGTCGATAAACTCAGCGTGGCTCAATACAAACGTAAAAAACACAACAACAACAAAAACGAGCACGGGGAAGAGCTTTTTGGCAAGTCGAGTCGAAAATGCAGTGTCTGTGTCAGTGTCTTTACAGCGACTTTGTGCTTCACTTTGAAAGTCGCAGCATTCTATAATTCAAAACGAGTGAAAACAGCCCACAATAGCTGGCTGGAGAGTGATCATTTTGTTTTTAATTGTCAACACTTGGTTGTGCATTTTGTTTTTGGCTCATTTTGGCGGGCCTGCTCGCTTGTTTCTCCTCTGGCCTGCCCCTGATGTGATATACAGCTGTGTTACTCGCAAAAACCAGACAGCATTGAAGTCTAGAGAGATGAATGTGGTGCTGACAGACCGCTAAATAACTAGTTTCCCTGTTGCACATTTTGAATCTGTGCATAAATTTACCCGAAGCACGAAAATACTTGAATCCTTCTTAGATGTGTGTCTCTCTCTCACAACTGTGATGTAAGCCAGCGTGCAAGAGTTAATTCACCAGGCCGGCCCTGTGATCTCGCTGCCTTGATTCATATTTCATCATGTTCGTCGCGAAGATGAGACCGACCATTTTCAGCGCCGGACGTTAGAGGATGAGGTAAATGAAGAAAACAGGCTATACCAGGCGAGTGGCAGCTGGAGCTCTCTTCGCATTTTTAGTCGTGTACGTTTTTTGTGAATGTGACAGTTTGAAAAAAAAAGACCAAGCTATTGAAACATCTTGATTATGCTTATTTTATTTTTTTCATCTTTGGATTGCCCGTTAACAACATTGCCCAATATCACTAGTAGTATGGATTTATTTACATAGATTATGTCATCCTTACTATTACAAGATATGGGCATAAGGATTTTGGTAAGTCTGGGTCAGAGCATCTCCAAAACCGCCGCTCTTGTTTGGTGTTCTCAGTCCGTTATGTCAATCATAAGCAAGGGCCGTAAATAAGCAACAGGTGATGCTTTGGGTAGTTTGGATAGATAAGCGTCTGTGCACAATTTAATGCAATCGAATCATCAAAATGGCAAGATCCCGCAGACAACAAAAGATGAACCTGCTAACCCTGTAGTTAAGGCCTGTGCAATCCTGCTCTGAAATGCATTTTTTGTTATAACATTAAGTGATAAGTGATACATTGAAGTATCTAGAAATTCAGTAGTAATGGGATTTCGCACAGCTACAAATTTATTCATGACCCTCTGCCCCTCGTTTTTCATTACTAGAGATAGCCTGTTTTCCTTTGTAGTTACTCTCGTTTCCCGCTCCAAATATCTCCACTTATCTCCAACTCCTAAAACTGTTTTGCGTTGTGTACATTTCCTTCCTCTCTGTTACGGTCTCCAGTCTTCCATGGATATTTTTGCACTTGGCTTTTTTACATAATCTTTCGGTCTCTCTCCGCTTCTCCCGGCGCTCTAGAGTAGTAGAAGCCCGTTCCCTTATCCTTATCAGAGGCAGCGGAGGATTACAGAGCGGAGCTGACAGTGACTGGCAGTCGGACAGCTCCTGCAAATGCCTCCCTCTGCCTCCCCATCGCGCTCTGGGCCCGGGACGGGGATAAGCTGACAACCTGGGACCCGGCCAGATAGATAGTAATGAGGAGAGAAGATGAAAGAAGTATGCTAGGAATGAGGGCCAGGCAGGCGTTGCTGAGGTCTGCTATTACACAGCCATTAGGATCTCATTCACTGCTTATGGACACGTATTAAACATTGAGATTGCTGTTTGTGTCCTGTTGGTTTTCCAGCATCAAAGGGCCATAATTACGTCTGCATTACACCTCAAAGCCCTGCTGTTATTTTGTTCTGTGCATTATGATAATGACCCAAAAAGATGACAACAACCTAAATATGATGTGTGATCAAGTTCAAGCTTTATGCAAAATAACACCAACGTGCTGCCAATAAGAGTTAAAGGAACAGGCCACCGTTTTTCCATACTGGGATATGTTCTTACCTGAGCTTAGATGAGTTGATGCGTACCTGTCTGGTCTTTGTGCCCGTCGAAGAGCTTGGTCGCTTCTAACTTCACCCCGTTTGGAGCCATAGGAATGTGCTGGGGGAGGCCAAATGCTAACAACATCTTTGGTGGTTTTGCGTGACTGAGGGCACACACAAAGACCAGTATGGAAAAACGTTGGCCTGTTCCTTTAATAATCCTCAATAATGATTTTTATACCAGTATGTGCACAACATGACTAACCTACTGCAGTGATACGCATATAAGAACAATTATGTCATGAACACAGTTAAAACTATTATAAACCTTTTTGTTGCTGATGCTGTGCTTCATCCCGTGGGGGCTCATTATGCACTTGTCAGGACCCTTTGGCCGTAAGTGAAACTCTTTTTTACAGCAAATATAGATAAAATACCTTTTGTGCTTTAATTAAAGTGGTGTGTGTTAATCAATATTTTGAATGTTTATTATGACCCCCAGAGCATATCCTCAGGGTGCCGACATGGACTCCGGCCCGAGCCAGAAGGATATGTATTGAGAGAAAGGAATTCAATAACAGGAAAATGGCCAGTGATGGAAACAATCCCTTGAATACCAAAACCCACCCAGTGTTGTTCTTGGCCCATGCCAGATATCCATTACTACTGTTTACTCCCAGCATCCCATCTCTAGATACTGCACATGCCATCGGGGCTGGACACAACGTCTTTTAAATATCTCAACGCTATCTAGTGCTTTTATTCATTGCTCCTAAGTTTGGAGCGACATGCCTGCCAGATAAATAGAGCCATAGGGTTCTGTTCACAACAATAAAAAACAGCAGTACATTGAAGACATATTTTCATTTGTCATAGGAAGATAATAGCTAATTTGCTCATTTGGTTTTTCCTCATCCACTGCAAGGAAAGGTCAAGGCCAAGGTGGAGATCTGTGTTCTTTTGGAGCCATAATTTGAGGAAGAAGAAGTAGAATTGTCACTGTGATTTGTAACGTAGCTCATAAAATATCCACTCTGGCCTAAAAGCAGCAAATGATTATTATGTCTCGCTATTTCCTTCACAGGCTTTCAAATAAACTGTCCTCGGCCATCATGTTGTAAATGCCATTTCTGCTCGAACAATCACATTCCCATTCAGTCAAGCGGCAGTATTTGAAGTCTGAGCTCGTGACTATTTTCTCTCTTACAAAGTTGTGGCGTGGCTCCGTTTTAGCATGTCTCATTGCTTGGTGTCTGTCTTTCTCTCTGGTTGGCTGATGGACCTGCACTTATGGCTTGGCTCCTCCGCGCTTCTCCCGGGACGGTTGGCTGGACATGGGGCAGTGGATAGTTGGCTGTGGCCTCGACAAGATCTCTCGACACACGCCTGGTGGAGGGACTCAACTGGCTGCACGACCCCGGCTATTATTGCTTGGCCTTTCTTTTAGCTCATGTAGTAATCTCGAGCCACGAGAAGAACAGGGACATTTGGCCGCTACCGTCTGAGAAGTGCGCTTAAAACTATTATGGATAAAAGATAAGGCCAAGCGGGTCCCTGAAGGCCCTCGCCAATTACAGTTTCAGCGCTGTCTTAGAGAGGGTTGTAACGGCACCTAACATTGTGAAATTGTGCGCTCTTAACAAGGCAGGAGAGTTGATTTGATATATGAAATACTTAAAAATGCTGTAGTGCCACTTTGTAGAGTTGGAAGTTTCTTTACACACACAGCCACTTTATATATAGTAGTAGTAGACATATTTTGTACACACTTTTAACACCGTAATCAGTTGGGCTGGGCATTATTATACAATAGGAGGAAGTGTATCCAGATTTGGTGTCCATAATACAAAATTCTGATGAATCTTTCAAAATATTATCTTATAGTCCACTATATGATTTTTATTACGCTGAAAATGCTCAGCAAATTAAGCCGTTTGCAGGAGTTGGTGTGTGTTTTAATTAGGTTAAACAAGCAGATTAAATATGTATTCAATATATTGCATCGTAGAAATACAGGTGCCTCGATACGTACAGTATTGTCAAGCATGATATATTGCAGATACGATATATTGAGCAGAGCCTTTGTAATCAGCTTTTCTCCCACCATCTACCTGCCCGTGGTTATTGCATTAGTTTAACTATTCACATTTCAGTCTTCTCTGCAACGTTAATGCTAGTTTGCAATGCGCACAGTGACCTGATTCTTGATTTTAGAGCATCAGTCGCAAATCTAATCACAATATTTGTTACAAACATTTTAGTTACATTTGTTTTTTTTTCTAAATTGTTTGTCTTTTTGGATTTATTTTTATTTTTATAATTCTAGGATTGATGATGCTGTTTACTCCAGCTGTTGCAGATACTGGTCATGTGTTTGGTGCTTGTGAATTCATTGCCCTGTTTCCCTCAGTCTTCAGATGAAAGCAGTGGCTCGGCTGCAGGTGACGAGCAGCGTCGGATAACTGGGGTTAATCTGTGGTCACACTGTGGTCCGTGCCTGACTCTGTCATCCTCCATAATACCACAGAGGGGGCAGAGATTATTATCTAGGCTGCTCTGTTCAACCACATTCACTTTGTGACTCAAAATATGACTCCGTTTTGTTATTCTGTTTGGGGGTACAGAGGTGAGTGTAGAGCCAATGTCCAACAGTAGCTACATCCGCGGAGCTGGAGAGGCATCAGAGTTTGTTTTGTGGCGCGAGGGGAGGATGTGCTTAAGGGGACAGAGGTGTTTTGCAACACTTGCCGAACCAGAAACCCAGAATAGGAAACTTTGAATAAGCCATTTAGATCAACGTACCATTTTCAAACACATTTTTTTTTTTTATATTATCTTAATAATCAGTTGCCCTGACTCGAAAATAGCATTGTGAAACATACCTTCAGTGTTGTTAATGCTTGACAATAGGAACTTGTCTTTCTTCGAAGCTCATATTATTTTGCCCTTTAGCTCAGCTGTGCACACACCTATCCTCGGGCCAGCCCAGGAAAAATACCTGTGGCACAGAAGAAAGCTGACCACACTGGAAATGAATAGGAATACTCTTCACCAAATCACTTTTAGTGCATTCCTTAACCTTGATGTCTTTTACAGGAACTTTCCCAGTTAGCAGTAAACTCTGTCATAAGCTGCAGTATAATGGTGGGTTAGAGACAGATATTTGTAGTAAAAGATGCCTAGACTTGTGCACAATGCATTAGTGTTGATGAGGTCATTTCCTTATAGCTTATGTTTGATGTTTGATTTGACAACCACCACTGTCTACTGACTACGGTTTACTCCAGGTTCAGGCGCACTTTACCGCTGGTGCAGATCAGGTTTAGTCCTGGTTTGAACTAATCTTGGTTTAGTTATCGTTCAATTGAGTTTCAGTAATATTTAGCTCACGAGTTATGCAATTCGTAAGCCATCATTCATTGTTTCTAACCTGTGTGCTGGTTCTGTGGTGTCGAGAGGCCAGTCAGGCTGCTTTAATGCTCCACGATGTTGCCTTAGCTCTTCAGTGATTTGGGCCTACACTGCCGCTCACAGCTGGACTGAGACTGATGGCTGAGTGCATGCAACCTGATGGGAAACACCAGCTAACTGTAGCCAACTGTCAGAAGTGTCGAGGCTCGGTAAACTTTTTAGGAGCTACTTGGACGGACACCATTCGAAGCAAAGAGACATCTGTTTTGTGGAATGGATGCTTTGGGTCAAGCGTGTTACTCTATGGAAGGGGGAATGCAAAATGGTTTGGGAGCGTCAGAGTGGGACAAATTACACATGACTACTCGACATCCAAACTCAATGAGGTCTCACTTTCGGTAAAAAAATAATAATAATACTATACCAAAAGCAATAAATAAGTTACATCAGATGCTCACTTAAGCAGAACAGACCTCACCCCTGTGTGCAAAAACTCTAAAGTAAACACATACAACCTTAGTCTTTTGCAAACGTTCTTGAAACCATGAATTGCGGGAGCGAGTTCCATAACACGATGTTTTATCTGAGCATTCCAAGTCAGCCTGGTGAAAAGTTAAATTTCCACATACTATATCAGTTGGCAGTTTCTCTGGAAGCCCTCATTGCATCAGCCCTATCTGGCATCAGTGTCGAAATCCTCCTTTTCCGAAGAATGATCAATCCAACCAGCCCTTCCAGTCCACCAGTTCAAAGATTCACATTGCAAAAGTCTAATCCACGGGCCCTGCAGAAAGCCTCAGTCTTTTTGTTATTTACTCTTGAAACTTGTATGCATTGTAAAGGTTCCCACGATCAAGAGCAAATTCCCCCCCTGTATTTTTTCATTTTTGTTGTGTGAGGAGCAACGGGTGCTCTGAGTCATGGGGCATTTCCAGCCAAAGACATAAGACAGTATATCAGGTCTAATTATTATTTTGCTTCTCGAAAGTGTATCCTTATTGCAGCACTCATAGACAACCATATAGACTACGATTTTCCTCAAAAGTCGTAACATTTCAGGTCCTTTTTAGCTTTTTGTTGACAATTCATGGAACGACTAGAGCAAATATTTCCAAGAGATATATTTTTAGTCGGCAAACAAACGTTATCTAATAGTTCATGGGTCAAAAACCAAAAGTCCCAATGATTTCCTGAATGAACACTAAAACCTTCCATCAGTTCCATCCCAGTTCTTTATAGTACTGTATTTCTAACGGCAATAATAAATGAGCATATCAAAGTCGCAAATCTAATCGTAATTGCAGCACTTCCGACCTTACTCTTCATGCAGGTCTAGCTTGAGCTTACACTCTCCCCTGAAACCAGCTTAATCATTCATTGACAAATCCCTAATACGTTTAAATGTTTGCCATCTCATGTGGTCAGCCCCGTTAACAGCTAGCCTCCTGCTCCCTCATCGACCACAGCTGGTGTCTACAGGCGTGTGTGCTGAAACTACTGCTGCACTCATTCCGATGTAGCGCCCATGCTACAGATTTTTTCTTCTTCTTTTAATCACGTAGTCACCGGGGGCCCTTCTGCTAAGTGCGTCTCTCAGTGCACATGTGGTGGAAGTGTGATACAGTACGGTGCAGTGCGAGAGATCAATGTGAACTCCCCGACCTCGACGCGTCGATCGAGCGGCGTTTTCTTCCGATTCAGAGGCTGTGATTCATTGCAAGGGTTTTTATTTGCTCCGCGGAGGCCACGCTTTTTTTTTTTTTAATGCACCGCCACTCTGAAATGGGGTAATAACAGGATGACCTTGTAGTGGTTTGTAGCCTTCTCATCCTTGTGACTAAGACCGTTCACACTCAGAGCTTCATAAATGTAAAGCAAGCAGCTGCAGGCCCGACTCAAACTGTTGAATTAAAAGCCTCATTTTAATTTGGTGTGAGCTGAAAAAGGTAAAGAAAAGGCTAGTTAAATGTGATTCAATAACTCTAATGTAAGTTTTTGATCACATAAATTGAAATAAAAGTCTAATGCCATTGCCAGCTAAAAATGTTTGAAACCCGAAGTGCTTGTTCAGATTTAAAGATTTGGGGGATGCAAGTGGCCAAACACAATATTTTAATAAATTAGACCCTCTTTCAAACGCTTTATTTTGTTAACCCCCCAAAATATATTGATTATTAGGATTGTTAGAAGCATATTTTGATATCGTTGACTTTTGTTTGTCCAGCGTTGTACGAGTTTCCCTTGTGCCATAGCGACACATAAACTGGAATGCTCTACACTAGGACTTTAATGTAATTGATATGCTTTCCACCGTTCTTGTGTCCGTTACCACAAGTGTGAGCTTCATAGTGTCTGGCGTGAAGGGGACGTTCGACATGTCAAAGCCTGGCCCCTGCTGCGAGGGCAGTGTCCTGTTCGTCTCCAGCCTGTCGAGTATTGACACTGTGGCTCTGTGGGGAATGCTAACAGGCTGGGTGTGGCTACACCGTGTTAGCGCCGCTGACCTTATGACCTTAGTTATATAACTGCTCACTATGGCTTTTGTAGCAGAGAGAAAGGGAGATAATGACAGAGCATTTTTACCATGTCATGCCGTGTGGGAAGTGTAGCGATAACTTTTTGGAAAGTAAGAAACCAAATAAAACCAATAATTTCTAAATGCAACAATTTGCTTATTCTAGTAAAGCAATAACATACAATGAATGATTTACAATCTAATCACAAAACACATAACTTTTTCACAACTTAAGCAGTATTATTTCAGTGGTGTACTTGCTGCAGTAGGATATGATATCCTATAGTCACAAGACAAACTTTTATTGTGATGACTCTGTAAAATTAGGAAAGCTTTTACAATTTGCTCTGGGACTGTGATTTTCAAACAACACAAACTCATCAAGGGCCATGTTTTTATAGTAAACCTGCTTGCTAAATGAAACTAAAGTAGAAGACTTCAAATAAAACCTACTTGATTGGTTTCTGCGCCGCAGTTTGAGAACCCCTGCTCCGAGGCATTAAAGGTGTGCTGTACAAACACATGTGCTCATTGCAAACACACAGAACAGGCAGCCAAGGTTAAACAAAGATAAGCAGACTTTATTTAGGTTAAGGGCACTGTAGTACTTTGGAAGCAAGCCACGACTCACACACACACACACGCACACACACACACACACACACACACACACCTGTCTGCATTAGCTCAGCTTGCTTTTTTGTTGCTCTTTTGTCCTGGCTGTCAGAGCTCTTAGCAGGACCCCATGGGCCAGCTGGTGGTTCAGGTAGCGAGCTCCTCTGCATATGTATCTTTCAGTGGTTATTTTTGACACATTTTTTTGTAGTCATTTCTTTCAATGTTATATGTAAAAACTTGATTTTTTTCTAATTACACTTTTTAATATTCGAACCAATTGCAATACCAGACCGCTAACATATAGTGGGGCAAAAAAGTGAGGCCTGTAAAGATGCTAACCCCCAGAGCACTAGGCATTTTATGGGCCAACCTGACCCGCATGTTTGTAGGGAAACCAGAGCACCTGGAGGAAACCTCCACAGACATGGGAAGCCAGGACCTCTTTGCTATGAGTCAAGATAACCCCTCAGCCACTGTGCTGCCCATAAAATAGGTTATGTTTATAATTTTTTTCTAATAAAACCTTAAGACTACATTTTCTGATATTTTCTTCAATTGATAAAACCCAAAAGTGAAAAGTAGGAGCACATGGGGGACAAGATAATTTAATATATTTATAATTATAATTTTAATCTATTTTTATCAAAGAGCTTGATTACAAGCTTGACTAAAACTATACAACATTGTAGTTAAAAGATTTAATTTCTTGGTCAAATTAACACTGCTTTGCCTTGCATCGGTTGCATTTATCTGTTACTGGACTCAGAGTGCGTGCCCTGGCCAAGGGTTATTTTAGCTGTGTGGATTTGAGCACCTGTGCTACCAGCAGGACCTGACACAACCGCAGTACCCTGTGACGTATGTGCACGACTTTTTAAGGTCAAAACTGCTACTGTTTGTAAAGTTGACTTGCCTTAAAATGATGAATGAAAATGCAGTAGATTTATCCGATTATAAATATTTTAGAAGCAACACAACATTACCCCAAGGCTGTTGGGTTTAGAGCCATTGTGTCTCTTATCTCTTAGTCTATTTTGAGTGTTTTTTGTAATAATTTGTGTCCTTGAAAGATAAAACCACTCTATCAAATGCATTTTGTCAGCACGCACAATAGAAAATACAATAACTAAATGCAAACCAAGGTTATGTATTATCCACAAACGTCTCCTCTTCCATTTCTTTATTATACTTCGGACTATTTACAATAATAAATTGTGTTTATTTTTGCATTGGGCATTCATATTGTTGCTAGTTAGAGTCAGGTCTTATAAACCCACCTGATGTTGGACTATAACATTGAAAAATCTGGCTGAGATGGACTCTTGGTCAGAAATATCCTTCACTTCAGTAAAACTAAGTGTGCTTGGAACAAATTTTTATGGAGATTTTAATCCACCTTTCAACACCGAAATGTATTTGGCGCAAACATGGACTGAGGGGGAGAAACGTGCTGCTATAACCTACTTTTTGATTTCTGTCTTATGATTTCATAGTTGTCATTTGCAGATAGAACCAATCCCATGTGAAAAAATAAATCTTTGCTCAATTCACTTTTATGGAGAGTAAAATAGGAAATTGAGCAGATATCGTCTAATGGCCACAACATATAGTGCTCACACCACTCAAGAATCCTGTCAAACATACTGTATTTCTTGGAGAAATTGCTGTGGCTTCGTGTATGTGGGAGGGTGATTGAATTTGAAAGAATGCATAGAGGATGGCTTGACTTTTGTGTCGGGTTAGTCAACTACATGCTCCTTCTAGTTGGAGGCCCGACATGATCAAGAAACAACTTTTATTTTACAGCCAGTTTGTGCGTCCTGTACAGTGCGCTGTGGATAATGACTATGCATGCGTAGGCTGGAGATATGCCTGTAGAATGTTTAGAACAACTAAGGCAGAGCTGCCACCTTTTGAAGTCCTGACGTGAGCCTGGCCCGGTCTCGACAGACCTCCCTCTCCCCAGGCAGCTCCTCTCCCATCAGCCCCGTGTGCTGGGGGTCTAGAGAGGGTGATCAAAGCTATAGGCTCCCTGCAACCGGCGCATCTCTGGGGGCCTCTGCTCAAATGTGGCATGATGCGGGAATGCTGAGTTATTCTCTCCCAAGTGTCTGCTTCTGTCTAGCTTTATTGCACATGCCATTCTGTTGTGCAAGTTTTAGATCTCTCACACTACATGCAGATTGAATGGAATGAATTTGAATGAGTCAGATGAGAGCCGAGATGTGATGGCGTGGCTTCTCTGCAGCTTTTATGTGGCTATTTTTGGTTTATGTGAGCCTAAAAAGACAAGCTATTCATGCTCAACTTGCTGAGTAAAACTGGGTTTAATGCGTAACCTTCCAAAAGTGCTACCCCTTGATATAGGACTGTTTCTCCTCTGTTTTTATTTAGTGCAGAGGACAGAGTGCTGCTGCTTCTCCTTCCCCTCACTGTCACATGATGTCACACTGATGTTGTTTGTGCTCGGTGGCCCCATATCTTCTGTGTGAAGATATGGACAGAAAAGTAAGAGAGAAATGAGAGACAACGTTTTCACATCTCTGCTCACTTTTTCTTGAAGTTGCTTTTACACCTAGACTTGGCAATTATGGCTGCTAATCATATTAGCTGCTAACAAGTTTTGCATACTGTGCAGTTCTAAGATGAAATGTAAAAAAAAGTGACTCAATAGGAATTTTAGCTATCCATATTGCAAGAAACCACAATGGATCAAATCTTTCACACATTTTTACACATCCAGAAGAATAAAAAAAACTATAGGGCCTTGTTTATTACAAGAACATGCATGTTGTCAATCCACACAGGCACGGTCACAGTGGATCTTTAAACTTTGACCCTGAATGTTGCCTGCTGTGTAAAAATGTTTCATAATACGCTATCCCTATTTTCTATTGGAGTTTGTTTTACGCACAGTTCATGTCAATATAATTTTTTTTCCCCACTTTATCTAATGTCCTTTTCATCATTACCAAGAAAACACCAGCCATTTTGAAAACTTTCACAATATTACACTTTTCATATCGTATCTAAAAAGCGAAGTAAGGCCTTTGTATAAGCAAAGATTGGTTTTCTGAGGTACCATCTCTGAAAACCAAGACGCCCGGTTGCCATGAGTTGCTGTGTCAGTGTGAATGTTGTTGGTTGTAACAGAAGCATTAGCTGGACGAGCTGGGTCAGCGTGTAATCTTGAAATGGATACTGCTCTTTCCTCATTATACAGCACCAGGGCTCCACACCCACATGTGGCACACACACACAAGCTCACGCAATGACATACGGACCTCTAACAGCTGTTCACATGACTGGCATGCAATATTTACACAGCTGAAAGATGCTGCGTAGTTACAGTATGTTGTTCAAATCAGACATACAGTATCAACAACCAGTGCCTTGAACTTAGACTTGGATCTTGATCAGGATTACCTAGTTGGAGGATTTGCCTATACTGCACATGTTTTTGGTGGATGTGGGCGAACGTATTTTGGTTAGGGGGTGCTGAGGGCCAAGATTTCCCCCAAAACACCTTTTCTGTGTCTATTTCCAATTTACTGATATTACGTGCAATACACAAACTATCCACCAGGGGTGCTGCAGCCTCTTCAGCACCCTGGGTTGCCACGGCCTTAGATGTGGGGGAAAAACAGCACCTTCAGCACCCTGGGTTCACGGCCTTGGATGTGGGAGAAAACAGCACCTTGAGCACCCTGCCACATTTCGATTGTCTGATGTAAACTGAGATTCCAAGTCTTCCACTATCTTAAGACATGAATTATGTTTCCCATCTACAGTCCATGGTTGCCAGCGCAGACTCGAATCAGTCGTCGACACAATCATGTTAACCATATTACATGCGCTTTATGACCATGTCTGTGAAAGGCGTTATATAAATAAAGATCTCCTTCTCCTTCTTCTTCTTATAATTTTTGTATTTGTTTGGGTAAAATAGACACAGGAAGTATTAGCTGAAGTCACAACATGGCCTCTCGAGCTAATCCATCTGCACACAACGAGGCTCGAATGTCATGCCAATAGTGAGATGAGTGTTTTTGTGTCTCTGCTGTTTGTGTGGGGTGCAGAGTCGCTGTGGGTCGAGCGGCACTTACGTGACCTTGTCTTGTAAATGATGCATGTAATCTCGAAGTAACAATCATGTTTTTATAGCTCTAGATCCATAACAAAAATACAACAACAGATGAATAGACCACAGCGGGTGAAGATGTACTCACAGGGGCGAAACAACACCTAGTTTTGGCCTAAGTTAAAACAATTCAGGTTTATTTGAGATGCTTTCACGACTGTTTAGTCATCAAGGGCAAGGCTTAGTGGTACTTAAAGGATAACTATTTTATGAGTTAGTACAAATTACAAAAGATTGGCGACCCCTGATTTAAGCTGTTGATTGAATCTCTTTTGAACCCACATAGGTACCAAGTAGTTCAGGCATTGCATATTCTACCATTTCAAGATCTCCTCTTTATATGAAAGAGGAGATCTTTCATATAAAGAGCTCCTCTCCTGTTTGTTTTGTTAAATATATTTCCATTGTTACAATTGAACTTCCAACTTGACCTACTGTAGAAACATTTATACATGTTTAACCTGGCCCCTGTAATGTAGCACTAGTCTAGTGGTAGTATGACAGAACGTTTTTACTCCATGTGAATTGTACTTTTTTTTTTTGACAAACAAGAACACTTCTCCTTTTGTGTCAGCTCCGGGCCCTGCTTGCCACATGAGGCTCTGAACTGATTTTGGCTTGTCGTGGGGTTCAGCTCTGCCCACTGACCTTGGTGTGTGTGTGTGTGTGTGTGTGCGTGTGTGTGTGTGTGTGTGTGTGTCGTCATGGCAACATCCTCCAGGGCTGGTGCACGAGACGAGAAGTGCAGTATTGCAAGATTACAGCACAGTACATTGAAGTTTACTGTATATCACCAATGCAATGTTGAGATAATATGGTTCCAGAGCAAGTGTTAGAAATGTGCTTGTTATGGCCAATATTTCCCATGATTCTTGTGAACACAAAGCAACCTTTATCGAGTTACAGACCTCCACTACGGTTTCTAGGATAACTGGTGCATTCCATTATATAAGGCCTATGGAGATTTTAAAATGTAAATTACGGTGTTATCGTTCACATAAAAACAGTGGGTCAGATATAATTACCAGCTGTGATTCGATAGCTAACATTTTTGTCGTGTCATGGTTCTTTTTTGGGTAATGTTCTATATTTTTCATTATGTAAACTCTATTTTTGAAAGCAAGTTGGATGAAGTACAGTACACACATGGGCACCATATGAACCACTGTGAACAAGCAGGAGCAGCACATGTCCTCTCACCTAATGCAGTGTCTGCCAGGCTTTGATCCTGCGCAAAAAAGCAACAAACTATTTTTACCTCCTGTTTTCAGTAATAACACTCTGCACCGGAGGCATTAGGTCAAAGTGAAACATGGTCCTCGGCCCATGAAAGAAGCTCCGGTCCCACCAAACAAGTGTTTAATGTAGTGGGATGGCCGTCTCTAACCAGTGTCTCATGTGAGTAAACAAAGTGTGGTTGCCATGGAGATGTGATGTCAGGGTATAAATAGGACGGTGTTTGTTTTGAATACTCCTGAGAATGGGTGAGCAAGCTGTGAAAAGGGAATAGGAGAAAGAAGTCACAGGAGAAAACTTCCTGTGTACAGTTTAGGAAAGTGTGATGTAAAATGAGGAATGGGCATTCTTAATCAGAGGAAACTTTTTCAAACATTTATTTTCCTACTGTCCGATCATTCTCGTTATTTGGTAAATTGAACTTATTTTGTGCTATTATCAATGACTCATTGAGTGGTTGACAATAAAGTAAGTGGACAAGGTAATACCATACAAGTGGATCATTGCGATTTGCAATTCCGATTTTATCATGATTGATTGTGCCACTCTGCTATTATGTTTTTGAAAATAACAAATTCAAAAACCGATTGAAGTTTTCTTTGAACATTTCCTATAATCTATAGTTTGCCTCACTCCATGATGAGATTGAACGTATCATTAGTATAATATCCACAGATGGGTGTAATTTGTCTCTCATTTGTCTCTTTAGGGAATGCTGAGTGCGCCTGCTGACACACACACAGTCAGACAGGGCCGACACCTGGGACCTCCCGGTGTTGGAAACATCTAGTCATCTCCTCGTGCATTTGTCAGCGCTCTACTGAGGCTCCTCCCACTCCATCGTGACGCCCCGCCTTCCCTGCTAAGGTAACCAACATCTCTTTATCAAAGCTTCTTTTGCGACATGGAGTTTCTCTGTTTTTGTTTTGCTGTTTTTTGGTCTTCAAAATGTCTGCCCTGACTCTCTGTACTCTCCGAGGTGCCAGTGTCAGGCTTTATCAGCGTCTAACCAGCTGTGTCAATGTGCTCTCTACTCTCTTGTGAGGAGACTTGAATGAATAGAGGGGCTTACTGAGGACAGAGGAAACCCAATCCCTCCTTTCTGTCTCACTGAACACTTGCCCTTCTTTGCTACATGGCCATTTGTCCTACTGTCTATGTCTCCCACGGGTTATTTATCCCCGACATTTAAAAGTGAAACTAGTTAAAACTCCTGCTTTGCACTTGCAGCAAATTCCAACTCTTTTGCCTTTAGCTGTTGAAATTGATGCATAACTTTTTTTTTTTTTTTTTTTTTTTTTTTTATATTTTTATTAAGATTTTCTTTTATAATAATATTGACCATAAGGTCAATCAAGGCGTCACAAAAGTGAATACACAATACACAATAAAGTGCAAAACACAAAATTCCCTCCCCCCACCCCTCCCTCCCTTCCCTCCCCTCCCTCCCCCCACCCCTCCCTCCCTTCCCTCCCTTCCCTCCCCTCCCTCCCCCCCAATCATACACTCAGTAATTGATGCTGCAAAAAAAACACACAAAAAAAAAAAAAAAAAAAGAAAAAAAAAAATGGATAACATAAAATAATACAAAAACACAACACACACAAACAAAGGAAAATTAAATAAATAATAATCCAAAAATCAGATACAATACAAATACATCAGAACATCACATTTGCAGATAAGATTGTATCGGTGTCCATATTTGCCAAAACATATCTTGTTTCCCGTTCATCTCAAAAGTTAGTTTTTCTAAAGGGATAATAGAAGATATCTGAGCTAACCACATGTCCATTGTAGGTACTAGAGAAGATGACCATTTTAAAAGAACACACTTTCTTGCCAATGACAAGAGAGCGATTAACAGAGACTCGGTAGCCCTATCAAAAAGATGATCGGGGCACAGATTTAACAAATATAATGATGGTAACATTGCAAATTTGATTTTTGTGATCTCCTGGATTACATGATGTACGTCTTTCCAGAATCGATTGATATATTCACATTCCCAGAACAGATGCATCAAAGTGCCTTTTTGTTTTTTACATTTATAGCAAAGGTCGGAATAGTCAGGGAACATTTTCTGGAGACGTACAGGTGTATAATAAAATTTATGAATCAATTTAAAATTTTGTTCTTGAATTGATAATGAGGTGCATTTTGGGAATGTTTTCTTACAAATTTCAGACCACTCTTTTAGACTAAAGGTTATCCCCAAATCATGTTCCCATGACTGTTTTAGTGACTGTTTTTGATGCATAACTTAACACTAACTGTATAATATTTTTGCTTTGGGGTGCTTTGATGTGTTCTGAGGTCTTTCATAAGAATATTTTTGGAAAGAGGGTCTAATTAGTGTATTAAATGTATTTTTAAGATGATCTTCTAATTTGGCCAGGAACCAAATCAAACGTAAATAATTTGTGATGTAAGAGTAATATAATTGAAGATACAGTAAGCTACTTCCACTCATAGTATTGGTGCTCCACACAGAACTCGGGACCGCCTTGCCGTGAGGCACGAGCGCTAACCACTACACCACTGCGCGCTCATCTTGCAGCGGTAATTATATAATGATGATGGCAGTTGCTATGTCGATAGAGCATTCGCAAACTGATCGAAAAGGCAGTGGTTTGACCTCAGCTCCCAGGTGTGCATGCAGGACCAGCCCTGGGCATAGGTCACTTTTGCTTTTTTTCCATCTACAACATTGTCACCTTTTGGACATAACTTTGGTATGGAAAGTGATAGAGAGTTGCGGTGTCAAAAACAGGAGATTTCAAGCTTTCAAACAAGCCCCCCCTGGTCCTCCTACGCCTCAGAGGAGCTGTGTAACATCACGGGGAACTGTGTAAATTCGCATCAGAAGGGGAGGCTTCCATCTTCAATATGACACACTATTCGTGATTGCACATGTTCCGATTCAATAATAATAATATTACAGTAGTAAAAAAAAGTTCAGTCTTGTTTCGACTAAGTTTTAAGAAAAAACTAATATCATATCACCATAATACTGTTATCGCAATAACAAATAATGTATTTGTTTCTCATATTGTGCAGCCCTTGGAATCTTTACGTTTGGGGGTAAAAGTTATAAAGCCTATTCTGTCTCACAATAATAATGACTTTATCAAAGCGAATCACAAATTGCTCTTTAAGATATATACTAATAGAACTGTTTTCGATATAAGACCTTTTTCCATTTCTTTACATAATTTCTCTTCCATTTCTGTCGACGGCTTTCTTCACCCATCAGTCCGACTGACTGAGGACTACACATATGGTTCCTCGCTCCTTTATGTTCCTACTGTCTTCTGCTCGTCTACCGCTGACAGTTGCCTTTCTCCAGAGCAGAAAGCCTCAGAAATGAGCAGATGGAGGGCTGACAGTCATGCAGCTTCAACAATGCGCCTGGGCGGCGACTGGAGACACGCGGCACACGTCAGAAAATAGCTGCTAATGGGAGAGCCTACTTATGACTTATGTACCGGGGGGAGCCGACATTTTTGTGCCTTTGACTTTCTATCTGCGGTAGATGTGCAAGTTACATGTCTGATCCTTTTGCTTTGCTGCTAGTAACAGTTTAGAGCCATAAAAAGTCGCTAAACTCTTTGTATAAGTCCCAAGCCGAGATGAATGGGGGGGAGCTGGGCTGTTTGACCAGCAATGGAAAGATAATAGATGTTGGATTTGGGAACACTCAAATATAGAATTATTTAGTGGCATATCTAGTTGTAGCAGAGATACCAATATCTTGAGGGTCTCTTTGCAAGTTGCAAGGGTGAATAGGGCACGTTCATCACTCCGTGGGTAACTGTGGGCCGTTTTGGTGTTGTAAATGTTCTTTAGAAATGGCCTTGAGATGTTTTGTCATGAATTGCTACTGGCCAGTGATTCTTACCCATGAGGCCAGGCCCATGGAAGGGTGACGAATATCACCTTGAGAATTGCTCTCTTTACATTTTATTTGGTGGTTGGGTTCCACAGTCGAAAAGGTAAAAAGAAAAGGAAAAAAGGTGCAATATTGAGAGTGTTCCCATTTATTGAGGAAGGATAGTAGAAACTGTGTAGGCCGTAGGTAATAGGATGTTAAAGTTTAAGATGCCAAACAGGAAGCCGAGAGGAAGACCAAAGAAGATGATTTTGGATATAGTAAAAAGATGCTTGGAAGTAGGTTCAGATACAAAAGGTTCAGAACAAGCTTTTTGAAAAGGGAAGTGAGATTGAGTTCTGTATAAAATCAGATAAATTGGTGTGTAAGATTGTTTTATCACTGTCCTTATAAAAATGTCTGTGTCTGTATAAAAAAATCACTTTATGTGGATTCAGTCAATTTAACATCATTTTTTCCCTCGATGCTCATCTGACTCCCGCCCACTCACACAACCTACAGCAACTGCTCACAGTAATCTCAAAGATGTCAAATTACCAATTAACCCAGCCGTGCTCTGTGTAATGACGCTACAACTGAGACTTAAGATGATACTGCTCTGCCACTGGCTTCTGTACTTCATCTGATAGTAAACTTGTATTTCTGTTCATCCAAATAAAATAGAGAGGTGTTCAAAAGAGGTTGGTAAGGCAGAATTATGCATGGTATATCCTCTTTATTGCAAAACCCGTTTCCTGAACGGGTTTTGTCGCCACGACAGTAGCTAGGGAGGGTGTCTGGAATAGGATGTGTGTATGGATTTCCCCTTCTCACTTTCTCTAATAGCTGCGCTCTGCTTTATTTGATCCTCGCTCCACTCTCATAGTAGAATTGAATTGGGTTTGGAGAGCAAGGGAATTACACACAGATATACCTGCCAAGTGCACCAGCCGCTGCCTAAGGAGGGGTAGGCAGAGGACAAGAGGCAGGATAGAGAGGGCAGAGGTAGCTTTGTGTTAGTTGATTATGAATTAACTACGGTGTAAGCTGTTTGTATTTGTTGTAATACCCCTCTTTGCAAATGTGTTTTCTGTAGTTAAATGGAGTCCTGTGAGTGCAGACTTAAAGGTCCTATATCATGCAAAATCAACTTTTTTGAGTTTTTAACTATCTTGTTATGCAATTTCCTTTTCAAAAACACGCAGTTCTAAGTAATCCTTTAGACTAGGGCTGAACGATATGGACAAAATTTCATATCTCAATATTCATGCCAGGTATATCAATATCGATATCGATACGATACAATATAACTATGGGTTAGGTGAAAACTAAGCATTTTTCAGAAAAATTTAATCATAATACAAAAGAGTGCAATTTTATTGATGAAAATCTATATTATTTCTATCTTTCTTTTTAATATTTGGAATGTTCATATCTCGATATGAATACGATTACAAAATATTTTTCTTTTGCGATATTGATATCTTGAATGTTCATATCTCGATATCAATACGATAATGATATATCTTTTAGCCCTAGTTGTGACACTCTGACGTATTTTACATCATAGTGTCAAACAGGAAGGGCCCGACCTCTGTAATGTTATGCCTTACGGCCTGATTTTAATTTATAAAACAGCTTTTTCATTATTTCCATTGTAAGAAAGAAATGAAAAAAAAAAGAAAGTCTCCGACGCATCTGTGCTGTCCCAGGACAGTAAACACACGCACCCCCGGAGAATCCGAACCGAAGTCATGTTTGTGAAGACGGAGCTCTTTCTAACCTACTCTGGACACGCCTGTTCTTTTTTCTTACCCAACGATAATGTGACGGATGCACGTTTGGCTACGAGAGGAACAGGACTATTCAACCTTCCTAAAGAAGAGTGCACTCGCCAGAAGTTGGAATTTCTTTACGGGATTCAGCGACTGTATCAACCAACATGACGGATGCTTGGTGAACCTTGGCCAGAATCAAAGTGGATTAACTTTTATAACTAACGCAAGTGCCATAACATAAACACCCGAGGCTGAGCGGTGAGTAAATCAAAACGTGTGTTAGTGTCTAACTGCATCATGTGAAGTAACTTTTTTTGCAGCGATATTTATATTTATAATACTGCAAATGTGGAATGAGTGGAGAGAGAGAGGCGGGGTTAACTGAATCAAAGCGTCTTGTCTTCTGGGTTTGGAAAATACCCCCAGAAAATACTTAAAAATGAGTACTCCATAGTGATAGAGGTGCAATATATCATATAGATGCCTATAGTTTACTTTGGAATTCCTTTAATATAAAAGATATCATTTTTGGATATCGTTGTGGACACCATATAATTTACGCTCAGTTCCATCAGAGCAGCATAAACATGACTGTAGAACACGGGGACAAGTTCTTAAAAAGTAAAATGAAATGAAGTAGATCATATTTGCGAGGAAATTAGTATGCCATAAAAAGATTAAAAAAAGAATAAAATATCACTGAATCAATCTTCCCAATAGGCGTAGGGCTGGGATTTTTAAGTAATTTGTTAATTGTCAATTATATTGTCAAATATATCGTTATCTCTTTTTTATATGGTGATATAGATTTTAGGCCATATCGCCCTGCACTAAAAGCAAGGCATAAAACATGCATCTCAGTAAACAGATCACTATATGCATATGAATTATTTTTTCTTTCCTTTCAATAAACATGTTTTAGTGTTTATACAGTCACTAGAAGTCACATACATGTTTTTGCTGCAAATAAACACAAATAAAACGAATGAAAGCATTTAATTTAGTAATAGGTAATAATGCACATTTGAGCTTATTTATTTGATATTAATTTTACACCAATCCACTTATTTTGGTCACAACTGATCCATTCGTTTCTGCTGAAAAGAGCACACAAAGATTGTATTTAAATGTATCATGAACTAAAATTAGTGCAGCCCAAATGCAGTGGTATTATCAGCATCTTAACCGGACTGAATACTGCAGCTGCCGTCTTTGCGCGGGTGCAGTGCTGAGGTGGCGCTTGTAATCACACATAGGGCTGTAGGGCCTGTCCCATTGGAGCTAATCAGCCCGTATGTTCCATTACTACATCCTGAAAAACATCACTGTGTCTCTGAGTAAGTGTGCTAACTTTGGCTTTTGTTTCCCTCTTCACTGCAGAGACAGAATTGGTAGTGTACGCAATGTACCGGTAACTAGATTGTATTATGTATTATGTATCATAATTTCAGACAAAAGGCAGGGACCAGTACAATTATATGGATGATGCACAACAACAACAAAATCCACTTATGTTGAAAAGAAACTAGACTAGTTTATGAGAAAACAGAATGCTGTATATATCTTGTGGCTTAAAGTAGTTTCAACTGAGAACAAACAAGCCTTTTGCAAACAGAAAATATAATTAACTTTGTCAGTTTTGGTTTCACGTGGATTAAGTAATTATGGTATATAATTAGCGATATAAACCATAAACCAAGTCAAATAATCTGCAGAATACATCAAATTCTGGCTGTTGTCACCATTGCATCACTGTTGTTTTAGTAAAATTATTAATAATAATTGGAAAAAAAAGAAAAGAAAAAAAACAATGGGGTATTGTTATTTTTTGGCATCGGTGAGGCCGTCTAATTTGTAACGGGGTTTTTTTAAGAATGGGTAGGATCTTATAAAAAAATGTCCTAATCCTACTCCTGCTCTTCTTCTCATGGAATGTATTATTGTTGTATTTACTGGATTGTTGTACCAATTGTATGTTGCATTACCATGAAAAAAGAATTAAAGAAAAAAAAATTCTAACCTTAAAATGATACTATAGGCTCTTTCAAATGTCGTTCTTTCGAATATTGTCACGCGACCTACAAAGGCTGGTGTGTTGGATCGTAGACTCTCAAGTGCAGTGTAAAATGTCATGTGAAGCCAAAGGGCATTGACTGTAACTGAAAAACATGTTACCCTAGGTCATTACTAATGAGCCAAACTGTACATGTGCTAGAATATTCAGTGTCAGCAAAATGTGAAGTGTGTGTGGTTTCTCACCTGCCATTTTACATAAAATACTCTTTTACACTAAACTGCAAGAAAACTTTGTGCTGAAAAGATGCACTGGACGTTTCTATAAGGTAGTTGACAGTTTAATGTTTATAGGCCTGAGAACAATATTGCAGATACTATATGTGGTGGTTTATGATTTAATACTGTGCCATGTCGGGAGCGTCACTAACACAGTTAACTGTTACTATTAAGCCTTTCAACAGCCATTGCTTGTACTGCCCAATATGATACAATCGTAATAAATGTAGTATGAGTTTGCTGGGTCCCCACTCAGACTAATGAAGTGTCCCCTGTAACGGACCACAGTGCTGCTCTTTCCTCTGTTTGCTCACTGGTTGATAACATTAAGCTGTGAGTAATGACGAGTGACATCATCTGTGGCTCGCATAGTGCCAACTAATTGGCCTGAGCGATTTGATTTCATTAGATGTTATTCCTTGAGGGTATTCCCTATCCTCCTCCGCCTCCTCCGTGAAGGATATCTCTCATTGTTCTCGCCGAGCTGCATATTGCTTTTGTGTGCCATTTGTTTGAGCTTTATTGTGTTCTTAGTCGAGTGGAACAAACTGCATTCCCCGGGCTGAGGAAATTAGTGCTACTGTAGTAGCATTCTGAACTTATGTGGAGAAAAGATTAACTGGATTTTTTTTTTTATGTTTGGTTATAGTTAACCAATCATAATTAATACAAAAAAGAACAAGACATACTATATATAGTCTTATTCTTTCCCATTCTGATAATATAATCTGAGTGGTGAACTGGTCTGTAAAGTTGTTGACCATCACACAGTGACATGCTCATGGTAGTCTTAAAATGTTTTCATTTACTGTATTCATTTTTTAACCCTGAATGAAATATTTTTTATTTTGGTGTAGATCCTTGTTAACTGTAAAACTAAGCTATTCTATTATTTAACACACAAAAAAAGTCAAAATATACTACTATATCCTATGCTACTCTAAATACAAACATGTCAAACTATTGACCATTACACTGGCTCCACCCTTTGTACACACTGATCTGTGGCAGTCAGGTTAACAAAAGCTCCAAACATTAGTCGACTGTATAATGTACTTGCATAGATTAGGCTTTTCAGTCAGGAGATTTCCACTTTGTGCTCTTTGACTTTACCCTCCCTTTCGCTTTTACAAGAGGTGCCCTTTTCTCAAGTGATGTAAAATGATTATTGTAATGGACCCCTCCTCCTTCACACTGCCTCGCTCTTGTTCGCTCTTTTGTGCATTAGCAGAGCCCCGGGGATGCCCTTGTGGTTTAATGCAATCACACCTTTGTTACGAGTGCAGGTATAGACACTATAGAAACTACAGCGAAGGCGCAGCGACGGCAGTGGGTGGCATTTGGCGGGAGTGCTCACATCAAAGGCTGTTCACCTGCACCAGTCTTCTCAATGAGGTCATTCAAATAAGATGTACATGTGCTTTAATTAAGCACAAAATCAGATCTCGATTTTATTTTTTCTTTGTCTTGTATTTAAATACTGTATTAGTCAAATACATCTAATAAAGAAGTGGGCAAACTACTTTCCGGTGGTTGTATGCAGCACTTTAGCATTTTAATCTGACCCACAAAACAAATAAAGAAAAGAGTGACCAAAACCCCTGTTCTCACTGACAAGTTGTTTTTTCATGTTGTTCAGACGAGTACAGAATATTTTTTCAAATATCTATTTGTTTGACAACTCCAAAACTGCAATTGGCCCGCCCCAATTATGTGTGATATGCTAACAAGTAAAGTTCTAATTTTATCCATGCTTGGAACTGACATAAATATTGTTTTGGCTTGTTACTCGTTACTTGTTATGTTGGCAAAAACCTGATAAGTGAATAAATCCCAGCTTAAGTATTTATATGTAATTTACAATATATAAATCATGAGACCATTTTTATTATCACCCAATGAAAGCAGCGTTTCTACTTGTTTACGTTCCAATAATTGAAAGCACCTATTGCCATGCTCGAAAATAGCTATGACATTACAATGACACTTTCCCACATGTGCAGTTCAGCTCAGTTCAGCCGCTCAGGCTTTTAGTGAGATGAATGGTAGTGGCCTTTACAGCGCCCGGGAAGTCCTTATTCTGAGACCTATGCGGAGTTTATTGCTTTTACAACTAGACTGTTTGATAAAGGCGCATCGTCCGGACCACCCACTCGCCCCTCCCTTTCTATGTGAGTCTACCCCATTAGTTTGTTCTTTACAGTTTGTTTTGTTCGTTAGAGGTAAATGATTAATGAATGTTTGTCATTCATTTTGGTTTGATATGGTTGCGCACTGCAATGCCGTAGTGATGAGGATACTGCATACTTAAGTTAATGAAGTATTTTTCTAAAAGCTTTAGGAAGCCATAGCCATGTGACATCTGAAGAACTAACAACACAATCCTGAATGGCCTTGCAAAGAGAAGAGCAAAGTATTGGAAACAGATTAGTCAGGCGGAGGATTCAAGGATCCAAAAGGTTGAATTACAATGGTTACCACAGGAAAGAAACTGAAAGGTGGACACCGGAAGCAAATCGAGGAAGACGCCAGGGGGCCTAAATGTGTTTCTGAACATGTAGCAAAATATGACAAAGGAAGACTGGGTCACGTGACTTGAAGCACTGTAAAGCATATCCCTTACATAGAGCTTCAGTGAGGTCACATTATCATCTTTTGGCCAAGTCCTGCAGTACCCGATTATTGCTCCTTAATCGGGTCGCTCCCCTCCAGCAGTGACTTGCTTTTGGGAGACGGGATTCTCTGTAGTATAATCTTTAGCCAAAGGCACTGTTTTTTTTTTACACTGTAATTCTCTAGGCTATAGGACCCCCTCACCTCCTCTAGCCAGAAGGAGATAGTAATTTGAGTAAAGGTTTGCAGTAGAAGTACCTCTGCATCTGTCATTCATTGATTCCTCTGATCCACTTTAATGAGCAGCTGGTGAGGACTCAGACATTAGGCTGAACTTTTTCGGGATGAAACACGCAGTGGCCGGTGGGCAGCACAGACCAGTGGGATGTTGTGGACAGCAGACAGTACAGTAGCCTGATGGATGTCCACTTTTCCCAGCCCCTATAGACTATCCACTTACACTCCTCCATGAAGGCTTTTATGAGTGAAGAGGTGGTGTGCGCTAATAGCCCATTGAGCTGAACTAGTTTCCCTTTACTTGTTGTGAGAGGAGGAGGGAACTCAGCCATTACAAAGGACACTGTGGTTTACCATCGGAATTTGTAATATTTTGTATGTAAGGGATAATGTATAGAACGCCGGTCATTGTATGTAAGTATGTATTTGCCAACTATACACACACAAATAAACTTCATACACTTTTATGAAGGCAGAAAGGTTTATTTAATGATTTCCGCGGCAAATAGTTCCCAAAAGTTTGCGCGTTGCTCGGCAACGTTTGTTGATTCCAGTCAGCGTGGCTAGGCTAGTAGCAGCACGGCTAGCTACTTATTGCTAGCATAGCTACTTAGTTTAAGGTGCAGTTAGAGCGGAGGAATGGTGGTGAATCTCTGGGTAAATTGAAAGTCGGACTACCGTTAACTTCATGAGCAATTCCCCCAACTTCTCCCGCAGGGACAGGGACAGAGATAGTGTCCGTACCTACTACTTGCGGAGCGATATGAAAGACCTGACAAGCACGAACTCCGTTGCCATTGGCAGTGGTCATTATTTTTTTCAGAGGTCCTCTATCAGAAAATAATGACCGGTAGAACGTTGGAAAATCACATTCAAGTCAATGGAGCGTTCTACTTGCATTGTGAAGGGTCGTATACTAAATCTTTATAAACAACAACTTATATGTTTTATCATTACGTTTGAATCCAGGTCCTTAAACTATATCCTTACCAAAGAAGCAAGACATCAGTGTACTCTTTGAATCCACTAATTAGAAATTCTGTTGATGCGGTAATTTGCTCAAATAATCTCTGATATACAAATGGAAACATGCACTGGGAGATTATTCAGTGCTACACTTGTGTGGGAAGTGATTTTGTTGTTGTGATAGCCATTCAAATCTACTGGCTGCACAATTTGCCTGTTACTACATAACTGTAGCAGGTTACATTGACTTCTGTGTAAGAGTCCTCATGAATACAAACCTTTAATCTTATTGAATGAATGGACCATCACAAAGATATCGGTCCTATGTCAAATATCTAAAGTCCAATTCACGAAGCCCATTGATGACTCCTTGTGTATATCCTCTGAATATACAGAATATTCTTGATCCACTGCTGAGGTGTGCTTACAAATGTACCTAATTTGCTCATTATGTGACATTCATTAAACAGATCAAGATAACAACATAATCCTCTTTGACGCTGGTAACAAATAAGAAACCATGACATGAATAAGCTGAGTCAGTATACTTTATTGTGTTTTTCTAATGAACCGTTGCCAGCCGTAAAAATATTAACACGATAAACATAACACATTCACAAAAACATAGAGTGTTCAAAAAATGTGATTGTGATAAGTGAATTGTGAGTATACATTGGTTCAGGTTTAAACAGGTTTGAAGTTGAACTAATTTAATCACTACTGTATGTTTACCTCGGGTGAGCGCGTGCGTCTGTGTCAGGATTGTGCCAAGAAACCACAGCGTTTTCTCGCCACGACTGGAATAACCCAGAGCGCTGTGAAGGCACCGGCAGCTGCCAGTGCGAGCCTGGGTGTGCATGGGGTTCGTGCGTGTGTGGCTGTGTGGAGCTAGGTGTCTGTGAGAATTTTGCTCGACAGAAAAAAGGATTACATAACGGCGATGCCTGCTGCTCTGGGTCACTGTAAAGAGTACACACATGTAAATCATTACAAGTAGAGCTGGAGCTGCACGTACGCTCAAAGACTAATGCTATGGTACTTTTTCTGCTTTGTTTGACACAGTAATTATGCACATGTGATGAATGGAGGGGAAAGAGTGTTCAAAGTGCAACCAAAGGGAAATGGGTGTAAAGAATAGGACATTTTTGAGTAAGGTAAAAACACTCTGACAGGTTGTTTGGCTGATTTGATAACGCTGAATAATTAGCTTACATTTCTAATCTTTGCAAGCACTCCTGTCCCTGTCATCTTACATTTATTTACCATAATAAAAAATATTATTGATGCAACATTCTATATCAATCTAATCAGGAACTTGGCACAAACAGTGCACAGTGATTTCTTTATCAGTATTAGCAAATTTGACAAAGTGCCACAAGTTCATTCATGTAGTTAATAATAATAATACTGTAAGTTTTCGCTATCAGTTATAGGCACATCTGTAACTTAGAAATATTATAACATTGGCCTTTGTCTCCTGAATCCATCTCCCTTCTGGCTACAAGGCTGTAGTAGTTGTAAAGGAGCTATACTTTTCATGATCATTCCTGGATATTTCTCAATGCCAAACACTGTATGCAGCTGTCTGTTACATTGAGTGAAATGGCATATGCGCTTCCACACATGCAGCGCTCCATCTGTGTGCTTGTGTTCACGGCATTGACTGAGACAGACTCAAGCTTTGTAGAAGAATGTATTTTTAAACTGTGCTTTTAGTGAGTGAGCTGGTGCCATTTTCAAACAAAGGAGTGCTGGGTCTGTATACACAGAAAAAGAGCTATTATATAAAGATGTAATGAAGCCTATTTCTCTGGGCTGCGCTCCTCTCACTGCACCAGCTGTACTAATGAATCCACATTAATCCTTTAATAGAAATCTATGTCTTCCAGACGGAGAAGCTGCACCCGGACACACACACACACAGGCTGGATTCAGAGTTTGGCCCTAATTGGGATTTATGCTCTGACCGAGTATTGTTTTTCTGCTAAAACAATAGTTTTAAAGGCAGATTAAACTGTACCTGCAACCTGCAATTTGCCATTAATTGACCAAAGCCTATAAAATGATTTGCTGCATTTGTAAATTGGAGACAAACTGTATCATTTGTCCAATCTTGAGATTATGCAGAATCCAGTCACACACACAGGGGGAATGGGGGGCAGAGATTGCAGTGTATCGTTTAAGGTCTAATGAAAGATGAGTTTTGGAAAAGAAAAAAAGAGATACTTTGCCAGTAAATGTCTTCTTTCCAAATGAATTACATTTGTTTTGAAATACATGACCACCAGTGTAGATAAATCCACTTACTTATGTATTCATGTTCAGGCTTAAATGTATATAAATGACCTGGATTGAAATCCTTCTACCACAGCGACTACCCTTTTAAGGTCATACAGTCATAATCATGATAACAAATCTATCGCAATTATATTCATGATGTCTTTGAAATGTGTTCATCACTACATACGACGGTGATTAGAACTCTGATTCATTGTTCAACCCCCTCCATGTTGATTACCTATTAATTTGTTTTTAATAGGAAATGAGTGCTCTTTGATCTTTTATTCTTCCACCTGCACTTTCAGATGAGTGTGCAGAATTCGCTGTGTCCTGCCTTCAGATCCTGGAGTTCAGTCCCGGCACTGATTCTTTCCCAAATGAAGCAGCAGTCTGTGAATTATTGAAAGACTTGCCCTCTTTTCTCAACTGCTTCCTCTCTCTTTCGATCTCGCACACTCTCGCTTACTTCCTTTTTTGTCCCCTGTTTAAAGGGTGGAGCAGATTGATTTGATTTGCAGTAGCTGAGTGTGTGTGATTTGACTGATGTTGCTTAATCCAGCGCTGTCCTCGGGGAGAGCTTTGGCCTGAATTACTGACTGCTATAACAGCGTTGAGAGTCCCCTGCGCTTTGAGACTGTCGTTATTTACTGTGTCGTCTCCAATGCTTTACTGTAGCCACCGGTCTCCACCCTGCACCACAAAGCAAACACAAATGTCCTCTTTCAGATGTACTTACATCACTGGGGCTGTACTACTTTAATACTGCTTATAAGGCTATGTTTACACCAGCCTTAAAAGGGACCCATGTCAGATTGTTGGTCAAATAGCATTAGTGTGACTTGAACTGATTCAGAAGATGGCAAACATACCCAAGGTTTTATAAAACCTTATCATTCAAAAGTCTTTGTGCAGGTGGTATTAAGTAGCCTAAGTTATTGAAAGAAGAAAAATAATGTAATTTCCACTTTTCATAACTAGTTTTTCTTCAGAACCATACAGCTAAATCTTAACCTTTGTGCAAGTTTGTCTTTATTTTCATTTCTGATTTAATAAAATTATGTTTGACTTTGTAATAAAGATGTAGTGTAACCACATGTGTTATCAAGGCATAAGTAGTGGTATTAGTAGTCAGTTGAAATAAAATGATTATGGCTTACAGTCCATTTATCAAAATATTCTAATTTTATGAGATTTTTAATTTGGGGTTTTTACAAGCTGAGCCATAACAATCAAAATGATATGTAATGAGTCTATTATATATTCTTTTCACAGTTTAAGTTGAATAACAGAAATGAATGAACTTTTTTTTTTAACAATATTCAAATTTTCCGAGTTTCACCTGTACAATTAAATTCATTCAATTGTTGACTACTTTTGATGCAACAATACCTTTCCCGTTTAAGGAACCCTCTCGCTTGGACCTGTAAACTCAAATCATCGACAGTAAATTGTTGCACTATTTCCTCTCCTTACTTTCAGATTTGGGTCAACTTTCCTCCAGGGCTGGAGTGGACACAGACACAACAATCTGAGAATCCAGTGGCTTAGTATCACTGGGACACAGCCCATACTCCGTGTTGCTAATGACCCCAGCGCGCTGCCTGGCAAGTCCCGACTGATGGGAAAATACTCGCACATATTTACTTGTTTGGGTCGTTTATTACCTCTGGCTTATCGCTGACAGCGCTGGTGCCCTGGTCTTACTCACACGCCGGTAGATAAGGCCCCAGAAAATGACCGTAGGCTACTTTAAGGTGGTCCATTCCAGTGTCATGTGTCTTGTGCTTCCTGCCAGGTCGACCACAAATCTGAGCGTGGTGCAATTGAAGGCTACGGTGGTCCAGCGCTGGCAGGACGAGCCAGTTATATCATGTTTTTACAGCAGAGGTTGATGAACGGTGCTCTTAATGCATGCTCTACAAGGATTGAACGCTATGCGGGGAATGTTAAACAGCCATTGTGTCTCTGGACGATGTTTTATTCTGCAGGAGTTGTGCTACCTGTTTGGCTTGAGTTTAGACAATCAATCGATGTAAACTATAATAGAAAACAAGTTTAATGTGTGCCCTACACATATCACCGATGAGATTAAAAAAGCGAATATTTACCTATTGGCTCACATTCAGGGCTTCACATGGCTGGATCTGATGGACAAGGGAAGCAGAAAATCGATTGTGTCACTAATAATTTTTCTGTGTGTTCATTAGGGTTGTGCCGATGGACGATATCGTCGCGATATCATCACGATGGAGAGCCACCATCGTGATGCCACGCCCCCTCCTGTCAGAAACACGCGCTGATCTTCTGTGGGCCTTGTAAACCTACAAACTTTGCAGGGATTGCACTGTAAATTAAGTCTCGAATATAGCTAATATGCACGCTAGTTTAAGTAGCCTACCAGAAGCCCGAAGACATGATGTGTTAGCCGTAATTATTCAAATAAAGATGCAGCGCTGCTCTATTTCTGACGCTCTCTCTCTAAAAGCAGCTACCGCGTGGTTTCACTTTGCTTTTCGTACGGAAACTAAACCGTTTTAAAATGCCGTGATGGATGTCACATCGGAGCTGAGAGTGCATGGGTTTGGATGTTCTCACAAAGGACCGAGAGAGGAGAGAGAGAGGAGAGAAAGAGGCGCGAAGGTACGAGGCTACGAGCACACAGACCGGGTGGTGCGTGGAGCAGCTTAAAAAATGTAGGCTCCGACGCAAACTTCTAAATATTGTCCCGTTCACCCACTGTTTTTTAAACATTACGTTAAAATTGAGCACATGCAAATAATAAGCTCCGATTTACATTTATATTAGTGTGATAAGAGTCATGTTATTGAGGAGCAGATGACGCTCTGAATGAGTCGTTCTCCTGTGAGACTTTACGCACGAGTTTTAACGCATTTCTGTTGCAAAATTCGTGTTCCATGACTCTGTTCAGATCATGCTTAGTTTAGATACGTTTATCCTGCAATCTCACATTTTTTGTAAATGTCTTTAAAAAAGGCTTATAATGAGACGATCACGATGGTTCACTGTAAACATCGTCAACTGCCAATTAAAGGGACATCGCCCAACCCTAGTGTTCATAGTAGCTTTGCTGAGACTATTGATCAATCTGTCTGTCTATCTGCAAACACTTCCCTTTATTACTTGTAAAGGGGAAGGGTGGTGCATAGTGGCGTAGTGATTAGCAATCTGCTTTTAGTCCATAATAAGGACATATCCACACACAAGTACTGGCCAAAGGTTAGCCTGTCTTAAAATATAGTGCATGTGCTTACAATAACATTTGACTTCTCTATTCGCTCTTGTTTTTGTTCCTCGTCAGTATTGCAGCCAAGAGCTCCTTCCCATAACCTCTGCAGACCTGTGTGTTTCTGCTCTGTGGTTTTAAATAAGAGACAGACCCCAAAGCCATGTACGCACACCATACACATTCCCACAAGCGAGCGCTTGCACAGTGTAGTACAGCACTCAGCCTGAGTAGTATGGCCCCTGGGATTTCTGCTGGGACGGCTTCCTGTTTAGTGTTACAGGGGAAGTGTTGGAGTACATGACACAACTGCACTGATTCTTCCTTACAGTGACTGTCCCCAAGTTTTATTCAAGAAACTCACTTATACACAACATGGATGATTGAGACAAATATTTACACTAATTTGTCTGTTTGTAAGTATGCAGCAATAAGTCTGAGTAATTCTTGTCAGTGTGCAGTAGTGCATAATAAGCTGTGCAGGTGTGCGACTTAAAAAAAATCTAGTAGTCAAATGGAGGTGTAACAGTCGCTCTTGTTAGACTCACATTGTTCACTAATTAGCACCTTTTCATCCTCATTTCATTTAGTCACAACTGGAGATGTCTTTGAGATCTTGTACATGTGATAAAATATGAATCGTAAACACTGATAAGATATGAGGTGATAAGTTTTAAAAAGGAGCAGCTGGATCTGTGCCCTTCCTTTGAGGCGTCAACTATATAAAACAAATATGTCAAAATGGGCAGCATGTGAACATTTTTCTTCATCAAGCCTATGTGCGGTAGTACGGTATCTTTTTTGCAGGACGGACAGTCAGACAAATAACTTTCCTGCTGTAAGACATTTTACTGCTGTTGATAAAAGCATCTACCACATGATCTTGATTCTTACAAAATAATCTAATCCACTGTCTAGATATTTCTATTAGTCTAAGACAGAAGCCGATGGAACAATGTGCAGTCTGAAGATTGTTTTGTAGGTAGTTACAATCTTCCCTAATGTAATTTGTCTGACTCTAATAGATGCGGAGGGAGAAATATGTAACAGCGACGTCCTTAAAATAGCCTGGAAAGCCATGCTTTTGTTCACCATAGCAACAGTACAGCGTTGAGCGGTGACTGGAATTGATGGAGTTAATTCTCAGCATCTTATTTGTGCTTTCATTCTGCTTGTGTTCGTCCTTGTGTTTGTTTGTAACCTTCTCCGCGGTCAAAAGCGAAAGGTTTATGTTGAATCTCAGAATAAAGATTGTGTTATGTGCCTTGAGCCTAATTGGACAGAACTGCACAGTGTGGAGTGGGGTGAAGAGGAGCAGGGGGAGACATTTAAACAAACAATATATTGTAGGAGCCTGAACTTCAATTCTGAGGCAGGTTATGTGCCATGTGTGCTGCAACCTAACACTCTTCATTGTTTTTATTTTTTTAAAGATCTCTGCATTATTGAAATACTGTTAACAATACGTTTTTGATAATAGCAGATGCGCCTTGTACATCTACTGTTGTTAGAGGAGCTACACATAATTTTTGCGTAGTTCTTATGGTTCCAAAGAGCAGCATACTCATATTATGCTCATATTAATAATATATTTAATATTCCTATGAGACAAAGGCAGGGGGCATTTTAATGACTGCAGTTATGTTTAGGCAATCATCCACTTATTCACATACAAATTAGGGCAGGGCGATATGACCTCAAATCTATATCACGATATAAAAAAGAAATATCACGATAACGATATATTTGACGATATAATTGACAATGGACGAATTACTTCAAAATCCCAGCCTATTGGGAAGATGAATTCAGTGATATTTATTTTGAATTTTTTATGCGATACCGATTTCCTTTTTTAACACCTGTCCCCGTGTTCTACAGTCAGTGTTTATGCTGCTCTGATGGAGCTGAGTGTAACATAAACTATATCATGTCCACAACAATATCAAAAATTACAATGATATCAAAAAATTATATTGCGGTAACGATATGCGATACGATATGGCCCACCCTTAATACAAATCAATAATAAAAATGTAAAAATTTAACTACTACTGTTGTTTTGAGGCTGTGATTTCATGCCTTGTTCTTGTTTGTTTTCCTTGAGTGCCCAGAAAGACACCTCTAAATAAATTATTAGCATAATTATTACAATCACTTCTGCTGTGGCCTTCATGTTGGGATAGAGACAAAACTTAGAAATCTCCTGTAGCTTATGAAAGTTGTTTTTAGCTATTGAGTCATAGTGAGATTTATGATAACTGCTCAGTGGAAACATGCGCTTTGTAATGACAGCCACAGTTAATACAATCACTACAAGCTTGTGCTCGATTAGCTTCCTTTCATGCACCAGGGACTAACCTACTGTAGATGACGCACATCTATTTGTGGCTGCGGGCTGGACACAAACATTCACAGACAGCAGAGCGAGCGGTGGCAGGGGTTGTATCTCCGCAGATGGCAGCAGCCGCCCACACGCTGCCAGTTGTTATACAATATGTATTGTATAACAGCGAGGAGCAACAGGCCCCCCTCCCAGAGCTCCGCACTCGTACAGTGAGTGGAGATGGTGTCTGGCAGTTGCTCTCTGAATCATATAAAGTATACATCTGATACACGTATATTTATTCTTAGATCTACTCTGCTAGAGAGTTGTAAGTTACTTCTGTGTATGGTTGCCATAATAAGATAAGATCAGCCTTTATTGATCACAATGGATAAATTCACTAATAACTGTCATTTCAGCATAGGGGTCCTAATAGTTGAGGGTGCTAGTGTTTCCCAATCTCTGTGGATAAGCAAGTATGAATAATTTCAGATCAAAAAACATTTAAATAAACTAAGTGAAAGCAATCCATCCATCCATCCATTTCCTTCCACTTGTCCGTTGCCGGTGGATCCACAGAAAGACGGCCTCATGGTTCTAACCGGGCCTGTTGGTCTCTCATAAGGGGCTTCTGAACCGCTCTTTGTCTGACCCGTCACCTAGGACCTGTTTGCCCTGGGAGACCCTACCAGGGGCACGAAGCTCCCGACAATAACATGCTCCCAGGGTCATTCAGGCGCTCAAACCCCTCCACCACATTAAGGTGGCGGCTCCAGAAGGGGAGTGAAAGCAATATAGAAAGTTATTTTTAAGTTTTAAGTATTTGCAAAAGAATAATAATGCCAAGAAATTGGTATTTGCAACACGAGTAAGTAGTAACAAATGTGCTGTCCCTATTAGATCCCTTTCTGAATATTTGGCTGAGGATGAGACACAAAAGATTGGGAATCACTGTCGTGGACAACTATCCGTTGTGCCAACAGTAGCAGTAATAAGAAGTCTTGTTGTGTTTCTCTGAGTCAGACCAAACGTAAATCTGGCAACACTGCATTAGTCATCATTACTCACTACCAGATACATTTAACAAGAGCTAATAGTGGTTCTCTAACACACACTGGGAATATCTTGGCCTCATTGTCAGCACTATGCCTGATCACGGGTCTGTAAGTAGGCATGAGGCATGAGGCCAGTGTTGGACTTCATTAATGGGCCTCTTAGCCACTTCCAAAACTGCGGAAGACATTGGACAGCTGTGGCGAAAACGCACTGGAACTGGGCTACAGCTGTGCAATCAGTAACTAACTGTAATTTCAGACAATTTGATTACAAAAGGCTAATCACGTTTTATTTTTATGAATGCCTGATTCAGAAAACTGTAAGCAATTTGCATGGGCATAAGTGCTCTCAGTAAAAGAGAATGTATAACGGTGAAAGTCAGCTCAGAGGAGTAACAATAGATTTTCCTCTTACAGTAGTATGATCTAACAATAGTAAATCCTCTGTGACACACTCTCACTAACTCTCGCTCTTGTTTTTCCCTCTCTACTCATGTGCTTAGTGTGTAAGCCGTCGGCACCTTATGATGATGTCAGTATGGAGAGAGGCATGGAATCCCCCAACACACAAATGTAATCCTTAGTGAAAGCCAACCAGGCGACTGAGTTATCCTGCTCATGGCTAAAACACCATCAAGCCAGTAGCATAAATATATTACATGCTCGGGGTAGCAATAATCCAAATATTTTTCATCTGGTCACAGTAGAAATAATCGTTGTAGCTGCAGTAGTTGTAAAGGTCCGTATGTTTAAATAACTCTTGCATCAATACGATCTGTGTATTTTGATGTCTTTTGACCTGACACACTTCAAATAGCACTTATAGTTGTTTACTCTCCACACCCAGGCCAACCCACTTTAACGTCTCTCTGCTACAGCCATAGGCAAATCTGAAGGAATGCCTTTGGTGTATTATTACTTATGTAAACGTGGTGAGTCCTCAAAGGCAGCAACTTATAAATAGAAACACGCCTCACTCTAAAATCACCTTGTCCTTACTGTATGTTGTAGACTGCAATAGAGGTAGTGAAGCACCTTAGTATCACCAATAGCAATAGCTAGTACGGTAATTTTAGCAATCATCCCATAGTAAAATACTTAGCAACAACAATCGATTAGTAGTATTAGTAGCAATGGAACTTCTACTAAAAAGGTTTCCATTTTGTTCCGTGATACACCGATTAACTATGGTGGCCTTAAAGTTCAAATAATTAGGAAGTAATAAGGTCATTTATCTCAAAGAAGGACATTTTACAGATATGATCCAAGTTATTATTAAGCAGTAATAGAATTTAATTGCTCCCCGCTGGTGATTTTTTTTTTGTGATGGCCCAGTTTTGCAAAATATGCGATGTGGTCTACGGTCATGTGGCTGGACATTGTCACACATTTTTATTGCAATGTATAACGAGAATGCACAGCCCTGCTCCCTCCGTATGCGTTTGCCGATACACTGTTACATCAGTAGTCATAGTTCGGTCTGAAACATTGTCAGTCACGCCCTGTCACTCCTCCAATTGCGCGTGGAATTTGCCTGTGTGTAAAAAAAAAAACATCTCAGGTCTCTCTGACACGTGAGTCGTAACAGGCCTCGCGTGAGCGGACTGAGGAGGTGGGCCGGGCAAGGAGACAAGGCAACACGGGAAAGTCACGTAAGGAAAGAACAACGTATTGAAAAATATTACTGAGTCTGAGTCGACAAATATTGAGCCAAAGTACTGTGCGAAACTGCATCTTCTCAGGTCAGATTAATTGGCAACAACTGAACACATCCCTTTTTTCCCCCAATGTTGTGCAGTTGTGCGGTCTTTTAATCCACCGTAATGCCCTAGTTTACGAGATTTACGCACGTTGCGTTATTAAGGGCCGTGGCACTTGGCTCCGAACAGAACAGATTCCGCGGCTTCTCCCGGTCCTTGTTTTCTGTTTTCTGTTTTCCTGTGTGTGTTTGCGCTCCATCTTTACCTCAGCAGAGAGCTTGTCTCTCAGCGGGGGACTGTAGATGTGTGTGTCCTTGTGTTGTAGCAGTCTCAGGAGTACGGCTCTATAGTCTTTGAAGATCTAAGACTGAGAGAAGACGAGACGGAGGCACTCGTTCCTTTAAAAAGATACGACAACAAAAAGAGAAACTTGCTTCATGTCGTAGGCTTTTGTGATTTTTCTTTCATTTTCCTGGTTTTATTAGCCCCACTGCATTGCTTTTATTTGTCTCCCTCTTACCTAACCATGTTATGATTCAAAGATGCTACAATGTATTCTTTCAATGTATAAAAATATGTCAATTATTGATATTCATTAACATTGCTAAACCGTTACACAATGATTTTCATTGAGGGATATAACCCTACCAGCTCCACACAATATGCACCCACCTGACCCGGTAACATGAGACCTTCTTGTTTGTTATGCAGTTTTATTCTCCGGGAACATACTGTCTCATTAGGTCCAACATTCATGTAAGACCACATTTGGGTTGTAGAGTGCACATTTTACTTGTAATCCTAATTTTATTACCCACACCACATCATCCACAAACTAGAACTACAGGCATTTGATCTCTGCTGCCCTCTGGTCAATGCTGTAGTTGTGTTCCTGGGCAGCGCACATTTTTCTACAATTTGTAGATGGGCGAGAAGAGACTCAGTGCCTTCATTGTGGGGAGGAAATGAAAAATGGGTTTGTAAAGCAGTCTTGGAAAGCGCCATATAGTATAAATCCAATCCATTATAATTAAAAGTAGAGTAATCTTCTTCAGTTGTAAATCCGCTGTATCCTGGCTTGCCCTTTGTCTGCTTAGTCATAGATAATTAGGTTTTGGCATCGTCACTAATCGAACTGAGCTCTCTCTCTTGTCTGTCATATTGTCTCCCCAAGCACTGTCTGATTGCCCCTGTCCAGGTGACACTGGATCCGCAGAGCCGTGATTGGCAGAAGGAGGATCCAATGACGCCAGCGTGGTATTGAGTCTCCTGTTCTTCAATGGGAGGTCACCGGTCAGGCGTGTAGTGTGTGGCCCGCATGTGTGAAATTAGAAAAGGGATAGGGCCCTGGTAAAGAAAGATCTTATTGCAGTCAATCCGAGCTGCTCTATCCAGGAAAAAATACATCTGATCTACTTCCTCATTTAGGTCAACGACTGTGACATACTAGAAACACAATTTGAAAATGATTTGATATCAGTAACAATAAGTAAATCTTTATATCTTTAAAATATCATTGCAATATCATTAAAGTCACTCGAACTGGTTTGAAAATGACCCTTCAAAAATAAAGGCTAGCTGAGTTGACATAACTGATCAGTATATTCAGGCTCACTGCCAACTGGTTTTCTTTCTTTCTGTCTGAACAATTGGCAGTAAGTGGTCGCAAGATCCAAAACTAAAAAATGACGACGTAAACAACTTTCACATCTTGTAAAATGTTTTGTAACTGTGAATAGATCGACAACAAAAAAAATCACAGTAAAATCAATATTTCATTTAATTTTCTTTTTCATTTCAAAGAAGATGCCTCTTTTTCACTGACTTTGTCTGCTATTTGATCTAATATTTTCTACATCTGTATAATGTATTTAATTATTGTTTTTTTTTTCTGATTCTGCTTAACTGTAAAGCACTTGGACTGTTTGAGTTTCAGATGTGCTTGAATAGTAAAAATGACACTGACATTGACATATCTGGATTCACAAACCCTACCTTTAAAAATTCTCCAACTCTTCAGATGAAAGCATTCCAAAAATTGCAGTATGTGTGTGTGTGTTTTTATTTTTTTTAATAAAGATAGGAAACAATGTAACATTTATAACATGCCTAGTCTTGCTGTGAAGAGCCTCAGTAAAAATGAATGAATTCATCATTGAGTGATTTTCCTCCTTGCTCAGATGCCAGATGTACAATAAGAGTCCAGTAACATTAGAAGCAGTAATTATCCAGTCCTGTCTGCTGCTCAGTACTCAACATGAGACTGCTGCTTTGTGTGTGTTTGTGAAAGCTAATCTGCTGCTGTTTGTTGAGCAGTCACTATAGAGACTTGTGTATGCACAGTATATGAGAAGAGAGTTCAGTAGCGACAAAGACGGTACCTTCTGTCTTTGTCAGGACTTCAGCGCAGGCCCAAAGCCTCTCTGTCACCTAACCTGACAGATTAGACAATGGATGTTACCAATTTTACTTTGGCAACATAGCTGGACACTCTATAAGTTTATGTTTCAGTGAATATATGCAGATTTGTTTTAGTGGATGCTCTTTCTGAAGCAGCTCAGCAGAATATAATCCATCAATATTTTATCCACATTCTTTTGCATTCTCGGTCAAAATACTTTCTTTTGCAGATCTTTACTAAACAACCTCTGCTTGCTGTTCATTTTGCACAAACCCAGAGTGGCAAGGTCCAATTGTACGGTTGCCGGGCAATGAGCTCACAGCGGTCGACCATAACAACCTCACTCTCCCTCCCTTTCTTCTCTCTCTCTCTCTCTCTCTCTCTCTCTCTCTCTCCATCAATCAGCCTCCAAGTGCACAGCTCTAGTAATGATGTCATCACACACACATATCTCAGTTCGACCTTGGGTTGCCAGACACAAGTGTGTGTCCAGAGCACTAGAGATTGTCATTGAATCCAATATGCCAAAGGATGCAATGTGTTTCTGGTGTCATTCTCACACATTTTATTTATTTTTATTATCACCTTCAGGCTTAAAGTAACACATTTTCATTTTCTGCCACTTTTAACCCACAAGTGTGTGCTGTGTATTGCCCATTCTGAAATGCTCTGCAGCACACTCAAGTGGCTGCTCTTGGCCACACTCTGTGTGAGATGAGACATTTGATTATTAAAACTAGAGATGGGGAATATGGACATACCATAGGAACAACTATAATGGACAAATATACAATGCAAATTTCTGATTGAACAAATGTTGTGCTTTAGAAAAATGTCGACATCTGAAGTGTGAATGAGTAACCTGAAATTTGTTTACGCCATGTTTAGATATAATGTAGTAATTTAGACCCGGTTTAGTCCTGTTTGGTCTTGGCTTGGTGGTACTTATGAAAGGTCAAATATTTTATATCACATTTGGCTGAGTAATATTGTCATTGTCGCCTTTTAAATGGCTTAATATCTTTGTTGTTTTTGCCCAGATTTTTTATTAAGATATTTTTGCTCGACTTTAACCCCTTGCCGTGTTTACATTTCATCAGCCATCGCTAAACACACAACAGAACAGCTTTACACTGAAGTGTAAAGATACAAACTCTTAAAATAATTACTGAAGTCCGTTTGTGGCCCAGCTGTGCCTCTGCCAGGCTGTAGGGCAGTGAGCCAGCACAGCGAGGTGAGGAGAGTGGTGAAAACACTAACTGGCAAATCAGAGGCCAATTAAAAGCACTCAGCTGCAGTGTGTGTGTGCATGTCCTTGTCTGACTGCCAAGGAGAGGCCTGGCACCGAATGCATGCTTCCTATTCTCTCAGCATGGCCTTTTCTAAACATACATTTGAAGCAGCTTTATCCCATTGTCTGATATTGAGGACAAATGGGATTCCTTTCTTAGTTAGGGCTTTTAGTTTGAACAGCAGAGAATGCTACGACTCCACCCTTTGCATATTGAAGTTGTATAACCTTTGTAAAAGCTCAAGACACTCTGCCCCTACCACACATGTTTCATACAGCTCTGGAGACAAGGCTGTGAATAGGCAGAGCTGTGATAATAGAAGGGTGTGTTCGTGTTGACTGAGTGATGGTTGTTATGTTGGAGGCACCGATTTGAAAAGAAAATGCTGCAATTCTCTTCCCTACTAATTCATCCAGACTTCATTGCCACAAGCTTGCGAATACTTTCTCCTGTATTGACACAAGTTAATCTGTCAATTCCATATTAATTTATGCTTGTAAATAACTGACTTTAGAGAGATTGTGTTGGATTGTGTTGAAAGGTCAGGAATTGAACAGCTTCTTTATGGAAAGACTTGATGGCAGGTCAGCTAAGCTTGCACACTCACCTCACAAAGATTTGACTCCCGGACCATGTGAGGTCTTTGTGGAGTTGGCTTGTTCTCATTATGTCTGGGTGGGTTTCTCCAAGTATCCCTCATTGACCTAAAAACATGTGAAAAAGGCTTATTATCCTACTATTGTTCTTGTGCAGTGCTAACAGAAAGAAAAGATAATCAAGACAAATTTAAGTGACACTTTATTTTACACTACCCTTGATACATTGTACCTACCAAATTCAGTACAATGTAATGTGCTATGTAACAAACTGTAAGCAGTTACACTTCTGGGTTATGTACATGATGCAATAATATGTATTTGTAATTTGGAGCTGCATAATGAAACATAAGACCCAAACTCTAAACCTTAAGCCCTAACCTTAAGGGTCTTATCTCTTATTACATTATGCACCTCCAAAGTACTCATACACATTATTACATTGTGTACTACATAGCTACTAGTTATTACAGATTTTTAGAGGGCAGATTACATTGTACTACATTTTGTTTGGTACGTATTGTATGTATGTATTTAGGTTGTGTAATGGTTAACCCAAAGGTAGTTGTTTCTGTAAAGAATGTTCCACAACAAACTTTAGATGTACATTACAAAATTATAAAATTGTATTTGGTTCACGGCTTAACAATGCACTCAATCTATAACATGTAAGTAAGGGGTTTGCGTCAAGGTGGGCTACAAGATCATTTACAGTTGGCACATTATAAGCAACTAGAGCTGACAGTTGAAAGTTATAGCCCTAATTCTGCACCAAGCGTCCGTAAATCAATCAAAAACCTGCCCAAAGTCATATCCATCTAGTCATGTATTTTTATGAAGAGTTTGATTAATGGTCGCTGCTTCAAGACTGAGTTTACTCTGACTCTAAATGGCTAATATAAAGAAAAGTGAGTTGCTGCTCCAAATTATAATTGATTGGTTTATGTGACATTAAGGACACTACCTGTAGCTTGGGTTTATTAGTAAGTATTTAAAGCCTACACTGCCAGGTCTTTGTAACTTAAATTACATTATAATGCCAAGTCGACATGTATGAGCGGTTAACCATCTTATAGTGTTGTTGCCATGTCAAAAACGTACATGGAATAAAATGTTTGCTTTATTCACGCTTCTACTGCGGCAGTGCTCCTCAGATTGGTATTCCTTAGATTTTGTTGTGTAACAGATAGAACCCAGAAGTGTCCTGCATTTTTAAAGTTCTTAAACCACCGTTGGTTCTGAGACGTTCTGCATGTAAACTGCTATTATTACAATGACATTGATTAGTTAGCATGCTGCTAGCAAAACCACTGCTTGTTTAAGATTTCAGATATTGATGAGTCCCTGCAGAGGGAGCTCCAACTACATTACAAGAAAAAGCTCAGCATACAACATACACATATTATTTTAAGTTAAAAAACATGAAAATTAAATCATTTCCAAGGTGTCCAAGCCACAATTTCGCATATGTCCTCGTTAACGTACATCACGATTCACGAAGCAGAGTACATTCAAAGTGCAAACAGCGAATTATAAAGTTTTAAATAAAAACATGCATAGGAATAAGTGAAAAATGTGATATTCTTAGTTGTCATCCATGTGTAGGACTGAGCACTATCTTTACCATTGCATATTTCCCTCGCGTCATGATACCAGGACACAAAAGCATCTTAAATTCCAGTGCCAAGTTGTAGAAGTCTTTTTACTGTAGACAAGGTTATTAAGTAAACAGAACAAGAATGCGAGTAATAAACAGTTATAAGCGAAGGACCGTAGTAAACACAATGTAACATCCTTTCCTTTTTCTACTGTCCACTCTTCAAAGGGCCGCTCCTCTCTTGTGGATTGTGGCTGCTGTGTTTGAGCCTGAGTGAAAAATGGCTTGCGGTCGCGGACATATTTCCCTTACATTACTGTGAAGCTGCCAGGTCAGCGCAGCGCTGTACTGTACATCCTTCTGACCAGCAGCTGCAGACACTACGTCATTTCCTGAGGCCCGTCGTGTGAAGCGGTCTGTGATGAACAATGAGACTTTATGGGGCAAATACAGCTGTTCTACGTTATAATGACACATTTTGGATTTGAACCATATTTTTCTTTCTTTTGCTTTTGACATGTGATTTGAATGCCCTTTTTTTTTTTTCTTCTGTGCATGCTATTTCGACGGATTTGAGAAACCTGTGGGAAAATGTACAGAGCATTGACCATGGACTGTGCAATGAATCATATTTTAAGAATCATGTTAAAATCTCTGGTGCTTTTTAATTGACGGGAGGCCTACAAGTTCTTCTTCTTCTTCCTCAAGAAATCGTATTTACTTATCTTTAACATAAAATGACCAGGACATATAAACAGGATTTACAATAACTCCTGAACTACAATATAACTTAATGCAACTGCTATTTGGACATTTCCTTTATCTAACACGCTAGAATCCATACTTACACTGTTATTGAAAAGTCAGTCCACTATGTTTTGATTCTCGCCTTTAGTATTGCTCCACTTTTCCTCTTTTGCACATCTGGCTCGTGCGCATTGTGGCAGCCTTTTGGTCAATTTGAATGAGTGCCGTAAGACTTACGGGAGACGGAGAGGAAAGAATGCAGACTGACTGATGCAGTGACGGGTACCAGACATACTGTAACTGTGCCAATGCTTAGTCACATACAAAACTGCACGCTTCAGATTTCCCAGCCTTCAGATCTGAAACTTAAAAGTCCCATGGATGTTCTAAACTCACCGTTTGGAGCTTTTAATTGTGTTATCATCTTTTTCTCGTTACATGTTAAATCCTGAATCTCCTCTTCTGATCTCATGAAGGTGGTCGCCTGTGATTTTAAAGTCCAGACAGCTTCACCAGGCTCGTTGTCATCATTTTAGCCCATGTCTTGCTATTAACCATGTCTTATCGGGAGCAGCAGTTGTTTTTAAGCTTATTAAAACTACCCTTTGTGCAAGCAAGGGGTGAGTGCAGGGAGGAGTTTTGTATATGGTAAAAAATTAGGGCCGCGTTGCTTTTATTAATCACCAATACACAAAGATGTCCAAGCATTTTTATAATCCATAATCATAATAAACCATGGATAGTGAGCTATGGTAAGGTAAATATCCTCCTACACTGCTGTATTTAAAGCCTTGATCTCAAACCACTAGCCTTGGATACCGGTGGCTTGTTTTGTTTGTTTACTCCGACTGTGAGCTGTCCACTCCACTGTTCTTTAAATTCACTCAGCCGTTCTCCCTAATGCGGTTACACTGAACTGTTCCTGACTCATTTAGCCGGCCGCTGCTCCTGATTGGACATGATGGATCGCGACACAGCGTTTTGTATTTGTGCGGCTGCAAACACTCTGTGAGGTCTCCCATATATCAAGGGCTCCTGTCGAATGTAGCTTTGTGCTGTCTGTGTTTGCACACATTTAAACGTGCAAGAACAAACAGCTTTTGCAACACTGGACTGTTAAGAGAACAGGAAATGTGTACGGACAGACTATGATTTTACAATATTGTTATACATTTCTGATGAAATGTAGGGGGGATAATATTTTGAGAAGTTTGAAATATTCTCGAGTGAAAACAAACATTTCCAACCAGTTACTAAAGCTGTAAAATTACTCAAATTAAGGATAGCTGATCTCGATTTTAATAACTATTTATTTATTTAACAAATATGTTATTACAAAATAAAAGTGCAACAGAAATAGGTATACACTGTACATGTAAACAAATTATGCAGAAACAGAAAACAAACAGAAAACCAACAAAAAAAAGACCCCCTAAAAACGCAGAAAAGGGGAACATGTACATGAAGATAATGACATACAAGAAAAAATACACACAACATATTTAGTGTGGTAACAGTTGATATTTTCAGGAGGCATTGTCACAGTTAATCATTTTCACTTGTCAAGTAAAAAAAAGTATGTTGTTGGAATATGTATTTCTGCCCTTAAATGAAGAAAAAAAAATATAATTTGAAATAAATTGAGATGTATTATTTATTATTATTAATTGTCCGTGAGAGTAAATACTACGCTGACAGAAAAGACAAAGGGAGAGAGTGCCACAACCCAATTACACATTTGAGATCATTTTTTTCAAACTTGGCTGTAAACACTGCTAAAGTGGCGCTAGCCCACAGTTAACTTTGCCCGTTAGCCTTTTAGCTCCTTTGTCGTGATTCCATTGGTGTGTATTGCGCCTCCGACCCGGAGGCAGGAAAGTTGCAAGGGGGGTTTTCTGGACAGAGACACCAGTGGGAGATGAAAGACCCCCCAATCATCCCATATTAAGGTAGTAAAGTAAAGTTACGTAGTTCTTTAACTATTAGAGAAATTACATGTTTATGTTCTCATCCAAATTAGCTTCTTGTTTTTTTTACCCACCTAAATCAAGAGAAAATACTACTATCAGGAACATTTTATTAATGCTTTGTAGCTACAAAATATTCCCAGAAAGTAAATTCAGCCTCACTACCTAAAAGTTATCAACTGGGACCTCTTCTGTCCTCCCTTGTCCTCCGGTTCACCCCCTCGATCTCAGTTTTTGTGTGACGTCCCATGCTGTGCCTCGTTGGCTGCCTTTTTCCTGCCACCATCTGCTTCTCCATCCTCTTTTCCTTTCTGTTCTTTCCTCTTTCCCTCTGCCCAATTTAGCTCAGAGTCCCTCCCTTTCCCCGCCATGAGTTTATGTGCGGCGTGACGTCAAAGCCCAGAGATTCCTACTGTACATTCTACTAGTACATGCTTTCTGGCTTGTCGTTGAGCATGTGTGCATAGACGAGCGAATCCAGACGTTAACCCGCTGCCTTTAAAGCATCCCCATTTCCCCTTGTGTCATCCATAACATTACAAGTTCACTCCAAGGTGAAAAACGATGAAATATTCAACGCATTGGTCACATTAGGTCGCGCACACCAACACGCACAGTTCTGCTACTATTCAGAGTTACATCACACCCCTTTAAATATTTAACCAACATTACGTAACTTGTCAGGATTTTCACTTTATCGACTTTCTGCCGCTGCACTGCTGCGAACCCCATTTCTGCAGCAGGTGTTTTGAAAGGCATTTGCAAATATCTGTTCAATATCTCAAATATGAGTGTTTCATCTTAAGTATAACAATAATGCTGAAACCACTGAAATGACAATAATCAGGCTTTACAGTGTGATACTGCCTAATACATTTACAGTTGCTCTCGTTACAGTTGGTGTGATACTGCGTTGTTGGGGGACGGATATTTTATTTCTATTGCGCTTTTCACATGATACAAATTCCCCCGAAACACTTCTCAAGGGACCTTTTTTTTAATTTACCAGGTCCGTCCCCACTTAGCTTTTGAATTCTGATGAGATCAGGCCTTAACAAGCTGGTATGGTACTATAAAAGTAACTCATGCGCAATAAGGTCTATGCAAACACGTGCAATAATCTCTGTATCAGCATCACTTTATCGATCACCTGCGCTGGCTGTGAACCTTGCACTGCCAAATGTTGACATTTTGATATTTTATATTCTGTTCTGTTTCACAATTATCCTTGAACATTTTTCCTGACTAGTTGGAGCTGTTGTAACAAGTGCATTTCTCTATTGTGAATAAAGTCAATAAAGTCCTGTTTTATCTTAAATGTGTCAGGATTTGCCTTTCGCCGGTGATGTGTATTCTTAATCCTGATCAGAATACTGGATTTTAAGAATGAAAGGTCCCACATTAAGCATGTCTCTGTTTAAATCTCGTATTATTATCTAGAAAAGACTGCGTTACAGTGTATTTTTTATCTTGTTGTTTTTCTTTCAGCAGAGAGTTCCTGAGTCATCACCGCACGGTGTTCTGGGAAACTCGGGACCCCTCTCCATGGGCGGCGCCCCCTGCTGACAGACCAGGGCGTACTGGTGGAGCTGGTAAATGAGGTGAGAAGAGCTCCTGTGGTTAGAACAAACACTGGGCTGCAGTCATCATCACCATCATAACTTTTAACCGATCAGGCGCGCGTTATTACCACTGAGATAAATAAAACAGGTCACCCCTGCATCATCCTCGGTTACGGATTGAAGCTTTTTGTTTTAGGCATGAGTGTGCTGTATTTCAATCAATCAATCTTTATTTATATAGCGCTTTTCATACATTTCATGTACCACAAAGTGCTTTACAGATTTAAAACATTCTCCTCCACCTTCCCAGAGACACACCACAGACACTCAAGGTAAAACAATGGACATAAGGCTGAGATATGGCTGGGTACAGATAAACCAGGTAAGGAAACACCATCCAAGGAGCCGTCTGCATCGGAAGCAGCACCTCGGCCGTAGCCACAGGGCACCAACACAGGGCGCCCGGAGGAGGCGCGGTAGAAACACCACACCTCCATCCAGACACCCACAGGACAGCACCCCAGCCGCCACAGCCAATGACTGCTCCCGAGGCAGAGGGCTCCTCCAGAGGAAACTGGGAGCATAAAAATTGTTAAAATAAGTAAAAAGTAAAAGTAAGAATATTAGGACCACTAAAATAAGACCGAGAATACATAAAAAAAAAAAATATATAAAATAAATAAAATAAAAATAATGCACATTAGATTGAAATGTTTTACACTAAACGCTGAACTTCACAATAACACCCCATGGAAAAATGATACTTTTGTTATTTGCAGGGGGCATTGCATTGATTTAAAGCGGTGGCATTATGCTTTATGTAGGTATTTCGTATTAATATCAAACACATATTTATTACTAACTCACATTTTGTCGTTGTGAAAATATTGATCTACAAGAGCTCCCGTGTTTCCTCCCGTCGCTGGTATCAGGGCGGGCTGCAGCGTGTTATTTTATAGTAGTGGAGCTTTGGTGTTGTTTTTTTCCTCTCGATGCTCTGGAGGAGGAATAAGCTGTGCTACGAAGAAGGACATGTAAGGAGAGCACTTCCTGGTTAGGGCCTCAGGAGGAGCTTTGGGTAAACAGGAGGAGCATTACATTAGCTGACACTAAGAATCGTCACCGCAGAAGATTAAAAAGATGACTCAATCATGCTCAAAATGCAACTCCTAGTGTGTTTTTCATGAGGGAACAAGATGACGTTAAGTGTTAAAAAGCTCTAAAAGTCAATTTTGAAGGCATATCAGGCAGATGGATGAATACTGTAATACATAATATTATCATAAACTATGATTGGGCATGTCGTCACAGTGTTATTCCTGATAATCGTTGAATTTAAACCCTCGGTACATCAATCATTATTGTTAAATCCCTTTCCTCAAACTAAAGCTAAACTCTGTATTGCCATTCTAGACTATAAACAGTCGTCAACTCATTTGTCAACTTATAGGTTATTTTTAATGCGACAGTTTTATTTCCCCATTGAATATCTTGCTTTTATTATAGCCAGAAGCCTTTTTTCTCTTTTGCTGCTTAGCCTGACAGTGTTTGCCGACCCATAAATGCAGCAGATTGAAGCATTATTTCGTTTAGTGAAGGAAAAAGGTGAAACACATCTCATTATTTGCACTGGGGGGGTGAGAATTCCTTGAGATGCTCCGTATTGCTTGACGCCTTTAACTGCTTATAGGCTTGGGGTCTTTCTGTGAGAATGAAAGCCACACTGGCAGTACTGGGAGCGTGAAGAAGCGCTCTATAAATAAAGTTTTTGACAGCTTGTAGTGTACCAGGCATTCTAGCTGATTTTCTTGCCATTACCGACTGTGTCATATATCCGCAGTGAACCAGCGTGCTGCCTCTTTGATTCTCTGCTGTGTTTTGTAGTAATATTGATTTATTTCTCTCATCTCTTGGGGAATGTTGAATCGCTGGGGTCAGAAAAAAAAACACCTCTTTGAGTTTCGGCCGATACTTTTTTGCAACCCGCTGCATTTCAGCGAAGCCAACGCGAGAGGTGAACTATATGAACTCGAGCTTCTGTGCATTTGATGGATAGTCTGTCCTCTCGCGTCTATGGCATGTTTGCGGCTCATTGCAAATCAATAAAAATAAAAAAAAATCCCGCTTTTTTCAAGTTCTCTGTGTGATTGCTTTGGAGATGTGGTTTTCCCTTGGGCATCCCGCGTTCATTGCCAGCTGTAAGCAATAGCTTTCCTGTATAATAATGGTTAATATACGGAGTGGAAATTTCTAGCCTCACCTCAAAGATTGCGCGGATAATTGGCAGGTTGTGTCTCAGTGCAGCAGTGAAGTGCCCACACATGCTGCTAATATCTCATCCTAGACTAATTAAAAACTTTGTAAGATTGCACTGTGCTCACATCAACAGCGTGCATATTGAAAAGTAATGGGTGCTGTAGTAAACAAAAGCTATTGAGATGGAGCAGGAAAGTACAGTCAATCACATAAAGATAGTTTGGATTACAAAACAATACTCGTCTTCTTCCATAACAGCCCTTGGTGTTGGTGACAACTTGGACTTGGAATCATTCGCATGGTTGTCTCATCAACATAATGTCGGATGTGTTGTCAAAATTGTAGTATTCTGAGATTTTTTGCACATTCCATACGAAACCAGTTATTTTTAGACACTAAATTGTGTTAGATGTACAGGGGAAACTCACAAAAGTTTATTTATTTCTGTAATTCAACTTAAAATGTGAAACTAATATATAATATAATTTTATGAGATTTTTAATCTGGGTCTATATCATATATTAGTTTCACAGTTTAAGTTGAATAACAGAAATGAATGCACTTTTTAACAATATTCTAATTTTCAGAGTTTCACCTGTATTTTACATTGTTTTGGCGTAAAGTAACTCTATAGCTGCTGCTGCCTGTTCCAGGAAAACAAGGTTGTTTTTTGGTCTTAACGTTCAATTTACAACATCTGATTTATAACATTTGATCCCAGTCACTGTGCTTTATAAGGCTGATAGATAAAGATCAGTGTGTTTGTACAATTACAGCCTTTTGTCGCAAACATTGGTCCTGTCTTATGTCTAGGGGTTAGTCACCTGCAGGTTTTAAAAAATAGTTTTGGTGTTAAGGTTGCTGCACATATGGCAGAACTCCATTATTTATATATATATAATTTATTAAAGTCTTTTGAAAAATGGTCCATGAACAAAAATGAGAATGCTTGCTGTCCAAAATTGATAGTTTTTTTGTCTTGTTTTTTTGTTATAATCACAATAACTTTAATTCCGCCCTTACCTGATGTACATCTAAATAGCAAATCCTTGTCCACCTCAAAACAGACTTGTTTCAGGTTTATCATTGACCCCCAAAATTGTGTTGTGACCCTGTGCCTGCTGCTCTGTCAGGGGAGACTAATGATGCTGGGATGGAGCCGTGAAGCAGCCTGTTTTCTGTGGTCTGACATTTAGATCCTCGTCGGGGGAGTAAGGGAGTATCCAGCGGCTGTGTCTATTAGTCTTTTAAATATAGCCTTGTGCACTGGCTATGCTCGAGTTTTGGTAATATGAATTGTAAAATAAAGCTTTCAGAGATGCCCCCCCTCCTCCGCCCTCACACAAGCCGCCCGTCACTGTCGAGGTTGAAGTGTGATGCTGGTGGATGTGTGGGTGAGAGAGAGAGAAGAGTACCGCTGCTATTCTTGGCGGGCTGGGGAAGTCTTGGCTCCCTGGCGTATGGGAAAAGTGCTCTTGGCAAGTGTTGAACCCAGGCATTCCATTATGCTAGCCTCTTGAAAAACACTACACATACACAAAAACTTGTCTTTTCGTCAATTCAGGACTGAGTGAGTATCGACTGGATTCACTCCCCGGGGAAGAGTCACTCAAAAGACAATTCAACTCTTACTGAATGCTACATTAAGGACTGGGTGGCTCTATCGTTCATGACATATTTTCACACACTAGAGATAAATCACTTCGCATTAACAAATACTTTAATAATTTGTACTTGTTTTGTTTAATTTTTGTTACATTCAGTCGCACACCCCTTCATAGTTGTCGATTTTAAAGCAGTACTAAGTAACTTGTTTACCTTAATAATAATATCCTTTTCGTAGTCCCTCTGAGGGTGTTAATGGGATGATTGGCGAGGGGTTTCATCTCCCCCTGGTGTCTCTGGCCAGAAAACCACAATTGCAACTTGCCTGCCACCGGGTCAGAGGCGCAATACACACTACTAGAATCACAAAGAAGAAGCTAACAGGCTAACGGGCAAAGCTAACTGCAGGCTAGCCCCACTTAAACAGTATTTACAACCACATTTTAGTGAGAAAAAACGTAAGTGTCTTTTCTGTCAGCGTAGTATTTACTCTCACGGACAATTAATGAAAACGGTGGACTATTCGAATTCCTGACCAGCCCATTGTCTCACTCTTCATTGCTTTACATAGATAGAACAACACAAATATTATGTACACTTATTCAGCACCACTTTTCATGTTCTATTTGTGTTGTTGTTGTCATGTAAAGTATCTCTGCATGTAAAAAAGTTGTTGACTGGACCTTGAGTAGCGCTCTCATGTTACAGAGGATTGTGCTGCAGGATGTGAGTAAGCTGGAATTTCCTTTTATCATTGTTTGCTTTGCGTTTGTGGACGCTGATTGAGTCAGGTGATAATGTTGTTGAAAGTGTTTTTGTGGGTCGTCTTCTGTCACTTTGTCTTTGTCTCAGAGTCACTCACGTGTCGTGGTCATTCTGAATATAGGCCTCCATTGTTCAGTGCCACTGCCAGTGTAAAGTGGAAACCAGCAGTAACAAATAAGGAATAGAAAGAGTGAGTCAAGGTTGAGACCAGTGGTTTGCCCGTAAAGATACTACTCACTCGGTTACATTTACAAGTACCAAGAGTTCGAGAGTAAGTAACTGTTCCTCTTGGAGTAGTTTTGTCACATGATAATCTCTTTATAATACACAATGTATGTTAATTTATGTAATATTAAATTAAGGTAAGCCATAATCTTTTTTTGCCCAGCCCTCAACATCATTTGTATTAATTTATGAATGTATTAACTTATTATACAATTAAATCTTATTTTAATCTTTCATTTAAACGGGTTACCTTATGGCTTCTCTCAAGGACAATGGCCACAATACACTTTTCATTGACAGAAATGGTCCAAACGCCCTGTAATTACATGCTGTGCGAATGAATGAACTTGCATACAGTCGGTGCGTCTACTGTTATCTGCCCGGCTTGCTGCTGCGTGGCGCGTGGACACCTGTGTGCATGGTGAGTGTTTTGTTTGTTTGTAGAGCGCTCTGTGAAGCATGAGGAGGGGTGAGTGGCTGGCGGCTGTGTGTGAGCCTGCATGCTCAACCAGTGTCTGACATTTCTGTAAAAAGGTGGGAGGCATTGTTCAAATGACAAGGGCGCCTGCTGTGCCGTGTTTCCTGTCTCTCCCTCATTCGTGCAGTACAAGCCGCTTAGTCTGCACATGAATATGACTGTGACAGGCCCGGCTTCAGCGCGCTGTCCTGGGCGTGGACAGCGTTTGCCCCCTGCGGGAGGTCATTGCAGTGCCACGCTCCCTGCAGCTCCTCAGAGTGACACGTCCCATAACTGCATCGTGACTAGAAATATTCAAAGACATAAAGTGGCATTTCATTCAACCACTGCGAGGTCACATGGGGCACTTGACTGACAGGTCATTTCTCTGAAGAGGTAATTATTTTAAATGCTCTTATAAAACACTCTTTGCTGTGTATTACATTAAATTCTCACTGAAGCTGGGAGAAAGACCTCGGCACTGATGTAGAAATATGCTAAATTGTGTTCACAGGCATTGTATTTTTCCCTTTTAACTTCCACTTGGGTAGTACGGTAGCGCAGCAGTTGACCTCCTCTTCTCACTGCAAGAGGGTCTGGAGTTTTTTTCCAGAACTGGTGGCGCCTTTATTTTAAGTTTTTTTTTTTATCTGTATCTGTAGGTTTCATCCAGGTGCTCCGGTTTACCCCATCACTAAAAACATATAGTGTATAAAGGGTTTCTTCTTCACCTGCCACGTGATAATGTGCAATAATCTTGCATGCGTTATTTACTAACATAAATAGATATTACAAATAAACACTAAATTCTACAACTGAATCTGCATACTCCTCAGTTTGTTGTGTGATATTAAGCTTCGTACACATGTGCGCTTGGCATATTTGCTGCATGTGTATCTGTGTGTACACTCAGGGATTATAGAGCAATAGAGAGGCTTAGCAGTGATTTGCCCATCCATTCCAGTCCCTCCCTAATCCCTCTGACACTCAGGCGTACAGTGCACTTCAATGTGGCTGTGAGGAGTAGGGATCTAAAACTGTGTACGCGGATTAAGGACCTTTGTGAATGGATGGATCAGGCTGAAGAAGCACACGACACGATGAGTAAAATGCTCCGCATTTTTTGGAGGCGACGATAACAGATCGACATTTAAATGTTTGGCCTACTGTGTAATGTTGATGTGGAATTAACTGTGTAGTTAATGCATTTTTCTTGTGTTTACAATATGAAACTGTATACAACTAAATTCAGGGCAGAGCAATTCACAAATTCCAAACAGTTGGCTGTAGCCAAACATCAACATTACACTCAACATTACTATTTACTATTCACTAATAGCATTGATGCACATTTTATATTTTATTCTTGCAAAGGAGCCAAGGCATTATTTATATTGCTACTCTCACCTGTGTTTGTGCAGGTCATGAAATTTGGGTAATGACCAAAAGTCAAGATCATGTTTATAAGCGGTCAAATCAGTTTCCTTCACAGGGTGGTTGGACGCACCCATAGGATGAATGGACGCACTGAAGAGCTCAGTTACCCAGGACGAGCTCAGAGTACAGCTGCTGCTCCTACTTAGAGCTTAAGACAAGTTTATTTTCTATGTTGCTACACTGACTATACAACTTTATCGATTCCCTTGCTTCCTGCTGTCCAATCCTTTTCCCATAATAATCCCCTGTGCCTCTTTGAACTCCGCCTGCCAGGCTCAGTGTGTGATTTGATGCAGATGACATCATAGCTCCATAGCCCGCTGTTGCTGCTCTAGTACACCTGTCTTTGTCGCAGTCACACATCTCTGCAGACTGATGGAGAGACGCCAAGATATACAGACGCCCTGACTTTTGCTGACAGAGGAAGAAGGAGGAGAGTGTTGGAAGGGCCTCCCATTGTCATAACTGCAGCGTGGGCGAGCGAGCAGAGAGTACGACACACAGAGAGAGAGAGCGGTGCACTGTGGGATATGTATATGGCAGAGAGTGTGTGTATATATAGCAGCTCTTCATCAGTTTCCTTAGTGACTGGCTGCAACTGAGTCTAGTTCTCTGCTCCGTAGACAAACAGAAACGAAGAGGGAACAAGTGCAGCAGGTTTTGGTGAAAAGCAATGTCGCTGCGAGAGTTCGTTGACTAAAGGGTTGATTAAAGTCAATTAGGAACACTCTGAAACAGTATGATGTGCACAGTTTGTATCTGACCAAAGGTGTTCACAAGCCTCAGAAAGCCTTTATTGTTACACAGACACAGTACCCTTCATGTACTTGTGGCGAAGTCTGGATCCATGGAGAAAGCAGGCATGTTTAGGGAAAGATTGTTGTGTTCTTTTTTAATGTTTTATTATTTACTTCGCAAACACTGCAGTGACGTACTTATCCGCAGTATTTCACTATGCCACAGGATCTGATATCAAATCAAATAGGATGTAATCAATGCTGACTAGAAAGAGACACACCGTAGCCCATGAGGGATAAGACAAAAGATAGAGGTGATTATTTAGAAAAATATTCATTAAACAAAACAAACACAAGTTGTTTTTCAGACATGCACTCTCCTCTGGACAATTTCCTGTGAATGCCATTGTCAGGAGATAATGTCAAGACACTGTCCGGAGGTTAGTCAGTGTTGGACTATGGAGAGCTCACACTCTACAGATGATTACAAAGATGGCATGGCTGGGATCGTCAGGTTCAGAGGTAAATGAGCGTTTACATCTCAAGTCTGTCTTCATATCAAAGTAATCGCTGGCTAGTTATTGAAATCACTGTCAATTGTGCACTTTGGGGCGTTGGTACGATAGCTATTTTGTCACACTCTCTGTATACATTATCTTACGGCAAGGTAGTTTAGAGCAACGGGTGGTCAATTTTCAAGTGCAGGAAATAATTGTGTAACTAAGTGCTTTGCGAGTGTCGATTCGATCGCAAAGCCACTTTAAATCACCTTTAAAAAAATCACGTCTTTTCCTAATTGTTTTCCTCTGCCGTGGTCCTGCTGCGCCGCATATCCCATCCATTTCTCTGCTGGACACTGATATGAAACAAACCCACACAAATGAGTTGTGATTAAATGCGGAATGGCTCCAATTAGACGCTGAGTCTAGGGACCAGTGTGTCGCCCGGTCGCTGAGGTCCGCTCATACAAGCGAAGGACTGTGATGATAACACACAGTCAAAGCTTCGGTCTGTGTTGTTTGTGGAATTAGTCATTGAAAGAGTTTGGGAACAAATGCAGTTTTAGAAAGAAAGTGTATTTTTTTTCTTTCTGGGATGTGTTGGTTTAGCATCTCAGGAAATATCCAATCTGAAAGCTAAGTACCTAAAACCATGCTGCATTTCTCACATCCATCTTCACTGTGAGTGTGCTCGCCTCTCCTCTGACCTGACTTGCAACTTTGATGGGAACAGGACATCACGAACTGGTCTCCATGGAGATGTTGTTGTTTTGAACAGGTAGCCCAACATAAGATATTAATACATTCGGTCCTTTTCCAAGACCTTTATTTTGATTATCCTCTGCAAAAATAGCATTGTCGAGGGCTATCTGTCTGGGCATCTGGAGCACCCTTAGTATTGCTGGCAGGTTTAGGCAGCGTGCTATGACAAATAAACTGGAAAGTTATGCAGTGTGGCTTTAAAGTCTGGTATTACCTTCAAACTAATACAGTAATTACATTGTTTAGTAATTATAGGTATTTACTATACCTCTTTTTTTCTAGTAGTGGAGCAAAATGTGTATTTTCCTAATTTCATATATTGTAAACTCAGACATTTGTGGGGTAAAAAAAAACACTGTGCACCTAATTATAAAACATTTGTATCAATTTCATAAACTGAACTTTTTATTTAGTGTCTTCATTGTTTGTAATCCAAAAAAAAAAAGATAGAGCCTTTAAGTTATTATTTGAATCACTAAATTTCCAACAATATTTCATCCATTCAGTACTTATTTACTGTATTTATACATCTTATGTCCCTACTTCTATTCCCACTACAAACACTGCCACTTACACTACCAGAACTATTGCTATTGTGCCTATTTTTCCTTCATTTCCTGACATATATTGCCACTACTAGCTCCCCCAAACTCCCCTGTACTCCATAATAATTTCATGTGCAACCCAGTCAGATTGAAGTTGACAGGAAGTCCACCCAACACTAACAGGATGTCTCCTCTGTGCGTGTTTAGACCCACAGAGTCCGGAGGGACTCGGGACCAGCACTGAGTTTTTATGAACTGTTACTGCAAAGGCTCCTCTCTTACGGGGCAGCCCATTTCATCTATATTTACATCCAAATGAGCTTTAACTAGGTCACTAACTTACAGAAATAGACTCTGCTGCGCTGTGCCTGTAAGATGAGCAGTCCTGACATCTAGTGGACAAAAGACAGTAGTGTAGTCATAAATCTGTGCAAATTGTGCAACGCTCTCTGAAATAAGGCTGGTTAATGGATTTCACGCTGGACTGAATGATTGTTCAGACTGTGTTTCTTTGGCGACACTACATCTGTTTAAATTAATAGATGATCTATTATTAGGTAATGCTTTTCGAAGAAGAGTTGTGCACGTAGTATTTTTCTTCTTTGATGCACTTCTTTATAGCAAATTAACTAACTACCATAGCTCCTAAATGGTACATGGGTGACTTATTCCCAACTAAATGTTTTGGTATCAACGAGATGGTTCTCAATAACTATAATATAGTTATCAGTTTAACTCTATAACTGATAAACCGCAGAACCTCACTAGGGCTACAGTTTTATACAAAAAATACCTAATTTGTCATTTAGGTTTTGAAATCAAGGTTCAGTTTTTTGTGCACATCTTAAACAAGTCCAGGAGCATTAACACTGAAAACGTGACCAGCAAAATTAATACAAGAATTACAAGCATTTCAGAGCATGTTTGTAGAAGTCTCTGTCTTACACTACAAAAACTAAGTATCAAGCAATAATTGTTGTTTTAAATGACCTGAATTTGTATTATTTTATTGTTTTATTTGGCTTGTTCCATGACATTTCAGTCTGATCTCGCTTGAAATGAGAACGCAAAACTGTGACGAGTGGAATTTTCTTACCCCATTGTCAAGTAATTAAAACATGTATTGAAACAAGTTGTCAAAACATCTCAAATTTAGATGAATATTCATAATTGGAGTCATAATGTAGACACTCACTTGCCGCTGTGTATGACAGGTAAATCAAAATGGTGACTTGTAGCCTTGTAGTGAATGCTGTTGATTGGGATTGTGCAAACCTACTTCTCACTCTTGTACAACCAATGACTAAAAAAAAAACAAATAAAGTTGTCCACAGTGGCGCACTACAAATGACCGCGTACTAGCATTTCTCATGTTCCACTTTTCTTTTCTCTTTTTTTCCTCTTTAGTTTCGCTCCTCTACCCGGCTCCCCCTCTCTCGCTCCCTCTTGCCCTTCCTACACACACTGCTCATGCACACTACTCTTTCTGTGCTTGTAAGCTGGGCCCGGGCGTGGGGCCAGCTGGCGTCTGTGCGTTTTTTGAATGAATACCTGATGAAGTTGGCTCGAGTGTGGCGCAGGGGGGCCGAGGGGGGGGAGGAGGGGCCCTGGCTGGCATTCAGGCTGTTGCATAATCCACGCTGTCGAAAGCGCAGCATTCGGGACTCCCTCCCTGTAGGCGTGTGCACTGTTTAGGATCACTATACTATGAAGGCTGTACAGTCAGGGATTTACAGTACAGTACGGGGAGGGCGAGTCAGGGTTTTCCACCTGGAGACAGTTTAGCAGACAGACTTTTTACATGGAAGTAAACAGCGAGAGAATGCAAGAGGCGCGAGAGGAAAGTAGAAGTGGGCTACTTGTGCTGCAGTGGTGAGTACTCGCTTCAGGAAGAAAAGAAAAAAATGAATGAAGAGCTAAAGAAGAGTGTCTGGGTTTGAATAGTGTCGTGAATTTGTAAGTGGCCTACTTTCCCCACAGTTGTCTCTGCACTTGAAATGTTTGCATAGTCTCTCTCCCCCCTCCCTCACCCCTGTACTCTGAGCACCCCAAGTACAGCGATGTGGAGGGGTGAGAAAGTGCAAGTCATGCCATAAGGACTAATATTGTTTTCTAATGCTTAGATTTGTTTTCTTTTTACATCAATGTAAACATCTTTGATAATCATATACTGTATACTGTGTGAATGGTTTAGTAATTCACACAGTAGACAGGTTAAAGTGGAGAGAGTGTATTAGCGGGGAAAAGCACATGACTATGCTTTATTATAGACATCCAGCTATTCAATAGGGAAAGTATGCCTAACATTTATTATATTCACATTTTTCAATTGCATCAGTGTGGTTTCATTATTGTTTCTTGGCTTTATATTTTACGTGCCCATGCTCACAGTTAGACTCCCTCGTGTATTATGCACAAACGCTGGGGACTAATAAACCTAGCTCTGAGTCAGGTCCAAACAGAGGAAGAGTGTAATCCACCAGCAGCAGCACCGGACTTTCCACATGGACTATATTTAGAGTGAGGTAACACATCATACTGGACTTATCCCTTTGATCACCATTATGATTATGACAAGGCCTGCATTCGCACACGAGAGGCTAAGTAAACACATTTTACTCATAAATGTTCATAGAGGATGTTCACACACTTTTTTTTGCATCATAGGCTTTTTTTCACCAGACGGTTCAGGGTGAAAGGGGTTGAAGAGTGGGGAGAGAGATTTGCAAATTGTCGGTGCCTGCTTTTGAGCCCACGGACCTAAGGACAAAACAGGACAAAACCAGTAAACAGCGGCACAGTCTGTGGACTTTCTGTGTGGGGTGTCCATGTTCGCCCAGTGCCAGCGTAGATGTCCTCCCGGTGCTCTGGTTTTCCATACCACTGAGAACATGCGCAATTGACTCTCCTTTTGGGTCAGGACTTCCCTGAGAAAGACATTCTGAATCTCACATTTGTCCTCTGGTAAACTCATTCATTTCACTTCCACTTTTGGAAGCCCGGGGGAAATTTTTACTTATAGTTCCACATATTTCCAGATTGGAACCCAAATCTGTATTTTATCAAATTATGGGTTAGTTTGGTTTACTTATGTTGCTATTTTTAAATGCTCATTGAAATTCTTCTAGCTCGAGTTTTAAATTCGAAATTACAATTTTGCTGCATGTTAAAACGGCATATGATGAAATAAGTATATTTGTGCGTATACACTGCGTGGGTGGTACAAATTACCTTGAAGTTATGAGACCTTGACAAGCCTTTTGTGGAAAGACGACAGTATAACATACCCAATATGGATCATCTTTTCACACAACACCTAACCTCCATCTGTCACTGAACCTCCGGGATAACCTCTAAATCTGTCACAGAAACATAAGCATTTAACATTACATCATATGCGTCCTCTAGGCCTGAATGATGCATAGGTTAGCTGATACTGGGTGTTAGGACTATTGGAGCACAATGGCATAATGGACTTCGGGGATTCTTTCTGCTCTGTCTCTGGAGAGAGGAGAGATAGAAGTGAGGCATTGTCCTGTGTGTGTGAGAGACTGAAGCACATGGAGGGCACAGAGCTAGGGTTTCAGCTGATCTGCCACACACTACAAACTCAGCAAGATTCAGGTGACAGCGGTTTTCACTCACCCTGTGCGGCATTGAAGGGATACTCTCTTTTCAGTAAATGTAGGTCATTTGCTTGTGTAGATGGAGCTTTTACTGTATTTGTTGCTTTACTTAGTTTTCTTTCTCTCTAGGGATTCGTGCTGGTGGTTGGAGATTATACCACTTACTTTCTACCTTTTCATGACAGAAGCAGGGCTTAAACAGAGCCTATTTAACCAGATTAACCATGCCAATTATTTTCTACTGGTTGTTAGAAGTTCACAAAAGCTTCTGTTGGTGTTCAAAGAGCATTTAGATAAAGTTTTTATTTAGATGCATCAGTTTAACCATAATCTGACCCTGCATTCATTTCCCTATTTGGAGAAATCACATCGTGATTCAGTGCAGTTCTGTGTACATGCCATGTCCTTCTCCTATTGGTCTGCTTACATCATTCTCTGAGTGGCAGATTTATCTCGGTGACATACAAACCGTCAGAAGTAGCAGCCACAGAGCATTGTTAGTTGGTAAGTGTGATTTGTGATCAAATTGACACCGTGATCTGGGTTCTATCTTTTTGTTTGCCAGATCGCCCACTCCTAATTCCTACTTGAAATAAGAATATCACTGAATGGTTTGTTTTTAGTTATATTTGCGCCCTCCAATCTCCGACTTCATCTCTGCCTAGTAAAGATTTTCCAATTTTATTTCAGACCTTTCTTCTCATAGCAGGGTGGAGTGTCAGACGGTGCCTCTCAAGATAAAAGGCTTTAGTGTTGGCAGTAGGAGACCACAGTGGTGTATGTGGAGAAAGTTATAGTGTTGATATGATGGCTGATCTGACATATCTGTGGTCTGAGAGCTCACTGTAACACCTCCAATTTATTATTGGACTAGTTCTATTCCATCAGGATCATTTTGACAGCGACAGTGTGGTGATATACGTTGTTTTAGAAGTGGCTTGTGAGTCCTCTCCTTAAAATGTACGCTTTTCCCCTTTGGTATTGCCACATCAATTACAAAAGGCTTACCCTGATACTACAGTTGCATCTGTAGTATATTAGAGTGACACTTGTTGTAAGATTAGCTCTAAACACGTATGGCGTATAAAACACAAATGCAGACTTACAAGTACATGCAAATGTATACTTACATACACAGATATGCCTAAAAACCACAGACCTAAACCAGTGTTTCTCCTTTATTGACTCCATGCCAAGATAATTACATTTATTTACACACATTTTAAAGCTGGGGTACCTGATTTTTTGGTGTTGTAGAATACATTTATTTTTGCCACCTCAGAGAATGTTGTAAACACAGCAAAACACAGACCTTGTTGTATTGTCTTCACCTAAAGTTTTATTGAACAATGGATGATAGTAGTCTAATCTAAATTTGTGGTATTTATCTTGGGGCTGGCCGCCCCTGCTTCACTTTGTCACCACTCAATATCATATATCATATCATACCATGATATATATATTATGATATACCATATCATATATGGGTGTGAAATGTGAATATAATTACATTCTTTGAACACTTTGAATACACAGGAGGGGCTGTGAGAGCTAGAAACAAGTTTGGGCCAAAACAAAAACGGTCACTGTTTGAACAGCAAAAAACAGGTACCCTAGCTTTAAAATAAAAATTAAATTTAAGTATGACTAAAAGTGACTTTTGCTAATTTTTAAGTCACCATCGGGGTCATTTATCAAGACAGGTGCTAAAACTGAAAAATAAAATATTGCAATATACCCTATGTTGTGCAATCTATACGTTTCATACAGTCACACTTTTTACTATTCAGAGAAACTGTTGTGCTAATGTTGCACATTTGCTGTACATTTGTAGTGTGTGAAAGTAATCCTCAACCCACTTTCAAAGAACTCTTGACTTCAAAAATAGATGTACCACTTCTTATGTTTGTGTGTGTGAACTTAACTTGGGGGAAAAGAGTCTGTCAGCGTAAATGAAAGTCTGTGTGCGTCTAACCACAGAGGAGTGGGTTGGGAGGAGAGCTTGTGCTTGTACATAATTTATGGGATTCTCATCAAGCGCTCCTTATTCTGCAGCAGGGGATCCTCTTAAACAGATGATACAACAACAATGTAAATGTGGTACGACATACCTCGGGATGCTTGTAGCTTGTTTGGCTACTGAGGCTCTAAATGTTGAAATATGTCTTTTAGATTGTGGGATTGGACTGATCTGTATCTCTCTATATTCCCTGTATTTGCAAGTCTACAAATCTACTTTGGGTCTTTTTGGACTACTAGCATTTAGAATGGGTTCATAAAATTCATAAAAGTTTTAGGTCATTGAAAGTTCTATTCATTGCCCATGATATAGAATAGTGTGTATATATGTTGTTAGTATGTTTGCTTCAAATTTTCCTAACTACGGACTTGTCTCTGTCTTGCAGGATTACTGGGTGTGTGGGCAGGGCAAACTTCCTGTTGAAGGGAAATGATTCCACATGAAGCGCGACGCACTAGGGCCGTCGCTATGGGCGACAGCAGCAGGTGTGACGTCGAGACACTCTCCCTCCACAGCACTCAGACCACACCCAACCGCCGCTGAGGAACACCTAACCCAGACCAGCCCTCCCCTCTGCAACCATCTGCCCTTCATCTGTGCTTTCTTTGGTGTAACAGACCTAACAGAGAGACAGGCAAGAATAATCCACTGAGTCTAGACTTTTGAAAGAAATTGAATCAAGCTTTAGAGAGTGGAGTTGACATCAATATGAAGTCCAACCAGGAACGCAGTAAAGAATGTCTGCCCCCGAAGAAGAGGGAGATCCCTTATAGCACACTGCCATCTGACCGGCACTCGTCCCCCACTATGGCGCCTCCCAGTGACGTCCCACGTTCAGAAAGCCTGCCTTGGCTCATGGGTGGTAACAGTCAAGGGGTGCACCGCAGCGCCACTCAGTTCGAACACAAGTCCCTCCCCTCCAGCACAGACTCCTCCCCCTCCTCCTCGTCGGGGCGGCCAGTCTCATCACTCCCCGCACTGTATACATCTGCCCAGAACTCAGCTGTAGGAACTGTGCACTACACACAACTGCCTCCAAACCTGCAGTTCATCGCCTCCCCCTACAGCTCGACTTACTCTGGCTATATCCCCTCTCAGATTTTCTCCCCTCCTCCGCCCCCGCCCCACAGACCTCCACACACAGAGAGAGGGCCCCATACACAGAGAGCTTCTCATATGCCCCATACAGAGAGCGTGTCCCATACAGACACACCACATACCAAATCGTCCAGCGCACGCACCTCCATGCCCCCGCCCTCTACAGACTCTGTTGCACCACACCACATACATCAACGAACTTTCTCCTCAACACATCACCAAGCTCACCATGTGCCACATTCACTGCACTCCCAGCATGCACTGAGGCATGGCATGTCTCAGGTTTTGGTGCAGTATGCTGATGGGCCTCCACGAAAAGACGAAGGGGGTTCTAGGCATAGAGAGCTCCATAATGGAGAGCTGGAACGAGGGCGACGGTTTGATTCCAAGTCAGGGAACAAGCTGCGGGACTCTGCATATGAAGCCCGTCCACGTGTCCTACCAACAGACTACGTTACCCATGATCCTTCAGGGCTCCGAATATCTGGTATGCTAATGCCCAATAGCCACAGTGACCACTCATTGTCGAGAGCTAGCCCTGATCAACATTTATCTTCACATGTGGAAAGAGGTAGTATTGTGTCCGGCAAACCAGTCAGGACCCCCTCCTCAAGCAGCACGTTTACGTTTCCGGCCCCGCCCCCTCCCAGTGTGGACAGTCTAAAGCCCCTTCTCCGCACAGCGTCCCCACAGACTGTGATCCAGACGACTCACAGCTCTACAGAACCACTGTCACTGGGACTGCCCTTCTCCCAACAGCCCATTATCGGCTACATCGCGGAGGCACCGCACTGCCTGCCTCAACACTTGCTCATTCCTGGTGCACAGCCGGTCATCATCCCAGTGAGCGGGTCTGTGACATCTCTGGACACTGTCACGTCGCAGGTCGCCTCAGCCAGTCAGGCTGCACCCTCTCCTGCCAAGGGAGACAATCTGGATGCCTCCGCTGGCCTGTTCCACCAGGCTGCTGCAGGGGCAGTGGTTCAGGGACAGCTTCATCTGCCCATTGTCCCTGTTTCTTCAGGACTGGTCACTCCCTCTGGCCCTCCTCCTCTCTCTTCATCTAACAACCCACTGCACCACGCACTGCCACCATACTTCATCAAGGGCTCCATCATCCAGCTTGCAGATGGGGAACTGAAGCGCGTGGAGGACTTGAAGACAGAGGACTTTATCCAGAGCGCAGAGATCAGCAGCGAACTCAAGATTGACTCCTCCACCGTGGAGCGGATTGAAGACAGTCACACCTCACCCAACCTCGCCGTGGTGCAGTTCGCTGTGGGTGAGCACCGAGCACAGGTGAGAGATACAATGGACGTATACTTATAAATATATAAAAAACATATATTTACTGCAACCACAAGTGGACAGTGTTTCAAGATTTGTTTCATTCCATATATACTATTTAGCAGTGAGCACTCTCATACTATGTTGTTAGATGCATACTTATCGTACCCAGTGTTTGTGGAAAGCAACATCAATATATCAAAATATATTTGAACAAATTTAACACAAAAAAACAAATATAATAGCCCAGATCTTGAGCAGTGTCTTAGAGGCCTAATGTTAAAGTCTTGTTAATGTACTTCATCTGACTTTTCTGTATCTTGACCACCCACACTGCTCATCTCCAGCCGCTCTCCGCCTCCAGCCCTTCTTTGAAAATATATCCCACAAAAGCTGACCATCGTTCAGAGACTTGAGCTTGTCTTTTGTACTCCCCCCAGTGGCCCGACTTACTCTGAGAGGCGCTTGTAACTTTGAGCCCAGCCTCTGAGGAGATGAATGCAATGAAAATTACATAATACAGGAGGGAAAATATTGCTTGGCACTTGCTTTCAAAGACTGTTCAGTATTGATTTGGATTGTTCTTGACAGTGTTCTCTTGTGCACCACACTCTTCAATTCTTTTTTTCTACCTACCCATTCTCTGCTATGCTCTTGTCGTGCTATACTACCTACACATAAGAATGAAATCACACAGAAAGACAGAGATCTTTGGCTGCAAAAATCTGATTTTCAATGTAATTTTTTGACTTAATTATAACATACATATGTGCCTCCTACAACAACTTCAACAAATTGTGAGACTTTTCTTGCAAAAAGTCAAATCAAGTCTATTTGTATTATATATAACATGTATAGCAAATGAATGTTATTTTCATTTTTATTTAAAAAGCATATTCTTTGCATATTCATTTCATTTAGGTTTACGTTTCTTTAAATCCATAATAGATATTCTTCATAAATTGCTAGATTTTGAATTGAATCATAAATAATCCAGATCTGCTTAATCACAATCAATTTAACATTGACCGAACAGAGTAGATTGCTCATTGAATACATTGACTTTCCCTGTGTTCCAGGTGTGTGTGGAGGTCCTGGTGGAGTACCCCTTCTTTGTCTTTGGGCAGGGATGGTCCTCTTGCTGCCCCAACCGGACCACTCAGCTTCTGGAGTTGCCTTGCACTAAACTGTCTGTGGGCGACGTCTGTATCTCTCTTACTTTAAAAAACATGAGAAATGGCTCTTTGAAGAAGCCCATCGAGCTCACCACCCTGCCTGCGAAACCCTTCAACAACCGATCCGGCCAGAAGGAGAACGGCGTCAACCAGAGGGGGAGCAGCGGGAACGTGGAAAACGGAGAGGTACCGTTTGCAGATACCCAGAGCCAAGGCTCTGACGGCTCTAGAAGACCGTCCCAGGGCAGGAAGAGGAGGTGGTCCGCTCCCGAGGGCCGTAAAGTGGAAAGATCTGAAGAGGAGCCGCCGGTGACTCTGCCCAAACCCAGTTTCATTCCTCACGAAGTCAAAGTCAGCATCGAAGGGAGGTCCAACATTGGAAAGTGAGGAGCGCTCTACAAAAGAGACACACAAACAAGTCAATGTCCACTTTATGTTTAGGTTTTTACCATTATCTGTCCTGAATACTGTACTACGATGTCACCTAATGAGCAGGAAGTCCATTTTTTTTAATGGAAAAATTAGCGGGTGGGTTTCTTGACTTGAATTTGGTTTAATGTATACTGTATGTACTAGTTCAATGGTGGGGTGTGGTACACTGATCCATCACTAAGGATGTGTATGTCTCCAACAAAATGATATTTATCAATGGCTTTTTGCATCCGGGCTTTCCACAGTAAATTATTTAATATGTTATTTTCATTCAATTGGCGCAGATATAAACCGCATGCCCTTCCCAACACTATTCCCTGTATTTCCCTGGAAAGGGTAAATATGAAGCAGTAATGGAGGGTGTCAGCATTAGTCTGCATCAGTGTGCCACACAAAAGACTGGAAATGTCTTCTTTATTTTTTCATCTCTCTCCCTTCACATAATTATTTCAAATGATTGTTAACGTGTAAATGTCAGGGGTCATTTTGTCCTGTATTGACACTAGGCGTTATAAATTCTCACAGCACACTGCACAATGACACTTCACCATCATCATAAACCAATATATTATGATGTATTTTTTTCCAATGTGGCTTCGAGGGGAATTCAAGAGAGAAACCACTTATTGAACACAGTCACCACGCAGTCAAAACTTTATTAATGTCTCTATTTACACCGTACTGTATGTTTTTAGGTTTATTTTCTTTCTTTTTTTTTAGTAAGACAAGGATAGAGAGTAGCAATCGCACTTTGGAAAGTTGAAGGCTTTTTTTGGTGAATGTGGGCAATTGTAGGGGGCAGAAGTGCCAAGGTATCAGGACAAGAATTTGGAAAGAAATAAGTCCCCTATTGTAGACAGTTATGGACAAAGTGATGACGATGGCTTTAAGAATGTGTTTGAATGGTGGAAAAGCTTATTGGAATGTGATTTAGGAGCATAGCGACTTGATTAAGGGCCGTAGTGATGCCCATTGATAAGATGTTTCCTACAAATCAAAGAGTGGCATGTTGTCGTAGCGCCTGCTTGGGTATGCTTGATGTCTATTGTTGTTTTCCATTCACATGTAACCAACTGTATGTACTATCCCATAAGGCAAGGCAACTTTATTTATACCGCGCATTTCGTATACAAGGCAACGCAATGCGCCATAATATAACACAAGACACTAGCGGACTGACAATGCTAACAGAAGGGGCTAACAGAAAGTGTCCAGTGTTTCTATGTGTAGAATCTTTTACTTCAGCAGTGGTTCTCAAACTAAAAAAATATCTAAAATGGATTCAATTATGTCGATACTGGGTGTAACCCGTGTCTAACCCTGAAAATTTTTCCAGACTATACGTTGCTCCGGAGTACAAGTCGTACCAGCCAAAAAATGCATAATGAAGATGAAAAAAACATATATAAGTCGCAGCAGCCATGGCAACCACCTGGGTCTGGAGGCGTAACTGCACCGTTGACGGGCCTGTCCCGGCAACACGTTTATCCAGCTCTCATTTGTGAACTCGTTCCTCTAGCTGTGGCATCAGTGGCACAGGAGTAGCAGATACTGGTACACAAGCCTAGTGGCTGTCAATGTGAAATTAACACAGTTGAAATTATATATTTTTATATATAAGTTGCACCTGAGTCGAAATAAGTCAAACTATTAAAAAAGTGCGACTTATAGTCCAGAAAATATGGGAGCTTAAAGGCATCTGTCATTAAAATGAATAAAGTCTAAAATCCCAGATGACCCTGAGTGTCACATGAAGAGGCCCGAGTACTGCCATTGGCACACGTACCACAGTTTGAGAACCACAACTTTAGAGCATCATGCAATTTGCACATTGTCGGGAAGGTGGAATTCAGACGAGACTTTTGTTTAAAAAACGGGCCTGTCGTAAATGAAGAGCAAGACCAAAAACACACTGGATAGAATGATTGTGTGTTAAGTCATTCGTGAAACAGATATATCGTTCTTGCTTGACATAAAAGATAACTAAAAGAGATTATTGTCCAGTGAGTGAGGCGAAGGTCGAGTTTGGGGTAGCAGCCATTTGTGCTTTTGGCCAAGAAAAAAAACAAAAAACTGATTTGCCGAGATGTACGGTAGCAGTTACCTCATCAGTCGTATTATAATAACTTTGATTTTGCACATGGGTAGGTCAGAGGTTTATCTTGAATGAAAGGCTTTTATTCTGAGCCTTTATGGAGCGCGGGGATTATGAAACGTAAAGGGGTGTTTCTTCCAAGGATCCAGTTGAAGTTGGAAAAGTTGTGTCTAATGCTGCCTATAAGTGTAACTCATAGGAAACAGTGGTAGCGGAATCGCCACAGTTGTAGAAGGAAAATTACTCATTGGTTTACCACAGCCAGGGTGATTACAGTACAATAAAGTAGGTATGCTAAAAGATATACCAAGACCCATGTTCCTCTCAGAGTGCAAATATAAAAAGCCATAATAATATTGTTTATTTGAAAAACAATCTTTCTACCATCTTAAAAACAACTAATTTCTCAAAAATTCTCGTAGATGGCTCAAGCATAAATGATTTGTATTGATGTTAATGGTTAATTGCGGTCAGTGATGTAGAGAGGGGCTGTACGTTGTTTAGTGCCATGCAACATTAGGGCAAGTGTTTCTGGTTTGTGGTGGCTGCTGTCGGTGCGACAACAAGTAAATAAAGTGGGGCCACAAGCTGTTGGGTCTTCTTAAAAATTGTGTTTTGTTGGAGGATTGCTTTTAGAAATGGGAATATTTGCACCCCATACGTGTTTTTAAGGCAGATGAATGAATATGTTAAGAGGTTAAATGGTAAAACGTTTTGCTTTATTTTTGTAACATAACGGGGTTTATTTTTGGGGGGGGATCTTCCGTGTCCTATGGCGTAGTCAGTACATTAGCGTGTCTCTATATGTCTTTGTAACTCGTGTACCTTTGTGTCGCCACACCTGAATTGCAAAAACTCCAACTTAGAAATAAACCTTTTAAATCATTTTATCACCAAATTTACAGACATACATTAATTTAAAACGCTAGCCAAAGTACTTGGTTTGGTTACTGTAGAAAGCAATATTTTCATAATATTCAGGCACATTCCACTTAAGGGATCTGCAATAAGCATTGAATAATCTCCTACTGCGAGAAAACCAAAATCTCTCCATAGAAAACTACACATATGAGCCTTTGTCATAAATCATATGGGAATTGCAGTAGTCATAATAGTATTTCAGGGAAGTGTCTCATATACTATATAATATATATGCAGTAACTACAATCACACAACCCGAGGAACCTCTTGTGTCGCTGAAGCGTGCCTCCGTGTAGTAACCTCCTCAATCTTAAAGTTTTTTGTTCTTAAGGTACCCGAGCGTACACAGCCAGCACCTTCTCCTGCTCAAAGGCCAAGCAATCAAAGAAACCCTTAAAGACAACCAATAGCTACCTTTGTAGTGCAGCCTCACTGACTGTACTGTCCATCTCTACTTCTCACTCATCATTACCCTCAATAAGAGACTATAAGCAATCAGCGGGAGGAAGAGAAGGAGTGTACACAGTTAAAATAGTGGACCATAGCACAACATTGATCCAGTCGACATTATTTATTTTAAAAGGTGATGAAAAAAGTGCACAACCAGATCATAGTTAACACAATCTTAAAAAAAGAGACATAGGTTTACCTTGTTTGAAGGTTCTTGTGTTGTTTACAATTTCACTTTCTCATTGGACACAGGATGTGACATCAGAAGAGGCAAAGGGCCATGAGTGAGCCTCCGTGCATAAACAATATATGCCCACTCTGTTTGCATTCATGATTAAGTAATTGTTACATTTTATTATTTGTCATAATATGCACACAAAATAGAAGCTATGTCCTCTATTTTAACTGTCTATAGGGATACACTTTTTACTTTTTCAGTGTGTGTGTGTGTGTGTGTGTGTGTGTGTGTGTGTGTGTGTTGTTTTAAATTGACCCAAACACCCTTTTACCCCCAAAATGTTTGAGACAATGTGCAATATTTTTCATTCGCCCCCCCCCCCCCCCCCCCCCCTCCTGTTGCCGTGCCAAGTGTATGTAGCAGACTCCAGTGTCTAAACCCTCTGAAATGGCTTGTCCGGAGTCGTCATGTTTGTCTGAGTTACCCCTCTCCCCGCCCCACCAGTATTTGCGTGTTTGCGTTGTTTGTGTGTATGCGACGCACCGACCTAAACGTGTATACAGGTTGGGGTCGAAAGTGCGCGCTTGTTTTCCTATAATCATCTGTGCGCTCAAAACTTTGACCCTCGAATGGTTATAGGTGACACGCGCAGAAAAGAAAAATAACCTCATTGCGTGTGGGGACCACTTTTTATAAAAGAAAAAAAAAAAAAGTAGGAAAAAAATATATGTAAAAAGACAAAAAAAAAAAATCAATAAACCAACAGTGATGCACATGTAAGTAGTTATAAAAGACTTGATAATGTTTTGAGCACTTTCTAAAAACCCTAGGACAGGCTTTGGTCTGGTCTAAGCTCTGTGTCTTAGACCGATACCCTCCCTAGGGCCGATATTCATTCAGAAGCAGACAGAGAATGGAAAAGGAGGTGAATATTTAAGAATGGTTTTAGAGAGGGGTGGCTCAGCTGTAACGTTTTGCACATCACCTGCCCGTATCACCTTGTGTTTCTCTGTCTGTGCTCCATCTCACTTGGCGCGTTCTTGGGTCCAACGGGCCGAGGTGTTGGGCGGTTCCTTATTGGTTCTTTTTAGGAATTTCTCCGGGAATTGATCCCTATCCTCTAGTCAGGTTTGTCGGTGGGATGGCTTACTCCGCCTCGCACGATCAGGCTGTGCTGTTACATACAATCTTGTTCCCAACTGAAACTGAGAGTGGATTGGCACAGCTTGGCTTTGCAGTATAAAATCACGCAAACCTTCTTTTTTTTTTAATTTTATTTCTTTTGGTGCAGAAGCTTTCTATCTAGTTTTTTGTCTCCTCGTAGCACTCAATATGTCTGGGGACTTAAAACTATGTCAAGAATGTGTCATTGTTGAGTTTTAGACACGCTTCCTCGCTGTAGGAAACACTGCTAATGTTCTTTTTCCTTTTCTCTCTCTTTTTTTTTTTTTTTGGCTTCTTGCACAAACTTGACACATAAAATGAATGTGGGTGTGAGAGCTTGTGACTTTTTGATCAGAAAAAGGCATGTGTGCTCTTTGTTCTAGTTCTTTATACATTACTTTTTTGCAAAAAATTGATGTGTTTTGGCACTTTGTAGTTTCAAAAGTGAACCGAATTTGATCAGGATTCCTTATTTCTTTCTTTGTTTTTCTTGTTAAATGTCCATAGCGCTGGATAACCAACTCAGGCAGAAAGAAGAATTTGTAGAGGCTCACTTAACTGTTTAGTATCACCCCAATCAATTTACATGGTGGGCTGTTTGATATGGGTTATAAGATATGTACATTTCTTACATATAATTTGATATTATAAACTAATGACATTATTGATAATAACCTTAATTTATTATTATTATGATACTTTGTGTATTATGCTGGAGATGGCCTGGATCGCTCTTCAGCTCAACACTTTGGACTTGCTGCTCTGTAAGGCAAAAAAAAGGACAACCAGTGTGACCTGTGTCCCGCCCACTGCCACTGACAGGGCGGGGCTAATGTTTTGGACGCATTCATGTGGATCGATTCCTTGTTGTGAACTCTTGGCTCTAAAGGCTGCTCTGCGGACATGTTCCTCTGCTCATCTATGACACTGGATTGGACAGAGCAGCACGGGAGCAGAGGCATTGTGGCCTGCAGGGGGCGCTCCCAGCTCCAATGTGTTTGTACTATATTGTACTCACCAAGTTCCTGTGTCTCACCACCCCTTTGCTTAGAGCATCGGAGAATCCCCGTTGGTGTTTGTAATTGACATCTGTACAAATGCACCTCTTTGAAAAACAAAATGAAACCTTGACATATCTGGAATAAATGAGGAGTTGTGTTTTATTTGGAAACTGACACTGAATCAATTAAAAACTGATTACAAAATGATTAAATAAATAATGCCTAACCTGTAAAGCCGCCACTCAGTTTCCTCCAAATACACAAACCCGGGTTGCTTCATAAAAATTGATATACGTGCGTTTGCGGCCCTGCTCCGCTCGTTAGAGGTAGAGCGCATGGCTCATATGGCCATATGATCTCGATCTTTGACTGGGCACCCACTGGGAAGAACATAAATCGGCGCCTATGCTCAGCCTAACAATATATAGACTTAACCAGAGATATTAACAACATCCCCTCATTTAGAATTTAGAAAGGCACATACAGTGCCTTGCGAAAGGCCTTGAACTTTTGTACATGTTGTCATGTTTACAACCCTAAACATAAATATTTTATTTCGAATTTTTCACAGAAGTAACAGACAACTGTGAAGTGAAAGCAAAATGATACATGATTGTTATTTTTGAAAAAAGTGAAAAGTGGGGCGTGCATAAGTATTCATACAGCATCTGAGTGCATTAAATTGCCTTTATAACATTCCTAATGACTGCAGAATGTTCACACCTTGTCCTAACCATTAAATAGAGGCCACCTGTGTGTAATCTACTCTCAGTATAATTCCAGCTGTTCTGTGAGGGCCTCAGAGCTATGGTCAGAGTGTATTGGTCACTAAACAACATCATGAAGGCCAAGGAGCACACCAGAGAGGTCAGGGATAAAGCTGTGGAGAAGTTTAAAGCAGCATTAAGTTATACAAAGATTTACCAAGATTTGAACATCTCACGGAGCACTGTTCAATCCATCATTCGGAAATGGAAAGAGTATAGCACCACTGTGAACTTACCAAGACACGGCCGTCCACCTAAACTAACAGACCGAACAAGGAGAGCACTGGTCAGAAATGCAACCAAGTGCCCCAAGATAACTCTGGAGGAGCTGGGACGTCCTGCCGCTGAGCTGGGGGAATCTGTACATGGGACAACTATAAGTCGTACTCTACACAAATCTGGCCTTCATGGACAAGTGGCAAGAAGAAAGCCATTATTGAAAGGAGGCCATAAGAAATCCGGAAGTTTGCTAGAATGCAAAACGTTATGTATGGAGCAAACCTAACACTGCTCATCGTCTTGAGTGCACCATCCCCAGTGTCAAATATGGTGGGGGGAGCATCATGCTATGGGGCTGCTTTTCCTCAGCGGGGGCTGGGAAGATTGTAAGAATAGATGGGAAGATGGATGGAGCCAAATACAGAGACATTTTGGAGGAAAACCTGCTGGAGTCGGCAAGAGAATTGAGACTGGGGCGGAGATTCACCTTCCAGCAGGACAGTGACCCTAAACACAAAGCTAAATCTACAATGGAATGGTTTAAAAACAAACATATTAATGTGTTAGAATGGCCCAGTCAAATTCCTGACCTAAATCCTATTGAAAATCTGTGGAAAGACCTGAAAACTGCTGTTCACAAACGCTCTCCTTCTAATTTGACAGAGCTTGAGTTGTTTTGTAAAGAGGAATGGGCTAAAATGTCAGTCTCTAGATGTGCAAACCTTGTAGAGTCATACTCCAGAAGACTTGCTGCTGTTATTGCAGCAAAAGGGGGTTCCACAAAGTATTAGGTCATGCTGTATGAATACTTATGCACGCCCCGCTTTCCGTTTTTTTATTTTTTGAAAAATAACAGAATCATGAATCATTTTGCTTTCACTTCACAGTTGTCTGTTACTTGTGTGTGAACTGTCAGTAAAAAATTCTAAATAAAATCTTTATGTTTAGGGTTGTAAACATGACAAAATGTGCAAAAGTTCAAGGTGTATTAGTACTTTTGTAAGACACTGTAACTATAATGTATCTGTTATTTATTGTTTCGCTTGTGTAAAAGTTAGTAAATCATAAAATACCCAACACCACATGTGACATTGGCAGCAGTTCCTGCATGCATTTTATTGCAACATTATTTCCAGTGACTCTCCACTGGGTCTTGCATATCAAGTTCCATATTATCAGCAGATGGCAGCACTGTTGTGTTACCTTAATACATGTTTTTTTTGGTTTATCATGATTACGTTAATGGCTTTCTAATTCAGCAGTACCATCATTTGCCATCTTTAACTTACAAGAAATTGCACAGTGGATTAGACAAGCAGACCAAGCTACTTCAGACATAATTCCTGAGTTTGACCCTGTGGCCTTAAAATTCCTCTCTTCCAACTCCAGACTTTTACAATGCATGTCACGTTGGTGTATAAGGCCTGCAGGGCCCGCTAGGTGAACATCTGGCTGGATTGTTGTGTGACGCGGATGAAAGTGGTCCTTCTGCTGAGTTCTTTGAGCTTAGCAGCTCCAACGTATGTGCAGGTGGAGCGCAGACCACCCAACACATCCCGAATGGTGTCCTCCACATCGCCCCTGTATGGCACCTGCACTGTACGGCCTTCTGACGCTCTGCGGGGGGGAAAAGAAACATGCATTGGTGAGTTTGCTATTGGTATTTGGGCATCTTCGGGTGGAGGGCAACGTCAGTTTTAATTTAATGTTTTAATTAGAGATAATTTGATTAAGGTTCAGAAGCCCCTTATGAGAGACCAACAGGCCCGGTTAGAATCGTGAGGCCGTCCTTCTGTGGACCCACCACCTGCAGGGGGAGCCATAGGGGCTGGTGCAATGTGACCCGGCAACGGAAAAGTGGAAGAAAATGGATGGATGGATGGATAATTTAATTATGCTTTAGTAATGCATATAAGTTAAGTCCTTTCTGGTTTAGACATGGTTTACACCCTGTTTAGACATAATTTATTCAAATGTAGGTCTGTTTAGACCCTTTTTTTTTTTTTTTTTAGAGAGGATTAAGTCCTGATTGGTCTTGATCTGGGCTGGTGGTATTTGGCACTTGGTGGGAAAAGTTTGAGAACATCAATATCTTTTTGGGCATTCTTCCTCACCTGTATTCGGCCACTCCTCCCACATATTTCTTCATGGCGGTGTCTGAGCTCATGCCGTAGAACAACATGACTTTCTTGCCGTCCTTTTCAATGACCTCCCCAGTGCACTGGTCATGTCCTGCCAGCATTCCTCCCATCATCACAAAGTCCGCTCCTGCCCCTGAAAACATAGACATGGTCTAAATGATATGCAATAGATCATCAAATCCATAAAAAAGTGTAACAAAGACATGCAACATCATGTTGCAATTTCTTTGCAAAATATGCTTTACCAAAAGCTTTAGCTACATCTCCCGGGCAACTGCAGCCCCCGTCCTGGAAAGAGCAAAGGAAACGTAGTCTTAAGTCTGTTACAATTAAATGAAAACAAGTTTAATAATATTATGTCCAGGGTTTAAACCAGGTAATGGCTCCCTCTGGTGGACACTTTGAGGTATTTAAAGCACCAGTGTGAATCAAAGTGTGATGTTCAGAGTGGCGCTTACAGAAATGATGTGTCCTTTGAGACCATGTGCTGAGTCAGCACACTCGATAACTGCACTGAGCTGGGGATATCCCACGCCAGTTTTTATCCTCGTGGTGCACACTGAACCTGCACCAAACACACAATGGACAACCCTTAAGGCATGATACATTTTGCTGGGTTTACACACTCTTACTTTTTAATCGAAAATCAATAAAGGACGTTTTATATACATATTTAGAAAAAAAAATAACTTAGTTTTATTAGCAGTCACTATTATTTTGTATGCTGTGTTAATGTTTGCAGACGAGTCGGGCTTTTGCAATTTCAGTTTTGATTAATGGATACAGACCTGGGCCAATTCCCACTTTGATGATGTCAGCCCCAGTTAAGATCAGCTCCTCCACCATCTCCCCGGTAACCACATTACCAGCCTGAGAACACGCAAACAGTACTCATACCTGCGCCTCATATGAAGCATGCTTTAACTATTACAACAGAGCCTCTCATACCATAATGGTGTGTTTGGGGAACCTCTCTCTGACAATTTTCACAAACTCCACAAAATACTCAGAGTAGCCATTGGCCACATCCAGACAGATGTATTTGATGGCGGGAATGGCTTCCAGGATGGCACAGAGCTTCTCAAAGTCAGCTTTCCCACTGCCTGAACTGGCTGCAACATGCTGAGAAAAAACATTATTAAAATGCACATAAGACAAATAATGATTACGTTTAATAAAGCTTCTTGCAAGTCCTGTACCTCTATACATTCCGGATGTTTATCTGCAAAGGTTTTCCAGTCTTCAACTGAATAGTGTTTATGAATAGCTGTAAAGAGTGTGTGCTGGAGACAAGAGGGGGAGATGTTATTGATGGCAGTCTCATATTAAAATAGCCAATCTACTCCAACAGTAGTGCGCTTCTTACTATCCTTTTTGACTCACTTTGCTGAGGACCTGTGCCATCTCAAAGGTCCCGGTGGTGTCCATGTTGGCAGCGATGATGGGGATTCCCGTGTACGTCTGTTTGGAGTTACGGAATGTGAAGGTCCTTGTGAGGTCCACCTGGAGAGGAACCGTATTTGTGTCATTTCTTTGTGTCAGTAATACACTTGAACAATGATCTAAATAAGGGAAATAGCTCGATTTAATGTGTATGTCTTGATTCTGACCAGTCACTCGCCGAGGAGACTAGTATTGTATTTTCCTTTATTTCAATTACAATACGTTTTTTTGGAATAATGCTTTTTTTTTTTTTCTTCTGTTGGCATTATCAAGATAAATTCAATCATTCAGTGGGTCACAGGACTTTACCTAAAATCACTGGACTGTTTTTTTTTTTTGTCTTATGGCTTTAATCAATGGATCCCTGTGAGGTGATGGTAACTAAACGGGCCTAAGTTGCTAAATGTTTTGTCATGAGTTGAAATGAAAGGAATTTGGGCTGCAGCCTGTCATGCATGCTAAACTGAAGGTGAATCCCAAAGCTACACCAGTTGAGAAACAGCGGTGTTTATCTTTTTCCCCATTATAACCCGGATATAATGAATAATTTAGACCCCTACAATGTGATCATGAACAGACCGCATTTCTTTTTGTTGCCTGCCTCGGCTGTATAAAATTGGCCGGACCTCTGCTATGATAAGTATGTTTTATAGATATCACACGCCTTAACCTATGAAGGAAGAAGAATGGCTCCGTTAAGACTTTTGGCGACAGGGTGTCTCCAGTCAAGCACTCCCAATGTCTCAGAAAGACAAATCGATACGAGCCGCTTCTTCTAATACAATATTCTTACTAAGAGATACACGCACATTTAAACATAAGTGAATCAATATGTCACAATGAGCCCTTAGTAATGTTCAATTCAAAGCAAAACATTCAAACCAAATCCACTTAATTATACAGAGCACATTGTAAAAGATTGACAGTTTGACAAATATATAAAGCATTGGTATTTGTTATTGCTATACGTTAATTTTGCCTGTTCATAAGTGGATCGTAGTATCAACTGATAGGCCTAGATTTAGTCCAGTCCAGACTTGGCATGTTGTTTACTCCACTGACTAAGTATTATTATTACAAACCCACTGATAACTGTGTGTATAAATATATGTATGTTATGTAGTCCAGATATCTGTGCTGTCTCTGGTATGTGCTCTGCCCCATTGAAACACACTACTCTATTTTTAAACAGGTTTCTGAGAACGCTCCCACGTCTCATGTTGCATACCGGCACTCCACACTCCAGTTTTGTTCTGACAGCTCGGCGTGTCCTTTCAGTCCTTGATCCATGGATAGCTTGTTTACAGGGAAAGCAAAATGGGAGTGTGGGTGGTTCCTATGCACAGTGCTGGTGACACACTTGTTCATACAATGATCGTAACCTTTTGGCCTATCAGCTGTGTCCTTCTGCCCTCATTAGGAAGGTCAATCCATTCCACCACAAAGGAAGTCCTAACTATAATGGTATGCTACATGGGGGCTTGTTGCACACTTTCACCTCATACATTTTGCTACGCTCAGACAGCTCTTCTACAAATACTTTATATCCGGATCACGTACGTTCCTAGTCAAAAGAGACAGAGTGTGTCCATTCTCCTGCTGGGCTGCGGAAGTGAATCAGCAGCATTAGTTTAAACAAAGTACTGTTTCTGCACTGACCTCCGAGCGGCTCTTCAGGCTGCTCCTCTTAGGTCTGAAAAGCACATCTTTGAAGTCCAATTTAAGATCCGCGTCCACACGAGGCATGGTGGTGGTCCAGAAGAGTGATGGAGACCAGGATGAAGAGGCGACTCCTCTGAGCACTACAGCAGCAGCGGTCAGTGGTCGCAAACCACAGCCACCAAACCCGAACCTCCAGGAGGTCAGCGTATTTATACCTCAGGGGGGCCCAGCCTTGCCCCGGCCCACATGACTGTATTTGGGCCTGGACGCCTCTCTCCCCCCTCTCCTCACTCCTGGAGCAGAGTGGCAGAAGCAGCAGTGTCCAGGCTGGCACTGCTGCAGTGGCTGTGTGCTGCAGTGTGAAAGAGCACACCTGCTGTCCACTCAGGGCATTACTGCTGACAGGCTGCAACAGAGGAGAGTTCAGCAATGATGAAATGGATCAATTACCTAACCCTAAGAACCCCAAAGAGAAGTGCACAGCAAGGCAACATTCAAGCAAGTTAACAACTGCAGGCAATAGGCTGATGCTGTAATGAATGAAAAGGTCGAACAGGTACACAGTGGATGGATTTCCAGGCTCGTTTTCTTTAAGATTTCAAATGCCTAAAGACTCTTAAAGGTGCATTATGTCACTTTTTATGGGGGGAAAAAGTTGATATTTACCTTATAGTGACCCGGCGGCTGTACGAGTGGTTAGCATGGCGCCTTTACTTTGTCGACAACACTGCAGGATTAATTCTTTTTTTGTTTTCTGGTGAGAGGGTCCGTCAGCAGTGAAAATCTTCCCACAATTGATCCTGGAGCGTGACCACTGGGATGGAAAGTAAAGGCGCCATGCTGACCACGACTGTCGCTGGGTCACTGCAAGGTCAAATAAACACAAATATCAACTTCTTTTTTTTTTAATAAAAAGTTGCATAATGCGCATTTAAAGCAAAACAAATCATTTCGTGAAAATATAATGATTGTACTGTACTAATTTCTCTAAAAGGATGGCGTTGGAGTTTATGTGTAACAATATATCATGTCAGTAGATGGCAGCACAGACAAAGGGCCCAGAGGCGGCTCGAGGAAGCACACAGTATCTTAGGACAGTGAATGGAGCTCCTGGCAACTCCATGGTCTCTTTGATGAGGAGAAGATACTTTACAGTTCATTTAAAGCCAATTATGGGTTTTTAAAATCCAAGCAACCATCAGTGGCATTCAGCAACTCAACAGCTCTATATCAGAGATCGTTAATAATGGGTCTGCAAGCTTCTTATAGCTTCTGATGAGTCCCATTTCTCACACACAAATACAATTCTCTAATGCAAACAATGACGTTTCAAAATGTCAACAAAATTAAAAGGGATATAATATATGTTTTGTCATTTAAATTACACAAGTTGACAGCCAAAAAATGGTCAGGGGTTTCTCAACTGATTTAGACTAATTTTGGTGTTCTGAGTCCGAATATCACATGCATTTTGCTCTATCAGGTCAACTTTTTGAGATACAGCCATAGTGTTACGGATTACGTACGACTACGTTATTATGAATTCTGCTTATCAAATTTGATGGAGTAAATAAAAACTGAATGACTTTGGATACGTTGACTTTTATTTCTTGAGGAAAACGGAAAAAACGTCAAGGGTTTCTCAGCTGATGATCCGCAGAAATTAGTTTTTGACGCAAAATCGATTTTTAAAGCATTTCTGTAGCAAAAAATCCTGACCTGATTGAGCAAAACCAAGGTCATTTTCGGACTCAGAGCAGCAAAATTCAGCTGGAAAACCCTGGACTATTTTCAAAAAATATTTTTTTGTTACCCAGTGTTATACATCCATATGTATATTTAATGTTTTAGTGATGGCCCCCAACAAAAATAAAAAATAAATCCTTTATTTTAAGCCACAGACAACTTGAAAACGTAATTTAGTCTAACAACTTATTTGAAAATTATATACATTTAATGTCAAGAATATGCCTCTTTTGAATAAAACATAAATTCCACTCAAAAAATTTCCAGAATATGGTGACAAATATTAATTATAGTTGCTTATGTTGTATATTATATGTGGCGTATCAATACTCGTTTCTTCAATACGCCACAAAAAATGTAAATACTTTTCAAATTATAGTAAAAGTCATATGTTCATGTTCCGTCTTTGTTTTTTGTATTTGATACTATTTTATAAATAATTTAGACTTTTAACAGAAATGATTGGTTTGACTACATAACATCCAAATAATAACTGCAGTTTATATTACCACACACATCTCTTGTAATTTGTAATGATATAAATAACACAAAAAAGATACAAAACCTTTGTAATGATAGTTTGAATCCAGAATAAAAGTTTTAGAACTATTTTAGAAATATTTTTACAAAGGTAAAATTGCATTGAGAAATGTATAAAGTTAAACTTGAGAAACGTGACTTTAAATGTATTCACTTAACTGAAAAAAGTACGTTTCTTGTGGATGTAAAGGAACCATGGGAATATTTAATATTATTTATATTATTAACTATGATTTTTTTATTTTAGTATTATCTTGCACATTAGCATTAAGAACTAATCAGTATGTTATACAGTTGGAGGGAAAAGTATGTGAACCCTTTGGAATTGTTCACATTTCTGCATAAATTGGTAAAAAAATGTGGTCCGATCTTTATTTAAATCACAAGAATGAGTTAACAGTCTCTGCTTAAACTAATACCACCCGAACATTTACATTTTATCATATTTTTATTGGCCATAACATAGACTTCTATGGACAATATTACAACAAGGACCGTGACGTCGCCCGGTATGGCGCAGCCGGGGCCCCACCCTGGAGCCAGGCCTGGGGTTGGGGCTCGAATGCGAGCGTCTGGTGGTCGGGCCTCTGCCCACGTAGTTGTGGCCGTAAGGTCTCTGGTGCCTGTCGCGGCGGCAACCCCCGAACCCGGTGGTGGCGCCCGGAAGTAAGGGATGCCGTCAAGCTGAAGAAGGAGTCCTATCTGGCCTTGTGGGACTCCGGAGGCAGCTGAGAGGTACCGGCAGGCCAAGCGTGCTGCAGCTCGTGTGGTCAAAGAGGCAAAAACTCAGGTCTGGGAGGAGTTCGGAGAAGCCATGGAGGAGGACTATCGGTCGGCCTCGAAGAGATTCTGGCAAACCATCCGGCGCCTCAGGAGGGGGAAGCAGTGCTTCACCAACACTGTTTACAGTGCGGGTGGGGAGCTGCTGACCTCGACTGGGGATGTGGTCGGGCGGTGGAAGGAGTACTTCGAGGATCTCCTCAATCCCACTGTCACGTCTTCCGATGAGGAGGCAGAGGCTGGGGACTCGGCGGGGGGCTCATCCATCACCCAGGCTGAAGTCACCGAGGTGGTTAGAAAGCTCCTCGGTGGCAGGGCCCCGGGGGTGGATGAGATTCGTCCCGAGTACCTTAAGTCTCTGGATGTTGTAGGGCTGTCTTGGCTGACACGTCTCTGCAACATCGCGTGGCGGTTGGGGACAGTGCCTCTGGATTGGCAGACCGGGGTGGTGGTCCCCCTCTTCAAGAAGGGGGATCGGAGAGTGTGCTCCAATTACAGAGGGATCACACTTCTCAGCCTCCCTGGTAAGGTCTATTCCAGGGTGCTGGAGAGGAGGATCCGGCCAATTGTCGAACCTCGGATTCAGGAGGAACAATGCGGTTTTCGTCCTGGTCGTGGAACACTGGACCAGCTCTATACCCTTCATCGGGTGCTCGAGGGTTTGTGGGAGTTCGCCCAACCAGTCCACATGTGCTTTGTGGACCTGGAGAAAGCGTTCGACCGTGTCCCTCGTGGTGCCCTGTGGGGGGTGCTCCGGGAGTATGGGGTCCGGGGCCCTCTACTAAGGGCTGTCCGTTCCCTGTATGACCGTAGCAGGAGCTTGGTTCGCATTGCCGGCAGTAAGTCAGACCTGTTCCCGGTGCGTGTTGGGCTCCGCCAGGGCTGCCCTTTGTCACCGGTTCTGTTCATTACTTTTATGGACAGAATTTCTAGGCGCAGCCAGGGGCCGGAGGGTGTCCGGTTTGGGAACCTCAGAATCTCATCTCTGCTTTTTGCAGATGATGTTGTTCTGTTGGCTTCATCAAATCAGGACCTTCAGCACGCACTGGGGCGGTTTGCAGCCGAGTGTGAAGCGGCCGGGATGAGGATCAGCACCTCCAAATCTGAGGCCATGGTTCTCGACCGGAAAAAGGTGGCTTCCCCGCTTCAGGTCGGTGGGGTGTCCTTGCCTCAAGTGGAGGAGTTCAAGTATCTCGGGGTCCTGTTCACGAGTGAGGGACGGATGGAGCGTGAGATCGGTAGACGGATCGGTGCGGCGACAGCAGTGATGCGGTCGCTGTATCGGACTGTTGTGGTGAAGAGGGAGCTGAGCCAAGCGGCAAAGCTCTCGATTTACCGATCGATCTACGTTCCCACCCTCACCTATGGTCATGAGATCTGGGTAATGACCGAAAGGACAAGATCGCGAATACAAGCGGCCGAAATGAGTTTCCTTCGCAGGGTGGCTGGGCGCACCCTCCGAGATCGGGTGAGGAGCTCAGTTACCCGGGAGGAGCTCGGACTCGATCCGCTACTCCTCCACGTCGAAAGGAGCCAGCTGAGGTGGCTAGGGCATCTGTTCCGGATGCCTCCTGGTCGCCTCCCTCGTGAGGTGTTCCAGGCATGTCCTATTGGGAGGAGGCCTCGTGGAAGGCCCAGGACACGCTGGTGGGACTATGTCTCCGAGCTGGCCTGGTGTCGCCTCGGGGTCCCCCCAGAACAGCTGGAGGAGGTGTGCGTGGATCGGGAAGTCTGGGCATCTCTGCTGAGACTGCTGCCCCCGCGACCCGGCCCCGGATAAAGCGGAAGAAAATGGATGGATGGATGGATGGATGTAAACATTCACAGGACAGGGAGGAAAAAGTGAGTACATCCCCTGGCTAAGAATCCCCCAAGAGCGAATGAGACACATGTATACAGACATTTAGAGTCAGGCGTGAGCCAACCTGAAGTCTGATCTCTGAGGTGTGGCTTAAAGCTGCCACTGAAAAACACACACTAGTTAAGAATTGTCTCTTGTTGAGAAGCATTGTCTGATGTGCACTATGCCTCGCTCAAAAGAGCTCTCTTTAGACCTACTATCAAGATTTGCTGACACATCTACAATATGCAAAACACTGAAGAATCTCTTTCATGGGAGAATGCCACCGAGGAACCCATTACTGTCTGAAAAAAAAAATTGCTGCACGTTTGAAGTTTGCGAAAGAGCACTTGGATGCTCCACAGCGCTACTGACAAATATACAGTGGATTGATGAACACACAGTTGAACTGTTTGGGCTGAACACACAATGTCATGTGTCGAGGAAAAATCGAAAAGCCAGCAGCATCAAAATCTTGTCCTCACCGTGATGTGTGGTGCAGGGAGCCTCATGGTGTAGGGGTGCTTTGCTGCCTCAGGGCCTGGACAATGTGGTATGATCAATGGAAAAATGAACTGTCAAGTTTATCAAGACAATGACATCTGGCGTTATGCTGGAAAGATGCATAGGCTGTATGGTTAGGCTGTCTGTGAAGTAGACCAGCCCAGGACTCAATACTTGGAGCTTGGTTGGTAACCACTCTCTGAAAAGTAATGACTTAACCCAACGAGAAAAATGTAAGCAACCCTCTCCATTAGTCTTTCTACGTTATTTTAGGTAACTTGATTTTATCAACAATAAAATCTTATAATAACTGAAGACTCAATAGATATGTGCATTGTGTTGATTGCTTACTTATTTGCTTCCAAAATAAAATGTTATCAACTTGCATTTCTTTGTTGCCTTTTACAAAGAAATTATCACAGACAAATGTATGATTTGACAAACTGTGTATTTGTGAAATAATTGCTTGAAGAGGTAATCCTCTTGGTCACCCAAGTAAACAATGAGTGAGCGAATAGCTGCCTCTCAACGAGCATCAGTAGAATTGGACTGAAAAAGAAAGAGAATCATAATTAGATTAATTGTTCATTTTTCAACAAAAGTATATTATATTTAAAATACATACTGAAAAAGTGAGTCTTTAATTTTCCTTATTTCCTCTTTAGTCGCTCCCCCCAACATGATCCCAGTTCCAATAGCTTAGACGAACAAAGATCTAGCTGTGCCATAAATGTGGACTCCAGATTTACAGGGGTTATTCTTCTAAAATTCTTTATTCAGCTCTAAAAAACAAGACAACAAAATGATCACAGTTAAAAAGGCAAAAATAAAATCAATTAAGGTTGCAATATGCAAGACTTGAACAATACATACCAATAAATACAAAGTGAAAGGCATGAGATATATATACATACATACATACATACATACATACATACATACACACACAAATACATTAAGACAAAATTTACAAAAATAAAAATGAATTACCTGTGATTGATTGAATAGTACAGGCCAGCGCTCCATGAACTCCTTCACAGCTGACTTTGCAAATCCCGTCCAATTTGAAAACATGTTATCGCAGAATGTTACAAAAGCATTGGTTTCCTTACGAAGACATGCCAAAAAATCTATTTGAGCAAAGGGAGGAAAATCAGTTTACTAGCGGTTGCACCCATGTCGTATTCTTAATTTCTTTGAGAGAAAATTGTATCACTTGTACAAAACAATGTGGGAGTTTTAAATAAATGGTAAATGGTCTCAACTTATATAGCGCTTTTCCACCTACATTAGGCACTCAAAGTGCTTTACAGCAAGGAACCTCATTCATACACCAATGTACGCAGACACTGGAGGCAAAGTGGGTGAAGTGTCTTGCCCAATGACACAACGACAGCATGCACCTTCAGGAGGCAGGATTGGAACCCCCGACCTTCCGATCATGAGACGACCCGCTCTACCATCTGCGCCACCGACTCCCCAAATAATGGACACATACCTTAAAAATGTAGCGTAACAATGTTATTTCCTCCTTTGTGAAGAAGAGGACAGGTCAAGGACATGTGCTCTTTTTTGGACTTACATAAGACGCGTCTTTGGATGGATCCAGGTGCCGAGTCAACAGATTGAGTTGTGTGAGTGCTTTTTGTGTGTGTCAGTGCAACTACATTTCCACTATAGTTGAATTAGGGTGTATTTTAACCTAATTCAACACCCTGAGTTTTTGAGTCAAACTAAAGATTAAAATCAAAACTAAAGCACATTCAATTAAGCTCTAAGAAACACTGCACATTTTCTGCTTCCAGGAACACAAAAAGTCAATGCAACAGATTCCATGGATGACTTAAGTTCAAGTAGGCTATGTATTTATTTGATTTGTTTATTTGTTAGACCGCCTAAATAGTAAAGTTTCAAACTGGACTTTGAGTGTGAATTTTAAATAATTGGTGGTGGTTCAAACTCATCTAATTTTTTTTTCATTATTTCTAATGTCCCAGTTCTTCACAGGGATTAGTATTAAGCACATTTCACTACTTTCAGAAAGCAATACTATAATGGTGAGTAAGAAGGGGAAAAAAAATCACACATTTGCAGGCCTAAACGAATGAATAAACAAATTAATACATTCATTAATGAAATTATGCCAAACAGGAGAACAATAACGCTTATATGGGTTACTAATGTGAAATTCTCCACATGACCAAGCAGTCATGTGTCCCAGCTGAAGCGTTCATGCAGCACTGTCATTGTGCAGCAGCTGTTTGCGCTGCTCTAAAACTTCCTGGGACAAAACAAAGAAACGCAGGATCCGCAGCTAGAAGCCCAAATAAGACTGCACTGGATTCCACTGAGGGAAAAACAACCTCAATATGCCATCAAAACCAGCAGATGTACGCCGCATGGCAGTGGGCGGGTGGAACTGGTTTAAAGTCTTTGATGTTTACTCCTTGGCGTGACTTAAAACGATGAAACTCAGAAACTCTACTTGTTTTCTGTGTGACAGGTGATGAAGACTGTGGGGGCTCTTGCATCAGGGATAAGGACCTACTTTAAAGCTGTAAAAAGAAAATGTAAAGTACACAGGGTGATAAGTGTAAATTGGTTCATAAAAGCTTCTTTAGAGAACTAGGTCAAATGCCTTTCAAGGGGGTTGAATTGCACACGGGGCAATCATAACATTACAGAAACCTGAAAAGGTTGCGTTCCCTGGAAGTCATAACAAGAGCTCACATTTGTGTAAATACTGGACCTCCCCACGAACCAAAAACTGACACAAAGTATATCGTCTTTTCTGTTAGAACAAATGAACAGAAATGTTTATTGCTACAGTCACTGACAGGTAAGGTTGGGTCACGGAGGGGTACGTTGTGTGTGCGTGTTCCCGGGCCCTTGTGTCTTGTACTTTGCAACATGTTTCCTGTACTATTGTGATTTGATTAATTGTTTTTATGTCAATGATGTCAGGGGTGGGCGCTTATAAGCTTTTGCTTCAGCCCACTCTTTTTGAGCAGAATTTTAACTGCTCAAATAAACTAAATTTTGCATCTAATCTAAAATGTAAGCTTGCCCTTTTTTTTTTTTTTTGCTTTAAGTACTATTACTTTAAAGGTCCTATATCATGCAAAATCGACTTTTTTGAGCTTTTAACCATTTTGTTATGCTATTTCCTTATCAAAAACACCCCCAGAGCGGTTTTTGGATTCATTCACGCAGTTCTCAGTAATCCTCCTGAATCCTGCGCTCTGAGCAGCTGCTCCGCCCTCTCCTGGTAAACGACTGGCATGTTCAGTTGTGTCGTCACAGCGGAACGGAAGTGCTCGACGTCTGTAATCTAATGCCTTATGGCATGATTTTTATTTGTAAAACTGCTTTTTTCATTATTTCTGTCGTAAGAAAAAAAAAAGAAAAAAAAAAGAAAAAAAGAGTAAGTGCCTGACGCTGCGCTGCCCCTGTACCGAAAACAAACGCACCCCCTGAGCGTCCGAACGGTCTGAACAGATGTCATGTCATGTTGCACCGAAAGTTGTGAAGAGGGAGCTTTTTCTAACCTACTCTGGAGTCTGGACACCTGTTCTTTTTTCTACCTCACGATAATGTCACGGAGAAAACCGCGTTTGGCTGCGAGGACTGGACTTTATTCAACCTTCCTAAAGAAGAGGCCATAGAAGTTGGACTTTCCCTCCGGGATTCAGCGACTATCAGCCACAATAGTGTTTGTCTGAGCCTGTCGCTGATGGATGCTAATGAACCTTGGCCAGAATCAAAGTGGATTAACTTTTATAACCAGCGCAAGTCCCATAATGGAAACATCAGAGTGGTGAGTCGCTCAAAATGCATGTTAGCGTGTGTGTTAGCCATTTAGCCATGAAGCCGTGTTGCACATGTTAACTCCTTATAACAGCTTCATCAAGTATCTTTTTGCTGTGATATATATATATTTCTACTACGGTAAAGTTGTATGAGCGCGAGAGGGGGCGGAGTTAACTGAATCCAAGCGTTTTGTCTTCCGGGTTGGAAAATCACCTCCAGAAAATACTTATATTTATCACAAAAATTAGTGCTCCGTAGTGGTAGAGGTACAATATATCATATAAATGCCTATACTTTACTTTGGAATGGCTAAAATAGCATGATACAGGTCCTTTAAATACTCAAGGCCACTTGTGTTACTACTCAGCTCTCATCCACACTGCAAGTTGTGATTAGTAAAGGTTGCTCAAAGAACAATTAAAGCGTACTCTAAATGATTAATGAAACCTTACTCTTTACAAAGTAAGTAAGGTTTCATTAATGACTTAGAGTAAAGTTTACTCTAAATCAGTAGCCCCTAAAATACCTGAGCCCTTATAGGACCTGCTGTTATGGTCCGGGTTTTTTTCAGAGTTATTCTTCAGTCAGAAACCATGAGTGACAGTAACATGACACTAAATACATTGTGGCCATTTACCTTTCAATTATTCACTACTTACTTTAGTTTCAGAATTTACAGCACATGTGTAAAGTTCTGTCTAAAGCAGAAGCTCCATGACTTCCTTCTTCACCTGTCGGGTCTGTGACAGACTAAAGAACAGTGAGGCCTCCGCCTTTTTACTGAATACAATGGCCAAAATGTATTTAGCGTCATGTTACTGTCACTCATGGTTTCTGACAGAAGTCAGACTCTGAAAAAAGCCCAGCCCACAACAGCAGGTCCTATAAGGGCTCAGGTATTTTAGGGGCTACTGATTTAGAGTCAACTTTACTCTAAGTCAGTAATGAAACCTTACTCTTCACAAAGCAAACTTTACTTTTTAAAGAGTAAGGTTTCATTGATCATTTAGAGTACACTTTAATTGTTCTAATGACGGACCTGTTACTCAATTAACTTGTGGCAATTTTGTATCTGCTATTTTTTTGAGCAACCTTTACTAATCACAACTTACAGTGCAGCATGCTTTAGCTGTACTCTTCATCCTAGTGTTTTACCTCATATTTACAGTAAAATGTTTAGGACACAGGTTAGTAGGTTGAAAAATAAAAAGGAAGGCGCCAGTTCAATTACTTATGATTTATTCATAGGAATACTTTGTTTTAGTTTAAATATTTTTAGTTTGTATTTTCTTTCTTTTCCCCAAAGTAAAAAGGGTTATTTCCATGTTGGCTTTAACAAAGTGATCATAACAGAACAAAATGAAAGTCCAGTCAGCTGCACACAACACCTGAACATGGAAACCAAGAAGATGGAGATCACGATGTGATGCAAGGCAGCCATGGTGGGCCTACTGGGAACGGCCTCAAAGAATACAGAACCTAGCAGAAAGAGTTTAGTTAAAGCCTGAATAGAACCTAATGGAAAGAGTTTAGTTAAAGCCTGAATAGAACCTAGCAGAAAGAGTTTAGTTAAAGCCTGAATAGAACCTAGTGGAAAGAGTTTAGTTAAAGCCTGAATAGAACCTAGTGGAAAGAGTTTAGTTAAAGCCTGAATTCTAACCTAGTGCTACATCAGGTGACATGGGCAACGTACCGCTTCCTCCGTCCGTTTAAAGGGCAAATGCTCTGGGCAACACTGGACAGTGGGGTCACACACACCCAATACACAGCTGCTGTCAGCATGCGCTTGACACGCTCCCCCGGAACCGAAGCAATACTATACGAGGATATAGCTTGGGTCAGAATTAACTTATTATAGAATGAATTAAAGCTTGCCAATATTTTACCTGCTCTCCTAAAGCGCCGCTCCCAGTAGGACTAAAGCAGGAAGTGCAAGGGATAGAGGAAGAGCGATGCGGAACTGGACCCCTTTATAGTAAACAGTCCAGTGCCCCCAGTGGACAGTTGGAGAACTACTCTACCAAAACAGGCCAACTATCACACTAGGTTTCACGGTTGCACACGCAGATTCCTTCATTGACGTCAAAACATTTAAGTTGGAAATGTTTTTAGAAAATGTTTAACTGATGCTAGCCCCAGGAAATATATTGTAATGCTTTTTTTTCATAAATCAAACAGCATCACACACGCAAGTAGCCGATATCCAATTTTTAATGACAGTGATTACGTGTCGGCATTAGCCTTCATCAGATCGCTCTTTCTTCTTTTAACCAAAGTGTATGCACCATCATTAAAAATTGGAGATCGGCTACTTGAGTGTGCGATGCCGTTTTTTGATTTACGAAGAAGATTTTCCTCAACATCTGCACCTCTGAGTTGCTTCACTTTTCTCCATGCTTTCTTTCATGTTTTGAATTTATCCGTATTGTATTGTGTCTTACTGGGTCAAAAGAGTGCGACTGGCAGAGAGTATAATCTGCACGTCTTCCTGTAAATGTGTGTCAGCAGCAGAGCGGCAAACCATAAAATAGGTAATAACTGTCCTCTTAAACTTGTGTCATCCTTTGAGGCTGTACTTTACCACATTTTATTTTAGAAAAGTTAAACTTTAACTTGACAGAATGAAACTGCTCTGTGATAACTGGAACATGACAAAGTGAAATGCCATCAAGTGGATTGAAGACTGGAAAAGTGCAGATCGATCAATAGCCCTTGTTTTCGCCTAATCACAGCCCAGTGGAGCCGGTCAGTCCTCATCAGTAGACAGACTCAGACGTCAAACTGCTATGTCCAACTTTCTCCTGACCCACAATGACAAATGACATGTTGACCTTTCGCTGTAACATCTGCCTGGAGGGAGACTTCGAACTTAATTAGTTTGAAGTCCTTGTAGCTAAAGTTCCTTTTTTTTGCACAGAACATTCACAATTTTTTACCTCAGAGGTTTGCTGGTAATGATCAAAAATACAGTACAGATGCAAGTATGCAATTTAAAAAAACTTTATTAATACCTTCTCCTTTGTTAAAATACAAAAGAATCTCATTCTAAGAGTTATTCTCATTGACAGAGCATAGTGGCGTTTGCTTCAGAAAACAGAAACAAATTGCTACTTGTACAGTGTGATAAAATCAGAGTTCCCCTGCAGTGACTGAGTCAACAAGTGTTTTTCTCTCTCACACACACACATCTGTAGAGGTTTAGAATAGACATGGCATTGCTGCTACATTAAGGCCAACTCCCTACAGACACAAGGTAAACCTCCTTATTAAAGTGACATGTATTTTTAAATATAGTTTTGAAATTAAATAAAACAAAATGAAAAGCTTTTTAAAAGCAGTATTGCACAGATAGATCTCTAGTACCCTTTCAAAATTATTCAAACAACTCACGAGTACACCCCAGAGAGGAATAACTGTGGAGGTTTACAAAGGAGGACAGCTGCTGCACAACCAAGAACCCATTTGATATTAGCAATCATGAAAACTTTATTCCAACTTTCAGTTGGCATAGACCTGTGCAAAACTACTCTTTGATCATAAAGTGGAGTGTGAGCTACATACTGGTTTGGCTTTATGGTCAGTTATATCAGTACAAAGACCCTTTGAGACCTCAGGGTCACAGCAGTGGGACCATATTTTCTGTGAGTGTCATTAGTATGCAGTGCCCAACACAAGCAGAGCTGCCTTCCTTTGAATCCCCCATCATTGGCATGGAAATGTGGAACAAGATAACGCATAAGAAATTAAATATAAAAAGCATCCCACTAGACACAAAGTAAAATGCCATTTTGACAAACTTTAAAATGGCAGCATTAAAAGTGATAAAGGATATGTATAATGTAAAAGAGTATAGGTGTTGTGTGACCATAGGCCATAGAGTAAAAAGAAACATGTGATCAGGTCAACTGATGCAATAACTTAGACAATATGAAGCTAACATAAAACAAACTGCCGCAGGGGAAGTGTCTAAAACTAAAGTGAATATGAAAATACTTTGAGGATCAACACGAGCACTCAGGTGGAGTGGTTCAGACACTATAATAGATAATAGCCAAGGGTTTTTGCATTTGGGAATCCAAAGTCTGAGATCTGGGCAGCAATGTTCAAATTGGATAACTGATGAACTGCATCTTTTTTACATGTGGTAGATCTTGTGCTCGTAGTCGGAGCAGCTATCAGGAGAGGCCAAGTCTCTGTGGATGGGTGCGGGGTGGTTGCTGCGGTGTTGGTGGTTGTCCGTTAGAGTGAGGCCGAGTAGACTGGTGCATGTAGGCAGGTACACATGCTGAACATGCTCCACGTCTGACCGGCACACAGGACACAACTGTGGACACACAGAACGGCTATTAATCATACTTGCATCAGACAAGAACGTTAGTACTAAGCGGATCTCCTTTAGTCACTTGGCTGGCTGCTACAGCATTACAAATCTCCGCTGGCATGAGTGAGGTCATATTTTTTAAAGCGATAAGTGTTCTCAAACTTATTGAGTCACGACTTCATTAACTTATAGCCAAGTCACATTTTTTATTCTCAAATGCAGCAGGGACCTACTGGCCGCTATAATCCCTTAATAAGACGCACCATCTGTAAGATGGACGTCTTTTACCAGATTAACAGAGGCCAGTTAGGCCCAACACATTTCTGAATGGCGTTTGAAGAGATGAATAAGCCTATAGCTCTGTTCACTGAATTACTGTAGGTGGGCTTACTATTAAGCAAATATTGTTAAACATTTGGCTAAACTGTACATTTGCTTCTTGGCTGCTCACCTGAAGCTGGCTGGCACAGGTCTGACAGCACACCATATGTCCACAGGGGCAGAAGGCAGCATCAATCTCCTCCTCGCAGCAGAGCATGCAGAGCAGGGCCTCTCTGAGCTTCTGCAGCCTCTCCTGGAGCTCACGGCTCTGCTGGCAGCTGCCACAGTCCATCCCTTCCTCCAGCTGGTTGTCCCGGGTTGGGGATTGTGAGGGCGAAGAGCGCTCCCCACTGTTGTTTCGGGACACCAGGTCCAACACACCCGAGTTGTACAGTGTCCGCCGGGCGTGGTCGTACACCTCCTTGGCGGTGCGACGAATGTCAAAAACATATTTCTTGCCCAAGTTGATGTTTTCGTTGAGGAAAAGGGAGGCAAGATGTCCCTTAAAATCTCTGCTGTACTGCATCATTACAGCGTTGGTTACAGTGTCACACCTGAAAATAAAAAAGATAAAACAAAAGGTGTATTGACAAACATGTACATGCCCTGAAGATGTTGGTTACAATATATTGAATGCAGCGCTGATCAGTAAACATTCTGTAGATGGCAAGCTCAAGACAATAGGCAAGGCCAGTCTTTTGTATTTAGCACCATTGTCAATGACAGCAATTTCATAGCTCAGCCTTTTGAATTGTCCTGGCTAAAAAGTGTAGTCACTACATTTTCAAAACGCAGGTTAGTTTTATTTATTTTTTATTTTTTCACAAGACCGTTAACCTAGTTCAGAAAGGGTACAGTGTCACAATTTACTCTGCATCTCATACTGTATTTATACAGGTGGTCACAGGTCAATGATTATAAAAAAAAGGACTTCGAACACAACTTTGAGTCGACTGTCGCCCTGGCCTCACCTGTAAAATGCATGAGTCTCCGTGATGGCGCGGTACAGTCCACTGGCCGCTCTGTTACTGATCAGTTTGAACAGGAGCACTGTGCTGTCACCGGTATCCTTGGTAACCGTCAGGTACACACTTTTGCCCGACTGTGTGGCGATCTGGATGAGGGGGTAGCTTATTCTAGGAGGAGAGAAGTTACCCTTTAGTAATATGTATCAAACCTATGATAGATCATTTATGCAAACAGGGTACAGGTTATACAAAAGCTTTGTCAGAATGTACTTTAACAGGCTAATCTTTTATCATAACTTTAATCAAATACGTTTGCTGGCCTTGTTACTTCCATCCCTTGAAGGGAAGAAGGACAAAGTGTTTATTTTCGGATTCAGAGTCTTTGCTTTTGTTTTTACATTGAGGTGTACAGTCTGGGCATCAACTTTGTGTGATATGACCAATGCTTTTTTTAATCTATGTCATGGGCGCCAATAATGTCCATCTTTTTATATATATATATATATATATATATATAGTCCTAAAAGGTTTTCACAACCCAATACACTTTAATAGACCTCTGCTCCTACCTGTTTACTAAGGTGAAGTCCTCCTTGCAGATGGCAATGCCCTCTGGACCGACCCCTATGGCCATCCTCTGCCCGTCAGTGTCTCTGGCCCAGTGCCACTCCACTCCATAGTGCTCCAGAGACGAGATGAGCTGCAGCACCTGGTACTCCACTGACGCCTGGCTCAGTCCCTCCAGGCCTTTGTGCCGGGCCACAATACTGGAGACACACAATGGTTTGATTCAGGGTTAAAACTAGGGCTTTTGGGGAAAAATAAAAAAAATACTAGCTTGCAGGGCTGCATGATTTTTTTTCTGACAGTTCAAAGAGCACATTTTGTTATTACCCAATAGCATGTCCTACATACAGCCATTTAAAATCGTTTTAGATTTGACAGATTATTTTGCAACCCTAATAGCATGCGTTTTAAATCCCAGTGTCAAAAGATGCTTTAAAGTAAATGTCCAAACTTCTACATAACATGTCTGTCTCTTTAGGCACTGGACTGAACAGGCATTGTCTGCAAGGATAATATGTATCCCTCAGAAGACTGTGTTGGCGGTGTGCAATGTGCACATTGTAAAAAACAAAACTAGTGCAGAAGGAAAATTGTAAATCTTGGACCCGTTCCATTAAAAAGGTGGAGCGCAGACTTTGGTCCAATGGCTTTTCTATTCAAACACCGCACTGATTATATGATTGCAGCACATTTGTTTGTTGATAATTGTCTGGATGAAAACCACACAACTCAAGCTTTCTTTCTTAAAATGTGGAACAAGACAAATACTCCCACTTAAGGAAATCGATGTCGAGTTGGCCTGTTGCCTCAGTTCTTCTTTTCAGAGCTGTCTAAAGGCTGCCGAGAACACAGCATCTGGTCACACTGATAATGTAATAGGACCATTACATAAAGTTTGCCTAAAGTACAGTGTCCGACTTTACAGTAGTGCAAGCAAAAAGTACTGCTGTTAAAACAGGGTTAGGTTACGTCAGGCTCATGGGCAAACTAGATCACGTTGACAAATACAGTACAACAATGATTTATATCTGTTAATGAACTCCAAAAAAAACACTCAAATATTGTCAGTTACGTTAATCATTTACCAAGTTAAGTAATCATTTTACATCAAATAAAATTGATTTCATGCTGTAGGGGAGCATACCTATTGCTGGTGGCCTGGCTGGGCTCCTCCCCACACAGCTCTGAGTACCAGTACTGGGCTGTGTTCTGGTTGTAGTCCCCAAACTCTGCCTGAGCGAGCAGTGCACTCAGCTCCACCGCCTGATCCGAGCCCATCCGCAGGTGCCCGTGGTGGAGGTCCTCCTTCACGTGCATGAAGAAGACGTGTCTGAGGATAGAGGACACAGCGGGTCAGGATACAGAATTAAAATGCCGCAGTAGAGACAAATAATTTGAGTTAATGGCGGAGGTGGGTCACCATTTTTTTTTTTACAAGGGGCCACATGAGAAACCAAAAAGTCAGGGCTGCACCAACAATTACTCAGACTTAATTCTGCTCAACTTCATCCTATTGTAAATTGCAGTAAATTATGTATTTTGAATAGCTGGTACTAGTACTACCATAATGGAGACCCTCACAACCAGAGCAGGTTGGTTTGAGGGTTTATGAAAAGGTTATGACATCTGTTGGTACAAACACTTCTGCTTTTTCTATATTTGTTGTTAAGTGAAATTCAGTACAAGTTCCCTAAAGGGCAGCATTACTTAACACGTGTCGGTTTCCATGGAACGTTACATGGTTCACTATGTTCAAGCCAGTGTAACTCGACTGGAGGCATGTGGCACCGTCTCAGGCAGCTGATACTGCATCTAGCATGCATCCAAGAACATGGAGATTGCAGCACAAAAAAAAGCAAGCAGACAATTTTCTGGAGGTGATCGTTTAAGAAAAGTGCCAGAAGGAGAGAATCAGAATCACTAAATGTCTTTGCATTATCAATATCTAGCCACTATTTAGGGGCGTGATCAAAATAAAACCATATTTTCAATACAAAACTTTTTTTTCCTTCTTTGAGTTCATCCCAGCGACTTCACAAAAGCCAACAACATGCCCCTCTTTCCATCCCAACCACGGCTGAACTGTAGTAACCTCTGCAGATCCTCCTATGCGATGACCTCTGCCCCACTAACCTTAAGAAGCTACTGCAGTCGCAAACCAGTTTAACAGCTTTACACCGAACAGTAATGTAGACCTGTTTTCCCCGCCAACAACAAGTCGGGGAGGCTTTCAGATTGTGTTTTTGGTACGGCCCAAAAGTTCCAGGCAGGAACTTTTTACTGTGAATATTTTGGCTTGCCGCACCCTGATGTGCCAAGCTGGAAGGCAATAATCAACCAGTTATTTCCTCAGAAGCAATAGTTCACCTGAATCATTGGAAAGCAAAGTGAAACCTGAAAGTTATACTTAGTCATTTTTGAAGTTTATCCAGAATAGTAAATATCTGTACCATTACAGTAACTGGACAAAAAAAAAAAAAGTGCAAATAGATCATCTGCACTCTTTATATTCATGAGGCCCACTTTTGATGCTTTCCAGTTTTGTAAAGCAAATTGAAGCACCGCGTACAAACTGCACTACACATTAACCTGCCATATCTTTCCCTTTTGTTCATATTCTTCCACCTGTCTGAGAGTTTCCATAATAGTGCAGAGCTGCATTGTTTCTTCGAGTGACATCCTATGGGAGCCAGGAGGATGCAAGCGCCAGCCACAAATGACGTGATGGTCCTGGTGGTTTTGAGCATCAGACTCTGCTGGGAACGGGTACAGTATGCTTCCTCGTACAGTAAGTGTGTTGCAACTGTCCAAAAACAAGACACTCCTCTCCCAATCGCACATCCACAGCTTCCCAAAAATGATCAACAGAAGCAGAAATGTGCAGCCGTGAGGCACACGATCTCCACCCCTGACAAAAGCTTTAGGCCATAACAACTGTGCTACATAGCAGACTGGCCTCAGGCATAACAAACAGTGCTTTGATATGGCCCCGTTCTCTGCGATGGGCCAACACGCACAAACAGCGCGCTCCATTGTGTCGGGCCCAGCAGGCGTCATGTGATGCGGCCGTGCTGGTTAGCTACCTGCCTGACGCAAACAATGGGCCTGCCTCAAATGCCAGGTTACTACAGGTTAACGGAGGGGGGTTACCGTCGGGCAGGCGCGGGAGGTTACTCTCGTTTACCAATTAATAATTTCAATAATCACTATAAATATTGGGATGATAATGCTCAGCTGTGGTTAACCAAGATGAATGGTTAATTACTTTAAGAATCAAAGTAATTAACATTTGAAGCGTTTATTCATTTGAGATTTTTGTATGTGTATACAACCCCAGTGTTCCATTGTAGTACAATAATTGCAAACAACCCATTTGAAAAAAAAGGTGCGTATTTTGGACTACAAACTACAAAAACCACACCACACATCCTCTGCCATGAAGGGCTTTGGATAGGTTTACGGTTTAGTGAAACATGTTCCCGTTGTGAATTGAAAATTATGAGTGCATTGCAAGTTGGTCGGAGAAAGGTTAACATGTGAGTTTTTTTAAATGTTTAATAGTAATGTCAATTGGATTTTATCTATCCAAGTGAATGAATTTAAGTACATTTATGTCAGAAACCTGCTGCTATTTGCATCCGTTTTGCTCAGCAAAGAGTATCAAGACTAGCACAAATAGGAAAATTGTCTGCACTGATTGACAGCAAGGAACAAAAACACTGATATTTATGTTAAAACAATATGAAGTAAAAAAAAAAAAAAAAAACCCATATTATTTTATTAATGTTAGAAAGTACTTTACTGATGCACAACATCTTTATTCTAGTAGTGTGTATCATTTGCTAGACAGGGCGTAATTACAGCCTCTCTTTGGGAAAGATAACAGAGGCTGTACCAACCTGTTCTACTTGCAGTAGAACAGGTTGGCGCTGACAGAGGTTACAGCAGTTCAAGGTTTGGAGATGCAGCAGTGGATATGCAATGACTAATGCAGCTGCCTCTCAGCAACTGTTTAAAACAGGCCCGCTGAGGAAGCTTAACTGGACAGCTGCTCACTCCTCTGTCAGATGCAAAAAACCAAAACATGAAGCCATTGATAGAAATGTAGTTTTTGGTTGTAAAAAAAAAAAAAAAATGTTTATGTTGCAACAGCTACTATAATATATTATAAATTTTAGTTCAGAGATAAAGCTGACCGAAACTGGACTAAAACTAAAAGTAGTAAACTGGACTAAAACTGACTAAAATGTCCAAATGAAAATTAAAAAAGGGACTAAAAACTAAATCTGGACAAAAACTAAAAACAATTGTTTGATTTTTTTATGGAAATGCCTTTTTACTTTTAGATTTAGTCAAAGACCAAAATTAAATCGAAATATGCTGTTAAAAGTAACACTGAATTGACGACAAAAGGCCACTTAAGACACCAGGTTTTAGTGTAAACAAATGGATGCTGAGATAATGGTAGGTCCAACTCCTCTATGCTTACAAGAAGAAATGTTTAACTGAAGAAGCCACTTGGATGCGAGATCGGTGAAGCATCTTCCATTCCAAAACAATCCAGAAAACCGGTGCTGTGATTGAGGAAAACTGGGCGCATCGTCGGTTGCAGAAGCTTACACACAACTCGTTAGTCCCGCGTTGGATTACAAATTCTATCCGGATACACTTCCATATGCAAGAGCCCTTCAAGGTCGCCCGCCTTTGTTTTCGTAACCCACATGCTGCAATCCAAGTACCAAGTATCAACCACCGCGACCAAAGAGCCTCAGTCCATGTTGCGCCATTCAACAACTCGCCCTGTCCTTCATGGAGACACAGACCAATAAAGATTTAAGAGGTAGTCATAATACACGCTTGTTGATGCCAGTCATTCAGGCGGCACCACAAAGAGGAGAAAGAGAGGTATAGAGGTCAGCAGCAGAGGTCCAGGAATGCCAGTCCGCTTGAAGTAATTCAATTAAATCAAGCCCTTACTCTGCAACCGATGCTCTATTTTTAGACGCCTTCTCAGAGTGGTTCAAGATTACACAGACAAATATTCTCAGCTTTTCAATTTGAACTTGCGCTATAGGATTTCTGTCCCTAATAAAGTCACAACTTTGTCAACTGCCCCACACCCAAATATTTAAATGTTGTGAAATACAGAAAATAAAAATGTTCTTCGTTACTGTACGGACAAGAATAACGTTTTTTTTTATTCCATTGGCAGCTCAAGCCGACTTCGTAGTCCATTTCGACACACCCTGTAAAAAGGAATTTTGTGGTACGACATAAAACTTGCTTCAACCTTTTTGCTTTACACAATCTAAAATCCTTTACTTTTCACTCAGTCTCCCTGGCAAACTCATCAAGTTACCTAAACTCCTCCACCTACCTATAAAAAGCCTACTGTGATAGTTTGTGGCTGTTACATATATAATCTTTAAACAGGCAAGTTGTCAACCAGGCCAACGCTAAAAGAAACAAAAAGTCCCTTTGCAAACTGAAACTCGATGCCTGCCTAGGCCCGGAGACTGTTGCTGGCTCCGGCCAATCAGCGGAGGAGTTTGGCTTGCGCTCTGAACAATGCGGTTTGTAAGCCAGTCAAATAACTCTTGCCAGAAGCAGAGGTGGAGGGAGGTTACTCTCAGTCAACGCACTATAGTAACCCCCACCGCATTGTCCCATGTTAATATGCATAACAGAACAAGCAAGACCACAACATGCACCTTTTATATTCCATGCAACTTGGTGCAAAAGTTGCAAAAAAGCGCTAAAAATAGGCGCTTTCGTGTTGCTCAGTTGTGTGCACCAAGGATTCTTGCATTATGAAACAAAGAAGCAACTGCGAGTAAAGCACATGGGAGTGTGGTCTGGTGTTCTGTGGGTGCACAGTGTGGTAAAACTAATAAAAACAAAAGCATTTATTTGATTTAAAAACAAAGGACTGGGCAAAGTGAAACGAAAAGGGATGACCATTTTCTTGATGGGTACATTTCCATGTGTTCATTTAGGTTTGTTTTAGACCCCTTGTTCAATCTCAGTTCAATTCTGATTTGATCTGAAAACAGACTTGGCGGTACTTGGAGGAGCAAATACTTTATGGGGTGGTACTTCCTGTGCATGAGCTTTCGTGCGTCTCTAAAATCAGTGGTTCGCTAACATTTCAGAGTTTTGCAAAAGAATGTTGGTTCTGTTGTTTATAAACAAGCCAGTCAATCTCTACTGCACACATCTCCATTAGTAAAACAGCAGAAATCCTGTTTAGTGATTGACAGGTCACTATTGTGCAGCAAGGCTCTCTCTGGCTCCCAAACAAATCGACTACAACAAGTAGATTTGTCTCGAGTCCTTGAAACCAGCAGGAGTCTGGCTGTAATTACATAAGACGGAGGCAACAGACTGACTGTCAGCGCAGTAATTAAGCTCTGATGAGAATTGATGCTAGGTGTTCAAATACAGCACTAGGCTGACTATTTAGGGTCAATCTGTTCCTCCTTGGCTTCTGTCAAACTCACCTACTCCCGAGTCCTGATATCATCTTATCGCGTCACATTTGATGACATAATGGGGCATTCACTGAGGCCAGAAACATTTAACAAAAGGATCAAGAGGTCCCTTCTTGGGGAATTGAGGCATTTGGAATTTTAAATTAAAAGACTGAAGCACGAGTTATTATGCCAAAGGGTTAATGAATGGGAACCCTGATAAAGCTGGGCTGATTGCTGTGTCCTGGGGAGGTACACAGCAGCCCTGTCCTGTTCAGAATGCTAAACAGGAACTAATGAAGGGAAACATTCACATATTAAACTCGGAGTAAATGGGCCTAATGGTGCGGATAACGGGCTGTTGTTGGGACCGCTGGGTTGACACTTTCCCTGTGTTTTTCTGCAAAAATGGGAAAGAACAAATCAGTACACGACAGGCGTGCTAACGAATGCCAATTGGACGTTTTAATTAGCATGGGAGACTTGGTTGACAAAGAAAGTAAAAGTCAGTGTTGTGCAGTGAAGATTGAGCAAACACAATGTCCTGAAAAATCTTCTGCATGCATGTGTGAGCAAACGGTGACCTGGCGCCATTTTACGTGCTTCTTATATAAGCCGCTCCGAGTCCAGCAGTGGTTATGTAATTCATGTATAGTACAGAGATCCGCCCTACGTTCAGCACGCTCCATATTCTGCTGCAAGATTTGTTCCAACTCGCAGCATTTGCCAAGTCAAACATACACTTTAGATACAAAGAGGACGTGACACACGTGAAGCCAATGTACCTGAATGTTTTATCAAAGCGCGAGTGCTAGTGGGAGCATGCACAACCAGAACCAGCCCGTTTCATCCAGTGGTCCCTAATCTAGGTCAAAGGTAACACTTTGTGCAGTGACTGAGAGGAAACCCTCCTCCTGCTTGGTCATCACAGCACTTGTAAATCATTTCCTAAAGCGCTGGGGAAATAAGTGAACTATTGAGGCAAAAAAAAAAAAAAGGTTGCGAATATACATTTTGGCCATATCTCGAGACATACATTTGCTCACCTACAATTCATAGAGGGGTCAAATGAGTCGCTGCAAAATTAAACACTGTCAGCATGATGACGTGAGCATTTAATAAAAGCCACCGTGTCATATTGCATCTTTATTTCACCTTTTTAAACACCCCTTGTGACCCCCTAGCCTGCACAGGCCTGCCGCCAGCCATCTCCGCCACTCCTGCTAATCTTGGGAAGGTCAGGCAGACTAGTCTCCTCCGCTATCACACCCCCACTGCCTTTCACTTTTCTATAGCACTAGTTGCAAAATATGAGCCAGCCAGTATCTGAATGAGGGGAGGGGGGGGGAAGACTGCAACTACCGAGTACAGAAAATGAATCTAGTACCTTCATTGAAAATTAATTAAAAAGTAGGGCTTGACTTGACAAACCGCCTATTCAACAATACTATATAATAATGCAATGTGTAAACTAGAAGGGCAGCAGTGGGTGCCAGAGAATTTTTGACCAATTAATTTTGCCTAGTGGCTTGCATAAGGAAAGTAAAATTAAAAGATGGCTGGAACACCAACATACTGACCATATGCATTATAATCAAAAGTAATATAAAAAATATATAGCTTGTTGTGCGCAGTTTTGGCATCCATTTCTTGACGAGGAAATGTAAAAACTTGAAGACTTTTGAGCATCTTATGTGCATGAAAATGATATGGAAAACAATTAAGAAGGAGTTAAAATGCAAAAACCAGACCGGCTGCGTCATTTGTCCCCCCCCCCCCCCGCGAGCAAAAATGTCACACAATTGAGACAAAAAGCACAACAGAAGTTTTTTCTGGGGAGGCTGAATAGTGGCTGTGGCAGAGGTCCTGGCTGTCACTGTGAAGTCCCTGGGGGCAGGCGCAGGGCAGCTCACAGAGTCCCCACAGCCAGATCACATTTCCTGCTTTGGTGGTTCTCTCTAAACGACCTATAGTAACCCCGGAAGAAGCCGCCAAAAAGGTTACTAGAGGGCATTCGCTCAACCAGGAATGACGAGATTAGGCCCTGGTAAACTATGGCTTTGTTGTTCTCCAGCACATGCTCTCTGCCGCGTTCCACATCCTACAAAAATTCCCATTTTCTTTTTTTGCTGGCAGTGGAGAAGGTTTAAGCTGCTGTACAATGGAGAGCTACAGACTTTGGTTGGGTCCTTCAGCATGACTCAAGACTGCAATGGTAAACCTACCTCGTCTGCTCCTGGAGAATGAGATGCGGCTCCACGAAGAACTTGACTCGGAGCCGGAGTCGACATGGCGTCACGTTGTCCATTTGCTGGCAGATACGGTTCCTAAGATTCAGCCACAGATTCTCGCCCTTGCTGCCTGTGAACTGCAGCCCGAAGTAGTCCGCTTCGATTATGCCCAACTTTCTGCAAACCTGGCAAAAGGAGGAAGAAAAGATTACATAACAATGCGTGGAAAAATCATGGGCTCCCATGTGTGCATCACTGGGTTTCAGACACACCTTTTCTTTTATAGACATTTCAAGGACTTTTCCCCCATTCAAATGCCAGAAACACTTGTTATAAAATTAGTATTGCAATGGGGAACTGCTCAGAGGATATTCTTCTAGATGGTTTTCGCCTTTAGATTTTACTTCCCAGGAGCCTAACAACCATGTCAATGACCTAATGGATGTATGAACAAGTGCGTACATTTGTAGTTGGAGGTGAATCCTTCTTGAAAAGCACTTTGCACTCTTGGATTCCCTCAAGTGCAGTTCACATGCGGATCGAGCCCCGTCAATAATCTCCCTTTGGAAGCGGACTCTGAACTTCACACTAAAGGGGGTAAAGGGGTTCAGCTCTCCCACGCCCCCTCGACAGCAGCCGGCTCTGGGCTTATTACGTAAGGGCCGCTGCTGAACATCTGCGGGAACCTCCAGCGGCATAATGGGGATTTAAAAAAAACTTCATTCATACCCAAGGCAAGTATGGAAACACGCCACGCATACTAAGTGGATTTACAGTCGGCTGAAAACAACTCTTGGCAACTGATCACAATAAGGGGAAGTTACAGCACTGTCTGGCGCGTGTGCACGTTTATTCCCCCCATCATCATCATCATCATCATCATCATCATCATCATCAGGAGCAGGAAGAAGAATGAACTGGAGTAACCCGCCATGAGAGCCATAATATGCCCGTGACTGACTGAAGCCGCGCAGGTATGGGAAGAAAGTGGTACAAGCGTTCCTCCAGTGGGTAAAAACTATGTTTTGCCAAGAGTTGTTTTTACCCACTGGTAAAAACATAGTTTTAAAAACATAAAACTATGTTTTTACCCCCTGGGGGCACCTTTAGTGACTCTTGGATGGAAGCGCCATAAGCATTCAGCGCGCAATTGTAAATTTGCGCGCTGAATGCGCGTGTTAATAGACAACAACAACTAATTAAAGGCAACGACTTGAAGATATGAGCCTAAAGGTAGCAGTGTAAGCTGTCAGAGTGAAAGTAAATTTGCAAATTCCAAATAACGCCAAACTTAAGAAAAGAAAAAAAAAGAAAAAAAAGAGCAATTAAGTATTAAAGAGGCACATTTGGCAGTATCACAGCACTATTACACGAGGTATCGTTGAGGTAGCAATGCATTATCAGGTGTAAAGCGTGGGATCATTTACCTTATTGAGACAGTCTTCCCCGTTCGCCTTCGCATCAACTTCCACTTCCATCACCACCGAATCTGGGCGAGTAACGTGGCAGAGCATTTTGGCCTGGCTATTTCTTTGGTGTGCCACTCTTCAAAACGAACAAACCTGTCCTCTGTCCTTCACAAAGAGCCCCTACATGAATCCCCCGTCACTTTCTCAGTCCTTTCTCTCACTCCGTGTGGCAAGCTGGTAAGTCTGGAGCCACCAGCTGTAGGCTATATCAATGAAGCCCACAGTCGGTTCCACCTACTTGAAAGGGACCAATGAGGAACGTGTTCACACAAGCTGGGGGAGACACTGAACCAATCACAAGTCGTAGATTTCCCCACAGCGCTTCACCTAACTTGCCTCTATGTGTGAGGGTACTAAAGCGCCCCCCTCTGGCGGTACAATGTAACTGGCAGAAACTGTTACGATCTAAGCTGCACCCTATCCCCCCAGGTTTCTACACTTCTCCGGTGAGTTAATGGTCTGTGTGTCGAGTTCCCTGCCTCGCTTTTGTTAATAATGCATATGAAAGCTCACCGAAATAGATAACAGGAAGAAAGCCCTTTCACTTTGCTGTGCACTTTCTAACTTTGATTAATTTTTCATGACAGTTTCTGTGTATCTCCTTGAGCATACTTCATCTTTAGCTATTGTTATGGTAGTGAATCTTCTACATTTATTTAGGAAGGTTGTATATAGGAAGATCTATCTATATATCTATCTATCTATCTATAGATTATAAGATAAAAATAAGCTAAACAACTTTAAACTATTAGGCTATAGGGGAATGCGTAAAAAATATAAAATTAATACGATCAAATAAAAGTGACATATGGTAAGATGACAACAATTTGACATTGAACAACATTGTATTTACAGATGTGTAGGCATATAAAGTGGTATTAAGTGATAAATGATAGCAGCCTAAGCAGCGGGTCTAAGTGTCTATCTATCTATCTATCTATCTATCTACAGTATCTTATCTGTCTGTCTATCTATCTAAAAACCTTTTCAAACTTCAGGAGTATGTTCTATTCTTCTCTTTGATTAGGCAGCAATAACCTTATATATTAATATATCATTCAGGCTATGGGGTACAGGAGGAAGGCAGTGATCTGGACCCTCACGGACACTGCAGAAAACATCACCCACACAAGGGAGAGCGGCGCGCCGTTCAGCCGAGGATCCTTCTGCCACAGGACATTTTACTGTTGTGGCTGCGTGCCTCGCCAAGGTTTGTACTCATCCACACCGCATCATTCAATAAGTTACGGCCTGGCCCACAACAGTGTGCATTTATCAGACACAGAAAAAAACAACTGTACAATTGTACTTTTTAAATGAATAACTGCGTTTTCTATGCAATAAAATACTGAGGATGATGATGTAATGGTTTTCTAATACTAAATAGAGTAAATAGTGGTGGGGTGTCTGAAATTGGACAGGATGGGTATGGATCTATACATTTGTTACACTTTGTCTATATACGTACATTAGGCACACATGTTGTATTGTTGCTATGTTTTTGCGCTGTTGCTACTGATTTGCCCTGCCAGACGTTTGTTTTGTTTTCAATGCTCGTTCTATGTGGTAATTAAATAGTATCCACTGCACTATCTCTCCATGTGTGTGATCGTTGCGCAGCCTGCAGAGTGAAGTAGCCGTTGTCCTTTTGGCCTGAGATGATGTAAGAAAGAACAAACCAAACGGCCCATTCCACTGTGCAGCTGCGATACCATAAATGGCATCCCGGCGGGACTGTGCCGAGTGACCCAGCATTGCTGGTTTACGTGGGAGAGGCAGGCCGTGAACACGTGTAAAACTGGCTCAGTGCTGCACGCATGGCATGGTCCAGGTACAGTGGATAAATACATTGACTGAGCACATACAGTACGTCTATATGTGTGAAGTGAGAACAGTTTAAATTCATGTTTTCTGTAGTCTATTCTTTGACAAATGGTAATGTTTATTTATACGGCGGTTTTTCACGCTTTACATCAAGGAACCACTCAACGATTCACACTCTCATTCATACGCCAACAGACACTGGCGGCAAGGTGGGTGAAGTGTTTTGCCCAAGGACACAACAACAGCGTGCACCCGCAGGAGACGGGATTCGACAAAGGGGTGAGTTTCCGTCACCTCTTTCTCTAAGTCTCCATCAGTAAACTCTGATGGGTTTACGCTATTTATCTTTAACTTTCTTTGTTGTCGCCAAAAATACTAACTTTAACTTAAGTGTTAGTGGTCCTTGTACAAGAAACAAATGTATAATTGGGTTCATATAAGTTATTGTAATATGCATATCACATAAAATAAATACATAAATAACTGCAATAACATTATTGCCCCTGTTGTGCACATGTGGGTCAAATTTGGGCGAAGGGTATCTCTGCCTATCTGAGCTATTGCACAAACATAGAGACGGGCAGACTCTGGTCTATGGCACGCTATGACATCATACGTTGTGACATCACTTCCCTTTGAGGCAGTTACCGCTGACTGGACTGGAGCGTCAGCCCATCGCCATGCAGTGTTTGTTTATGTGTGCATGGCGTCACAGCGTCATCACTGCCTGTGCTGTAGCCCTGTGCCACTCAGAGCACACACTATGGACTGGCCGCACACACGGAGCAGAGTATTCAGTGGATTTTAGTCATGTTTGTATCACTGCCGTGATTTTTAACGTTTGCACGAAGTATGAACAAAGGCCAAAAGGTGCGCAGCTCCAGTGACTCAGAAGAGAAGCAGCCATTACAGCCAGAAGATGAGGATTCTACACAACGTGGATCCAGTTCATCTACTGAGGATACATCGTCTGATTCTGACCTGATGACCAGACGGATGAAGAGGAGTCAGGCCTTTAACTGCTCCTTCAGCCTAGAAGAGGATCAGCAGCCACTGTCACAGATTGTTCAGACTCAGCCACCAACCAGGTCCAGTGGAGTTCCAGGGCTGGTGCAGTCAGAGCCGGCAGCACAGTGGACACATGCACCGGGACAGTCAGAGCCAGCAGCACAGTGGACACATGCACCGAGACAGTTAGAGCCGGCAGCACAGTGGACACATGCACCGGGACAGTTAGAGCCGGCAGCACAGTGGACACATGCACCGGGACAGTCAGAGCCAGCAGCACAGTGGACACATGCACCGGGACAGTTAGAGCCGGCAGCACAGTGGACGCATGCACCGGGACAGTCCGAGCCGGCAGCACAGTGGACACATGCACCGGGACAGTCAGAGCCGGCAGCACAGTGGACACATGCACCGGGACGGTCAGAGCCAGCAGCACAGTGGACACATGCACCGGGACAGTCAGAGCCAGCAGCACAGTGCACAAATGCACCGGGACAGTTAGAGCCGGCAGCACAGTGCACACATGCACCGGGACAGTTAGAGCCGGCAGCACAGTGCACACATGCACCGGGACAGTCAGAGCCAGCAGCACAGTGGACACATGCACCGGGACAGTCAGAGCCAGCAGCACAGTGCACACATGCACCGGGACAGTCAGAGCCAGCAGCACAGTGCACACATGCACCGGGACAGTCAGAGCCGGCAGCACAGTGGACACATGCACCGGGACAGTCAGAGCCGGCAGCACAGTGCACACATGCACCGGGACAGTTAGAGCCGGCAGCACAGTGCACACATGCACCGGGACAGTCCGAGCCGGCAGCACAGTGCACACATGCACCGGGACAGTTAGAGCCGGCAGCACAGTGCACACATGCACCGGGACAGTTAGAGCCGGCAGCACAGTGCACACATGCACCGGGACAGTCCGAGCCGGCAGCACAGTGGACACATGCACCGGGACAGTCCGAGCCGGCAGCACAGTGGACACATGCACCGGGACAGTCCGAGCCGGCAGCACAGTGCACACGTGAACTTGGACACGAAGTGCAGTCTTCACGATCAGGTTCGTTCAAGCCTCAGGACCTATGGCTCACAGTCGCTCGGTGTCTGCCTGTCAGGTGGCCTCCATGTTTGTCGCTGAACAGACTGGACAGAAGTAACAAGAAACTGGCCTACCAAAAGGATTGCAACCAATCACAGAAGTCCTTCTCAAGTGACAGCTTGGATTCAGCCAATCAGAGCTTTTCTGCCACATCCACGTCATCAGAGGATATCAATGTGACATTGGTAGAAAAGGAGGAAGAGGGGGCAAAGATCAGAGAGGTTAAGAGATGTCCTACTTCACACTGGGGGGTGTCCCGCTCCTCCCCGAGGTTACCCCGAGACAGGAAGGCTTCAGACCTACTGTTAGCCTCTATGATCCTGGAGAGAGACATGTTTCTGACTGTGGAGCTGATAGACAGAGGCGAGGAGGAGCGGGATTTACGTTATCAGGCCGAGTGGAAACTGTCAGAGAGAAGCAGGCAGCTGGCGGCGGGAGTGTGGCTGTCCCGGACTCTGATCGACTGATGCGCCTTTGATGGAGAGATGACTATCTGCAATTTACATGTCACTGCAGCAGCAAATGGTTAACAAGATGGTCCCATCACAGGGGCTCGTCTGTTGATTAGACATGGCCTAGATTTGAGTGAATAATCAGTATGATTGGGTAGCATGGCAGCCGTGTAAACCTCTGTGTGCTGATGTAGAAACAGATGCAGTGAGTGGAGCTCAGCTAACTAATTAGTCATGCTATTTTCAGGACTGTTCCAGCACTGTTTGTTTTTCCGCCTTTCTCGATCTCAGAAAGCTTTATCTACATGGCCAAATCCATGTGTGGGAGGAGAGGGAGGTTCTATGTAATACGACATGAACAGAATATATTATTTTGAAAACTTAAAGACCAAAATTTTCCATACAAAGAAAGCTGGCAAAATTCAACATTTACAATTATTCCAAATGCCACTAGACAGAATCTAGTGCTTCATTCAGGAATTCATGTTTGATCACAACTATCACAGAATAATCGCAGAATTATAAAAAGTGACCTCATGAAGAGAATGTTTTCAACCACTGTGTAGTCAAAATTTTATTAGTTTTGCAGACACACACAATTATCAGCTTTTGTAACCATAAGATGGTTAAATAAACGTTTTCCTATCTGTCTAGATCAGAGATATTTAAAAAAAATAATAATAATTTAATTGATTTTATATTTTATGTCAAATTATCATGTGTATGAAGATATTTGGGCCTGCCAGTGCTCTCAGGCCCAATAAAAATTGGTCTGAGGGCCAATAAAGAATTTATTTTCTAAAAACATTTTTACATAAAAATGTTTTCTAATGACTTTGTCTTTGGTCAACTATTCAAAAATACTCGACATCTCATCTGGCAGGAAGCACTCAACGTTAATGACGACATCAGCACCTGGCAACCTTCACTACGTCCAACAGAGTGTTTTTTAATATGTTTTCTTCTAAAGCTGAGCCAAGTTAAAAACCCAGAGTCTTCCTGAGTTAAGCCCTGTGTTTGTGTGTAAGTAAATTCTGCTCCAAGGAACAGTAACGGTTATATAATGAAGTGTTAGGCTGCAAATCCCAGCAGAGGACACGCAGTGCATTCACCAAAGGACATTTTATGGTAGTTTTGAGGTCTTACAGGACCCGAGCCAGGCCGTAAAAACTTAGCATTTTGATTTAATATGATTAGATTTTAGTGCAAGCAGGAAGTATCTACCCGCAAACTTATCTTACATCCTCCCAATGTAAGGCTACATTTCATCTTTCAGTTTTCTATTTTTATTTCCCCTAGGCCTGCCCTAAATTTAGTTGAGCTCATGCCAGAGTCCGCATGAGTTGCTTTCAATGGGAAAGGGGCACATTGCTTGCCTTAGGGTGATGTATTGGGGTATGTGGATAATGTTGTTGTGTGCGTTGGAGTGTGTATTGTTTTTCAGTAAAAGACAAAGGACAGACTGGAGGACAACTCCTGCATGGTGCTTGTATACAGATACATTTCCTGTCTGGAGACTGCTTTGTTCTCTTGTCCATACCGTCATGGTGAGACTTGGGTGCTCAGTATTTGGTGAAAGACTTTTTCTTCTTTTCACTCTCTCACATAATCCCTGAGCCTGAAGTCTCTGGATTTGCCTTGAATTGAGAGATGCCTGTTCCTCTTTCATCTTAGTGCCTCATTAAGAGTTATAATTAGTGGTTCTCATGACCTATATTGTTTTCTTAGTGACTTTATAGAAATAAATCATATTATATTTGCTCTGTTTTGTCTTCTCGGGCTCAATATATGAAAACTGATTACATGCTATAGAGGGCAGTGCACATACAATACAAGTATAGTGACCCTTTGTGGGTTACTTCTCCCAGCCATATTTTTTTTTTTATGATATTTGTCTTGTTTTCAGTATCAGTCAATGATGGTCTTATAAACAAAGAGTTTATACCATATAAAGTCAGAACCATATAATTTGCTATGGGGAACTCCAAAACTAGCAACAGTATTTAAAAACAGGTTATTGTAATCATCAATTACACACAGATTTCCCTCTTGAGTAAACTTGTGAGGTGGCTAGGGCATCTGTTTCGGATGCCTCCTGGTCGCCTCCCTCGGGAGGTGCTCCAGGCATGTCCTATTGGCAGGAGGCCTCATGGAAGGCCCAGGACACGCTGGTGGGACTATGTCTCCGAGCTGGCCTGGTGTCGCCTCGGGGTCCCCCCAGAACAGCTGGAGGAGGTGTGCGTGGATCGGGAAGTCTGGGCATCTCTGCTGAGACTGCTGCCCCCGCGACCCGGCCCCGGAACAAGCGGTAGAAAATGGATGGATGGAGTAAACTTGTAGTTGGTTGTTTGCACATGACGATTCATAAATACAATACAATCGCATTGGCTCAGCATGAGAAACATGGTACATATGCGTGTCTGCACATAAAATGCTTGCTCACTCTGGCCTCTGTGCCTTTGCATCCATATAACATGCAGCAGGGCCTGGTTTAGACACGTCCACATCTGCCCCACTGTGTCACTGCTCACGCCTCAGTGAGCATTGAACAATTCAGTACATTATTATTAGCGGAGCCTCAGGGAACTCAAGCCAACAACATACAACAAGTGCTTGGCTCTGACAACAAACTGCTGAGTGTTAGTGTTAAAGTAGAGCCCAAAATGTGTTGGTATGTATTGCAGGGGTTGAGGCAGAATTTAACTCAACATTGATCCACTGCCATTTTCTGTCCTATGAATGTTTCATAAGCTCTGAAAATAGAAAGTTAAAATGTCAAAAACCCAATTATTACCATGAGATCTTTTGCTTCAAATATTTCCTTATAAATGTTTCTTGAAAACATCCATCCATCCATCCATTTTCTTCCGCTTTATCCGGGGCCGGGTCGCGGGGGCAGCAGTCTCAGCAGAGATGCCCAGACTTCCCGATCCACGCACACCTCCTCCAGCTGTTCTGGGGGGACCCCGAGGCGACACCAGGCCAGCTCGGAGACATAGCGTCCTGGGCCACCAGCGTGTCCTGGGCCTTCCACGAGGCCTCCTCCCAATAGGACATGCCTGGAGCACCTCCCGAGGGAGGCGACCAGGAGGCATCCGGAACAGATGCCCTAGCCACCTCAGCTGGCTCCTTTCGACATGAAGGAGCAGCGACTCGAGTCCGAGCTCCTCCCGGGTAACTGAGCTCCTCACCCGATCTCGGAGGGTGCGCCCAGCCACCCTGCGAAGGAAACTCATTTCGGCCGCTTGTATTCGCGATCTTGTCCTTTCGGTCATTACCCAAATCTCATGACCATAGGTGAGGGTGGGAACGTAGATCGATCGGTAAATCGAGAGCTTTGCCTCAGACTCAGCTCCCTCTTCACCACAACAGTCCGATACAGCGACTGCATCACTGCTGACGCCGCACCGATCCGTCTATCGATCTCACGCTCCATCCGTCCCTCACTCGTGAACACGACCCCGAGATACTTGAACTCCTCCACTCCTCTTGAAAACATTACCACTTTAATAGTTATTACAATAACCTTTCAATATATCAAAAAAGCTTTACATTGCTTTATTTATTCAACCTATGCACTTTGATAACGTTCACTCACATGCATGCCAAATTCACACATGGGCATGGCTGGTATCTTGCTGAAGAACACGCCATAGTATGGATCAGAGCGAAATTAAACCACCAACCCTTGCATCTGTGGACGAATGCTCAAAGTGTTGAGCCACTGTTGTCCCAAATTCACTGTATCAGTGTCTCTAACTAATCAATATATAGAATCAGAGTTGTGAAAGAATTTCTGTTTTAGGTTTTAACATTAGGCATAAGCAGAAATTATGTACAAACAGTAGTACTTAACTCTACAGTACAGTAGAAGAATAACTTTATTTATATAGCACCTTTCACAGACATAGTCACAAAGCGCTTTACATGAGACAATTTTACATTCACTCCATTGATGGTGTTCAATTTCCCCTGGGGGAGACTGACAGAAACGCTGTTGCAACTGCACACATCTGCACCAACAGCACCATGCATTCACAACACATCATTCATCCTGGCCTATTGTGCATGATTTTGGTGGTAGGGGAAACCGGAGTACCCGGAGGAAACCTATGCAGACACGGGGAGCACATGCACGTACCGTACAGTATTACTTTTGTGCAATAAGCAATACAAAGTGCTGTACACAGAGAAGAATAAAAACTACAATTAACATAGATTTAGTTCAAAGCAATATTGAAAAAAAATCAGATAAACAGTCCATAAAACATAAAGCAGTCATTAGTCATTCTCAATTTAAAACAAAATACAAAATAATATACTTCCAGTGGTTGTAAGCTCTGTGAAATAGGACCATTTAAAGGTTATCTCCTTTTCTGTGGGCCAAACACAATATCCGTGCTAAGTTGCAGAAAAGTGTTTTGCATCTAGACACTAATCTCCTCAATGCATTAAGTCAGCGTAATTGTGGTAGAACACATTATTTCTGCTTATCAACTGATCTAATGGAACCATGTAAAGATCAAATAAGAGGGGTCCCAGGATCGATCCCTGGGGAACCCCGTAGGTCACAGCCATTTGGTCTGAGACACAGTTTCAACAGAAAATGTCCTTTCCTCATCTGAGGAACCATCTGAGAGCACCATTCCTATCCAGTTTTTTAACCACTGCAGTACGGTATTATGGTCCACCATGCTGAAGGCTGGATATAGTTTGTCACTTAAATCAATGCAGTCTTCGTGCCGGGATAAGGCCTAAATCCTGACTGAAATATATCATTACCACGATAGGATGGAAATGGTAACTCATAATATAGTAATATATTCATATATTAATAATAAGGGATTAACCTATTTTGCAGCCTCTTTTTTCATAATATTACCCACAATATAATAACCATGTTTTCTGGTCATTTACAATCTTTTTACAGGGTTGAGGTGCGTGTTCAGGATATTAGTAATGCTTATTCATACTGTGCCATAAAGTAATGTGTTATTAATGAAACATCAAAGAAAAATCGTAAAATCTTTCTCAAACAGCTGTGCACACAATCCATCTGCTACATTTTCTACAGGTGAAGCGCGTTGTAATTCGTGGGCTGTCAGTGTGAGATGTAGCTGCTCTGCGGGAGACAGAAGTAATTAACTGTGGAAATGATTAGGCTGATTGAAGTAACGGATTGACAGACGAAGAGCATTTAAAAACAGGGGGAGATAGAGCGCTGAGAAACTTCCTAAAGATTACTTCGTGACATTTAGATACACAGTCGAGCACTATCCCCACTGCCTCTTGGCTTGGGCAGTAGTCGCTTTTAAAGATAAAACTTGTCCTATCTAGTGGTGGAGATTCCTCATACAAACTGCCCGGCGTTTTCTCAAGTCAGCACAGTCTCGCTTTACGGCTAAATTTATCAGCAGTTCCTGAAAGACTTTGCTCTGAAACTTAAATAAATCTTTCCAATTACCAGTCGTGTGTAGGATTTGAATGTACGACATTGAGGCAGGAACCCACAGGGAGCTTAACCCAATATGGATGAATGTGGCTGCCTCTTGTGATTCTCTGTGGTGTGCGTAATGCTTAACTGACACTATCCCAGGTCGTTCATTCTGGTGGCACACAGGCATTTCTCAGACAAGGATAAGAGAATAGGGACTTTTAGGCAGCACACTTGAATCTACAGTAGGATGCTTCAATGTGAGAAAAGTCTTGATGATAATTTGAAGAGTTTCTGTATAATGTTGATTGGAATTCACTATTCAATCAACTTGCCTGTAGGGAAGACAGGACAGTTTAACATGAAAGGAATGGGAGGTGAAAAGCAAGGAGAGATATTCTCCAGGAGGCAAATTAGCAATGCAAGGAAGTAGGACTGGGTGATAGACTTTATCGCTTATATTGAATGCATTGTGAAGAACAGAAAGCCTCTACCCCAACTACAACTACCATGTTGTTGTGCTGCAGTAGCAGTAATAGTTGCCATAAAGGAGAGTTTGTAAAGCACTTTTACCAGCAGCAGTATTGGCTGTTATCTAAAGATTATCTAAAGGCTACTGCGTTGAATATTACATGTGATTTGTTTGTTTTTTGACTGAATGATAATATTATTTTCTATGAATACAGAAAATGTCAGGACTGGTTCTTGTAGGCTGTTCCCATCCATTTTAAGTGAAAGATAATTCCTTATTATGTGTGTAATTTATGTATCAAAATCTATGAAGCGCTTATGAATATTAATCCCGGCAAATGCAGTGTGCTAGGAATGTGTTTCCATGCATGTGCTCCTGTCATCTAATTATAAACATGTGACCTACATAACCTCTATAGGAGCAGCAGTGCAGTTAATAAGCATGAGCTGAAGCTGTAATGGCGTGAATTGGTTAAAATTATATTCACTGTTCACCTGGATGACTTATTTACGGACATAATTGGGTAATATGACCCACAATAATCATACAACATCATTTTTGCAAGCATTTTGCAACATTCATCTCCTAATGCATGTACAAAACATCTGTAATCAAGGAAAGAGAATGTTCCTAAGGTCCCAGTGGAACTCTTTGTATTTTTTACAATGCTGTATTCAACACATTCTTTAAAACTAGATTGCATTATGCAAAAGCAAAGTCACACAGCTATTTGAACACAAATAGCTTTTTGACAGCGTACCAAAGATGTAAAGCTTATTTAGTTGTGTTATGTTATGTTTCTGAGGTCAATCTTCAAACTAGTAATGAGTCCAGGGTTTAATTCATTTAGAGCCTTAATTATTTATACGCAGAACCTTTTCTATCTTTTTAGTAGAATATACTGCTAAAAACATTTCACACATTCCTCTCTTAGTTGACAGAGTTTGTCTCATGCCTGTTAGTGTGATAGGTATCAGGTCAACATTCAGCCCACGGTCCTGTCACATCCCATCAGTTAATTCAAAGGCTCAAACTCACAGCCTTTAGTCACAAACAGAAGGTGAAATCAACACTTCTACGTTTTCTTTTTGCTAAAATATAATTTCTATAAAGGATGCAAGTGCTTCTGACATTGTTGAAAACAGTGTAGTAATGATAATAATAATTTATAAATATGATCCTAGCTCTTTTAGCACGATAGAGGTATGAGGAGACATGTACAAGTAATAGTTTCCCCAGGGATATAGTTGAGACTTCAGAAGCACCACCAAGTTTGGAATGAATGATAGAGCTCGAAATTGTGAAGAGACTTCGACTGTCTGGAAAAAGTGCTATATCGGACTAATGTATCAATATTTGTTGGACTGTCAGTGCTGCACCGTGGCCTATAGTGCAGTGGCCCCCATAGTGGGGGTCGGGACATCCTGGGGTGTCGCGGGACGTGGGGGTCGCAAGATGAATTTGATATATATTTTAATATTTTTGATGTTACTGACACTGAATTTTATGTACTTTTGATTGAAAACAGCACGTTTCAGTGAAATTGAAAACATTTAAAGCCACACCGTGTAAAATTTTACCCAAAACATAACATTGAAATACAAGCATTTATTTTATGACAGATATCTTCACAATTGAAAAATATCTCATAAATGTACAAACAAACATGTGCTTTTGCTGTGAGCGACTCAACTGTCTTAAGACATGACTGTAACTTTACCAGGAGTGGGTACGTCTCCAGCTCGTTTCCATGGAGATGTGACTAAAGTCAGCAGAATTTGAGATTTGAACGGGTTATAGATCCTCATCCAAATCCATTGGTAACTCCCTGCAGTAATAGCATTTTCTGGTCATTAGGAGCATGTTTTGTACTGATGGCAACAGTATAGTCCAAAATATTACGCAGTGTGCCTTTAAATACATGACCCAAACTAACATAATTAAAGCAGATTTTAAATGTTTTGCACCTTTAATTATTATTAATGCTAATTACATTTTACAGAAGGGGGTCCCGAGTTATTTGTGATTTTGGGGGTCATGGCCTGAAAAGTTTGGGCAAAACCCCTGGTCAAGTGGATAAAGCTGCTGACTGCAACACATGTGCAGAGCATATCGTTTGCCTCCTGTCTTTGACAATTTGCTGAATGTTTCTCCTCCCTCTTACCCCCTTTCAAGCTTTATCACACAGTATGTTATCTGTGTATGTACTTATACTTTTACTTGAATGCAGATGCTTCAAAAGCGCAGTGAAACATGCCATCACTGTCATATCAGCCATGTTCTGTCCATCACCCCCTCCCCTGCCTCTGTGGTCGGCTCTCAGTCCACCGATCTGCAGTATCTCCAGTGTAAGTATGGGATAAGAGGGAAGTAGTGTTGGCTGATGGGCAAATGGAAAAGATGACTACAGACGTCTGGATGTGCACAGGCCTGAGCCAGCGCTCTCCCCTCGCCTCGGGACAGACAGACAAAGAATGTTCATGAGTGCTTCATCGGGAGAAATAGAGCAGCACACGGGTAATAGCCGTGCATAGCCTTCAGAAGAAGTTCTAATTGTGGTAATGGGAGGATAGTTGATAGTCTTCAGGAATAGGATTGGAAAAGTTCAATTTGCTATCATGCATGTAACGTATCATTTTCTCAATAGTTCTAATTGACTACATTAATATTAATATGCACACAGTTTCCCCGCAGAGAGTTTTAGAGCAGTTGTAATCAATATAATTTGGTGGACCTAAATGCTTATTCAAATCGTCATCAAATATTCATCACTAACACAGGAAGTTCATGGACTCTTTGGAAATTAAACCTTGCATTATAAGTGGGCAAAACTGGGCCTCAGTGTTGTTTCCTCCTCAAATAAGCTGATCATAATGGATTGTTCAATGGATTGAGTATTTAACCCTGAACTATCTTTACAGTTTTCACAAAGGTTTTTGAAGTTGTCATTTGGACAAGGGTTGAGAAATAATTTGTTACAAAGGAAGACACCTGGATGACTAAAAGTGGATGGTATTAATTGCAATGTGTCTTTTTCTCAACAAAATAGTTCCTAGATCAACTGCTTACTATCACACGTCCACCTGGATAAATGTGCAGCGTAACCCCGGCCACTTGAATGTGCTGTGCCTCTGCTGTGCTGCTGATGCTCTGGCGCTGCTCCAGCCTTGGCTGAGCTCCACACAGCAGCTGTCGGCGCTGTTTCCCAACGGCCCGGCTGATATCATGTCCATGAGCACTTCAAATCTGCATCAGGCCACACATCAATCTCTGCTCCTTGTGTAAAAGTCCCACCGCCAGAGTCCCATATGGGCAGCCATTATTGTCCCGCAAATGATAGCGGAAAAGCCGAGCTAATTCCAGAACAATTAGTGATGAATTGGATAAATATGGTCCGTGAGATTCACTATGACAGCTCCATAACTGTTGTGTTTGGATGCAGCTGGCTGATGTACACATGGTCATACCAATGGCACATGAGAAAGTGTGTGTTTGTTTATTGTTTATTTTCTTTGTTTAAACAAAATAAAGTCAACTGGCCAAATTAGATCAATATTATCAATTAGAAAACAGAAAAGTTTGTATTGTTGTTATTTTCAGAGAGTAAATGTGTAAAGGTATCCATAGTTGGGGGTGGGCACTTTAAGCTCTTTGCTTCGGCCCACTCCTTTTGAGCAGAATGTACAGATTAACCCTAACTGGACTGACTGAGTTGACCATGTTTTGCATACAGTATATCTTCAGAAGCTTGTTGTAGCTCTTGTCGAAATTTTATTTAGAATTATTCCATTTCAAGATGCAAAAGGTGTTAAGACAGTTGTTTTATGCTGAGGATTGCCACATAAGAGCTGAGCTGAGCTCTCTCCGACAGATGTGGGCTACACTTCACTTTGGATCTGAGTCAGGGAGTCAGCACCAAGTTTCTGGGTCACTGAAACAGACAAGCTGCCTCTACTGTATGTTGTTATTAGCATTCACACTGCCCATTGGACTGAAGCAGTGCCATGTTTCATTTATAACCAAACATGTCCTTAGTAAAAGTTTAATTTTAGACATGCCATATTCACTTTGAAGTATATTTTGTTCTCAGCAATAGTATAAATAAGAATAAGATGATTCACATTCAACGTGGCAGGTTTGCTAAGAGATAATTCAGTGAATTGTAAATAATTGACTGTACCTTTTATTTACTGCATTTGACCTTTACTGAACTATAGTCCCGATTCAGGGTCTCTTTCTCGAGTCCTAGCCCCAGTGGGCACCCTATTACATTTTATGAAAATGCAAACTTCACACCGAAAGGCCAAACTCGTTCAGGCATTCAAGGGCCTCTCTTGCACAGTCAAGTAAAGTGGCATTTACATAGTGTTAATGTCATACCACCATTCCCTTCTGAAGAATACACTTATGTAGCAAATATTGTATCAGGCTTCAAGCTGCTATTTATGTAACTATGTAATTTGTAATCTGTGAACTCTTGATTACATGTTTCGCACAATCAAGGTAAATGTAATTTTGATTCACTTGTATACTGAAACGTGTTCATAGTGTAAATACAGAATAGGCTGAGGAAGTGTGAGTTACTTTTCTTAAGCGAATACTGCCCTCATCTGGAATGTGGGAGTTCCTCCAAAATTCTGTCATTAGAACTGCAGATTCTATCTAAAATTAAGTGCTTCTCATTATTAATAGCTCTTTAACACACAATATAAATAGATATGTTTAAAGGTTTGTATAATGCCTATTGTTAAATTAGATCAATTTTCAGTTATACTGTAACTGTTATGGACAGGGACAGCGAAAGTATTAAGCAAACATTTATTTTTACTTATTAATAACCAACTTCATACTGTCATACAGTACATTGTGTAGCTCGTTTGTAACTATTACTGTGTATACGAGTATTTTACACCTACTCATTTAACCACCAGATGGCAGCAGTGATCTGTTTAAATATACACTACAGCGTGTGTTTAATTAGTTAGCCTATGTTTCTTTTAAATGCAGGGTTAAAAATTGCAGTCTTCCCTAAACAGTGTTGGACATTTAATTGTTATTTCCATATCAACTTAATAGTCTAAATAAAATTAAAAAGTATATTTTGTTCTTAAATGAACATTTAACTGCTAACCTTTTTGCTTTTAAAAGTTGGATTAGAGCTCTATTTTGCTGTGTCCATTTCATGGTCCATGTGGCACTGCAGCTGCTGTTCGCAGCCTTTTTGTTGATGAATGCTCTTTTCTTGACAGCCCCTTGTGACATTATTTTTTATTTAATTCTCTACATCAAGACTATTTTTAAATGATTTAAATTGTACATTCGCGTTGAAGTCGAAAATCTGTTCAGTGTTTGATCATTTGACCAAGCAATGGTTACTCTCTGAATGTCAAACAGAAAAAGCCAATGAGTTCCCATTTGTTATTCACTGCACATCTGTGCACTATTGTCTGACTTTTACAAAGCTACGCTCAACCACTGGCATAGAAAGCGGTTGGAATAATTGTTGTCATATATTTGTCATGAACATAATGCCATTTGAATTACCAAAGTTGATTAGTCTCTTTTAGGGCAAAGACAATTATCCGTGTCTTTAGGATGCAGTGAGGCTGTGGCAGCAGGCAGAGCAAAGGGAGTGTTCAGCATGGAGTGGGCATCACGACCATCATGAATACACAGTGCCTTGCGAAAGTACTAATACACCTTGAACTTTTGCACATTTTGTCATGTTTACAATCCTAAACATAAAGATGTTATTTTGAATTTTTTACTGAAAGTTCACACACAAGTAACAGACAATGAAGTGAAAGCAAAATTATACATGATTCTGTTATTTTTCAAAAAATAGAAAAGTGAAAAGTGGGGCGTGCATAAGTATTCATACAGCATTTTTCTGAGTGCATTAAATTGCCTTTATAACATTCCTAATGACTCCACACCTTGTCCTAACCATTAAATAGAGGCCACCTATGTGTAATCTACTCTCAGTATAATTCCAGCTGTTCTGTGAGGGCCTCAGAGCTATGGTTGGAGTGTATTGGTCACTAAACAAACATCATGAAGGCCAAGGAGCACACCAGAGGTCAGGAATAAAGCTGTGGAGAAGTTTAAAGCAGCGTTAAGTTATACAAAGATTTACCAAGATTTGAACAACTCACAGAGCACTGTTCAATCCATCATTCGGAAATGGAAAGAGTATAGCACCACTGTGAACTTACCAAGACACTGCCGTCCACCTAAACTAACAGACCGAACAAGGAGAGCACTGGTCAGAAATGCAACCAAGTGCCCCAAGATAACTCTGGAGGAGCTGCGACGTACTGCCGCTGAGCTGGGGGAATCTGTACATGGGACAACTATAAGTCGTACTCTACACAAATCTGGCCTTCATGGACGAGTGGCAAGAAGAAAGCCATTATTGAAAGGAGGCCATAAGAAATCCCGTTTGAAGTTTGCTAGAAGTCATATGGAGGACACAGCTACCATGTGGAAGAAGGTGCTTTGGTCAGATGAGACAAAAAATTAACTTTTGGCACAATTGCAAAACGTTATGTATGGCACAAACCTAACACTGCTCATCGTCCTGAGTGCACCATCCCCAGTGTCAAATATGGTGGGGGGAGCATCATGCTATGGGGCTGCTTTTCCTCAGTGGGGGCTGGGAAGATTGTAAGAATAGATGGGAAGATGGATGGAGCCAAATACAGAGACATTTTGGAGGAAAACCTGCTGGAGTCAGCAAGAGAATTGAGACTGGGGCGGAGATTCACCTTCCAGCAGGACAATGACTCTAAACACAAAGCTAAATCTACAATGGAATGGTTTAAAAACAAACATATTAATGTGTTAGAATGGCCCAGTCAAAGTCCTGACCTAAATCCTATTGAAAATCTGTGGAAAGACCTGAAAACTGCTGTTCACAAACGCTCTCCTTCTAATTTGACAGAGCTTGAGTTGTTTTGTAAAGAGGAATGGGCTAAAAGTCTCTAGATGTGAAAACCTTGTAGAGTCATACCCCAGAAGATTTGCTGCTGTTATTGCAGCAAAAGGGGGTTCCACAAAGTATTACGTCATGCTGTATGAATACTTATGCACGCCCCACTTTTCGGTTTTCTATTTTTTGAAAAATAACAGAATCATGTATCATTTTTCATTGTTAGAGGATACTATATATTTCACCATTGTACTTTTCTAATCGTGTTCTCTCACTTGGCTATATCACTTATACCCACATTTCTGACACTTTTCACAGTGATCGAGGGGTCCTGGACCTGGATGCCAGTGGTGCTGCTTCCACTGTAAGTCCTACATCATTTTAAAGCCCACCTCGAACACCATTAGGATATAGGATACTTTGAACTAGAGTAAGACAGTGATGACAAATGTAGCCTGAGCAAACGGGGGAAAAGGCTAAAGGAAAGAGCCTGAGGTCGCCTAGCAACCACATCCCACTTTTACGTGAGTTGGCCATCAGACTGTGGCAAAGACTTTCAACATGACGTTATTTTGCCCATTCTGTGATACAAAGATAGATGATACTTCTACACAGACTGGGTAATTCCAAACTGTGTCGTAAATACTATTTTAAAATGAAGAGCTTCTTAGTGTTTAATAGACAGTAGTATTTGAATGGCCATCAATAAAACTTATGGTTCTGCTATATTACTGTCCAAATTACAACTTAAAATGTATCAATCCTTCTGTGTATACATTATGTGTAACATCATCCGTGGGCAAATTTACGTTAGATATAGCAAAAGCTACAGTGCCTCGCAAAATTACTAATACACCTTGAACTTTTGCACATTTTGTCATGTTTACAACTCTAAACGTAAAGATTTTATTTAGAATGTTTTACTGAAAGTTCACACACAAGTAACAGACAACTGTGAAGTGAAAGCAAAATGACACATGATTCTGTTATTTTTCAAAAAATAGAAAAGTGAAAAGTGTGGTGTGCATAAGTATTCATACAGCATGAATTAATACTTTGTTGAACCCCCTTTTGCTACAATAACAGCAGCAGGTCTTCTGGGGTTTGACTCTACAAGGTTTGCACATCTAGAGACTGACATTTTAGCCCATTCCTCTTTACAAAACAACTCAAGCTCTGTCAAATTAGAAGGAGAGCGTTTGTGAACAGCAGTTTTCAGGTCTTTCCACAGATTTTCTATGATTTAGGTCAGGACTTTGACTGGGCCATTCTAACACATTAATATGTTTGTTTTTAAACCATTCCATTGTAGATTTAGCTTTGTGTTTAGGGTCATTGTCCTGCTGGAAGGTGAATCTCCGCCCCAGCCTCAATTCTCTTGCTGACTCCAGCAGGTTTTCCTCCAAAATGTCCCTGTATTTGGCTTCATCCATCTTCCCAACTATTCTTACAATCTTCCCAGTCCCCGCTGAGGAAAAGCAGCCCCATAGCATGATGCTCCCCCCACCATATTTGACACTGGGGATGGTGCACTCAGGACGGTGAGCAGTGTTAGGTTTGCTCCATACATAACGTTTTGCATTCTAGCAAACTTCCGGATTTCTTATGGCCTCCTTTCAATAATGGCTTTCTTCTTGCCACTCGTCCATGAAGGCCAGATTTGTGTAGAGTACGACTTATAGTTGTCCCATCTACAGATTCCCCCAGCTCAGCGGCAGTACGTCGCAGCTCCTCCAGAGTTATCTTGGGGCACCTGGTTACATTTCTGACCAGTGCTCTCCTTGTTCGGTCTGTTAGTTTAGGTGGACGGCCGTGTCTTGGTGAGTTCGCAGTGGTGCTATACTCTTTCCATTTCCGAATGATGGATTGAACAGTGCTCCGTGAGATGTTCAAATCTTGGGAAATCTTTGTATAACTTAACGCTGCTTTAAACTTCTCCACAGCTTTATCCCTGACCTCTCTGGTGAACTCCTTGGCCTTCATGATGTTGTTTAGTGACCAATACACTCTGACCATAGCTCTGAGGCCCTCACAGAACAGCTGGAATTATACTGAGAGTAGATTACACATGGTGCCTCTATTTAATGGTTTGGTTCACACCTTGCCCTAAGCAAGGTGTGGACATTCTGCAGTCATTAGGAATGTTATAAAGGCAATTTAATGCACATAAGTATGAATACTTATGCACGCCCCACTTTTCACTTTTCTATTTAAAAACAAAAATAACAGAATCATGTATCATTTTGCTTTCACTTCACAGTTGTCTGTTACTTGTGTGTGAACTTTCAGTAAAACATTCTAAATAACATCTTTATGTTTAGGGTTGTAAATGACAAAATGTGCAAAAGTTCAAGGTGTATTAGTACTTTCGCAAGGCACTGTATATCTCTGGGTCCAAATTGTTAACATATGAGGACTTTTGCCTTTGCGTTTAGGAATTCAGAACAAAATATTGAATCTTTTTAATCATGAAGAATGTTCAAAATGGCACATATGACATAAAGTTAAGAGACAGAAACCCATCAATAGGTCTTGTCTGCTGTCAACTAAGCTACTTATTACACTGTATCTTTTCTATGTTTAGGTGACAATTTTGGTTTATTAGCTAATCTCATACCAAACAGTAAATGCTGGTAATCTACTACTGGTAATCTATTTAGCCAGTTAACAAGTTCTGGGGGAAAAACCTATTTGAGTAAGGCATCTGCTGTACATTTGTTTGATCGTATGTTTGTCTTGTCCACTATGTTATTATGGATTAATGTAGAACGTACACCACTTACTCACTTGCAAGTCCATATAAGGTGTTTGTCTTTAAGCTCTACGTACTGTATTTGCCTGCCTCTGTGCAGGATATATCTGCTTAAGGCCTTAATGTATATGCTACTATTGTCACCTTTAAGTATCGCAACATCGACTCTAAGCCTAATATCTGTATGCGATGGGCATTATTATTCTTTATGGATTTCCTGTATGACATAGCTATTAAAATATACCGGCAATCATTTAAGTCCCTTTACTCCACTTTATTTCTTTATAAAGGGCAAAAAGAGTTTGCTTTTTAGATGATAGCGAGGGATAAAGTACAAGGCAGAGAGGATAAAGAAGAAGTTTGTTTGCTAGCTAAACCCATTTGAGACCTACACATTTCTTCTTCTGAGACACTGAAGAGGCGCCAAGAGTCCCCACAGCTGCAGCACAGTGGAGGCGTCACAAGAGGAGCTACAGGAAACAAAAAAGGACAAACAAGAGATGGTGAAAGACTGTTGTGAAGCAGAGGGAGGAAGAGGAAGGAGGCGGTGGACCTGACCAGTGCAGGACACCACGCTCTGAAACAGGGACCAACCCAGGAGGCGCGGCACCATTAGAACCATTAGGAGCCGCAGCAGCTCAGGACTAACACCTGAACACTATTTCGTTGTACGCTTGTACAATGACAATAAAGCACTTACTTACTTTACAGACTCCAATCATAGCCTGCAGCAGGAGATCATAGTATTTAGAGAGCACTCTGTTGCTTTTCTCAGTAATGTGACCATATGGAAAACAATTGTTCAGATTGTTGCACTCGAGTTGAAAAGTTTACCAATAGCCTGGAGAGTTTGGCTTGACTGCATAGATTACATAAAAGTTTATTGCAGGATGTCAGTTTCCAAGGCAACTGCATTTTGTGTCTTCCTCGTTCCCGTCCATCCGCTCTTGCAGTACACAGCATTTATAGTCAGTGCAGGCCTCAGTTGCCTTGTCTGTCTGCCTATGAGCTTTAATATGTGATATATCAAGTGGAGGTCAGGGCGACAGTGGCTCAGGTGGTGGAGCGGTTTGTCTAATAACCCAGAGGTTGGCGGTTCAAATCCCCTGCCCCCACAGGTGTTGATTGTCATTGTGTCCTTCCTTGGGCAAAATACTTCACCCACGACATGTGCGTGTGTGTGTGCGTGTGCGTGTGTGTGTGTGTGTGTGTGTGTGGGGTGGTCGGATGGTGCAGATTGGCAGCCTCGTATCTGTCAGTCTACAATAGTACGATGATTAGACTAAGATCTTCTGCATCGGTAGCAGTGCAGTAGTTGCGTATGAAACTCAGATTCTCACAAAAAAAAAAGACTAATTTTGGGGTTGCCAAGAAAAAAGGTAACTCCAATACGATATGAGGTTATCTGGGCTAGTAGATAGTGTACAATGTTTCTCTGTTTGAGTCCAGTTTGGAATATGTGAAAGTTCATTGCCTTGGCGATGGTTTGCTCTCAGTGGGTGCATTTTCTTCGACACCTTTCCTGTGTTACAAAATTATTATTAAATCTCTAAGATCAATGAAATTATCAATTTATATTACAGCTCAGAGATTGACTTTCTAAGATTTTAACTTTCATATAAGCCTTTCACACACGTGTCACACAACTGTTTCTTACGGTGGAGATAATATCAAGATAGTAACACTATCCCGCCAGTATTATTGTACTTTTTAACATACTCTAGTAGTATGGTATTGAATTAGTTTGCTAAAGTGGTTGCTAGGTTGCAGTTTCCAATTATGAGGTGTAAAACTATGATACATACTTGCGCCACCGAATCAAAGCAATACGTAATTATAAAAGCACATGCTCTTTAAATGACAAGGTGCTACTGCAGGTTTTTTGTGTGTGGCTGAACTCGTTCCCTCTTCACTTCATGAGACGTCACACTTTAAGTCACTCAGAGCGAATTAATGAGCTTATAATATTTCCATCACTCGCCCGCTGTGTGCATCTGAATCCAAACACTATCGATGTGCGCTGCTGCAGTGCTCTGGATCTGATTTATTCTGACCATCTTCCCCCCTGCTACAAAGTGCTGCGATTTATCATAAGGACAAAAAGTCGAAGTTTTACTGCAGCTAAAAGGCTTCTCAAATTAATCCCACCTTTTTTTCATATACTTAAGCTCTATGTGAATTTAATGTTTTCCTACATAACAGCATAGAACATCCTGCTGTAGCTGTGAAAAACCTCCACTCTCCAATGCTTTTTAGTAGTACTGGCAGCAGGAAGGGTGCATTTATGAATCAGAAAATTGACTTGCTTGCTAGTCAGTTGGGGATAACCATAATTTGGCAGAACCATAATGAGACATTTCCTTTGTAATTCTTGTCACGACAACTAAAATGGACAAATAGATGCTGGCACAAGTCTTCCGTATGGGGCTGCAATTTCATCTTTCAAATGGCCTTGTATGTGAGTAGAAAACGCTCCTGACAAATCGGAGAGTTGCTCTTTGCGAATGAACATGAGAGTGACCCTGTCCTTCAAGCTTCAAGTTCCTTTTTTCTGGAGTACTACGGTTCCTGACAATGAAAAATACAGAGGAAGAATATTTCACCCCAGACTCTCTTCCTAACGTTACTCCAGTGTATTTATCTGGGCTCGGGACTAGCATGTGGCTTGATGCTTAATTCTTGTTTGATTCGAGAGAGTGTCAGTAATCTGCTTGGATGAATATGGCTCACACTGAAGAATGCTGACTTTGAATTGCTCCATGTAGCGTGAATCTCTCAGGAAAGGAAACAAAGGGAGGAGTCAATGAAGGACACTGGAGGAGACGGGCAAAGGTGGTAGTGCGCTCCTCCTCCTCGCAGCATCATGCTAATGAGCCCCATTATCATTCCCTTCCCTCAGGCCGTGAAAACATTGCTGTGTTATTGTCTTTGTCTTGTCGGCGCGGCTCCACTGTTTGCATGCCTGTCTAGCATAACGTGTCCTCTCTAAATGTTGCAGCTTTATATTCAAACACTGAGTCATGGGAGGCATGAGCTCATGTCGTATTGCCATAGCTTTAAGCCAGTGTGCTCCTACCATGTGCACCCACACGCTTGCCCATGTCCCTCCCTCTCTCCCGTGCCCCCCTCCTCCCCTCCCTCAGTGGTACGCTCCACTCGTCTCCCTCTTCCTCTCTCTCTCTCCTCTCCTGTCATCCTTAACAGGCTCCACACTTGCGCCGGAGACGAGCTACACTCCATACGGACAGGCTGTTCATAGACTTCTCAGCGACATAGCACCCTCGGATCTGCATGGCAATGTCCCAGTGAGGCGCGGTTTCCCCCCCCCCCCTCCCACACACACACACACACACACACACACACACAAACACACGCACGCACACACAGGAGGTTGCGTGTGCACAGAGCCCAAGGATGCGCGGTGCCCAGGTGCTGCTGTGGTGATTGTGGAGTTCGGTAGCGTAGTACCACCGAGCCTTGTCCTCCTGCTGTCTCTCCCTTTTGTGCGGTGAAGGCTTCCTTGCCGGGATGTCCACCTCTCCTGGAGCAACCGATGGCAACCAGAGGAACTCCTGTAAGTCCTTGCATTGTTGTTGTATATGACCAGACCCTTTGAACTCTGACAATACTGCTACACATACAGTTAGTGGAAGTAATGGTATTGGTGAGGCTGTTGCTTTCGAGGGGGTGCTTGCATGGCTGATTGTGTTTACATATTCCCTGGAGCGTCGCCGGCTGAGGATCTGTGGAGACGCGTTGATTGACAAGCAAAACAGCTGGTGTGATAGATCGGACTCCTTCTCCTTCTTAGTCTCATAATATGTACAGGACTGGGGGTGGGGGTAGAGTCCGGTGGCAAACAGTTTGTGAATGCAGATGGGAGCAGTGGGAGAGAGGGCAGGGAAGGGAGAGAGTTCAGCTTCCAGCCTGGTGGACCACCCAAGAGCATTGATTGACAAGCAAACCAGGCATAGTGATCTACGCAACCCCTTTTCGTTCCCTTTACTGGTTTCTGGGCTGGATTGAAACTTGTTTTCTAGTCCCCTTTTCGGTTACTTGTACGTTGTAGGCGAATAGGTATTCTCAGGTTGTGAAGATTTACTGTGTGGGCCTGCATACTTAGTACTGCTCTGCTCAGCTCCACACAGATCTGTGAGTGGAGGCTGTGCTGTAAGTGGGTGATTGATAAGATGATATGAGTCACTTTGACTCACGGCAGCTCAGTTGGGAAAACACATGCATACATTGATTGAAGTGGGGAAGATCACATCTGGGCACACAAGACTGCTTTCATTACATCCATTGTTATTGCCCCATCCCGATTTCCATCAGGATGCAATTTACTGGCTGTCTTTCAGTACCATAGTCAAAGCAATCAAATAGAGGTAAAACACGAGCATGGTATGGCATTATGGTGTGTTTTCTTGTGGTTACTTACCACAAAGGAAAATCTCTAAAGACTAGACGACTACTAAATCCTTGAAACTATTGAAGTATTCTCTCTACATCAATAAGTTATCATTTGTCCCCACACTGACCTCCTGAAGTTGATATTGGTGTGGCAGATTACACGCCAACGAATTGCCTCAATATGTTGTATCTAGTTTCTAATAGGATGGGGGGAAAATGTCTGGAGCTATAAATTTTGTCGAACATAAGACGTGAATTATTCTTTACCCACGCGAGGCATTCCACTTGAACATAATATAATCTTAGTTCAGTGGTTTAGAGGCAGCAGTTGTGTAACAAGTAGTTGGGGCTGCATGCATCACACTTGACCAGCTTGTTCCTTGTCAGAACATATCCGTCACATTATACCTTCTCACACAACAGAGCTCTGTGAAGGAAATATCGTGGAGCTGCGGGCGCTGATCTCTGATTTACTCACTTACATAACTTAAGCTGTCCATCAACAAGAACTGTTCTATATATTTTACAAGTTTAAGAAATGTTACCCTGACTGTTTGACCAATACATTTTTTTTTATTGAATATTCAGATATACTATAAAAATAAGTATATTTTACTCACTCCACAACATTTACCAAGTAGGATACTGTGTGGTTTCTTCACTGAGTAATGTTATCGTAAGCAGCACGATACGCAAACAGCTTCAGGTGGTACTCAGGCTCTTCAGCATTTTATCAGTGTCTTCAGTTTCATTAGAGGGTACAGACCAGGTCCATCTGGTGGAACTCAAAAGAGCCCGATTTTTCTTTTCTTTTTCAGGTAGGTTGGTGTGAAATTTGGAGACCCGCTGTTTTAGTGAATTCTGTAGCACTGAGGAATACAAGGGTAATGTGGTGATCAGGTGAATAGAGAATGATTAGAAATTGTGTGCATTGTAATGAAGGTATGTGTTTTAAGGGAGTTTTTGGCCCATTGTCTTTATTAGACATGAACATGGGGTGACAGAGAGACAATCAGCAAATTGTCAGAGCCAGCAACCACTAGACTCCGCTGCATGATGAAGATGTGGGTTTGTATTGATTACTACTGTTTCTATAGCACTGAAATGATGGTCAATGTGTTTGTCGGGTTGAAAAGTAGTTCTTGCACCCTTCAAATTCTTCCACAGTCATTCTTTAAACAGCGATTAGCCTTATGTGTTTGTTACAGAATGCTACATGAAACAGTGTTCAAAATAGCTCGCTCTATTCCAGGAGTTGCGTTAAAGCCCGTCTTTGTAGCGCAGTCATATTTTTGGCGGAGACAGTCTGAAGTGCTTTGTAAATGTTTGCTCAGTGCCGTGTTATCGCGCTGCTGCACCTCTCTCCATCGCTCCCATCCTCTGTAAAGCAGCAACAGCCGGCACCTGCCACCGAGATGGATGTGCTGTGTCATCACTTCTGCAGCCTCACCTCCGCCCTCCCCCAAACTCCCCCCCCCCAGCCCCCTCCCGCAGACTGCCTGGCTACATCTGCTCCCCTTCCCTTCACCCGTCCTTCCCTCTCTGCTCTGGTTTATCTGGGACCTCATGAAACTTTAATTGCATGTAAATCAAAGCTCCTCAGATGTGATTAGTCTTTTGTGCTGCTTTAATGAGTGGGGTCTGGACTATTGAAATATAGTACGCGGGCTGTCTCTCCGGGCTAGAGCCATGTACAGCTCTTTTGAAAAGAAAGTGGAATGGAAATATTTAAGTCCCTTATGAAAGTGTTCTTGGCATAGTGTTTCATGAACCTACTTATCAAGTTAAAAAGTCATAATTAAAGTTTAACTTTGACTATCTTGCTAAGATCACGGAGCTTTAAATACTATTTTGGTTCTCTCTTCACATTGAGTTTATATACAGGCTTCTTTCTTTAGTAAATGCATTAATTTACCTTTTAGTAAACCACAAAGTCCAAATGAGATCAGAGGAGTCCTGGCTGTACATGTTTTTAGTGTCGGGTGAAACCAGTGCAACAATACCTTCCTGAGGTTAATGTATATTGTATGTTATTCATACTCAAATAAATAAATAAACAAAAAGCACCCCCGTGATATCGAAATCAATTAGTCATGGATAGATTGATAGATGCATTTCACATTTGCAAAAATAATATTGACTCTCCAATGAAATTTTTATGCTGTTGGTTAGATACTTTATACTAGATACTGTTGCATTAGTTGACACAAATATTGTAAAATGGCACTGTCGAGTCAGGCTTTATTTGCATGTTTATGTATTCGGCAAACATCTCACAGACATAATGACAAGAAAGCGTTAATGGGCTAATTGGTGGAATCAAACACTGGTCTAAAGCATGTAAACACAGAGATCCCATTTAAATGGAGGTCACGCTCCCTTTGATTGGACGGAGGATGGGTCAGCCTCTGAATTGGGGCGGCTAATTGTCTCTGAAGATGAGTCTGGCCTGAACCATGACAGAGTTTGTGCTGAAGTCAAGGGGAAAGAATGGATTATATTAATCTCCACTGACTGGCTTTGGAACGTCTTACTTGCCGGTGATAGCATCTTTAATCTATAGCATGTATGCCTGACTTCATGACCATTGGATTTCTACCCGATGAATCATGTCAAAGAAAGAAAGGCGTGTGTCCCTCGGTTAAGACACAGAGTAAATGATGTGCAAGATGTGTCTATGCGCTCGAAGATCCAGGGTTTGAAGCATGTTTTTCTTCTTTGGGGTGAAAGCACAAAATCTTCCATACTTCCAAACTGTGATAATATAGCCTTAGTATAAACTATAAAGCATGCTGATGAGCGAGAAGAAGCCTCTGAGAAGGAGAGGTGAAACGTCCTCAATTCAAAAACCCCCAGTCCAGCTGACCACTTTTAATACTTTGAATACTTATACCTTTCTAAAGCATTTACATATTGATTATATACCCATTAGAACCAGAGCATGAATAACTCAATGTGATAAATGAGAGGCTCCTTGTATAAGAATAGCTGCAGGTGTAAGTGTGAACTAACTATTGTTGCATAACGGGTGCACACTTGCAGTCACGTTCTGCAAAGTTCTGCAAAGATCTGCAAAGGGCGATACATAAACACGCACAGCTGCACCGACTCGTATTCTCGTAAACTCAGTAGCAGTTGTAGTAATTAGCGGAAAGATGATATTATCCATTTTGGGGTTTGAATGTAAATTCCTCCTGCTTAATCTTTTCTTCCCACACTCCTCCTCTGTCAGTAGCTTATTAGCATCTCCTCACGGCTCTATTTTCCATCTCCTTTTTACCCTCTGGTTGTCAAGCCGAGCCCACCTGGACGAACAGGTGTCGCTGGCAGGACCCCAGTGTCTATCTCTCGTGCTCCCATTGTGCGCTCAAACTGTATTCAGCTTCTGTTCTGGCAGGAAACAGTCCTTCTGGGATCACTGAAGTCAACACAAGAGAAGGGAGAAACTATTGTAGGAGAAACAGACGCAGGGAAGTGAGTGTACATGGCAGAAAAGAGTTGACAGGAGGCAATAAGATGTACGGAACATTGGCAGCGATTACCCTAAAAGCCTTGACAATGAATAGAAATGATAAAGACAGAGAAGGCCAGTGCTGTTTTCGGGGTTCACCGAGTGCACTCAGCTCAGAGGCAGCAGCCTACTATACTGGGGAATAGGGTTTTCGATGCATTTAAAATTAATGGAGAATGGAATCGAGAACAACAACAAAAAAATCGTATTACGAACTGTAAGTAAAGTAATGGTATAATACGGAATGGCTTTGAGCGTTGTGTGCGGGATATTAATGTGCAGCTGTTTTTCATTTTTACAGCAGTAATGGTCAAATCTCAGCGCGTAATGGTAGTGTTGTGTTGAATCAATATTGCTCGCGTTGTCGAGGGAAAGTAGCAACATCTCCATAGAGACGAGCCGGTGATGTCCCGCTCCCAACTCCGCAAAGTTGAGTCACATCCGAGGAGAGACAGGGCGGTATTTTTTCAGCCATTAAAACACCCGGGATGAAACATAATGCTTGAAACGTTTATTGAGTGAAACGTCACACCGTGTGGCTTTATGTGTTTGTGTTTATAGTTTTTGGAAATCGTGCCATTAATGTGTGTAGAAATTTAAGAATAAATGATACTGAGATAGAACGAGTGAATGAAATAAAATTTCTTGGAGTACTTTTATCAAACAAGCTTAGCTGGAAGCCCCATATAAACTACATCAAGGCAAAGCTATGTAAATCCCTTGCAATAATATCTAAAGTTAAAGAACTCTTAAATGAAAAAAACGTATATATTTTATACTGTTCCCTGGTTCTCCCGTACATGACCTATGGCCTAGAAGTCTGGGGAAACACTTACAAAACCAATCTTAATCCAATAAGTATCATTCAAAAAAGAGCGATCCGCATTGTGAATAAACTGGCTTACAGGGCACATACAAATGAGCTTTTCCTTAAACTAAAAGCGCTAAAAATTGAAGGATTTGGTTGAGTTTAAAACAGCACAATTCATGTATAACATAAGCTATAACAAGTTACCTGTGCATATCCAGGGATTGTTCCAAAAACGAGACTGCGTTTATAATTTCCGAAAGGAAGAAATGTTTCAAAAAACATATGTGAGAACGAGTGCAAAGCAGCATTGTGTTTCTTTTGTTGGGATTAATGTGTGGAGTGAGTTGGACCAAGAGCTAAAAGACTGTAAAACACTCATTCAATTTAAAATTCTTTTGAAGAAATCAATTATAAAAAAATACCAAGAAAATGGATGCTAAGGATGCAAAATTAAGATGATAGATTTTTTTCTTTGTGACGATCTAAACACACATTTTTTTTATAACTGTATGCATACGACATTGGCAGCTTTTACTGTTTGTTATGTAAATACACTGGGATAGGCGCAATAAGCTTTAGCTTCTGCCTATTCCATTTCAGACTTTATGTTTATTTATGTTGTTATCTGTTAAATGTTTAAATGTCTGAATAAAAAATAATCTGAATCTGAATCTATTTATAATTACCATTATTCTTTGGTAGTTTCTGGTGTATATATTGTTTTCTCCTGATCCTCCTCCTGGTGTTTGGATGAAGTCATAAAACCCTTCACAATCACAATTAATGCCCGCCGCTAATCACAATGAGAAACTACCCCGATGACGAAGGCGCTCTCGGACACATCCACAAAGAGGATAATGATCATAATTAACAGGACAATAGTGACAGCCGCATAATTCTGCCCCGCATTTATAGCAGTCGTTTTGTTTTCAGGGTGAGGTGGATTTAAGCTGTCAGATGACTTCAAACGCCCACTCACGCTCGCCCAGGGATGATGTTGAGGCAGGGGACTCAAGATGACAGTCTGTCTCCCAGTATATTTCACTCCGGGGAAGGCGCTGCTCAATCATTATGTAACCGCATATTCATGGGGGCCTTAACAAGTCCCGATATGTACGCGGGTTTTATTCTCCGATCGCTTCGCAGATGGTTTGTAAATGGCCTTTTTCCGATCTTGTGTGATGCACTTCAGCAGGTGCTTCCATCGCTCCTCGCCTCCCGCCCCTCAGGGGGGACGTGACGCGCAGGGAGCCGTGTGGCCTGAAAGAAACTAGATTCAATTTTGGACTACGCCAGGCGGCCTCCGAAACCTCACAACCTCGCGAGTCAGTTCATTACCCGTTTCCCTACAAATGTGCACTCTTAAGTATTACGACTGCTGCTCCAACTAATCACTGCAAGGTTGTATTTCCATTGATATTACTCTTAATACGCTTAAGCTACGACATGTGTTTTAATGTATGGAAATATGTCACAAAAAGTCCGATTTTGATTTTTAAAGATACACCAAGAGCAATGTGCGTGTTCCTGTGCTGAACATTTTAATAGAATAAGCCACTTTCCTCTACAAACTATTTTATGTATTCAAATTCACTTCGAAACTACCCATACCTAAATCAATTAGGATGGTGGTCTGCCGTCTTTAGGTTATTTTTAGTCCTTGTATGAAGTTTTCCTCCTTGCTTGAGCTCTCACTTTAAACCTCCCATGGCTTATGTAAGAAAGCCAGGTCAGGCAGAGGCACATGAAACCCTGAAGGACCTCTTATTTGGGCTGCGGTCATGGAGCACCTCTTTCTCTCTTTTCCCATTTCTGCTTTCCAATCCCTGTTACTCTCCGCAGTAACGGAATGTCGCTCATGCATGTCCCTCTAGTTTAGATCACGCTTTTAGTTTTGGATGTGTCTCAAGCTCTGTCCTTTGGGGATCCTTTTTTTTTTAGCTGTTTTTCAGAGGTTTACCAAAGTAGGCGGGAAACGGTCTTCCACGAGGAAGGCATTCCATGCTGTGCACCAGGTAACCGGGCCGTCCAATTAGTAGACACTGACGAAAACAACAGATGGATGCAGGTACGGCTGTGTCACTGGGCCAACAACCATTTTTTTTTTTTTTTTTACCAGAAAAGTCGAAACAAAATACAAAGAGTGTTTAACCCTTTTTTATGGACTGACTATGACTTAAAACTCTTAGAATTAGTTGACACAGAAGAGTAATTACTTGGTTGGGATAGCTAATAATGACTTCAGTTGGTTTGATTCCCGCTTCTAACTTGTGCAAGACACTCACCCCGATGCATGTGCTTTTGGTGTGAAAGCGTGTTATTCTGCTGTGTCTGCTGGTTTGGTACCGAGAGTCAGGCAGTGCTGGTGCTTGCGAACGCCCCCCTGCCATTGTCTCGTTTGGAAAAGATGATCCTTTAACAATTGATGCCGAGCTAAGAGGAGGCCACACTCGCGGTGCACACAGATGAGGCCGCGCTTTGACAAAAGAGGCTGAGCAGAAAATGTGAGAGAAAATGTGGAGTGACACCACGCTGAACCGGAGCAAAACAAAGAGATGCTGCTGATAGCTGTGGCAGAGCTGAACCTCCGAAATATTCAGTGATGTATATGCACAGAAACAGTTTACATAGAGACGATTTCAAATTTATTTACATTTTATTTAGATATTAATTGGATGCCTTTTTGTTATATTGCTACAGAATCAGACGTATTGCAATAATAAACAGTGATGTGCCTGGTCCAGTGTTTTATCAGCCTTAAAATAAAGAGTTAGGAGGAAAATGGCATCTTAGACTTTTTCTGCTCACCGCGGAAATAAAATAAAGAAATAAACAGGTGACATTTCTGTGTTGCATTTTATTTCAAGATATTGATATGTCGGTCGCTATTGTCAATGCCTCGCTGCCGTGGCCAAGATCCAGCTGTTCCCTGAGCCGAGGTCCAAGTAGAGTTTGACACTGACTGTCTGTCTGTCCCTACAAATATACACTACCACTCAAAGGTTTGTGGTCACTTAAAATCCTTATTTTTGAAAGAAAAGCACAGATTTTTTTTACGAGGATAACATTAAATTAATCATAAATACAGTCTAGACGTTGTTAATGTTGTGGATGCCTATTCTAGCTGGGAAAGGGTCATTTTTAAAGGAATACCTACATAGGTTAGCTAATCGTGTTAGAGGGTAATTGATTAGAAAATCCTTTTGAAATTATGCTAGCACTGCTGAAAACTGCTGATTGAAAAAGCTATAGAACTGGCCTGGGTGACCCCAAACCTTTGAGCGGAAGTATATATCTATATAAAGATTTCAGAGTTACAATTGAGGTCTAATAATCCCTAACTCTTAAAACGTGCTCACAGCCTGTGTGTCAGCATTTTGGGGCCCGTTGACAGATTTGCGTACACCAGGTGTAGCTCAGCGTTTGATTTAAATTCGGCTAATGTTTGTATGTGCATTCGGATGTATTCTCGGCCAAACAGCAAGGCAGGGATGTCATTTAGACCCTGTGCTAAAATTCTTCTCAAACGTGGATTCCCTTGAAGCCACATACGTCCGATTGAGCCAGGTAGAAAAGTACGTCTGAATGCTCTACCTTGCACTTGAATCTTTGACACTAGAATTTGCTATAAAGATTTGCCCTCTCTTGGAAGGGCTGTAGTTATGATGGTTTTCATGAGCTTCGATTACTGAACTGATCACCTATAGCTGCAGTTAAAACATCTTCTGCTTCTTCCATCTTGAAAATGTGTGTAAAATGGTCTGACTGGATTAGTCCATCATTTCCTTATTTCGTTGCTTAAACTTTTGCCCCGAGAGTATAGGCGATCGGGCGGCACGGTAGCGCAGCGGTTAGCGCCTGTGCCTCACAGCAAGAAGGTTTCGACTCCCAGGCCAGACGGACCTTTCTGTGTGGAGTTTGCATGTTCTCCCCGTGTCTACATAGGTTCCCTCTGGGTACTCCGGTTTTCCCCTACCACTGAAAATATGTCTGCCTGGGGCCGGGCATTACCAAAAACATATATACAGGAGCAGTTTGTATTTAGTTGGAAACAGCTGGCCTATCACCAGGGATCCAAAGCACCTGTCACACAGTCTCCTTCAGCGAGAATACTGCATAATCCAAAGGCCAGGTCCAGTCAACTGAAGAACAGTTTTATCCACCAGGCTGTTAGAAAGTTGTTCCCTGCCCTCCCTGTACTTCCATACCTCCCACCCCCTGCCCCACACTTAGGGGGGAGAAACAAACTTTTCACATGAATTGACAATAAAAAGCTTTTGAATCTTTAATCTTTGAATAATGTAGCAATACCAGTTTGCGGGTGTAAGGTACGCAGTTAGAAATAAAGTAAACCAAGAAACATCACTAAAGGCCATTCAAGTTTAGTTTCAAATACTTCACCTCAGAGTATCACTGGGTGCTAGTAGATTAGGGCTGACATACACTGGTCCATACAGCTATACCATTATCCCACTCGATTTCCTTTTAACCTACATACAGTGCCACCCATGCCGGTGCCACTCGCTGGAAGCTTCCCCAGTCAGTGAGCCGTGCAACGAGGAAATGAGGGCGCTAAATAAAGCCATTGGTCGACAAACTGCTTCTCTGACTTCTCGGCATCTATACTTATCTCACGTAGTATTGTTTGTTATAGTGACACAACTATACTGTGAATAACTTGTTATTTCTCAGTTCTCTGAGATTGGAATGGACTGTATTGTTTTCATATCATAGTTATCAAATAAATAAACATGAATAGCAGTCCGGCTGATGTCACCGGGATGCAGAGATAGAAGCATTCATATTCTTCACATATCAAACAAGTCCTACTAAAAAAGATGCATTGTAAATATCAATGCTGCAAGTACGGCTACAACTGTTACAACTCCATTGTACGAACGATTTTACTACAGCCACTAACACTGCATTGCAAAAACCTTAAATGAGTTCTAAATAATAGAAGTGGTGTGCTACACATGACATTACACCTGCCTGGAGTATTAGGCGTCTTACATGTGCGCCAATCTAACATTCATCTAAGCTCGCACTCAAACATGAAAAATTCATCGAGAGCAGCATGTTATACAGCATGAGGCCGACGTAGACTGAAAAACACAACAAATACATACAGACAATCTACCTACGAGGCACTTGGTAGGTGATATTGACAAAAATCATGTCTGTATAGTTTAGGGCCTTTCTTGACAATGATACTCAAACAAAGCACCATAAATGTACATGCAAGTATCACCTTCTTTCATTTGAGAGATGGGAACAATGCTATTCTCAGTATTTTATATTTTCTTGTCTTCCAAACATCACTTTTCCTTATTATCTTGAAGATCTAATAATAAACGATCTTTAACATTGGCTCTAGAAGTCAGACATTTGTTGTGGAAACGGATCAGTGAGCCTGAGCTGTTGTTAAAAGGTTTCTTGACGTGTGTGACTTTTTCTTAAAGGAGATTTCACAGCCATAATGTGCATGCACTTCACTTCGAGGCACACTGGGATTTCCCAATGTGCATCTGTGAGATCATTTTTGAACTAAACTGTTAAACTTGGAGTGTACTTGTGAAACAAATGTCTCTGCAATGTTCTAAAACCTTTTTTTTTCTTCTTTTTTTTTTTTTTACTAAACTTGTGTGTGATGGACACGACAAGGAAACCATTGGATACTTCATGCCTTTTGAGAACAATAGCTCTGTTTCCATGATGCAAAGAACAGAAGTGCCATGACCCCCTCTTACCATATCTTACCGTTTGATTGCTGAAGCGCTTCCATTTCTTCCCATTGTGTGCCATCATCCCCAAACAGACCTGAAAACCGGAGGTGACAAACTGTGCTTCCAAACTTGATTCACTGGTTTGTGCGAAAGATGCTACACTTTGTTGAGGTTTTGCGATTCGTAAAAGGAGGATCCATTATGGGGCTGAGGCTATGCACGGGCGTGATGATGTAAGGCTGTTTTGTGCTGAGAGCAGAAAAGAGAGGATTTTGCCATAATGCATCATAAAACTCGTGTGAATGTGAGGACCCGAAACTAGTCCTCTTATCCCCGAGGCGAACTCTTACTCTGCAAATATCCCACATCTTTCTGAATCGGATTTTCAAGGCAAGAGATCAGTTTTCCACTGTCTTCTCTCAAATACATTTTGCCAGATTTTCAAATGAGTGACTAACACACAGTGATTCTGGCAGTACTTTTGGCTTATCTGCATGAGTAAAGCTCCCTTCAAGGCAAGCAATTAACCTCCTCATAAAGTATTCTCACCTCCTTATGCTCTATTTATCACATGAGTTTTACTGTTACTTAGCATTTTAACTTCTCTTACTCTAGTGTTACAACCTGTAAAAGAACCATTTAAATGGTCTTTCATGGCATAACACATTTTGTAAAGCAACATATTCTGTTGATATCCTTGTGGCTAGAATAACAACAATGACATTAATAGCATTACCTTGCCATGTTGCAGAATCCTTCCAACGTTCCTGGATCCTGACAGTGTTTCATCTACACCAACAACTAAGATTCCTTCTTGTTTGTCCGGGTAATGCAATTCAATTCTCATTACCTCTTGACTGAATGTACATGAAGACATATTTAATATTCCAGCAAACACACCCATGCAAACGAACTGGAATCTCCAAACATTTTGGTTGACCTTTTGCCTCGCTCTCACTCATTCTCCTTACAATAATGTATAACTCTTTATACATTCCCCAGTTACCCGGCAGAGCTTGTCACTCAAACTTTATGCAAACTGAAGCGTGTTCCTGTGGGCAGCTGTTGGTACATGTGTCGAAAGCGCTGTTGAACAGATTGTGTGAAATGGGACGTTTGACAGGATGCAGAAGCGCGGGGAGACGACTTCCTTCTTCTTCCTCCTCCTTCATGTATTATTTTTGACACTGTCTCGTCAAGCTGCATCCCAAGACACCTCATGGGGCTATGCCTCTTACGACCCGCATATGCATATTGCTATTTGACCTTTCTCCGCAGACACTAGTGTGAAGGTGTTTCTGTGTGTTGTGCGTTTGCGATGTACACTTGAATGTGTGCTTTACAAAGGCCAGATGCCCCGGAACCACGGAAATGTTGTGAGCTAAATGTCAGCTGGCAAGGGGGCGCACAAAGCTAGCTAAAAATATAACTATATATCATCTCTGTGCTCACGACCCGGCAGCTTTAGGCAATTTACCCCACTATGTTTAGACACAAAAAACATGTTGAAGATATAGATCATTTACAGCTTAATTGCAGTGGCTATTTACAAATGTGAGATGTTACTTATTATCTCCGCTGCTTCTTTACAACCATGTATATACTGCTTCGATTGTATTTAGGTTTTGTGGCTGCCTCTACCATCTGTTTCTAAGCTAGTATTTGGCATTGAGGCACATGGAATAAATTAATTTTAGGTGGCGCATAGACAGGGTCAAAAAAGAGTAACCTTGAAGAAAAAAAAAGCCAATATCTAAAATATTTCTGCCTTTCACTTCCATTGTTTGAATCAGCAGCAGTGCATGTAAAGAGCCAAACAGACATGGCAAGATAGAGCCAAAGATATTTTTTATTTGTCAAACCATTCACATGGTTAGAAATTGTATTTCTCTCATCCTTGATTGTGGAGCGGGGGGTGGGAGTGAGGGCAGGGAGTTCAGCTTCCCGATGGCCTTGTTTATGAAACTGTCACTCGACCTGGCCCGTAGATTCCGCAGTCTCCTCCCTGAAGGCATTACCTTGAAGAGACTGTGTGATGGGTGCGTAGGGTCCCTGGTGATTCTGACGGCTTAGTAATTACTAATTAGTAATTAATAGGCTGTAATATTATGCTTGTATAGATATTGATTAGCTGCCATCTATTAACATACTAATAGGCCATGAATAATGTGCTTATTCATGGCCTACCCTGGTCCTAACCCTAACCTTAAACAGATTAGCTACTAATGCTTATTGATACCTTATTAATACTAAACGAGCACACCTTAATATAAAGTGAAACCAAGTATTCTTGTGCTCGGGTCATCATTTACAATCCAAACAAATCAGGTCCCTGTCTGGTGTGCGACTGTGGCCGTAAATGTTCAGTGGCGTCTTTGACCTTCTCGTAACAGTGATGCACAGTGTGATGTGAGCATAAGTCAGCGGGATGCTTTACACACAGCGGCATGCTCAGCCTTGGACGGCCTCCTGCCTCTCACTTCACAGGTGACCTTCAACTCTTGCACGTGTAATCGCTCCATCTCTCGCGCCTCAACATACTGTATGTGTCGTTCATGATGCGTTCCTGATGCGTTGTCCGACCCAGTAACCATCCACTCGCCGCATCTTTTACAGCCTGTTTACCCTGCCCGAGCCGTTCATGTCAATGTTCAGTGGTTTAATGGAAGCAATTATCCATTAGGTGCTGCAGTGTACACTGTGTGCTTATGATGTCAATGGGTTCACACCACCGTTGATTTCTTGGACCATTTTAATTGTGACTTGTGACTGAAGATTAAAGAACGAGAGCCCCTCAAAATAGCTGTATCTTGTGTTGTCATGATCCTCTTGAGTGAGTGAGAAAAATGCACTTGGCGATAACGACTTGCATTCTATTTGAGAGTAATTGAAAGACGTGCCTTTTTTCATGTTTATTGTAGGCAAGAGGGCCCTAGTTGCCTGGTTACAAGTGCAGTTAACAAAATGGGTTAATGCGTGGTTAGAGCCCACACAAATTAGAAGATGGTTACTGTTTCACTCAGAGAAGCTACATGTGGGAGTCGCGAATTCCTTCACAAACTGCACCAAATGCAAATTCACTTTGTTCAAAACATGTTTGCAGACATTCACCGAGGTAATAGGCATATCTCAAAATATGGATCTGGTTTAGGGGTAGAAGGCTCTCTCCTTTCAGCCAAAAAGCTTTGAATAGTAAGAAAATTATAATAAACTGATGAGGCGCATTATTTTTCAGCTTTGAAATTTCATTTCTAACCTGAATAGCATTGTCAAGCAGCTTCAGCAGTGGATCACGGCCCATTAGTCCGACGTCTCATTATTCCGAAAATGTCCCATTGAGTAGGGGTTGAAAAATAAAACTAGGTCCAGGCAAGAGTGTATAGGGCTCTCTAATCCACAACACAACCGGGTTAGAAATGTCGGACCTCTGTTCAATGGTAAATTTTCGGAATAATGAAACGTCAGACTAATGGGTCGTCGGACCAATGGCTTGGCACTGTGTGGCGCTCGTGCCTCACATCGAGAAGAGTCCCGAGTTTGATTACCGTGCATGTGCTCCCCCAATCTGCGCAGGTTTCCTCCCACTAAAAATATGGACAATAGGAGCCCCTCTGAGGCCAGGACTACCCTGAAAAAGAGATTGTTATTGAAAGTATCATGTTGAAGTCCTACTCAAGCATTTATAATATAAGTGCCCACTGTTAGAGGGTGACATTAAATCGCTATTCGTCATACTGGGTCAAGCTGTAAAGTCGTACTATCTCTGTCATAGCCTTGACTGTGGTGCTCAGGCACCTATACTCTCAGCCACTGAATGTTTTGCTTGCGTATCAGTATGACGCTCTTAGAGGGTATTTATCCCTCTTGTGTGGAAGTATAGACCGACTTGAATGGTAGGACGAGCGCGATGTCTCGAGTTCATGTCTCCAGGTCCCGTAACGATGGTAAATAAACTTCTCCTGTATAAGACATCCTGACTGTTGCCAATTCTTCTCTCGAACACCATTGTTAATTCTCTAACACCCATATTAAAGTCATTTCACTTCATTGTACATTGAGTAGAAATAAACACTATTCACAAACAACAAATAAAAACTTAAAAAAAGGAAAAATATCTGAGTCTGATGTTTCCAATGAGAACTGCTTAATTGCAGCTATTGGATTTGATTAGAAAAATACAAAACAGTGAGAAAAGTAACACAAGTTGAGCTTTGTAAATATGCATCGCAGTCAGAAGATATCTCCTTTGAGATATTATTCCATCTACATTGTAACATGTCAAATCCACATAACATAGTCTGCTACAAATTGTTTCCCTTTGTCTCCCAGGACCCCACGTTGCCTGTATACCAAGCACTTGTTATGTAACGCACGTCATGTTAAAATGCAACAAAAAGGCTTTTATGTCCATGCATTTATGGGAAATGGGGGGTCGCTGTTGGCAGAAACCTGAGCATTTGAGAGAAGAGGCGAGGCGGACTGAATCTAAAAATACCCCGGCTGAGAGAGTATAGGGCTTAAGATGAGGAAGAGGAGGAAGAGTCAGTGTCTCCTAATTTAAAGTGGCGGCGCGAACCAGGGAGATTCATTTCAGATAGTGAGTGATGGGAGTGATGCAAAGTGTGTGAAACAACAGGGCTGAGTTTGGCTGTGAAGTGTTTTCTGATGGAAGACATAATAATACAGTAACGTGACCTCCGCAGGCTTCAAGGGCGTGTTCACAGCCCATTTAAACACTCCGCGTAAGCCCGAAGTCCTGAATGCTTGGCGGACACTGAAGGCAGCCTAAATCTGTGCCAGTCTGTCGAAAGACCCAAATGCTGTTTTTAACGAAATACACCAACGTAGTGCACCAGAGAAAGCAGCATGGTCTAAGGAGTTATTAACAAAAGCAATTATTTACATGTGCTTTAGATGTGTAAAGATTCTGATCTTTGTTCATATTGATTTTTAACCTTGATTTTTACTCCAGTAGATAACACATGTTTCCATATTAAAAACCTGCCATGATTTCTTCCTCATTCCTTCCTTGTGGCTAAAGGCATACACGTTTTTTTCCCCTAATGGCCATTATGCCACAATGAGGCTAAGCTTTTCAAAGATGTCTGCAATCTCCGGATGCTGATAGTTTTTAGCTCTTTAGAGAAGTGTTTGTCTAACAAAGTCGGGGTTCCTCTTATGTGAGCAAGGCTTTTGAAAATCCTCCTCTCGTTTTTCTGCTCAGCTGCAGCTACTTAAGTAACAACACTGCTTCGAATAGGTCTGAACATACAAGACTGACGTCAGATTAAGCACTACACTATCAAAGGGAGCAAGCACTGTACCACAGCGTTTGTGTTCTCTCCTATAAATATGTACGCAGGTGCATGGCATACACTATTCCAAAGCTTTTGTGTGTGTGCGGTGCTGAACATAGCTTTGTATAATTGGCAGAAAACGTCTGGCCCAATATTGATCTGTCTACATTTACAGCTAGAATGAAATTACCCAACAATCTTTACAGCGGTTTAGATTTCTCCTGGGTATTTGGACACACATGGTGCTAATAAGAAACAACACTTTGAAAGCATTGACTGAAAATAAAGGGTTTATATAAAAATAACTGCTTTTTTCAGAGACCGCTGTTTCAAATCCTGCAGTCGAATGAAGCGTCGTGATTTCACTTGACGTCCCGCTGCGTGCTGTGACTAACTTAATGGGATAGAGTGTATGAATCATCAGTAGATGTTCTTTGTTAGGACTCCCAAGGGAATCTAGTTGCAAATGGGAGATTTTCCAAGAGAATTGTTGTCACTTTGATATTAATCAAGTAGTAAAATAATAGCCTACATTAAAAAACAAAGGTACGGCTATCATATGTTTAAACTACAAGTAGCTCATTAGGAAATTGCAGTAACATTAAAATCCAAACATCATTCTTCAGCACACGTCTGATTGTTTAAAGGTACTGTACATTTTGGTACATTTTAACATCTGTGTGGCCAGATTAAAGGTGAAAGTTCATATCCAATATTGGTTTCACTACTGTAATGTCGATTTGATTACAACCGGTCAAATCAAATCGTGATTGTGAATGCTAGTCAGGTGATCTTAGCCAATCAATATACACGATTTCTCAGCGAGGCCTGGTTGTGTCCTGGTTTTGGTTCTTGGGACAATCATCAGAAAAGCAGACACTTATGGGTTGCCACATCGTACAGCCAAAACCAGTTAGCGATAAGCCTAAAAGGACTCTTGCTCACTTTCAAAACCCCAGCAGCTGTTCCTCCATTACTTTGACATTGTTTAGTTCAACATTTGACCTTTCAAATAAGGCGTCGCGTGTCCATAAATCGTCCGTATATGTGCTCAATCCGTGGCCGGCCGGGTTCAGTTGAAGTTGCAGTGCTGTTTGCCGTTCTATTTCACTTATTGCTTTTTATTTACACAGCGCTGTTTATTATGTAGGGGACAAAACTGGCCGCCATATGTGAAAACTTAATCCTGCAGCCTAAATATGCGCCGTAACTAAAAATAGCCCTGTAGCTACGTAACACGCTGCAGGGCATGTGTGAAGTGGAGGAGGGCGATGGAGAGAAGCATCTATAGGGAAGAAGAAGAATTATTACAGCGAAAAGACCATACGGCAGGTTGCGTCATGTCGGGGAGCCTCGGAGCCAAACGTAAACAGATAGTGTGTCAGTGATTCATTGTCATGCAACATCTGGGAGCATTACTTTAGTCTGGAGTGCGGACAATAAACACTTTGCTTCCATTCTGTATCATTTACAGCAAAAAGAAGAGGCGATGTGTGAAATGAATTACCAGTGTTGCAAGACTGTCTAGCAACTGTCTGATATCTTGCTTGCAAATGGATAACATTTGAGTGGAAAGCAGAAAGAAACCCGAGTCGCTCCTACGCACTTCAACAAGAGCAGGCCACAAGCGAGGCAATCGTAAATGTATTCTGTTACTGTTTCGGCTTGTGTTCTCAGGGATATTGAGCGAGGTGAAATGAAATCCACACACGTCGGAAATTCGCCGTTGGCCCCGTTGCAAAGATCGGTCCGCACAAAACTTACAAGCCCACTTTTTTTTCTTTTTTTTTTTTGAATGGGAGTTTTGAAGGTGTGTAAAAGGTGTTTTCAAAACCTTGGAATCTTTCATATAGTCTCAACCTGAATCAGCGCCACACAGATCAAGAGACAGGATCCGGCGCTATCATTACGGCTCTGCCTACAGCATCCTCACTACCGACTCCCATCCTCTCACAAAGCTTAACATCATGAACAGCGCTCCCCCGGGCTTTAATCTAATCGCGCCACACACACACACCTTCCAACAGAGAAAGCCAGGCCTTGCTGCTAAAAATGAGGTCTTGATGGGAGAGAGACAGCCAGTCCGATAAAGCAGATACATTGACCGGAGTGGAGAAGATGACAGAGGGGAGGCTATAGTCTTTCCCCATTCTCAAGGGGCTGTGTTTCATACTTCACCTGAGTGCGTGCGTGTTGGTGTGTGTGTGTGATGGCGTGCTCAGGAGCGCAAGCCCCCAGGGATTAGCCGCTTATCTGGACGTTGAAGTCTCGGACCGCGGTGGAGTGAAGACAGAGACGCAGAGTATTGATTTTATGGGGCTTGGTAGTGGAGAGTGTGGGAGATGGCCATAGCGCAACAAGCATAGATGCGAAAGTAATGGGGGTAATCGAGTTATCCCTGAAGTACTGACGCTAGCCATATGCTTTTCAGCCATTTTGTAAAACAAGGCTCTTAATCATTTGGAGTACATGTTGGTCCTGGTTACGGGTTGGGTACCGTTGAACAATACCAGTCGGGTATCGAAAAAATAAAAGTATCGAAAGCAGGTACTGAAAAGAAATAAAAAATCTTTATATTCAAGTTTTGATGCTGTTGGTCATCAAAATTTAAAAGAAAAACTTGTGAAGAAAAATCTGGAAAAAAACAGAAAACAAAAAAAAGGAGGAACATTTGGGGAAAATTGGAGGGAAAAGTAGAACATTTTGGGAAAATTTTGAAAAATGTTGGGAAATAAATGTAGAAAAATTTATTAAAACTGGAAAATCTTGGAAAAGGTTTTTATTTACTGCCATTTTGTAGTTAAAGGAAGTTATTTTGTTTTCACCTCAAATAAAGGATACAAATGCAAAAATAATTAAATAAAAAAAATGAAGGAAAAGGCATAAATTAACATTGTTAATCTGTTTTATGGTTCTATATGATGAATAATTTAGCATAGGGATCGAAATAAAGTATTGTTCAGGTATTGGTATCGAAAAATTTGACGGAACACAGCCCTAGTCCTGGTCAAATCTGTGTGCAATAGTAGATGGTCTTTAGTGTTGATTTCAGACTTTTTTTTTTATATCCAAACTCTGCTTGAAAACACCACAACAAATGGTGATATAAATCAACAGCAAACTACCCCGTCCAACATGTTCTTATGACAATGTAACACTTTGTACTGTTTAAATGTGAAAAACGTTTTTTTTTTCAATCTCACAAGTGCAACGAGCCAGTCGGAAGTGCAAATGTGTGAGCTCGTTGTCACTGAGTACAGCGTGTTGTGCTTGCAGTGGAGCTGGAGGGTGACCACGCACAGAGGGTCCCGGGGGCGGAGCCAGCTGGAGGAGTCCCGCCCACTCAGGTCAAACTCAAAGAGCGGCAGAAGTTCTTCGAGGAGGCCTTCCAGCAGGACATGGAGCAGTACCTGTCCACGGGATACCTGCAGATCACAGAGAGGAGAGGTGAGGTCCTCCGACAGCCTAGAGTCCGGGCATAATCATCACAAATCTATGAAAATGCGACCTTACAGTGAATGAAGCATTTCCCTCTGTTTGCTATTCTATTATCATGACGCCTGATACAGAAAATTGTCTAGTATATTAGTATTATTCTTATTATTTGAAAAAATCGACCCTCAGGTTTCTGTATCTTAGGGAATTAAAGGAATTTACCTGAAGTCTAAACTTTTATGAATGTTCAAAAACAGTACAAGTATGATTGAGGACAAAGGCAATGGGTCTGCTGTTTTGTCAATTTTTCTTGCTTGCAGAAAGAAATCAATACCATACTGTCTTAGTGGCGAGGGCTCGTACAGAAATACCCCAAGGATGTGCCTAAATGAGATGCACAAACCTCACTGGGATCTGCCTGGGACTGCACCGTTTCCTCTTCTCCTCTTCATTTATCCCGCTGCCCTAATCCTGTGGAAAGGGCTTGTTAGCAGGGGAGACGGCAGCAGAGATTCATAGAAGGAGGGGGGGTATTTTATCCGTGTGGTGTTTCTAGGAGTTGCCAGTGGAGGCCTGTAGCATTCACCGCTAATTATCCACCTAAGTGTAATGCAGAGCGTGTTTACAATTAGGCTCCTCACGTCAGATTATGTGCGTCACTGTGTTGAATTTCCTCAGCAAAAGTGAATTACCCATATTTTAATTATGATTATAATGTGGGCAATCGCAGGTGCCAAATGGAAATATCACTTTGCGGTTGTTCAAATCCCGTTGGCACAAGGAAATATACAACTGACAGTTATTATGTTAATAATGGAGAGGAGGATCCGGCCGATAGTCGAACCTCGGATCCAGGAGGAACAATGCGGTTTTTGTCCCGGTCGTGGCACACTGGACCAGCTCTATACCCTTCATCGGGTGCTCGAGGGTTTGTGGGAGTTTAGCGGATCTGGAGAAAGCGTTCGACCGTGTCCCTCGTGGTGCCCTGTGGGGGGTGCTCCGGGAGTATGGGGTCCGGGGCCCTCTGCTAAGGACTGTCCATTCCCTGCAATGCCAACCAGGAGCTTGGTTCGCATTGCCGGCAGTAAGTCAGACCTGTTCCCGGTGCGTGTTGGTCTCCACCAGGGCTGCCCTTTGTCACCGGTTCTGTTCATTACATATATGAACAGAATTTCTAGGCGCAGCCAGGGGCTGAAGGGTGTCCGGTTTGGGAACCTCAGAATCTCATGTCTGCTGTTTGCAGATGATGTTGTTCTGTTGGCTTCATCAAATCAGGACCTCCGGCGCGCACTGGGGCGGTTTGCAGCCGAGTGTGAAGCGGCCGGGATGAGGATCAGCACCTCCAAATCTGAGGCCATGGTTCTCCACCGGAAAAAGGTGGTTTCCCCGCTTCAGGTCGGTGGGGAATCCGTGCCCCAAGTGGAGGAGTTCAAGTATCTCGGGGTCATGTTCACGAGTGAGGGACGGATGGAGCGTGAGATCGATAGACGGATCGGTGCGGCGTCAGCAGTGATGCGGTTGCTGTATTGGACTGTTGTGGTGAAGAGGGAGCTGAGCCAAGCGGCAAAGCTCTCGATTTACCGAGATCGGGTGAGGAGCTCAGTTACCCGGGAGGAGCTCGGACTCGAGCCGCTACTCCTCCACGTCGAAAGGAGCCAGCTGAGGTGGCTAGGGCATCTGTTCCGGATGCCTCCTGGTCGCCTCGGGAGGTGTTCCAGGCATGTCCTATTGGGAAGAGGCCTCGCTGAAGGCCCAGGACACACTGGTGGGACTATGTCTCCGAGCTGGCCTGGTGTCGCCTTGGGGTCCCCCCAGAACAGCTGGAGGAGGTGTGCGTGTATCGGGAAGTCTGGGCATCTGCTGCCTCCGCGACCCGGACCCGTATAAAGCAGAAGAAAATGGATGGAGTTATTATGTTATACTTACAGTGGTTCAGGGTTCTTGCAATATAAGAAGGGTTGTGCCTGATTAGTACAGACAGGGAGGGAGGGTGGGATCGACAGTTTTAAACAAACTGAGATGATGAGACATGGCTTGGTATATATGGCTCATTGGAGGAGTGATTAGGTGAATGCAAGTGTGACTGTCCTGCTCCTGGAACTAGTCAATAAATATGAACTCCAAAAAATGACTTTGAACAGATGTGAAAGCACACTGGTATATAAGACTAATAAGTCATTATTATTACTTTTATTAACGCTTCAGTATGTACAGTACATCATCAACTATTTATATTACTGCATTATAGGGAAATAGAGCGACAGGAAAAATAAAAGTCAAAGAAGGAACTCCTGTGCTTTTGAAATATTCAGTCTAGAGGGATTTGAGCTCAGTCACGCTCTCTGACTTTCCTCCTCTCAGCAGGGAGTCTTTTAGGCGAGGTCAAGACCAACTGGATTCAGACAAGACACGGCTTTGGCACTCAATACTGATGTTTATTTTTATCGTGCGGTGCAGAGACGCTTTCTTCTGGGTCAGGAAGCTGAATGGACTTGGTTTTGTTCGATGCACCGACTGTGTACAAGACAATGTGGTGGTAATTGCACGCTGACCTCATAGGAAGTGCACGGAGACTAGGCTGGACAGTGAGAAGTCATTATCTGTGGTTCTTTTTGTGATGTGCCGCGCAGAAACACTTCAGTGCTGATGCTATTTATAATGTGAGGTTAATGTACATTGAAAACACACGCAATTTCCTATATATGTATGTGTGGAATTAGAATGATTATAAAAAAAATATATGTATTTAAACAAAACAATCACAGCAAGGACCTATAACCTATGTATGAAAAGTCTTGGTATTTTTGTGGTGTTTTGATGGGAAGTAACTCTCCCATATTGTGACTTTTCTGTGTTTCTTTCTCTCTGCTGCTCTTCTACCCTTTTTATGCTGCCCTTCTCTGCTCTCCTCATTTCCTTGAGGTATGGTAGCCAATGGCATCCCTCCTCACTGCTCTGCTCTGCGCCACCCAACCATCCCGCACCATGTCCCGCCCCTCCCGCTCTGCTCCCCCTGCTCCATAATTCCCACAGTGCACTGGCTTATGACGCATGCGGCCCTTTGTGACAGTGACTGCAAGGCTGTGACTCCAGGACCCATCTCTGACAGCTTCATAGCACTTTCAAAACGCTAATATCATAGTAGGCGTGGTCTAAGCTGAAACATTTGCACTTTCCTGTGGATGTTTTGTTTTTTGTCCACACACACAGCTCCTCCTGGACTCAGACTCTTGTTGCTTTTGTCTTCGCTGCTGGACTGTTGGCATGTTTTGTTAACATGGCGCTGTGCTCTGTGGACTGCTCAGAGCCCATAGGAAGCATGTCGTCTATGGAGGTGAACGTGGACATGCTGGAGCAGATGGACCTGATGGACATGTCCGATCACGAGGCTCTGGACGTCTTCCTGCACTCGGGGGCCGAGGACAACAGCGCGGCCTCGCCAGTCGCAGGTACACAACCACTAAAGCTGTTTAACTCGACTTGAGGCTCAGACTACAGTGAGAGAAGTCTGTCTAAATGATGGTTTTAACCTCTTCACCGAGCAAATGTTCCCCAGTTCAGTTTTACCCAAATCTAAACGTTTCTGGACTGGAGAGTTTACAGCCTCCGGGCCAGTGTAACGCCGGATTTGAAAGCTAAGACCTACGAAACTGATCTAAGATTCTCCCACATGTTGTTGCCATGTTCGTCGACACTTTTTTGTTGCATTTTCATCCTCGTTTTCATTGCTATTGTGACGCTTTTTTTCAAGAAGCTTTTAGATTTGGGTAATGCCGAACGGGAGAAAATGTGCTCGGTTCAGGCGGAGGTTAGGATCAAAGGTTGCTTAAATCTTTTTGAATTCACATGAGGGTCCGTTGAGTGCAAACAAACAAAATACCGGCTGGACTCCGACTTGAACACAGTCATAGATGAGAATATCTGGACTTGACTTGAGCAACACGGACTTGAGCGTGACACTAATAATAAATACAGTCACAGTGTTTTATGTCAAGTCACCATTTCTGAGCCCGGCCTGAGCACGTATTGCCACTGATAAAGTGAGAGCATCTGAATGACAACAAATGTATAAACTTAAATGTATTTTTAGGCTTGGCTGAGTGGATAGGGCTCTCAACAAGGAAACTGTGGGTTGAATCCTCAAGTTGCTAAATTATCTATTCACTTCAAATTAAAGGACACACTTGGTGCATTTCTAAAGTACCGCCATAGAATGAATGTGACCATCTGGCTACTCATCATGAAATAACCGGCCTACATATAATAATTATAAATGTATTAGTTATTCCTGCTTGAGTAAATTCTTGCTTCCATAAACAATTAGTGATTTGTGCCGTTTTTAACCAGCTATCTTGAACAGTGTTTCCGTGTATGTAGTGCAAGTGTCCAAAGCTTCCGAGTAAATAAAACATGTTGATAAAACTTGAATTGTTTGCTCTTGGCGGTGAGAGCGGTAGCACTGCTGTCCAATCGATCTGTTGTTGTACCAAACACTGCTGTCCCCCGTGTGTTTGCTCAGGCCCCGACATAGAGTCGTTCACCACTGAGATCAGCCTGCAGGTGCCCACACAGGCTGAGCTGCGCCACAAACTCTGCTCCCTCTCCTCCACCTGCACCGACTCGGCCAGCCAGGACACGGAGGCGGGCGAGGAGGACGAGGAGGACGAAGAGGACAGTGGGGGGCAAGAGGGGGGCAGCAGGAGACCCCCTGTGGTGGTGACTCTGGACGATGAAGAGGTGCACCCCGATACGGCGCTGGTGGACCTGGACGGTCACCATGACGACCAGGGCAGCAGTAGGAAAGAGGGTACGGGCAACAGGCCGAAAGTTTGAGCTTTAAAAAGGGACAATAGGTAACCCGCTGCCAAACACACACACTACAGACATGCAGGTCATAGAGAATAGTGGAGCTCATGTTGCGCTGATGACAGACATCAGGACACAGTTGACTGATCAAGAGAATTGTAAGAAAATCCCTTCTTAACAAGTATTGTAGGCTCTTCATATGCTGTGACTTTTAAACACACTTAAGTCTTAATAATAATGGAATAATAGTCACTTATTCATCAGTTACTAGTTTTCAGTGTAAGTATGAATAGTCATATTGAAAATGTCCTCTAGAAATATCTTACTGTCATTAATTTCTAGTTGAGAGACTGACACAGGCACACAGTATATTCAGAAATAATTGGCGTCACTTTGCTACTTGGAGCATTTAGTTTGCATTATTCACAGTTAAAGCAACAATAAATACAGCATTTAAATGTTTTAAATAACTGAAAAAGGGAAGGAATTAGATTTAACTTCTTGTAGTTGTCAATCGTGGCCTGATGATCAGGTTGGAGCGAGAATGGAGAATGACCCTCAGCCATTTCCTGACGACACACTGGAGTCGCCCTCTCTTTACAAATGGACCAAACTCCTGATGAAACTGTGTGCTATGCACCGGACTTTACTGAAGGCTGTTCCCCTCTGTGTGTTGGTACAAATGTGCGTGTGACGTGACAGCATTTACCCTGATCTCATTTTCCTTCCTACAGTCCTAAACTCGGTGTTTGTTTTAAAATCATCTAAATACGACAGAATGGCGTGTGATGGACTATGTACATGTGTGCAGAAAGACATTTTATTCTGTTTGAAAGATATTTTACCTGTGAATACAAATTAAGTTTAATGTTTTTGGATCAAAAAATAATGAAAAGCAATATCAGTGTTTTGCTGAGAGTAAATGCGTTTTAAGATGGAGTGTTGCGTTTTCTTCCAGCAGAGATTTTAAAGTAAACTATCAACGACACAAAGAGACAAAAGAGTGACAGTGAATTGTCGGTCAGTTTTTATTAAACCTTAAGTACAAACTCCAAAAGTAAAAAACTGTCAAATATAACCAACATGAGTCTTTCCAAGTGGAGGGAACGGCCGAGAGCCGGCACTAATAAATAAAAGTCACCATAAACCCTGCTGTGAGCAGTTGATATTGTAGAAAATGGAAGAAACAATAGAAACATGATTGGAACAAAAGGATCCATCAGAATAAAATATATTGTAAGGCCATAAAAACTTAACCACTTTTTTATGCCGAAAACACCCGACTTGGTTTATCATTAAATAGTCCTAAAACAGTTCAGTCTTCTGCAAGGGACAACAACCAACAAACGGGATTATAGGATTTCCTTGACAGTCACCACTGGCAAGCTCAGTGCAACATGAGTAGCTACTACATTTGTGTGGAATTTTCTGTAATGAAAATGTAAAAATCCTTTTTTTTCTCAACAACTCCTTTTCCCTTTTCTTTAAAAAAGTAAAGCTAAAACAAAACTAGAAGGGGGCAGTCATTGGCTACTCAATATCTTCTTTCTTAGTGATATAAGCAGCACTTTATCTTTTTATACACGTTTACCAGCGCAACCCTGTAAGCTTCAACTCACACGGATGAAGAAAGGGAAATGTAAGGCTTTTTCTTCATCGAGCACTCTCTTCAAACTCTCCTTTATTCCTTCTGTTCTTCCTACCCCAGGAAAAGGCTCAAGTATTTAAAGAAATTTACAGGATTATGTACATGATGTTTTGTTTGTGTTGGACCTTTCCTTGCTTTTAAATCACTCATAATAAATCTGGAGTAGGGAAAACTTAAAAAGCCAAAAAAGAAAAAAAGGAAAGAAAACATGGATTTGATATTTCACATTTTACACTCTTTTCTAGCGGCTTTACTAGAGAAAACAGCTCGCAGGTAAAAACACAAAATAATATAATATAATTCATGTTTACTGGTACAGATGAAACAAGAGGACTGGAAGAATGGAATGTTAACACGATTGCACATCTAGAATCAGAAACGCCTGAAAGCATTTCCGCCCTGTGGGATGGGAGCGCGTCAGCTGGATTAGCTACTACTATTAGCCACTAGCAGCCGCCAACTCCCAGGTTTTAAACTTTTGTGTTGTTATACAGTAATTATAACCAACAGCACCATTAGGTATGGATCTCCTCGCTACACATCAGGCACAGTTTCATTCACTAGCAAAGGAGGGTCCCTCCACACGAACAGGGGTGAACACCTCAGCCCCCTGCACATCCTCCACTCAACAGAAACGTACACAGTGGCAAAAAATACACAGAAAATACTTTGCAAAAAAACAAAACAAAACTAGCAAAGGCTAAAAATTTAAAATAGAATAAAAAGCCAAACCAACATTAAAACCAACAGTCTGTCTTTCAAGTTTTTACCTTACGTCACCGAGCCCGATAATAAGCAAGGGAGCTGCATCAGAAACAAATAAAATCAACAAAAAGGACTCGTCTTCCTCAAGCGAGGACAGAGAGCGACTTTGGGTAACTACTCACTTTCAGAAACACGGGGAGGTGGGGATTAAAAACCTCCTTTTCACTAGTCCCGTTTTCACAATAAAGTGATGAAGAGAAGACGCCATGAGAGAGGGGTGTGACAGGAAAAAAAAAAGTGTCCATTGAGTCTTTGAGACGTTTTAATGCTTGTTATACTAATAAAACAAATTAAAGGCCTGGGGGAATCTAAAAACATCAAGAATAAACCTTCTTTCACACTAGTGCAAAAAAGACATCTTGCTTCAACCTTCCTACAAACAAAGCTGTCAGACTAAAAGGACAAGGAGGGAGGGACAATGTCTTTGATAGCCTGAAAACAACAGGTTTTAAATATGTGGTGATTGATAGTGATCCATGTTAAGTGACACACAGAGGGTGGGGGCTCTCAGGACACAGCCGCGGCTTTGGGCAGGTGGCTGGACGACAGGCGCGCCAAGGACACCTCCACAGTGGCGCGCTTACGAGGGCCGCGCTTGGCTGGTGACGCTTTGGCAGGGCTCAGGCCATTACAGGGATCACCCACTTCCCCACCGCTCACAACTAGATTAGCACCACCACTTTTCAACATGGCCCGGCCACACACCTGGTTCACCAGACTGTTGAGTTGCTCCTGTGTGGAGAAGAGAAACATTTTGTCAATTCATTACAGTAGTTGAGTCATACACAATCAATGACGATCAATGAAATGGCAGAGAAGACGGTGGAAGTGACATAATGTTTGGAAAATCATTTAGGCCTAAACATGAATAGAGCTGCTATACTGTAAGCACTTGTCACCCTCTTGTGGACAAAATAGGAAGTGCATGTGGACATGTTGAACAGTGAGAGGCGGGAAGTGTCAGCATACCTCGTCATATCGGTACATCATTTTGAGGCCTCTGCATGACTTGTGTTTCTCCACATAACGCAGAGCACACTCCAGGCAGAAAACCACATTATCTGTTTCCTGGACCACCTGAAAGCAACATACACTCTCAAACACACATCTACTGTACAATGAAATAATTCAAAAGAGCAAATGAGAGGAGTTACAATGTAGTGACATATTTAATGTAATAGTTTAATTTTGCTCACTATAAGTTGAACGCCAGACCAAGTTTAAAGAAGCTGCATTGTATTACAGAATATCAAGCAATCAATCATTATTTATATATCGCTTTTCATACATTTCATGTAACACAAAGTGCTTTATAGATTTAAAAACATTCTCTCACACCCACCTCCTCTCACAAATACATAAATAACACATTGTCGTATTCATACTCTCCACACCCACCTTCCCAGAGACACACCACACACACTCAAGGTAAAACAATCACGCCATATAAACTCACCATTGACAGGTAGCAGAGATGCTGGCAGATCTGGCAGCGTCTCTCTGATGACTCCAGTGCTAGCCATTTGCCACGAGGTTTCTTGCGGGCCTCGCCTGGCCCCAGGCTGCTGTCATGGGTGCCATAGCGAGCCGAGGACAGAAGACCTGCCTTGTAAAGTTCCTGCCGTTGGCGCATCTCTATATTCCTGTAAGACATTGATGATACTCTTTACGATACAGCAGAGTGGAGTGCAGAGCATATTCATAATCTGGTCGTAGGATTATCAAGTGTATTGTGAAAGGCTGTACCTGAGGTCTTTGAGAAGGGCAGAGATGGTGGTGAGGAGAAGGCCATTGTCCCTCTTAGACTCTGCAGTGGCAATCTGATACAGTAGCTTCTCCATGGAGAAAGGTTTGGCTATTCGACGGCATTTCAGGTCCTGTGAAAAGCAATGACAAGAAGCACTTTAAATTCTGGACAACATTTGAAAGGTTGGTTTGCCTTTTTTGGGGGGCGACGGTGGTGCAGATGGTAGAGCGGGTCGTCTCATGATCGGAAGGTCGGGGGTTCGAATCCCGCCTCCTGAAGGTGCACATTGTCGTTGTGTCCTTGGGCAAAACACTTAACCCTCCTTGCCTCCAGTGTCTGCGTACACTGGTGTATGAATGAGAGAGTGAATGGGCCCCCTATGAGAGACCAACAGGCCCGTTTGGAACTATGAGGCCGTCCTTCCGTGGACCCACCACCTGCAGGAGGAGCCATAGGGGCTGGTGCTATGTGACTTGGGCAGCTCCAACAGCTGCCCCCACGACCCGGCAACGGACAAGTGGGAGAAAATGGATGGATGGGTTTGCCTTTTCATCTTGAACTGCTCGGTTAGAGTTTAGAGTCTATAGTTTAGACAGTACCAGCTACATGGAGTTTGTGTGTAAGCAATGAGAGAGTACTGACCTTCGCAGCCTGGTAGCCCAGGTTCATCCAGTGTGGTGTGGCAAAGTAGACCGTCTCCGACACACTGTATCCACAGCACACTTTAGAGACAAAGGCACCAGGGAAACAGACCACAAACTGCCCGCTCCTCTGGACCGTACGGTAAACCTTGATACCTTCACGGCAAAGCACCTCTGGAGAGATCTGCAAACAAACACATTCATTTGTTTAAATATAGTGGATGCATATACACATTACAATAGTAAAGACCAGGCACTCACCATAATGTTCTTCTCCAGCATTTCTAATCCTGGAGTGCCATTGGCCTGAAGCAGTGTATGGACCACTTTGTCCAGTTTTGCCTTTTCCTCAGCAGGGATAGAATACCTGAAAACGACACAGGTTAGAAGGGCTCTCATTTCTCTCTTCAACTTTTTATTTGTTAGTAAATAATCATGTCCCTTACCAAATGCAATCAGCACCAGTGTGTAAGTAATCAATATATGGAAGGCGATTTTGGTCTCGAGACCAGCATGAGGTAGAAAAAACCATGCCAATATTTAGCCAGGGTATGGTCACCCCTGTGGGTGAAGAGCCAGAGCATCGTTAGGCATTGTGACAACAAAACTAATTTATAAATTGTGTAGAAAAAGAGTCTTACCAGGCACAGCACCAAGATGTCTCAGAATGGATCCCGAATTATTTGGGAGGACAGTGAGGTTCCAACCATGTCTAATAATAAAGAAAATCAAATATTCACAACTAACTCAGCTGACCCATACTTTAAAGCATGTATAAAATACTTACTTGGAAAATGGCTCTGATTTTCCAGTGGGAAAACCACTCCCATGTGTACTGGTGTCCACCTTGCCACAATGCACTGCCACATGACTATCCCTTTGTTCGACTATCCGCCAGTACTCTTGCTGCAGGAGACAATATCTGGGTGTGAGCTTAGTGCACATGTAATCACAATTCTAAAAAGCACTGAAGGCTCAAAGATCTAACCTCAACATCAGCAGCTCCCGGTTCCTTGCTAAAGCACATGGTCATAGTGTTGCGGGCTATCCTGAAGAAGTTGGTCAACGACACAGATTTCCCCTGTACCAAAGGTATGCATAAAGGATTAATTATACTTCAATACACCACAACTTAACTTGGAACAATCAACAGCAGGTCCACAAACCCGCTTGATCGGGCTCTTTCTTTTTCTCTCTGAGTTTACATTTCCACTCGAGTTGACCCTTCTGTTACTAAAGTCAAAAGAAGGAGACTATAAATCTCAGTGCTTTGGGACCCGAAGATGAACGACTTCACTGAAACATAACCTTGCTGAATAAATGTCACAAGGTCGATAAATCATGTTTACCTCAAAGGTGAGCAAAACAGTTTATAAAAAGTGACCAGCCACTTTCAAGATTACAATTTCTCTTTCAAGGAGGCATAATAGTGTTAGGCGTGACGTAACATTTCATTTTCAAAGTTACTAGTGGCACTTTACTGAGCGTTTCCGGTTGTAGTTAGAGTCAATCATACACTGGACAAGTACTTTGTTCCCTTAGTAGTAAAGTGAAATAAAACCTCTCTCTTGTAGAGAAACGTATATGAAACGAGATCGTTGAAGAAAAGTGACGTGTTGTATTTAGACAGATCTGTCTCACTGTGATGGCGAGTGTACAGTATAGTATAGTCGGTAGGAGATACTATAGCAGGTCCTGTCTGCTGACAATTAAGTTACCTCAGGGAGCATGTGTCAAGGAATTGAGTTTCCAAAATGGGAAATAAATGGAAATATGTGAAGGTAGGTGCAGAATAATGGTCCATCAGACCTAAAATGTGAGTGTTTAGTTTTTAGTAGGAGGTGAGAAAAGGGGCTTAGAGGAAACAGGCCGATACAGGGCCTGCATTTTCCCTGACCTACATTTGAGAGAGCCAGAATCAACACAGCTGCTGGAAGGCTGAAGAGTTACACAGCTGAGTGCTCACCACACAGAAAGGCTGAACAAGTCACATTACATTATACTTTCATGGAAATATGCTTTTGTAAAGGACTGCACTTTATTGCAGCATACATAATGCTCACCTTGTTGATACATTTGTGCTGGTCACTAAGGACTCCCTCCCTCTCATCTTCTCCCTCGTCCCCATGATGCTTGTCTTCTTTGCCTTGTTTTTCCTGAGCGAAGAGCCGGCGCCGACCCACTTTGACCTGCGCCTCCAGCTCCTTCAGAGGGTGATAGACTCCATTAGTGCGAGGATGTCCTGCCCCGCCCACTAGACCCCCCACCAGCCCATTCTTAGGCTCATAACGGGGCAGGGCCAGAGCACTGGGAGCAGAGGAGTCTGAGAATCCCTCTAGTGGGCCTTTGCGGGACTCCAGGCCCTTCTTCTCCTGCACTACCTCAGTCAGTAACTGGAACCGCTCCTCTGCACTTAGGGAGTCGTAGGACAGCAGGTACTGGAGGTAGGCCTCCTGCAGCTTGGCCAGGCGGTCCTGCGCTGACTTCGGTATACGCAGAAGATCGGCCAGCTTGGTCCATTTCTTAAGGTCCATCACTTGCTGCATGCCGCCCATGTCATTGAGGAGCTGGAAAAACCGAGCCAAGTCCACTTCACAGCCACCTGCAGAGGAACACACAGAGCAGTGAGGACATGTGGAGATGTTAATCATTCACAGGTCAAGGTGAATGTACATGTTCAGTGCAGTCATCACACTATGCCTTTCACACATTGAGGAGCAAAACCATCTAATTGTTCTGCTTTTGTTTTATAAAATGTTCCCTCTTGACATTTAACAAATGCATTATGCAGCAGATGAGAAGTGATTTCACAGTATGTAAAAAGGCATCGGCGTTTTGCCTTACTCAAGTGCAGGAGTCTGACTAACCTATGACCGGCGGCTCCTCCATGGCAATGCCCTGAGATTTGAGGTGTTTGCGGATACAGGCCAGGCGCTGGACATTGGGACCCCAACGGCGCCCCAGCATGTGCACCCTCTGCACCTGTGTGACAAAGCGCATCTCCTCGCTCAGTTTACACTCGGGCCTCCAGTCAGGAGGGGGCACTATGCGGCACATCCCAGCCCCTTCGGCCTGTGCCCTCACAGCATCTAGGTAAACCAGTGGGTCTTGGAACTCCCGGGGGGCAGGTCTGAAGATGGGAACCTGTCCCAACATTAACCAGCCATCCACCCGGCTCCGCTGCCTCTCCCATTCCTTTTCCTGGTCACGCTCCTTTTGCCGTGTCTGCTCCTTCTCACGCTCCCAGTCCTTGTCCCGGTCGGGCCGTGGTCCTGCTGCCTTAAGCGGGCCATTGGGGAGCAGTGGGGAGGAGCCAGGGGAGGGCTCCTGGGAGTCTGAGGTAGTGTTGGCCCGACTGAGGTTATGGGGCTGATTGTGATTGGAGGGCGAGGATGAGCTGGAGTTACGGTTGTGAGACCTGCTCAGCTGCTGCTGGGCTTGGCGGATCAGCATGAGTTTACCGGCTGACGCCCGCTTGGGCCGCTGGTTGAGCACCTCTGTATTGGCTGTCTGGGTAGTGAGAGGGGTCTGTTTTGAGGGAGAGCTTTGTTTTAGGGGCAGACTTTGCTTAGGAGGAGTACTCTGTTTAGGAGCTGGAGGTTTTGAAGATTCAGGGGGGTCAGGGGAACTTTGTGATGGGGCTGCTTCTTTTATATGTCCATTAGTGAGCGGTGTGGTTGGGGCAACAGTCGGCGTAACAGCCGACTCCAGATTTGCAACCTTTTTACTGCTGCTGCGCGTCTCCAAAGGCAAGCCTTGAAGCTTGACCTTTTTGGCGTCTATGATGGGAGACTTGGGTCCCGTCTCAATTGCGTGTAGGACCACTTCCAGACGCCGTTTGGAGTTACGCAGCCCCTCTCGTCCGGCACATTCCACCTGGCTCTGTTGGGACAGTTTTTGGCTGTCCTCCTTGGACAGTATGTTGTGCCGCTGGCCATTCAGTCGACCATTGAGGCGGGTACTGGCATTGTGCAGCCCGTTTGATAATAGCACCTGTTTACGTGTTTTTGCATTGCTGAGAGGGGCTGGTGCGGCTGCTTTTCCTGAGTGGGCCAGCGCGGGGCTGGCTGCTGGCTGGCTGTGCTGATTGTGATTGTTCGCTGACAATGCCGATGTGGCGCTGTTGTGTTTGCTGTTGTTGCTAAGTTTGGTTTTCTTGCCCAGTTCTCTCTGTTTGGCTTTGGTGTAGGTGACGTGGCCTTTGGACACGATGGCTGTGTACTTCTTCACAGTTTTGGACGGCAGTCGGAAGTCACGGCTCTTTTTGGCACCACCACCAACAGCTTGTGCTGATCCGGCCCGCGTCAACCCATTAAATTTAGAGACCTGAGAAGAGGAGAACATACATAGATTTATAAATGTACATAACTTAGATAAATAATACACTATGAAAACTTAAGACTATAAGATTAAATTTAAACGATGTCAAATTAACAATAGCGCGAGTCACAGGACAACAGAGCGCACGAAAGCACCAAGTATGTGGCGCCATCTTGGATTTCATTTTTTTCTACAGTTTCCTCAACTAGACCTTACACAACATTCAATCTATTGTATACTTCAATCCAGTGCAGATTGTAATAAAACAAAGCTTTTGTTTTTGCCATTCATACTTGTACCAATCATTCAGTTCAATGCTGTATTTTCATCTTTATGGCGTGTCTTTGTAAACAAGATCTCATTGCTCCACCAGACACAAACGGAGATTTAGGAAAACCAAAACCACTACATCCAAAGAT